>CM038669.1:382027069-382614502 GCA_021605145.1 Aegilops bicornis | reverse complement strand
ACTATTCGACAAGTATATGGAATTTGGAGAAGAACCCGCCAAGCAATGTCGAAGACAATCAACACGCCGGACTCATCGTCATTGAAGCTCTGGTTCGGGGCTACCGAGGAGTCCTGGGATTAGGGGTGTCCGGATAGCCTAATTATCATCACGAATCGGACTCCTATGACTACGAAGATACAAGATTGAAGACTTCATCTCCGTGTCCTGGATGGGACTTTTCCTTCATGTGGAAGGCAAGCTTGGCGACGTATACGGATATGTAGATCTCCTACCCTTATAACCGACTCAGGTAACCCTAACCTATCCAAAGGTCTATATAAACCGGAGGGTTTTAGTCCGAGGACTTAACAACAATCATACCATATAGGCTAGCTTCTAGGGTTTAGCCTCCTTGATCTCGCAGGGTAGATCTACTCTTTGTACTACCCATATCATCAATATTAATCAAGCAGGAGTAGGGTATTACCTCCATCGAGAGGGCCCGAACCTGGATAAAAACATCGTGTCCCTTGTCTCCTCGTTACCATCCGCCTAGACGCATAGTTCAGACCCCCACTACCTGAGATCCGCCGGGTTTTGACACCGATACACGTCCTTGGGGGACCATGCGAAGATGTCCCGATTTCTCACGGAGGAAATCGATTTATTTCGCCTTTCCTATTTATCAGGAGCAGGTTTGCCCCGATGACGGCAAACCTTTCAGGTGCTCGGGTCCAGGGTTTCTTCTTTGTTTCCTTAGCCGGGTCGGAAGGAACCTTGGGAATCACAATTTTGGGGATCGGGGACGGGGCAAAATGCTTGCCGGGCCCATGGCCACGACCCGTCCAACATCTTCTTCTTCTTCGGCGACTACGAGAGGACTCGCCAGCCGGTTAGGGGTTGCTGGAGCAACAAGACTCTAATGACTTCTTGTAGTCGCCGGTTATGGTGATGATGCCCCTTTGGTATCGGCATCTTCATCTTGAGGTAGGCATAGTGGGGCATGAAATGCATGAACTTGGCCAGAGCAGGCCGCCAAGTAGCGCATGGTAAGGGCTCTCGAGGTCCACCACTTCAAACCAGATTGCTTCTCGGCGAAAAGTGATCCTTGTCTCCGGGAAGAAAACATCTATCTTGATCTTGTCGATGGGTGAACAGGGATAAAGCCGGTACAAGTACAATGCCATGGAACACGGTCCTGCTTTGGCATGAGGTGTTTGGCCTTGATGTTCAACTTCTCCATGGTATCCTGGTGACAGATGGATGTTGATGCTTTGCTCCCCGCCGCCTATCAAGATAAAGGGAGAACCGGCAGCAAGCCCGTCTGCTGTTAGGGTCGCCTAAAACCAAGGCATAGGAGCCCGGGACGGCATCACCTTCCGGGTGGTCGGCCCGGCCCAACCGGAGCAGGCCTCTCCGACTAGTGCATGAATTCGGGTTGCTGGAAGCAACTGCATTGACTCTTGGTGCTGTTTGGCGCCCAATGGGCGCCAAGTTTTTCTGGCTGGCTCGTGAAGACGATGTAGGCGGCGTGCTCATTGGGGAACTCGTCTTGGACGGTCCCGACTGCTGGCCGAGCGGTCGGCTGTTGGGGAGCCGGAGGCGGATGTCCAGCAGGTGGAGGCGGCACCAGCCCTTCGGCTTTGGTGATTCGGGTGAGCCAGTGGCACTTTCGAGTTGTATGGTTGGACGGCTTCGCGCCGCTGTGGAACTTGCTTGGGCGTCAAGAGCTTGCTCGTAGGAGAAAGCCGGCTGCCAAGCCGGCCTGCCGCCCTTCGGCTTCTTAGGCGCGGGCCGCTCTTCAGGTTGCTCGTCTTCGACGGTACACCGCCGACCGGGCGGAGGCGGCATTGGGCCCTTGCGCTTGTTGTCGTTCTGGTACGGGCGTCGGCTAGAGTCGCCAGCCGGTGTTTTGGGAGCCGGGTTGATTAGCTTCCCGGTGGTGTCTACCCGGAGCTCGGTCTTCATGGAGGAGTCGGCGGTGGCATACTTGTCGGCGATGACAAGTAGCTCGTCGAGGGTAGCCATTGCTCGCAGAGGAGCTTAGGGCTTGAGGGAGGGTGCCTTCTCGGCACCCTACGGGTGAAGTATTCCGTCGCTTGAACCTCGCACCGCGTGAGGCTGCAGCTCGCCCAACGCATGAGGTATTTGCGCAGTCAACTTTGGGTCCTTGCACGCATAAGGAGAGTTGCACGGGCTTGGGCGCCCGCTTAGTAGGTGCCGGTGAAGGCGGATGAAGGCTTTGAAGTCCAGCCAGCTAAGTTGATGCTTTGTATGGCTTGGAGGCTGTTGAGCAAGGTTCGCGCTGCGCTCTGGCATGAGGGGCACATATTTCACTTCGCAACGTCACCGCTGCTGCTCGATGCGTCGATCGCGGGTCAGTAGTCGATCAGCCAATCCTCCGGCCACGGAGCCGCTGAACTTGGGCGAGTCTTCGAGCGAGAACCCTTTGGGAAAGGGCTCGTCAGCGGGGTCAAGCAAGGCGGCCCGACATCGCCTTTCTTTCTTCTAACGCCAGGGATCACGCAGCGTGTCAATCCTGCGTGACGGCGCCGTTTGCTGATTTTCGCGTGCCAAGTCGGCCGAGAGTCGGATGCGTGACGGGCGGCGGGGTAGGATATCTTTCCCCGCGAGGTGGAGGAGGGGGCGGGTTGCCTCGCCATTCCACGGCTCAAGGGCTACCTTCGCGCGTCGCGCCGATGGAGATCTGGTTCGCCGGGCGGCCAGCCTTTGCTTGTCGTCGCAGACGGGCGCGTTCGCAATGGGCGCGGCGTGATACTGCGCCGCTGCTCTTGCACGGGGAGGCTTTCGAATGGGCGCCGCCTTCACGGGTCTGCATCCACGCCCATTAGTTGTCGGATGCGCCTTGCCATGGAGGAAACTCGCCGGGCCCCAGCCCGCTCAAATTTCTATACTACCGGGCGGCGATAGGTTTTCGAGGGCGCATGATGTCGGGCGCTTCTGGGAACGGGGTCCCAGACTTGCCTGCCTACGGCGTGCTCAAAGGGGGCCCAAAGACGGCCCATCTTCATCAACACAAGCTCAAGACCCTCGCTGAGGGCGGTATCAAGGGGCGGGACAGGACCTTCCTCAAGCACGGCCTCATCAGTTGGCTTCCGCGAGGAGGGGTACCTCACGAGGTGCCCATGACGCAAGCCATGATTTGACCAAAGGCGCCAGTGAGCCAGCCCGCAGCAGTGTCCTCCTTTCCTCTTTGGTGCAAGGGAGCAAGCGCAAAGCAGAGCATCAACAAAAAGGCGCCCATTTCTGCAACAACACCAAGACCAGCCCAACGGGCAGAAGGAAGTCATTGTGGAGCCCAAGCCTAAGGCGTCACTCACCAGAGCCTTTGACAAAGCGAGGACCAACTTTAGTCAGATAAGTGTACCAGATGTTCCCTTCAAAATGGCCAATTGTTGGCACCTTCCCGGCTCAATATTTGGGAAGAGGCCTGTGGCCCTTGCCTATAACAGGACTAGCCACCCACATGAGCTAGAGGCATCTTGGATAGACAGAAGCTAGAGGCCAAGCAATCTAGAGAGAGAAAGGGAGGGACCGATCGAACTCCTCCAAGCAGGTTCATCGCTCTCGGCCGAGAAATGCACTCCTCACGAGGTTGTTCTTCCTTGTATTGTTCATCACCATCAGCCCAAGAGGCAATCCACCACACCACAAACTAGAGTAGGGTATTACACCACAATGGTGGCCCGAACTAGTATAAACCTTTGTGTCTATTGTGTTGTTCCTTTCGTAGTTTATATCCAAGCGAGGCGGCGGGGTGCGTGTAGGTAGAGGGCGATCTCCGTACAAGCACTTCGTGGTTCAAACCTCAAGGGTCTGCCGAACCCGAATCGACATTTGGCGCGCTGTGGGTGCGCCGAATTTTTCACTGTTACTTCGCGGTCCCGCCCAGATCGACATCATCATGTCCAATGACTCAAAGCGGCAACCCCGTCCTGGCGGCTTGGCCCCACGACGCAGCAGTCAGCCGCCTGGCGACCCCATGCCCCAGGCAGCTCGCGGCGCCGTCCATTGAGTGGCCGCTGGGCGACGCCGGACAGGCTTTCGACAACCTCACGCCGCTGGGTACCGGCCGGCAGCGTAGGGCTTCCAACCACGCCCAGCGTCAGCGACGCCGCACACCACGGGAGCAGGCAAACTCGAGGGCTGCGCTCACGGTGGCCCGGGAGCTACTGCAGTGCAGACTGCTGGAAGGCGGTCGCGACGTGCTGCTAGAACGGGTGGCAGAGCTCTTGGGCTTTGCCGCCTCGGGGGCTCACCCCTTCTGCAGCCAGCTCCCACCTCAGGTCCAGGGCGACAGCCGCTGGGCCTGGCCACGTCAGCTCCAAGGCTACTCCAACACCGGGCGAGCCGTTGCTGAAGGCCGGGCCGCGGGCCAACAGCCCGGCCCCGCCAGCGAAGGACTCGCCGCTACCCATGGCTCCCCAAGTACGCCGCTACCACCCCAAGGTGGGCGCCAAGCAGAGCTGCATGGCACAGCGGAGCACTATGGCACGGCTCTTCGGGATGACGGCCCTGCATAATACGCGGCTCTCACATGATGGACCAAGGGCACCAAAGATGAGGGCTTAACAAGGCTCTCTCCTCAGCCTCAAGCCGGGGGACGAGGCGACAGAAGCCGAGAGCTCTGTCCAGAGCCCCGTGAAGGCCCCACCGCCATGCCGAAGTGACGATTATCGGTATCCGCATTCCTCAGGAGCAGAGCATCGCTAATCATGAATCGCAGGAGGTGCAGGTCGCCACAAAGTGTTGCCCTGGCCCCATAGTCTCCTACCCTCGTGAGGAGGGCGCTGTGGCTGCAGTGAGGGGCCGAGATCCGCATCACCACCGGGCGGCTCGGAGCAAGGCGTTCTCGTGAGGTAGGCCTCCTGGCTGGGAGGTGCCTCGGGGCCTGCTTCGGCGGAGGACCCGTGGTCGTCTTGGGAACTGGCCGGGCACCGCTTCTACCCCATCGGGCGGCGCCCTAGTTTCAGCCGCCGCTGATGGCACTAGAGTGCGGCGCAAGGCGTGGCCTCGTCTGGGCGATATGAAGCAAGGCCTGTACTGCGTGAAGAAGGCCCAATGCCCGTGAAGCTCACCACCTGCGGACACTCTCACGTAATAATGAGTGGGGGTACAGACACGGAGTCTCAGGGTGCTGCCTGTGCCCTCGGGGTTCTCTCCCACGCCAAGTGGCAGCACTTGGCCCGCTACCGTGAGAAGACATCCAAGACTAGACTAGGTGCCTGGACGCTGGCCTTTTTCTCGCTTTCATTGCTTTTCCCTTTGGTTGTCACTTTCCCCACTGGATTTAAGTTGGATTCGAATTTGAGATTTGCGGTGTTTGGGGAAGGGGTGCTTAGTCTCGCTCGCCGAGCAACCTCGCTCGGCTTACCGCTTTGCCTCAGCTGCCTCCCCTCATGAGCCCCTCGCGAGCCGGGTTGGGCCTAGATTGTGTGCAGCCCATACTGCCGCCGCCGCATCCTCTCAGGAGGTTTTTACTACAGATCCTACGGGTTCGATCAGGAGACACTTGAGACGCCACAGGCCTCCGCAGGCTATCTCACGCCCCGCACGGGACAAAGGTAAACTAGCCAGCCACTTGGCGTAGGCGTACGGGTGATATAGCATCTACTAATACACAGATCACAAGTTTTACATGAGGGGCTCCCCCTCCCAAAATTCTCTCACAACCGTCAGGGCAAAACCTGAGCTTTATTCGCAGGCGGTAAGGAACAGACGCGCAGCCGCTGGATAAATCCCCAATGCATCCTCAGGGCACCTCTCGAATCGTCATCACGGGCCTCGCCATCGCCTTCCGCGTTGTCACCAGCGGCGCCAGGTTGCCCGCCACGCCGCCTTCATCACGCTGCCACGATCACGCCCATCGTTATCTCAAGCGAAGCGCCTCGACGAGGGCGCCCATGTTGTGCTTCCACCTGGCGCCAGTCGCCGCACGCCTCGGGGTACTGGGCCATGGGCGGCGCCGGGTCGAATCGGGGTCCATATTCCGTAGATGGTCGAAGACGCTGAGAAAAGGCGCGCCTCGAGCAGGGCGCTGCCTCTCCTCCACCAACCTCGCCGGCTCGACCGATCAAGGCCTACCGTGCATCACCACATTGGTGAAGAAATCAAGGTTGCCGCGAGTTAATCAAGGCGGCTTCGCCAACAGCCGCCGCAGATGTTACCTAAGGCTGCGCTCTTTTCCCGAGCGTAGTGAGCATGGGGTCGTCTTTTCATGCTCCAGATCCGCCACGACGAGTCTCGTCCGTACTCTGTCAGCACATAACCTCAGCCTCGGCCCAATTCAAGCAGGAAGAAGAAGCCTCGCACGGGAGGTAGTAAACCTCCTCTCACGCCACCTCAAGGGCGGCCCGAGAAGCATCGGCCCGCCGCTGGCCACTTCCTCCTCGCTTGGGCCCTCAAGGCAGCGGTCCCACTCTTCGCCTCAGCTCGGATCAACCCCAGCCTCCTCGAACTTCATTAAGGTCTAAGCGCTGCTGTCACCACCCGACGTCCAACTCCTCCAGACACGGGCTTGCCGCTGTAGCGACATCATCCTCCGTCTGCTACAGCGCCTCCCTTGTTTCCAGCGCCATACTGGCGCACTGTTCGGGCGGCTTCGGCCACACGCCTCCCTCACGCTCGAGCTCGCTGGTCGCCTTAAGGCCACCTTCATCGACGCAAGGGGTCGCCGCCAGCTCCACTCTGCTTCCTCCAAAGGAGCGTGCATCGGGCCAAGAGTTCCCGCGCTGCCTCCTCCGCCGCCTCGTCGCCGCCGGGTCACTTCCCGAGCCTCCTCAACGGCCCGAGAACGGACTCTCAGAGGCAGGCCGCCAAATGACGCCTGGCCTCCCCATTGTCAAGATCACGCCGATGGCGCGGTAAGGGCGATAACCGCCTTTCGGGGCTCCCGCCTCTCCGCTGCCAGCGCAGCCCTCGCCTCAGCACGCTGGGTCTTCATCGTGCAGCTCTTTCACCAAGCAGGCTCACCGCCGCCATTCCCTCAAGAAACCCTTGGCGGCGAGCGCGACGCCCGGCCGAGCACGCTCTTCCACACCATCATCCGCCAAGCGAGCGTCGGGGCCACGACCAGCAGCCTCCGGCAGGGGTCGGGGTCGGCCGCCATGGCCGGGCACACCTCGGGCCAGGCCCTGCCAGAGCCAGCCCATCTCTAAAGAAGAGCGCGAGGGAATACCTCAGCCAATCGCGGTCGAAGACTGCATTTGAGAAGCCCACTACAGGGCCGGGCTATGCCACGAGAAGGCTCGCGAAGGAGGGTCGCGAGGCGCGCGGGCCGTGGATGTGCCTCGGGATGGTTCGCCCTCCCACCGGCCTCACTACACGAGGGCCTGCTGCCTTAGTGCTCAAGACGGTGGAGAGGGCGGAGCCAAGGGGATGGCTCCTCAGCCATCTCCGTGAGCTCAAGGGAAGAGGCCTCAAGACAGGAGCAAGGATCAATAAAAGCAACAGGATCGGGGAGCCGTAAAAGGGAAGGCTTACTAATCGGCAGCAGCACTTCCACGCTTCAGCAAAGCGACAAGGAAGCTGCCACGCCGAAGCTCCCTCAAGAACGCAGCGGCGCCGAAGAAGACAAGTCGGGAACTCGTGAGCGTCTCTCGCCCCAGCCTCTGAATTGGGGACAGCAAAGGAAGATGGCTCGGCGATGAAAGAGGGGGGCTGGGCACCCCCATCGCCCACGTAGACAATGATCAACAAGGAACCCAAAGCGCCAAGGAGGAAGGCTGAAGTCAATCCCTGAAGCCGGGCCAAGCTTCGTGATGCAAAGCAATGAAGCTCACACACCCCAAACATTGGGTGGGGTCAACAAGGCGCAGAGAGAAGAAGTGGCGCAAAGCAAGCAATCGAGGAAGGATGCCCATCATCGCCTCACAAACAAAGGCGAAGACCGCAAGAAGAGTGATGGATTCTGGACCCAAGTGCATCATATGGATCTGATAGTGGGAGAGCACAGCGTTGAAGAAATCAGAAAAGCGGGGAACCAGCCCCGCCCATAGTGCGTCGGCAAAATACCGGACCTGAGTGATTATCTTGTCGATGGAGAAGTGGGACGCGGGCCAGGCAGTCGTTCGCCCGCATTCGTTGAAGATGGTGGCCAAAGCCGAGCTGACCTTGCCCAGGCCCTCTCGATTGAGTATGATCGACCTATCAACGGCGGGGGCCGGGCCGACGGCGGCAGCGAGCGAGGCGGAGGCATGGGCTTTTTCCTCTTCCCCTTCTTCACGGAGCCATGGCAACGGAAGGGGGGAAGTTTGAGATTGGATTGGGAGCGTAAGCTGGAGTTCAGAGAGGAGGAAGAGTGGGGGACGGTCGATCAGCCGATAAGGCCGGTAGCGGCCGGAAAAGTGCCAACGAGTCCGCCTAGCATGGCACAAAATAAGGAGGCGTGGGGGAACAGTGCCGCCCACGTCCAATCAACCGCCATGCGGCCCCCAATGTCAGGACCCCGATTCCAAGTCAAATCGATCTAGCCAGTAACACCTCATATCACTTTGCGGCCTCACGCACGGTATTCCCACGGGTGTCGCCTTACCATGGCCCGGGACCATTTACGCCTTTTGGCTCACGTATATGATAGTGTCGCTAGCATCCATATGATGAAGAACCCGGCCAACATGGCTAGTCGTGAACCCAAAGCGGCGCTTAACCCATGGGGACAGTATACATGAATCACATCGAGCATGTCGGTCACAGCTGTGAATACAGGCTATAGCACTTTGGGCTAACAAGAGTGCGGAACCCGGTTTGTAGAAAGGTGCTAGGCAGACTCGATGTCACAGCGTGACATTTCCCCAAGGGATGTACATTACGAACGGCGGAACACATGCTACCAAGTGTTCAGAAAAAGTAGTGGCAATAAGCAGGACTCCGTGAACCGGGTCAGAAGCGGACTACTATCGCCTGTGAAGCACTAGACTACATTTCCCCATATGAGAGGCTGCCAAGGATAAACAACTAGATTGTCGGATCCCACACATACCAAGCATTTCAAACATACACACAATATGCTCAATATGTGTAAATACAACATGGCATCACAACATAACTCTACGACTCAAATATTTATTCATTAGGCTCCGAGGAGCGAGATATTACAAACATGGGTCTCATGACCCAACATACGAGCATACAAGCAACAAGCACAAGCGGAAGCTAACATGTCTCGAGTACAGTACATCTACAAATGAAAAAGGTCGAGAAGCCCGACTATCCACCGATCCTACCGAGGGCACAAGATCGTAGCTGAGGTAACAAGCTAAACGCTGAAGTCCACGCCGAATTACTAGCGTAGACCGACGCCTCTCTGCAAAAACATAAAATAAGAAAACGTGAGTACAAACGCACTCAAAGAAGACTTACATCGTAATCCAACTACATATGCATCATTATCAACAAAGGGGGTGGTGGTATTTGATCGCAAGAAGAAGCGCCTTTCGACTCGGTGGCTATCCTCAACTACGATCGCCAAGTAACTCTTTTGAGGTGGCGCTACACGAGTCCACATATTCAACATATCAATACACCACTATGGATCCGCTCCTGCCTCCCTCACGAGAACGCCATCCATAGCACCTTCCACGCTTATCTTGGCGCATTTTAGAGTATCCACTTTCACTTGTCTATGAACCGATATAGGCAACCCGAAGTCCTTTTCTCCGTGGACACGGCTATTCAATAGATCATTTATAACCTCGCAGGGTGTACTTCTTCACACACGCTCACTCACTTACCGCCGCTTACCACGACATGTACTCAACCTTCAAGCGGAAGCCCAACGTGGGTGTCGGCCACGGCCTCACCTAAACACTCAAGTCCCTAGTCCAGTTTATCGCCCATTCGGGTTCCATCCTGAGGGAGTCCGCCGAGGTTTCCACTAACGGCCCCGAACGATGTGTGCGGGGTTCCCGAGATACCAAACGGGCATTCGGTACACCGAACCCACGGTGTATCTACCGCATCATAGCCCACCCCTAGGGTCGGGCCACATCGGCCTCCAACACATATCCTACAAACACTGTAAACTAGTTGCAACTCCCCGGACAGTAGAACAAAGGGTGGTTAAGAAGTTTAGAGAGTCCATTGGTTTGGGCCCAATGCGTGGTAGTAATCTGTTTCATGGATCACAAACACGTAACTCAGTTCCTCGAGGATCTGTACGCAATGAGACAACTCCACCATGTAATTCCTACATGGCCTCTCACCGCTACCTTTACCAAATCGTGTTCACACACTTAGCTCTCAACAAGAGGGACATGTTCACACACCTCCGATTCATTCCTCGATGAATCGACTGACTCAACTCTAAGCAGTAGTGCATGACAACAAGCATGAATGAGTAGGCACAACAGGCTCAAACAACTCCTACTCATGCTAGTGGGTTTCATCTATTTATCGTGGGAATGATAGGGCATGCAGAGGATAAAGGTTCACCTACAGCAGTTAGCAATGTATGAATCGTTGTTGTCCTAATGCAAATGAAAGAAAGCAGGAGTGAGAGAGTGGGATTGTATTGGAATGAACAAGGGGGTTTTGCTTGCCTGGCACTTGTGAAGATAATATAGTTCTTCATCGGTGTCATCGAACTCATCATTTGCAGACGCCGTCTCATCGAGAGGGGACAAACACCGCAAGAATCGAGAAAGAACACAATCAACGCAATGCACATTCACATGAATGACATGTCATGTTAAGGTACTGAATTCACCTAATGCAATATCTTGCCAAGTTAATTGAAGTGGAACTCGAACAAGAACAAATTCCAACTCCAAATGTTATTTCATCAATTGCCCTAATCATCATTTGTCCTATTCAGTGAGGTTAACTTGTTCAAACATGCATGATCATGGCATAAACAGATTCTTCAAATTTTTCTGATAATTTTTCATATATAACTTATTTCCATTGGAGTTATAGATTATTTTCTATGAATTTTAGAAGTTCTAAAAATTTTCTTAAATTTCCAAATCATTTAGAATTAGAAATAATCCAGGAAAATGATTATCGTTGCGTACCGACGCCGGGCAGGACGCCGTGAGGTCAACAGGTCGGGTCTAGGTCAAACCTGGCGCGTGGGTCCCGCGTGTCAGTGTCATTAGTTTAACTAATTAAATTAACATTAGATTAACTCCTAATCTAAGGTTGACTAGGGGCATGGCCCACATGGTCAAATGGGTCAAACCCGCCGGCGACATGACGCCGGCGAGGTCCGAGACGGCGGCGATGCGTGGAATCGCAGCATAGGTCACGGTTCGAGGCGCGGATGGCACCGTTGGAACCACCGGCTCGTCTGCGTCAAGGCTGGTAAGCCGGTAGGGTCGCCGGAGACGCATCGCAGATCATCGGCGAAACTCGGGCTCGCGGCTGCCGGGAGTTCGGTGAAGACGGACAACAAGCTACTTGTGCACGGAGGACGAGTGGGTAGGTGTTCTGGTTCCTCGAACGCTAGCCGAGGACTAAAACATGCTCGACGACGCGACGGTTGCAAGGGGCTCTAGCCTGGCGTGACATGACCGGGCGGCGAGCAAGCTTTCGGGCAGGGTGGTGGAGCTAGCTAGTGCGCATGAACGTATGGGAGAAAAAGAGGGGAAGATGCGGCAGCTCATGTGGTGGATTTGAGAGAGGGTCAGCTGGCTCGGGAGGCGCCAAGACGGCGGACCGGAGTCGGGCGATCGCCGGGCGGCCGAGGTTGAAGACGATGGCGTGGAGGCGATGCAGAGCTTCCCGTCTCACGTGGCTCGGCAGGAGGAACGGGTGCATCATGTCGGTTCTTCTGGAAGCAACTAAGAGGCGAGGGGAGCACGGTGGCTGTGGCAAACGGGCGCGATGACGGAGGCTCACACGGGCGCGCTGCAAGGAGAGAGCAGAGAAGGGGAGAGCGTCGGGAGAGAGTGAGATGGGGCTGTGGGCTGCGTGGCGCTTAGGACGGCGCCAGGCGCCGTGGAGGCCGGCTGTGGAGGCAGTGAAGTGGCTGTGGTGGCAGTGACGACGCAGCCGCTTCTCCTCCCGGCAGAGGAGGAAGACGAGGGAGCTGCGGTGGTGGGCTGGGTTGCCGGAGAGGCCTGGCCAGTGGGCTGCCCACTGGCCGCAGTGTAAGGCCAGTCGCCTTCTCTTTTCTATTTTTGTTTCGCTTTCTAATTTGCAGCTTTGTTTTTGATCCAATTTTAAAACCAAATCAATTTATAAATCCTGAAAATATTCACTGCACTTTCTGAATTATTTCAGTGGCCCACAAATACTTCCAACATTATTTGAGCATTTAAATTATTTATAGTGTTTAAATGCCCAAAGTCAAATAGTTTAAGATTTAATTCAAAAATCCAGGAATGACCTATAAAATATGTTCATTATTTTTGGAAGAGGTTTTCACCTTTATCATAAGTCATGAACATTTCCAAAGGGCATTCTGGGTCGTTGAGAAAATATTTTATTTGGACCTAGTTTGATTTGATCTGGTGCTAGGGTTTGGATCAATCCCCATTTCAAGCTTCATGAAATTTAAACATGATGCATGGATGCAATGCAACTAATTACAAACAACTCTGGGGCTGTGACAACTCACCCCACTAAACAAGAATCTCATCCCGAGATTCAAGACGTGACGTAAGAAGACAGAGGGCACAAACTAACACGGTCTTCACGATCCAGGTTACACTTCATAAGGTTGTTGATTTGTTGCATACGTTGATCTTGACATCCTTGCTTTTGAGATCTTCATCCACGCGATGACGACGGAAAGAAACTCTACTAGGATTGATCTTCTCAAAGATAGAGCTATACCAAATCAACTCGCGGAATGAGATGTTGAAACATCTCGAGTTGAGACACAAAACACATCGAGAGGAATGGAAGAACAACGATGGAGTTTGATTTGGTGGGCAACAATTCCATGCTTAGAAAGATGGTGGATGGTGTCAAGGTGGCGAGGAAATAATTGCCATGATTCCATAGCGGGGCACCTTGGGAAAAAGGTAACTCATTGAGCTGTGCCCTTAGGTGGCAAAAAGAATTAGTTTTGATTCAGAGATCATTGAAACTCTTTAAACCAGCCTAAGGCCTTCACCATAGATCATTTGAAGGAGTTCGAAAGAATGACATACTCGGACTAGAATGGATGATGTGGACTACCTTGTTAAAGACAACGCAATGGATGATTTTTGCTTCTCATCGGAGGTGGAGGGGACCCATGGTAGGACCACTTTTGAGGATGATCCTGAACAAGAATTACTAAGAAGGCAGAGGGCTAGTGAAATGGCATAAGGACGGTGCAAGCTGGGAACGAAATGCAACTGTTGGAATGTTCCAACCATCATATCTGCCTGAGATTCAGATCCGATTGGTGATAGGATACTTCGACTCAAAGCATGTCCGAAAAGAAAGGTCGCAACACAAATTCGACGAGATGACGCTATAGATTCTCGGATATGAACTACGATAGCAAGCTCCAAAACATGAGCTGGTTCTGCTACACATTACGTGAACATGCTGTCCTAGACAAGCATGGTCACATGGTAGTCTTATAATAAAACACTACCGAAGTTCAAGTTGGGAACCATCATCGAGGATAACGAAGTCCTAACATAAGTCATGACTAGTTGTTATGAAGGAACTCCTTCTCCTTGAACAAATCAATCAGTGGCTTGGTGTGCTAGGGATACATATAGGATGAAGGTTGCAAGTCTCCAGACTATGAGAATACTTTTGCGTGTATGCATGATCGATTTGGGATGATTCCAAAGGAAACAAAATGAACCTTTCTCAAATTCATGGCGGCAACTTACACCTAAAGCACATGAATTTGAGGAAGTCACTTCTTCCATCCAAGCATAGGCTTCATGAACGGCAATAACGAAGGCATTGCTTACAAAGTTTCCAACGCTAGGTTGATGTTCAACATGAATCATGGGGAGACAAAATGCTACGGATGGGCTCAACAGCAACTCATCGGAATTTCCATATCACTGAACTTCCACCATCATGTGAACACGGTGATAGCATTGGTCAGACCAAAAGATATAATGGTGTATGCTCGAGGGATCAACCGCGAGTAAAACAACATTATGAACATCGTTGGTTCTGATTTGACTTGACGATAGCCCATACCCAAGCCAAAGTTTTGACAAGGCAATAGATCCAACAACTGATCACGAGGACCAATCTATGGAGATATCATCTTTCTTCAACACACAAACACAAGGATATCCCTTAGAGATGAACTAAGTCAGGTAAGCTTTTATCTTCCAACTCTCCAAGTTGTCGTTTAGCTTAACCAACTAGCTCAGGGGTATCCAACACGGATTCTTGGAGAAGGAGTGGTTTAGAGGAAAACCAACTTGATCACGAGCTCAACATAACATGTGGGATAACCTCGTAATACTTCCGAGAAGATATTCGGAAAATCACGAACCACCGATATGTTACTAAGCTCGAGAACAATCTTGCTTTTCAGTGGCAAGATGATATGAACAATAAGCAAGGAATTGAATAATCCTAACTCATTGTTCGGAGGGTGCACCGGAAATAAGGACTAGGTAGCACGATCAATCTTAGGATGATGATTGAATAACCAACACGCTAAGAATGAGAATATTATCCATTTACTACCAAGC
Source organism: Aegilops bicornis (assembly GCA_021605145.1). Taxonomy (NCBI): domain Eukaryota; kingdom Viridiplantae; phylum Streptophyta; class Magnoliopsida; order Poales; family Poaceae; genus Aegilops; species Aegilops bicornis. The sequence goes on along the minus strand of CM038669.1, from coordinate 382,599,893 downwards.
AACACGGTTTCTAGGAGTATTGATTTCACACATCATGGTTCACTTGTCGGCATTCCGGTTACAACAACACGGGACCGAGGAATGGATAATGATAGCGAGAAGTATCACTGCGTCAAGAATCCATAAGAGGTGGTGCAATTCTCATGACATTCTTGACATAAAGTTGGTAATACTTCAGGATAGAACAGAATCAAAAGCTTGAATTGGCATTTTGATCTGCGGAATACAACTACTTTGACCACTCCAAGAAATGGATGAGGTGCTGGAGTTTGTTTCTCCTAGTCATTCCGTAATGTAATGGCTTCGACGGACCACATGAGTAATAGGCATCGATAACATGAATGCACAACTACTCCCCGACTACCAATCGATAGACGGGGTCGAATACAACTAAGGAGGAACAACTCGAGGAGCATATAACTTTCGAGTTGTGGGTGCATAGATTAGTATGTCGAGCTTAAGCTCAACATTTCTTCCGGATAACCCATGCGGAAAGGGTAGAACCGCAGATTCACAATTATCAATGGAGAACTCCTCAAGAGTATTTCCGATCGTGATCCTTCGTTCGAGGAACTTCTGGCCAGAAGCGGTTCATGGTATTCGGAAGAAGGAAATACCACGCACCTCGAGGACTATCGCAAAGTTACTAATAACCTAAAGGATCGAAAGCAAACACTATCAACATGAAGTAAGTAGGGTGAATCTCGGGTTCAAGAACCCAGGATTAGAATGCCTACTACTAAGTGGCCTCACGGAATGCTTTCGAGAATGGTGGCCAGAATCATCACACCGGGAACACAAAACATGGCTAGTTTACTATGTGACTTCCTAAAACACCTAGGGTCATAATAATAGCTACAACATATATGCCGAGGCAACAAAGTACCTCAACTCACCGATTAGTGTGCTTATTCTGACCAAAAAGGGCGTCGTGAACGGAAAGAAAGGATTTGCAAATGCATCAGACTATTCAGAGACCTCGATGACTGCATAAAGATAACGGGTTGTAAATGCTCAAAATGATTTGAGACATCCTGCAAAAATGGTGGCATAACCACTCAAAAGCACAATATCAAGGTTCCAAGACCAACTATGAACATACGAAAGTAGTAGAAACTGAACTGGGGCTTAAAACCAACAATCTTAAAGGTCTATGGATTAGTAACACGTCATCCTGATAGATAGATGAGAAGCCTAGTTCTTAAATCCCGTAGAAGAGAAGAGGATGACTCAGATCAGAAGGCCATGAGGTATAAGGAGTAAAAAGAGCCTTACGTTCCCTTCCACAATCAATTCCCTTACATAACTAAAGCATTTCTAGACACAACTTCGACCAGTTGGGCTTGGTAATCCTATAGCCAGTCAGGCTCTGATACCAACGCTGTCAGGACCCCGATTCCAAGTCACATCGATCTAGCCAGTAACACCTCATATCAATTTGCGGCCTCACGCACGGTATTCCCACGGGTGTCGCCTTACCATGGCCCGGGACCGTTTACACCTTTTGGCTCACGTATATGATAGTGTTGCTAGCATACATATGAAAGAGAACCCGGGCCGACATGGCTAGTCGTGAACCCAAAGCGGCGCTAACCCATGGGGACAGGCATACATGAATCACATCGATCATGTCGGTCAGCAGCGTGTGAATCCGGGCTGTAGCACTGGGCTAACAGGACTCAAGAGAACCCGGCTGTAGCAGTTAGGCAGACTCGGATGTCACTGCGTGACATTTCCCCGAAGGGATGGAACCTGAGAACGAAGTGAAACACATGTCGCCAGTCAAGTGTCCAGAGCAAGAGTGCCGGGCTAGCAGGTGACTCCAAAGGACCCGGGTTGTAGCGGACTACTATCTCTCGTGAAGCACTAGACTACATTTCCCCATATGAGAGGCTGCCAAGGATAAACAACTAGATTGTCGGATCCCACACATACCAAGCATTTCAAACATACACACAATATGCTCAATATGTGTAAATACAACATGGCATCACAACATAACTCTACGACTCAAATATTTATTCATTAGGCTCAGAGGAGCGAGATATTACAAACATGGGTCTCATGACCCAACATACAGAGCATACAAGCAACAAGCACAAGCGGAAGCTTAACATGTCCGAGTACGTACATCTACAAATGAAAAAGGCCGAGAAGCCCGACTATCTACCGAGATCTCGCCAAGGGCACAAGATCGTAGGCTGAGGTAACAAGCTAAACGTCAAGTCCACGCTGAACTACTAGCGAGACCGACGCCTCTCTCGCAAAACATAAAATAAGAAAACGTGAGTACAAACGCATCAAAGAAAACTTACATCGTAATCTAACTACATATGCATCATTATCAACAAAGCGGGGTGGTGGAGTTTGACCGCAGCAGCCAGCCTTTGACTCGTGGCTATCCCGAACTACGACTCGCAAGTAACTCTTTTGAGGTATGCACACGAGTCCACATATTCACCATATCAATACACCACTATGGACCCGCTCCCGTCTCCCTACGAGAACACCATCCATAGCACTCACGCTTATCTTGCGCATTTTAGAGTATCCACTTTCACTTGTCTATGAACTAAAATAGGCAACCCAGAACTTCTTTTTCGTGGACACGGCTATTCGAATAGATCATTTATAAACCTGCAGGGGTGTACTTCTTCACACACGCTCTCACCACTTACCGCCGTTTACACGACATGTACTCGGCAACCTTCAAGCCGGGTTTAATGTGGGTGTCGGGCACGCCTACCTAAACACTCAAGTCCCTAGTCCAAAGTTTATCGCCTATTCGGGTTCCATCCGCAGGGAGTCCGGCCGAGGTTTCCACTGATGGCCCCGAACGATGTGTGCAGGGTTCCTGAGATACCAAACGGGCATTCGGTACACCAGGCCATGGTGTATCTACCGCATCATAGCCCACCCCTAGGGTCAGCGCTACGCACGACCTCCAACACATATCCTACAAACACCAGAAACTAGTTGTAACTCCTGGACAGAGAACAAGGGTGGTTATAGTCGAGAGGGTCCATTGGTTTCGGGCCCAATGCGTGGTAGTAATCTGTTTCATGGATCACAAACATAGAACTCAGCCCCGAGGATGGCTGCAATGAGACAACCCACCATGTACTCCTACATGGCCTCTCACCGCTACCTTTACCAAATCGTGTTCACACACTTAGCTCTCAACAAGAGGACATGTTCACACACCTCCGATTCATTCCCGATGAATCAGACCTGACTCAACTCTAAGCAAGAGCAGTGCATGACAACAAGCATGAATGAGTAGGGCACAACAGGCTCAAACAACTCCTACTCATGCTAGTGGGTTTCATCTATTTACTTGTGGAATGATAGGTCATGCAGAGGATAAAGGTTCAGCTACCGCAAAGCAAGTAACAGATGAATCGTTGTTGTCCTAATGCAAGAAAAGAGAGCAGGAGCGAGAGAGTGGGATTGTATTGAATGAACAAGGGGTTTTGCTTGCCCGGCACTTCAAGATAATATAGTTCTTCATCGGTGTCATGGAACTCATCGCCCAGACGCCGTCTCATCGAGAGGGACAAACACCGCAACTGAGAAAGAACACAATCAATGCAATGCACATTCACATGAATGACATGTCATGTTAAGGTACTGAATTCACCTAATGCAATATCTAGCCAAGTTAATTGAAGTGGAACTCGAACAAGAACAAATTCCAACTCCAAATTTTATTTCATAAATTGCCCTAATCATCATTTGTCCTATTCAGTGAGGTTAACTTGTTCAAACATGCATGATCATGGCATAAACAGATTCTTCAAATTTTTCTGATAATTTTTCATATATAACTTATTTCCATTGGAGTTATAGATTATTTTCTATGAATTTTAGAAGTTCTAACCATTTTCTGAAATTTCCAAATCATTTAGAATTAGAAATAATCCAGGAAAATGATTATCACATACCGACGCCGATGTGACATCAGCAGGTCAACAGGTCGGGTCTAGGTCAAACTCCGGTAGCGTGGGTCCCGCGTGTCAGTGTCATTAGTTTAACTAATTAAATTAACATTAGATTAACTCCTAATCTAAGGTTGACTAGGGGCGGGGCCCACATGGTCAAATGGGTCAAACCCGCCGGCGACATGACGCTGGCGAGGTCCGAGGCACGGATGGCACGGTTGGAACCCCGAGCCTCGTCTGCCGGTCAGGTGGGTGGGGTCACGGAGACGACTTAGATCGACGGTGGTCAGCTTCGCTGGCGGCCGGAGTTCAAAGGAAGACTTTACCGCGGCACGGCACGGAGGACGAAAGTGGGTAGGTGTTCGGGTTCCGGAACGCTACGAGGACGAAAACATGCTCGGACGCCGACGGGCCGCGGGTTTCTAGCCACGGCGGCGACATGACCGCGGCGAGCAAGCTTTTCGAGCAGGTGGTGGTGCAGCTAGCTAGGCGCATGAGCAGCGGAGAAAAAGAGGGGAAGATGCGGCAGCTCACTGTGGTGGACGGAGAGAGGGTCGCTGGCTCGGGAGGCGCCAAGACGGTAAATCGGAGTCGGCGATCGGCTGGCGCCGAGGTTGAAGATCGGCGACGTGGGAGGCGATGCAGAGCTTCCCTGCTCACGTGGCTCGGGCAGAGGAACGGGTGCATCACGCCGGTTCTTCCGAAGCAACTACGGTAGGCGAGGGAGCACGGTGGCGTGGCAACGGCGTCGGTGATGATTTAAGCTTTCGGTAGCGTCACGAGGAGAGAGCGTAGAAGGGGAGAGCGTTCGGGAGAGAGAGATGGGGCGGGCGTGAGGCGCTGGGACGGCGCCAGGCGCTGTGGAGGCCGACAGGTGGAGGCGTGAGGTGGCCACGGTTGGTCAGGCGCGATGACGACGCGGCTGCTTCTCCTCCCGGCAGAGGAGGAAGACGACAGTGAGGTGGTGGGCTGGGTTGCCGAGAGGCCTGGCCAGGTGGGCTGCCATCACCGGGCCGCAGGTAAGGCCTGTGCCTCTCTCTTTTCTATTTTGTTTCGCTTTCTAATTTGCGCTTGTTTTTGATCCAGTTTTAAAAACCAAATCAATTTATAAATCCTGAAAATATTCACGGGCACTTTCTGAATTATTTCAAAGGGCCCACAACATACTTCCAACATTATTTGAGCATTTAAATTATTTATAGTGTTTAAATGCCCAAAGTCAAATAGTTTAAGATTTAATTCAAAATCCAGGAATGACCTATAAAATATGTTCATCATTTTTTGGAAGAGGTTTTCACCTTTATCATAAGTCATGAACATTTCCAAAGGTCATTACGGTCATTGAAAAATATTTTATTTGGACCTAGTTTGATTTGATCTCGGTGCTAGGGTTTGGATCAATCCCCATTTCAAGCTTCATGAAATTTAAACATGATGCATGGATGCAATGCAACTAATTACAAACAACTCTGAAATTTTGTGACACCCAAGGTCATAGTTGTTTGGAGCTCACAAGGCTCAAGGCCGCCTCTTCGCCTCTGCTCGGCCAAGCTGCCCGGGCGCGCTTTGGGCCCGGGCTACTGTCGGCGTTCTCGAACTGGGTCCCTGTGACTTGCTCGCCTGCCCGGCCTGGCGTGGCTCAAAGGGGCCCCAAAGACGGCCCATCTTCATCAACACAAGCTCAAGACCTCGCGAGGCTGAGATTGCAGGCGGACGGCAGGAGCTTCTCGTGCACGGCCTCATCAGTTGGCTCGCGAGGAGGCGGAGAGATCAAGGCGGGTACCTCAACGAGGTGCCCATGACGCAAGCCATGACTGACCAAAGGGCGCCCGGCCAGCGGCACCAGCCCGTGCAAAGGTCCTCCTTTCTCTTTGGTGCAAAGGGAGCAAGCGCAGCGGAGCATCAAGCAAAGGCGCCCATTTCGGTGCAACAAGACCAAGACCAGCCCAACGGCAGGAAGGAAGTTATTGTGGATCCCAAGCCAAGGCCACCACCGGAGCCTTTGACAAAGTAGGACCAACTTTAGTCAGGATAAGTGTACCAAATGTTCCCCTTCAAAATGGCCAATTGTTGGCGCCCTTCCAGCTCAATATTTGGGAAGAGGCCCAGGGCCCTTGCCTATAAATAGGACTAACCACCCACAGAGCTAGAGGCATCTTGGATAGACAGAGCTAGAGGCCAAGCAATCTAGAAACAGAAAGGGGGGGAGCGACTGAACTCCTCCAAGCAGTTCATCGCCCGGCCAAGAACAGACCCTCGCGAGGCTGTTCTTCCTTGTATTGTTCATCACCATCAGGCCAAGAGGCAATCCACCACACCACAAACTAGAGTAGGGTATTACACCACAATGGTGGCCCGAACTAGTATAAACCTTGTGTCTCTTGTGTTGTTCCTTTCAGAGTTTAGATCCAAGCGAGGCGGCCGGGGTGCAGTAGGTAGAGAGGCGAGATCTCCGCGCGCACCCAAAGGTGTTCAAAACCTCAAGGGTCCTGCCGAACCCGAAATCCGGCAGTTGTAGACGGGCGGTCCATGCCCAAAGATCGGCAATGGCCGCGCCGTGTTTCTTGACAATGCCAAGTCGGCTCGGCCCTTGAAGGCGGCGTGTCAAGGCGCGCGCGGTCGACTTCCTTGGCTGGTGGGCTTCCGAGGCGTCTCAGGAGGCTATCCTCCGGCCCTCCGCGTGTAGGGCGGAGGCGTGCTTCCAGTCGGTTCGTGAGGCGTCGGCCGGAGAGGTGGTGGATAAAGTCGCGGGCGCTTGTTGGCGGACGTCAGGCGTTCTCGCGCCCAGGGGCCACCATGAATGATGACCAGCACCTCGGTGATGAAATACCGCAATGTCGGCTTAGAAGCGGGTCGTCGAAGATGACGACGCTGGTGGGGAAGGCGCCGAGTGATGCCGCGTGTGAGTCGACAAGCATCGGTCGGTGGAGCTAACCGACTCCAGTCCACAAATGGGCTCGCTGGAGACGTGGAGCTGGTTGAGGAGGCCGACAAGGTGGCTCGAGGCAACCGTGCCCGCGCCGGATGCGGGCTCGTCGGAGATGCGAGTCTTGCCAAGAAGGTCGGCGAGGCAGCTCGCAGCGGCGCCAGCGCCGGGCCGACACCTGCAGCCAAGGCCGGGCAAGCGCCATCAGCGTGCCGGGCTGGCTACGCTTCGCGGGGAGGAAGAGGGTTCCGTCGGCCCGCAGTCTCCGGACGACGGTGCACCTGGCCCCATGGTGGGCGCCAACTGTCGGGTGGGAGGTGCGACATATGCCAACGGGTGGCTAATCATAGTGGGATCCAATAAGACGGCGCCGGTGCCTGGAAACGGGATGAGGCGAAGACATGCACGCCGCTAATCTTACCCAGCTTCGGGGCTCTCCGTGGAGATAACACCCATATCGCTGCTCAAGGGGTCTCCGCATGATCACTAGATGAACAAGGGCTACAAGAGGCTCCTTGAGCTGTCTGGGTGAGGAAGAAGAAGGGCACGGCTAGCTCTTCTCTCCTCTCACGTGGTGTCTAAAACTATCGTAGTCCAACCCTTTGCATGGGTGCCGTCGGGGGTTAATATAGGCCTACCCCCAGGGTTACAATGGTAATCCGGCCAGGTGTGGGCCCTAGCCGTCAGCTGTCTTCATCCGCCGCTTCCGCGGTCAGCCGGGGCCCGCCTTGACCGGTGGGTCCCTGCCACGGCCGGCTTCCCCGGTCGACAGTCGGCCCCAGCGTCAAGAGCCTTGTCGGGGGCTGGTTACTGTTGCCTCAATCCTGATGACGAGGGCTTTGTCGGGGTAAGCGTGGCTATTGTGCCGCCACCTTGGCGGCGATCACTGTAGCCTCACTTCGTCTTGTCTCCTTAATGAGGTGCTTCCTTCGAGGGAGGGAACAAGCCGGCTATGGGGAGCCGGCCATGTCCTGTGCCGCCGACTGGGAGGCCGAGCCGCCTCGGGCATCTCTCTCGATCAAGGGACCCGCCACCGCGGGTAGTATGAGCATACTCTATCGTGGGTGACGTCACAACATGGCAAATAGGTCGCCACGGACGGGTGGTGATGGCTGCCCTGCACGGGCGCGATCTGTAGCCGCTGCCAAGGCCTCTCCGGATGCGGGCCGGGCAAGCTTCACCGTAGCCACGCCTGGCCTCATCGCCGTTATGTGGGTGCAGATTCTCGAGGGTGCATCCTTGGTCATTGCGGGGTGGCGGCTCCTTGGAGTCGGCCTTCTCGCGACCGGCTACACGGAGTCGGCCCTCTGGTAGCCGGCTCCTTGGAAGCCGGCCATTCCTCCTATGGGTCTTGGGGCCAGCCACCCCTCGACAAACGGCCGGACGAATGATGCGGTACCGTCGGGGAAGGCGGCCCTGCGTCTTGGATGTTGGATGACTTGATTGGCTTGATTGGCTTGTAATTTTTTCAGAAGCCCCAGGGGGAGCCGGCTAGGCTACCTGTGGTCATTTACTCCGACAAGGCTTATCTAAAAACACGTGGGGTAATACCAACGGCCGTCGTGGGGTTGCGCGCACCCGTATTAATGGAAAGTCCCGTAACAAGAGGGACACGATCTCTGCCTCGACGGGACATGCCAATAAAACCGCCTCGTAACACGAGTCATTGTGGGGTAGGAAATGTCGGTCCACGTTATACAAGGCCACGATGCAAGGGCACGACGCCCGAGGATTGCCAGCGGATCGGGTTTATGTTATGTGGAGATCATCTTGCAGATCCGGACACGGTCTACGTGTCCAGTAATTACTTTGGAGTATTCGGAGAAGGAACCCGCCTTGCAATGCTGAAGACAATATCACAAGCACCGGACTCATCGTCATTGAAGCCTGGTTCAGGCTACCGAGGGAGTCTCGATTAGGGTATCCGGACAGCCGGACTGTGTACAACGTGAAGCGTGAAGATACAAGACTCAGGACTTCGGCCCGTGTCCGGATGGGACTTTCCTTGGCGTGGAAGGCAAGGTTGGCGATCCGGATATTATATTTCCTTCCTTGTAACCGACTCCATGTAGTCTCCTAGCCCTCTCCGGTGTCTATATAAACCGGAGAGGTTGGTCCTTAGAAGGCCGATCACAATTACAATCATACCATCATAGGCTAGCTTTTGGGTTTAGCCTCTACGATCTCGTGGTAGAGCTACTCTTGTATTACCCATATCATCAATATTAATCAAGCAGGAAGTAGGGTTTTACCTCCATCGAGAGGGCCCAAACCAGGTAAACATTCTGCGTGTCCCTTGCTTCCTGTTACCATCAGCCTTGACGCACAGATCGGGACCCCCTACCCGAGATCCACCGGTTTTGACACCGACAGCCACCACCAGCCCGGTGGGGAACGAGCAGCAGGCCTCGTCCCCGCATCCATCGGTGAGGCGAGAAGGCCGCACCGCTACTTCGCCGCCGCCCTCGCTGGTTCTTCGTCTCCAGGCGCACCGCTGGCCCCATGGAGGCTCGAGCGGCGCCATCGCGGCAAACGAGCTCTGCGCTACCGCCTGTCGATGACGCCTACGTGAGTGGCTCGGACTGCCGTGCCGAGCTCGTTCACAGCTTTCGCAGGCTCCTGCCGCCCCTCTCGTTGCTCTCGCCTTCACTCAAGCTGGAGGCGGGGGAGCCGAGGCGCCCCGCCACCTCCTCCCCAAGAAGGCGCCTGCTCCAAGGCGTGTGGCCCCGGCCGAGACCTCCGCGTCCGGCGCCCGCGCAACAAGAAAGGAGCTGCGGAGATCCTCATCCCCAAGAAGGTGCTCGCGTGCTTCCCAAAGACCGGAGCGCCGCGATCGTGCTCCATCGCCACCGCGTCAAGACCCCGCGCTGCTCCAGGCAGCGGTGCACGGGAATCCACAAGAGCAAGCTCCGCATCAGCAGAGAGCCCCGGTGGCCACTACAGGCTGCCGCGCTTTCACCGCCGAGCTACGTATCGTCGCATGGCCCGACAAGTTCAAGCCAGACCTGCCTCCTCGCTACGGCGGCACTGCCGACTCCACAGAGTTCCTTCAGCTCTACGAGCTGGGCATCGAAGCCGCCAACGGGGACAAAAAGGTCATGGCGAATTGGTTCCCCATGGCGCTCAAGGACGGAGCCCGAACCTGGCTCATGAACCTGGCTCCCAAGACGATCTCCTCCTCGACGAGATGCGCACTCCGCTTCATCGCCAACTTCCAAGGCACTTCGCGATCGGCCTCGCCACGTGAGCGACATGCGCCGCATCAAGCAGCAGCCAGGAGAGACCCTGCAGAAGTACATCCAGTGCTTCAACAACGCCCGCCTCAAGATTCCCAAGGTGACTGAGGAAGCCATCATCTCAGCCTTCTCTGATGGCGTGCGTGACGTCAAGATGAAGGAGGAGCTAGCAATGCATAAAGACGTATGCACATCCCTGGAGCTGTTCAACTTGGCGACCAAATGCGCTAGGGCTGAGGAAGGGCGCCTGTCCCTCCTCGAGCTTCCGGCTGCCAATCCAGAAGAGAAGAAGCCCAAGGTCAAGGACGTGAAGTGCAAGGGGGCTGCCGTGCTCACGGCGTAACTGCATACCAAGCGAAAGGCAGTGGATCAGCCCGAGTCATCCAAAGGCAGCCCGGTATCTGCGTATACCACGCACCTCCACACCCACAACACCAACGTAATGCCGAGAGCTCAGGACCCGTGCGAGAAGAGGCGTGTCGGCCGGGCGCCCGAGCGCAATGATCGGGCTACTACGAGGAGGAGGAAGAGGCGCAGGACGCTGGAAGACCGTGGCCCTCTCCAAGGATGGCGGATGAGACCTCGAGGATCACTGCTGGCAGGACTAGCTCGCGAGGGAGGTTGGAGGGACTAGCCTCGTGAGGACCGCCCTCAAGGCAACGCAGGCTCCCACCTCTGCCGCAGCCGCCAAGAAGGTAACGTAAGACCATCATCGTGACGAGGGGGCTGGGGGCTTCCGTGAAGCCGCGGCGATCGCCAGTATCCGGTGGCGCCAGCCCCAGCCTCTCAGCGCATCTTCAAGCAGTTTGCTCGCGAGGTGAATGCACTCCTCCCCAAGGCTGAGGCCACACGCCCTCTCACGTGGTCATCGTGCGCTATCACGTTCAGCTCAGCGGATCAGCTCAAGTGCGCGGCAACGGCCAGATTCCTCCCCTTGATTTGCTCACCAGTCATCAGCAACGTGCAAGTCACCAGGACCCTCATCGACGGCGGAGCAGGACTCAACGTCCTATCTGTAGAGACATTCAACGATCTCCAAGTGCCATACGATTAGCTTTAGCCGACCAAGCCTTTCTCAGGAGTCACCGATGGCTCCACCGTCCCGATAGGGCAAGTTCGCCTTCCTGTCACCTTCAGACAAACAGAACAACCACCGCGACCGAGCTCATCGACTTCGACGTCGCCCACATTCGCCGCCATACAATGCCATCCTCGGGTACCCAGCTTTGGCCAAGTTCATGGCGGTGACTCACCATGGCTACAATGCCCTCAAGATGCCAGGAAGCGGAGGAGTCATCACAGTGCCTTGTGAGGAAAGGGATACAGTGTGCTCTCTTGAGTGTGCCTTCCAAGCCGCAGCAATCGAAGACCCAGATCACAGGAGCGGGAGACTACCCGAGGCGATCCCTAAGAAGAAGAAGGCTTCGCCTGGTCCAAGCCCTCGTGGGGAAGGCACCTCCGGAGGCGTGGCAACAGGACCCACGCCCGTTCAAGGGGCGCCACCCTCTATCGCATAGGAAGGCGCGCCTGGTGCCCTCCTCAAGCGGGGCTCAGGGGCTCTTTCATGGTGAGCCACCGACCTAGCCGGGGTCACGAGGGAGTTGCTCGGGCACCACTTCGAGGCGTGCTTCAAGGCACGTTTCCCTTAGGAAGGTATGAGGCAAGGAGGGCCAAACCCTTAGGAGTTCATCACGAGGAACACCCAGGAGCTACAGGAGTCAAGAGTCAAGCGTGGCTGTCGCTGCTTGCCCACCGTGGCCCCACATCCAAGCGAGGATGCTGGGCTGCGAGTCTGCATCGACATACCAGGGCTCAACCGGGCCGCGTCTCAGGGGCGCCTCTAGCCCTCATGCTTGGGGCATTGCGAGGGTCCACCTCACAGCTACGTTCGCATGCCTTTCGGCCTGCCGAGCGCGGTCGCTGCCCATCAGCACCTGCTAAAGTGCGCTCTGGAGGCTCAAGAGGTCAAGCAGCGAGCGGTCCTGGCAGAGATGGAGATGGATCTCGAGGAACCCCCCGTGCCCCCGGAGCCTCCCGAGGCTCCAGGTCCGGAGGACTCGTGAGGGTCGGCTTCCTCATCACGCGTCATCCGCTACCTCAACATCCCGCCATCTCCGACCATATCAGGTGACACCTTTCCAAGTTCCGTTTTCAGCTGGGAGCGCCCCTCAGGCTGCATCATTCCCAGGCCGCGTGGGTCCGTCCCTGCGACATGTATCTGTTTTGCTTATGTTCTTTACTTACCTTGTTGGGGGCACCCCTCGGGCTGCATTATCCCCAAGCTGCTCGGGCCAGACCCAGTGGTGTGTGCTTTCTCTGCACCTATCTAGATGAATTTGCTCCTCCACGCTTAACCTGATTCACGTAATTATTGCCTACTACCTGTCGCGGACCTCTTCGCCCTAATGCAAAGCGCTTGCACGTTAAAAGGGGGTACCTGAGCATCGCGACTCATGGGCTTCATCGCTCTCCAGCCCTCACCCCCAGCCTTGACCCACGGCATCGCGACCTGTCATACCAGCCGGGCGGCCGAGCTCGCTCGAGGGCCGGGACACGAGGACGAGAGCACTTGCATTCTAACCACCCCCAGCAGAACACACCATTGATAAAGCGCGCAGCCAGCGCAACCCGCCTTGAGGTAGGGCCTCGTGAGTCCCGCTACTGCTCACGGGTGCCTGTGACACCTCTCCTAGCCCTACCGTGGCCGCCACGTGTCGTATGGGCTGTACACGCCTGGGCTCCTCCCGAGGGGAGCCCCTCCCACGCACTGCTGGAAGCACCATGCTCGCTACTGGCCGATTTACATCGCCGAGGAGCGGCTATGCCCGTACACATACGGAAGCGGTATGCTCAAGGCCGGTGATAAATAACCGAGGGCGGCTCACAAATCAGTATCAACCTCGGGGAGACCAGAGCTCAAGAACTGGCGCCATCGCAACGCCTCCCTCGAGTACCGCGCTGAGGGCTGGACATGGGGCTGCGCCTGCCACGCCCGAACGTGACGCCACCCAGCCTAGGTCCCTCGGACCTGGTCGTCAAGCGCCTCCCAAGCCGAAGCCAAGGTATGAAAATTCGCTTGAACGTCAAGGGGGACTCTGAGCATCGCGACTCAGAGCCTAACTGGTCACGTAGCCCCTCACTCCTTAGTCCCGCCCCGTCTCTCGGTCGGGCTAACGGCGGCCGAGGTATGCGCGGGGCCGGGCCCCGCCGACGAGAACGCACCAATCCACTCCTATGCCTCCGTCCCTACTTGTTGTTCAAGGTTAAGGGGGACTCCTGAGCATCGCGACTCAGGAGCCTAACTTGCCACGTAGCCCCTCACTCCTTGGTCCCGTACTGGTTTCCGGTCGGGGCTAACGGCGGCTGAGGTCGGGGTCGGGCCCTGCCGACGTAAAACACACGCAAGTAGGAGGGAAGAATGCAAATTCAAAGCAAATATTACAAGCCATAAGTCGTTTCACAATGCCAAACACAAGTTTAAACGCCTTCGCGAGGCATGGTGCATGTTGCCGGAGTTAAAACAGAGCGGAATCTGCGAAGGGATCACTTTCCTGTGGCGCCTCCACCTCTCGAGGCCGCGGAGCTGGCGGCACCACACCCAGGCAAGGTGCTGAAGGCGCGGAACCTCCCCGGCAGGGCCTCGGCTCGGCCTTTCACGGCCTCAGCAGCAGCAACAAGGTCGCCCAACATGCTCCAAAGAGGCCGTCAAAAGGTCGACGCTGGGTCATGAAAGGTAGACGTGGCTGAGGACATGCGACAGTCACCGCAGAAGACAGATGCATGCCTCGGCCTCGGCCGTGGGGCCAAGGCCATCCGCGACATCTTCAAGTGCACGGACCAAGAAAGGAAGCAGCTCGGCGGGGCTGTCCTCTGCACCAGCCAACGGCTTCTCCAGGCCACCCTCGTAGAGCGTCTTCAACGAGGCGCGAGCCTTCTCCTCCAACCCGGCGAAGGCCACCCGATCCTGAGCCAGGATCTTTGCCTTCCTGTCTAGCTTGACCCTCTCCGCTTTCAGCGACTGTTCCAGCGTCTCCAACCGGCCACGGCAGTCATCAAGCTCGGCGTCCGGTCCCTGACAGCGGCCTCCCGAGCCTCCATCTCCTTCTCCTTCTCCTGGCGGCCGCAGACATCCTTGGCGAGCTCGTCGCGCAGGCCTTGCAGCTCGACCTCCGGCGCCTTGCAGCGGTCCCGGGCGTCCGCGGCATCGTCCTGGGCAGCATCGCGAGCGGCCCTGGCCTGGTAGGCGGCTTGTTTCTCCCCATCGGAGGCCGACGCGGCTTGGTTCAGCGCCGGACGGAGGCGGCAGAGCGGCCCAAAGGTTAGCTCAGCGCCCGCCACCACGACGGGTCAAGATTCCTGACATCTTCTCGCAGCCAGCTCGATTCACGCAGCCTAGTCTGTGATGGCCGAGGGATCAAGGGATCGGAGCCGGTGGAGCACGTGTGGAAGACGGGCAGCGTGATCGCGGCTTGGGAAGGAGGAGCCCCTCGGGCCTTGGGCACCTCAAATACAACGCTGCGCAGACACCTCCAGAGTCAGCGGGGCCACGGGGCTGACTCACCGCCAGAGCGCCCCTGCTGGGCTCGCGAGGATGACCGGGCATGGGAGGCGCGAGCTTCGCTGCCTCCTTTCCCCACAGACGGAGCCGCAGCCCCGGCAGGTGAACCCGCCTCAAGTAGGGCCGCAGAAGCCCCCTTCGGCCTTTTTGCTACAGGTGCCGACCTGGCCAAGAGAATACAGACGTCAAGCCTCGGCGGCAGAAGCAAAGCAAAACATGGATCGAACACTTGCTGGTCGTCGTCCACGGACTCAAGCAGCTTCCGGCCGAACTTGAAGCCTGAAAGCCCGTAGCTAGGGTCAGCCTTGGGAGGCCCGGAAGCAGTAGGCGCGTCGGGAAGGCCAGCGCTGGCCTCGGAAGCCAGAACGGACCCTGGGAGAACCAGCCCTGACCTGCCCTTCCTCGGAACCAAGGATAATCCTCCCCTCCTCGCCTGGCACCGGCCTCATTGTCGTCCGGCATGGCGCGAATGGTGTGGGACCTGCGCCGAGGGAAGGAATCGCCCGACTCCTCGCCAGTCGCCTCGAAGTCAGACCCTTCTTCCTCCACCTCCTCTTCTTCCTCCTCACTCCCGCTGGAGTTGCTGGAGGAAACGTTCACCGTCGCCAACATCGCCAGATCCTCGGGAGCCCAGCTGGCACCAGCCCTCACCATTGAAGGTGGGCATGGTGTTCACCACTTGCTCCCAACCGTCAGCGAAGGAATAGGGGGACGGAGCGCCCGGCCTCGCCACGCCTCCCCGACCAAGGAATGGAGAGCCGCGACCAGATCTTCGTCAGAGAGGGCCTCGGAGCTCAGGCGAAGGGCATCACCTGCCTCCCCAAGCCTCCACAACGGGAACGAATGCTCCTGGAGCGGAGCCACACGGTGTTACAGGAACTCCCTCAGGAGCGTCACCCCGGTCAGCTTCGCCGCCCCCAAGCTGCCTGGCCTCAAGTCCGCGTCTATCCTCTTCAGCACCATCTTCGCACGAGGGTCGACGAGCTCCGCGCGAGACCACGTATCAACGGTCTTGGGTTGCCCCGACGGCAGCTGCCAGCCGGGGTGGATGCGCCGACATCCACCAGGACCCACTTGCTCCTGAAGCCTTCGATCCTCTTCCCGGGCTTGGAGATGGAGTTGGAACTGGAATATGCGATAAAGCTCGCACAAGCAGTAATAGGTCCATGAGAGACCCGGAGGTAAAAGTAATGGCGCAGCAAAGCCACCGAGGGCTTTATCCCTACGTGAGCCTCACAATAGTAGGTGAAAATCGCCAGGAGAAGAATAGAGTTGGGGTGGAGATGCAGAGCTTGCAAGTTGTATTGGCGGAGAACAGCTAGGAAGAACTCGGAAAAAGGAGGGACCAAACCAGCAATGATGGCGCTCACAAAGAACGGGTAAAAGGTGCTCCCCTTGCCTTCAGGCTGATCGGAGCCGGCCTTGAGCACAATCGCTCCCTCGTTGCCCTGCGCCACCGTCCTCCGATGCACAAGGATGAGATTCTTCTCCGACACAGTCGGAGGATCCAGAGCCGGAGGTACTGTGCCTCGGACGGGGTTCTGCGAGGCGCCATGGCTTGCAGGATGGGAAGGATTGAGATAGATCTGGAGGATTTGAAGCAAGGAGGAGAAGGGCGAGAAAGGGGATCTGGAGCAAGGCGAGCAAGAATGAGCGCCAAGTCCGCCCGGGCCTCCTTTTGTCGAAGCGACGGTTCTTAGGCGTCGTGGGGAAGCGGAGACGCCCACGACCAATCAATCTCCATGCAGCGCCCGAGGCCGCAGGCTGTTGGGGCCCGCGGTGCTTCGCACTTGCACCTTCGCTTCTCTGCTAAGCCAAGTCCGGGCACGCCTTGGGCCCGGGGGCTACTGTCGGTGTTATGGGAACGGGGGTCCCTAGACTTGCCTGCCTGCAGCCTGCGGCGTGGCTCGAGTGGGGGCCCAGCGCGGCCCAGCTTCATCAGCTCAAGCTCAAGACCCTCGCGAGGGGCCAAGCCTCGCGGGGCGGACGACAGGAACCTTCGTCAGGAGCAGCCTCGTCAGGCAAGCTCATGAGGAGGCGGAGAGATCAAGGCAGGGTACCTCATGAGGGTGCCCCATGACGCAAGCCATGACGATCGAGATCAGGTGGGCGCCAGGCAGACGCCAGGCGGGTGCCAGCCTGCGCAGTGTCTTCGTTTCCCCTTTGGTGCAAAGGAGGCAAGCACAGGCCAAGGCATCAGGCAAAGGTTACCGCTTCGGTGCAACAAGACCAAGACCAGCAGAGCGGCAGGATGGAGGTCATCGTGGAGCCCAGGACGGTGTCACCATCAGAGCCTTTCCAGGCCGAAGACCAACTTTAGTCAGGATAAGTGTACTATATGTTCCCCTTCAAAATGGCCAATTGTTGGCGCCCTTCCCGCTCATTATTTGGGAAGAGGCCCAGGGCCTCCCTCTATAAATAGGACTAGCCACCACAGAGAGAGGGGAGGTCGAACCTACCAGAGAGAGAGAGAAGCGACTGGACTCACCCAAGCAGTCCATCGCACCAGCTCAAGAACAGCCCCTCGCGAGGTTGTTCTTCCTTTGTACTATTCTTCATCAGCCCCGGAGACAATCCACCACACCACACACTGGAGTAGGGTATTACACCACAACGGTGGCCCGAACCAGTATAAATCTCGTGTCTCTCGTTTGTTCATCGTTCCTAGTTTAGATCCCTTGCAAACCATTAACGCATGAGCTGGTAGGGGAAATATCTCCGTGCGCACCCCAGAGTTCGAACCTCAAGGGTCTGTCGGAACCCGAAATCCGACAGCGTGCCCCCGTTCCCGCAGCCCCTCATGTGCAACCTGAGGGTCTGGGGCGGGTCACGCTCCATCTCCTGAGCAAACGGGGCGGGAAGACAAAGACGGCGACGCGGAGGCCAGCGCAGCCTGATGAAGAACTCGCGGGGCTGGTCTCCAACGTGGCCCTCCATCGGGAAAGGCATCATTGGCGGGGGTGAGGCCGGCGCGCCACCCCGTCCTCCTCTTCCCCGAGCACCATGACCTCTGCCACGGCTTCGCCCACGGCCTCGCCCCCTTCCCCTCACGGCCGGCTCCACCACCGTGGTCTCAGGAGGAGGAGGGACACGCTGTCGAGCGGCGACCCTCGCTGCCACCATCGAGGGACCAGGGTTCCCCTTCTCCATGGTGGATGAGAGGAAGAAGCAGAAGCAGGAGGAGGTAGAAGATAGAAGAATGCGGGATGCCATCTCCCCTTCCCTCTCCTTATAAAGGGGCAGGGTCGGGGCTCGGCCGCCCCGCTCGGCCAACTCAGCCACCAGAGGCGCAGGGAATCAGGACCGACCCGCTGCCCCAACCAGTGATGGCCCGGTTTCCCGTCTCCACCACTTGCCACCCCAAGCGCATGGAGGAAGCGTGGCGAACATGCAGAACCGAGGGGACGGGTGAAGCGACCTCTCCCCACCCTGTGATCGTGGAGTGTGGACGCCTTGAAGACCGCGACCCAGTCCCATTTAGTAAATGAGTCGTGCCTCCGCGTGTCCCTCTTTTTATGGGGAAGGGGTGAGCCGCCTCTTTACCATGATGTGACACATGCATGCGAGAACCGCATCACACATGCCGCCCACGTCACGCGCACCCCTCCATGTCGCTCATTCAGCGCAGGTCGTGGGGAAGCACAGCAGACGGAAAATTACCGCGGTAAAAACCGCCACTCCTGCCCGCGCACCGTTTTGGGCCTGGCCCAACAACGTGTCGCGCTTATCTATGGCCCAGTGCCCGGGCTCCTGCTGTGTACAAAAGAAGGGCGACTGCACTCCCTTTTCTTGTGCACTGACAACAAGCCACGCCCACGGCCACACCAAGCAGAACAGGGGAGGTGAACCAAGGTAAAACCTAAGCCCAAGACATCCAAGGCAATGCCAAGGCCAAGAACACAAAGAAGTAGAAGGACGAAGCAGGCTCCCCCGGCAAGGGTTCAGCCTCAGCAGCCCCGACAAGACCCTTACCGGGGCGGCTCGCCCACACCAGCGGAGTGAGCCACCCTCGAGCCCACAGGGTTCCAACTCAACCAACCACGTTGGAACTAGGGCTCGGGAGGCACCTCCATGGTGGCATGCAGATCTTTGTCAAGACCAAGGAATATTCAAGATCAGATGAGGATTAAAAGACAATGGTCCTCGGCAAGATCCATGCCGAGGAGAGCCACAAGACCCCCGGCAAGATCCTTGCCGGGGACGACAGCGCGCCACGGCAAGACCCTTGCCGAGCCATCCGGCAAGGCCCTCACTGAGGATGCCAGCATGGCCACTGCCAGGCCCACACCAGCCAAGTCTCCACCGCCGTTCGCATGTAGCTGCCAGCTCAAACAGCTGGGCTGGCACCTGCGTGGCAACATGCGGCTTCCAAGCCAGATTGGCAGGCGCCTACGTGGCAGCATGCAGATCTTCATGAAGATCCTACCACCGTGCCACCTCAGCTGCCTACCTGCCTGCATGGCGCCGCACGCATCACTGGCTAGGGCGTGTGTCGAAGCGAAGAGGAGCGACGACGGACGGGATGGGCCTCGCTCCCATCCCCGATAAATCTAGGGGAGACCTCAGCGCCGCATCAAATGCGTCTTGTCCTGTAATACGAGCGATAAGCTCGCAGCACTGTACGCCTTTCCACCTCCTGTGTGCCACTGCGGCAGCCCCTTTCGACTATAAAAGGAGGCCCATGGCGTACTGGAGAGGGATTCGTCTCCTTGAAACTACTCAGCCACCATAGCTAGTTCAAGGGCTCAAGAACACTCAATACATCCACCAAAGCAGGACTAGGGTTTTACGCATCCTCGCGGCCCAAACCTGGGTAAACGATCCTTGTGCTGATTACTAATCCTGCTCTTCTTGCAACCCTGCGCCCCGGCAACCGTAGTAGGGATTCTTGTGATCCCATAGGTGTCGTTCCACACCGACACAAAAGAGCATTAGTTTGATGTACGAACATGGTTAATAGACACATGTAGTATGTATCAAAAACAGGAAGGCATGTCATTATCAAAGGTATAATGTGTAAATTAAGCAGATGCAATTTAACCAAATTGAATAAAAACAAGCTAGACACCATATGCAACATGCAACCACATTTGACAGCGTGAAGTTAAAGCAAGCACCTGGGATGGTTGTGTGTGGCAATTGAGATCATCAACTACAGAGCTACGTTTACTGTCTCCAACTGCTAACACTGCATCCTTTAGAGCATTGAAACACTTAGTGCTTATCTTTGAATTACACTGGAGCGACTTCTGTCTTTTCTTTTCAGCATTTGTCAACACTGCGTCAGAGTCTGAAATACCCATGCATAAAAAAACAATAGTGTGAGTATGGGTGAAGTGTGTGCACAATTAGTACAAAGGTAAAGGTAGCAGATAGCAGGTCGGTGAGAAATAAATGACGGGAGACATATGATAGCTCTACAACATGCATGGCACACTAAATTACTACTGGATTCTATGAAAATAACATTCGACTGAAAAGTAATAGGCCAGTCCAGTTTTTCTGCACCGTCCGCTGTACAAAGAACGGGCAGATCGCCTTCATCTACCTCCAGCCAGTAAGAAGCGCTCAACTAGTTTCTTTCGTGGGATGAATAAGGTGTGAGCAGACACGTAAGGTTTGCACGGATAAGGGAAGAGGAGTACCTCTTTCTGCTGGCAGTGATGTGTCCTCCTTCTGTTTTTCCAACAATCTTCTTGTGGTTCGCTGGAAAAGAGAAGTTGTGGAGGACGGTGCAGCCTTGGACGAACCCATGGCCAAGTTGTTGAGTGTGGTGCGGCGGCCGTCTGTCGGCAGCGGGGAAGCAGATCTGAGGCGGCAAACGATGGCGTAGCAGGAACAGCTCCGGTGCGGTGGACGGTTGCGGCAGTGGAGCGGCAGCAGTGAGGCGCAGGATGGCGTGGTCAGAGTGGTTCTGGTACAGCGCATGTCGGCGTCGGCATTGTGGAGGCAGGTCTACCTCGGCTTCAGCTGCTAAGTCCTTGAGGGTGTTGCGGTTGCGGTTGCGTTGGACGACGACGTCGGGGTACCGGCTCCGGCGTGATGGAGTTGGGCGATGGTGGATTGGGATCTATTCGATGGAGGATGGAGGAGGCTGGGGTTTCGCGGCTGGTGGAGAGGGCATTTTGGCGCCCACAGAGTATGAATGGGGAAACGGAGGGAGGCGGGCAACTAAGGGGGAACAATGTTTCGGTTTGGGACGCGCTTGTTTGAAATTTGGGGAAAGTTACAAACTTTGCCCCCATCTAAAATTCCGGACATATTGCGGGTTGGGGGTAGGACAGTAATCTCAGGTGTCCCAAATGTGGGCGGGATAGATTTTGGCGGCGCATGGGTGTTTAGGCGCCACGGTGTATGAATGCTTCTCGAGGCGCTTGAGACTGCATCTTGGTGAAGTTACAAACCTACCCGGTTTAGACCTTTGGACATCGGGCCGATAGGCTACACGGGCCGTAGTCAGACAAGATTTCCTACCACCAAACATTAGTCTCAAGCGGTTTCGGGTGACCAGAGGCCTATTTGGCGCTTCGTTCAATATTTGGGAGCGTAGCATTAACGCTTTTGCCTCTTGAATTGAACATTCAGGATTTGTCAAACTTCACAAATCTTTACTCTTGAAAATCCTAAAGCTACGATTATTTTGGAATGGAGGTGGTACATTTGAATATACATTGTACACGTAGTATATATTAAAAAATATGCAACTTACCTCAGTTCATGCATGGTTCCAGATATAATCTCCTTGGTTGCAAAAAAAAGTTAGACATGCGTATGAATATATATAGCATGTTCAAACGCACAACAAAGGTTGATGCCCCCTTTTACATCTAATTTACAAATGCCATTATCTTGGGTTCAAATAGAAGAATGCACTTCCTATGAATTCGAATCTTCAAAACCCCCTTTATGTTGAATTCGACATGTATTCTATTTCGTAGCTAGCAATTTGGAATGTATCCATGCAAGTGACAAATGTATAATGTGCTTCACACTAACAACATGGAGTGCACTAATTAATGTTTATATATGAATTGCAAAAGCATCCATTGCCTGTATTTCAAACCTCTCTCACTCTATGGATCGATAATATGAAATAAACACATGCACATGCTAGAATTCAATAGAGTATGGGTGTCTGATAGACCGATTTTCGTCCATACACAATTTGCAAAATTCATGATCTCATCCGAAAATAATAATGCCATTTATATTTTAATTTAATGCGTAGAACCGCCTTTTACACGTAGATGCACTATGCTTCGGCCCATTCTCACAAACGCGCTATATATCTCTCTATCTACCGCATAAGTGCACACACTTTATATGCATCGGCATTTCTCTTTCACACATGCTCACAATCTCTCTCGGGGTGTCGGGGTGTCTCACGCACATGCTCCCTCTGTATCTCTCTCTCTCTCTCTCTCTCTCTCTCTCTTTCTGACTACTATGTACCACTCTTTTCACTAATCTCAGTTGGAAAACACTATTTCTCTCACATGCATATATACACACGCACGGTCTCTACTAGCCCTCTATACGCACATATATGTGCCTACGTGTCTCGCGCACGCACATTATCTTTAGGCCTCTCTCGCACACATTGCCCCCCCCCCCAGACACACCTCTCTCTTAGTAGTTGGCAGATATGATTCCATCATATCATTTGGTAGGATATCCCTGACTATTAGGCTAGATGGTAATACGAGGCAAAGTTTTACCCTAGTTCGGACCCTTGCAGTTGAGGGAAAAGCCTACTCCCGATACTGTATATTAGTGATAGGGGTGTGTACAAAGTACATGTGAATACCAGGCATTGTGTGTGTGTGTGTATACTATCGACGAACTAGCCCCAAGCTTCTATAACATACTGGGGGCCTAGGGTTACAAATCATATATAGTCGGCTTATCACCAGTGGGGATAGAGTCCTCCGCGACTTTGGTAGCTAGCTTCGTGTTGTACGCCAAGTCCTCCACATGGGTCTTCGTATAACGCGTCTCGATCCAACCTATGTGGCACATGATGGAACCGACCCATGAGTCCTCATGTTGACCCACCACAACTAGAAATGATGTGCCCACCACACCACATACGCAATCGGCCACTAAGAAAATAAGCATATACAATAGTACAATGTTATACATGAAAGTTAATTGCATGGTGCATCCAAAAATATTTGTTCTGCATTGTGAATGTTTATATATTCTCTTAAAATATTAGTCACGGGAAAGAGAAACGAAGGGCATATCTCTCCTTGTCTCCACCAGACATCCCCTCTTTCTACACCACTTTCACGTACGCACACAAACTATCTCTCTCGCCCTCTAAAAGTATGCATGCCCACGACACATTCACGCATCGACGTCCATCGTATTTCAAGCTAAAGCACTATACGATCACTGGAGTTCAGAATATGCTCATTACGGTCACCGTATACATTCTCGTGGTGATCATACGGTATCTAGCTCACGATACGTCTCCGTATTTTCTTGATGATACTGATGGACTTTGCATTTGATGTGTGCTCCGTATTTTGTTGACAACACTTACGGTCATTGCATTTGAAGCGAAAGCACGATATGGTCACTGGACTTCAGACTAAGCTCATCACGGTCACCACATACATTTTGTCGTGCTAACCAACATGTGGTTGGATGGTTAGGAGGACAGTGGTTTCTCGAGCCCACCAGGATTAAAATCCCGGTGCTCGCATTTATCCTGGGTTAATTTCAGTATTTTCCGGTGATGTGCGTTGCTCGAAGGGAGGAGACGTTCCACTCGACTACGAGGCACCTATGGTGACTTCGTAAAATCTCAAGATCATATGCTGTCCCACTCTCTCGAAGGTGCTCATAGGGGTAGGGTATGCGTGTGTTCGCTTATAGCGGTGAGTGCTTGCGCGTATATATGAGCCCTTGCGTTTGTACCGTGTTAAAAAAATACATGTCATGATTATACGGTCACTGGCTCACCCGTACAACTTTGTATTTTGTTGATGAATCAATCAATTGACTAGTCAAACGTTCCACGTGGCGCAACTAGTGTTGCACCATCGGGCGCCAGAACCGTGGGGGCCCACCCGCCACCCGTATATGAAAGAAAGAAATGGTAGTTTGAGTCTGTATCAGACATTAAAATACATTTTAGGGTGATCATACGGTCACTTTGGCTCACCATACAGCTCGATAATTTGTTGATGACACGGTCAATTGACTAGTCAAACGGTCCACATTCAAGAGCGCACATTACCATAGGGCCCACCACGGTCGGTAGCGTATATGAAGGACAGAAATGGTAATAAATTAGTGGTCGGTGGGTACTCAAAGTCGTGAGACCTCTGGTTGGTAGTCGCCGGCGGTGGGGGTGCGTTGATTGGGCGGTGGGGTGGGGATCGCCGGAGAAAAAGCTCGGCGCGGGGGGCCTAGAGGGATGGCCGGTCTTGTGGCGGCGATGAGTGAGGAGTGGTTTCGCTAAGCGGGCGGCGTGATGGCCTTGGCCGGCCGTGGGTAGCAGGGGCCGACGATTCGGCCGGTGGTGGCGGCCGGCTCAGGGGGGTGGAGTTTGATGATAAACTGCAGGCCCTTGATTTCGTATCCAACGGCTGGAAAATCTAATGACCAGAGATGAAAAAGTCAGTCGACTGACATGTAGCCTCACCCTGCACGTACATATGCACGCATGCAAGACACGCACGCATGCAGGCATGCAACACTGACACGTACACATAACGAACACACGCACGCATGTAGGCATGCAACACTGACGCGTACACATGCACTCACGAACACACGCACGTACGCACACATGCATGCAACACTGAAACGTACACTTGCACGCACGCAACACTCGCACGCCTGCATGCACATAGCACACAACGCAAGACACACGCTCAACCTATACGTGCATGCACCCTTTGTTAAGGACATGGATTGTTACAGGTATTAATCAATCTTATCTGTGATAAGCAGAACATTGATGTTTGTAGCGGTCTGCGGGCGGCTCGGGCGGCGTGGTGGGACAAAAAGAACACAAATTGCGGCGAGCTCGTCTCCAACGTGCGCGCTGGAGGATGCATGAGAACCCGAGCCATTCCTCATTCATCGGTGTCAAAGGCACCGGTGGACAAAAGGGTCGCCAATATTTTGGCTACCCCGGGCAAGATCCAAACAGCCCCTCCCAGCAGATTCAAATCCCTCATTCGTCGTGGAATTTTGCCATGTGTTGTTTTCACGGACTAGCAAGATGGCCGTGCATTGCACGGAACATCAAGATGCATTTTTTACAAAACACCTGTTGTGATTGACCCATGCAGGAGCAATCCCATTTTGTAAAAACTAATGATTGCTCGAGAATTTTATCGGATAAATGGTATCTCAAGAATTTTATCGGACTCCATTTTGTATACAAGGCCACAAACCCATATTACATGTACCAAGGCACAAATTAATGTCTTCTAACTCAATGTTGCAAGCCACCTTGTTTCCTTGTTTGCCGTGTAAATTAATGTGTATTCTTCTCTTTCATGCACATCAAGCCAATGCTCACACTCCCGCATGCATGCAAGGGATAATTAATGTCCTCCTTTGCTAGTAGTACTACGAGGCAAACACCATTAATATTGCATCGACTAGTATTAGTGGCCTTATATATCTACAAATTTTCATTTTGATAGTGGCCTTGTATATAAAAATGGAGGGAGAAAGATGAGAGATAAGGTGAGGAGGAGTGGGGCGTGGTGGTGACTGGTGGTCGGACTGGGCGGAGGCATGGGGATGGACGGCGCATTATGTCTAGGTTTGTATCTCACACACACCCACGTAGGTGGGGGACGTGCATGAAGAGAAGACGTGCACGCATATGGCACCCCGGCTCAGAGCGACCGGTTTACCATGCATTGCCAGCCCAGAGACCATGTCTTCTGGCAACACACAACATCTTGGTACAGAAAACAACCGATTTATTGATGCTAGTGGAACGGAGTTATATTACAACAGCTGTCGAGGCCAAGCGGCACAACCGGTGCGGCTGAACAATATGTACATTATCCAGTGAACATAAAGGGGCCTCGATCAGAACAACTACATGGCAGCGGAATAAGGTCGTAGCGGAAGCTCCATATCATAGGGACACCAATGTGGACACGATCTAGACTTGAGCAGCGCTCCTCTCCAACGAGACTTTCCTGAAATCTGGCATGACACGCCAGGTCAGTATATTGAATGTACTTGCAAGCTCACAACACGCATAATCATAATGGCAAACAATATCATGATACTTAACCAATTGTTAATAATGCAACACTATATGTCAAACATGTTGTGATCATGCTTGAACGTCCCTCGGGACAACTTACCAACCGTGATCATTCTCGGATCACAAACAAACCACCAACGTGGTCTTAACAAGAGTAACTCGTGATCCTTACGGCGATCACAACCACGACCAATTATCTGGTCCCGAATATCTCGATGGCCTTCCTGCCATCCTCAACAATGCCAAGTTCATAGCTTAGTGTGCAAAATTTTATTAAATGTTGACTCATGGTGGGACTTACTACGAGGTGTCCGTGATCGTGGACTCGACTATCGATAGATTATACACTCTGCAGAGGTAGCACACTGTACCCACACCACAGAATCCATGGCCTCGCACTCCCATTCGGGTGGACCAACGGCATTCCGACAAAACCCTTCCATTGCCATGACACTCTCCCGGCCACTCCGACCCAATCCCCAATGGGCTAGTCCTGGGTGGCCCCGTGTCTACCAAAGACACACCGACCACCGTCTTGACCAAAACAATCCCACTCGGGGACCCGGTACCATAATCTCAACAACGGGCACACAAGGTTATGCCTACTTACCGGGCCAGGGTAAGCACGACGTAACCTTCCCTAGTTGGAGGCGCCGACCAGAGGCAATGTCAATGGACCGAATCAAGGCCTTCCCACAAAGGAAAATGTGGTTGCACTGGGAAAGAAACTTGATTCAGCAGCACTATGACCCAGTCAACGGTATATTCAAGTTGTGTTATATTCAGGTTCAACTTAAAATGAAAATGACCGGTTTCATAGCATGCCATGAAATGCACAACTACACATGCATCACTTAATAACGAAAATGACCGATTTCATCCATATTCACACTAAGCATAAACACCAACAACTCATTACTTTGCTGATCAAGATAACTCACATATTAACCAATATATTTTTGTAGCAAGTTTTATTATTTTCTCACGCAAGAACGTAGCTCTGATTAATTTATCATATGAATAACAAAGATTTTACCACAAGAAAATCCTAATTTCTTTACCAATCAGGTGAGGGTCAACCATTATGTAAGTCAAGTAAAATGACTAAACAAGTACTTAACAGAATATTTTCTAGCAAATTTTTATCATTTTATTTATGCAAGAACATAACTTTAAATAATTACTAACATGCATAACAAAAATTATTTCTATCATCACCATAAATAGATCCAAGCTTTGCTTCACCAACTAAACTAGTTTCCACATTCTGTAAATCAAGCATATTAACTAGCAAACACTTAACAGAATAAAAATAACATAATAGTTATTTAAATGCATGGATTAATCATTTCATTCAAGTAAGAAAATCATAAATATTGAAATGACACCATGAAAATGTTGTTGTGGCTTGCCTTAGTGCAGATGAGGTTCACAAGCCTTCTGGTGGTCCTCAAGACAAGCCTCACCATCTGAAAATAATTTTAAACACAAAAAGAAAATATCAAGAACACTTCTGAAAATCACCAGAAATTCTAAATAGCTCAGAAAAATCTCATCTTTGGTGGGCTGCTAGATTTCTTTGCAAAGAACAAGATGCAAAAAGAATGAATTCATTTGGACTTATGGTTGAGGAGTTATGGCTGTTTGAAATGTTCTGTAAATTCAAAAGAATTTGAATAAAAATAAACAGACTGGGGGGTGACGTCGAAGGCGTAAAGCCCAGGGGCACCACCACTCGTACCGCTTCATGCGCGTATAGAGTGACTGACTAGCGGGCCCCGCTAGTCAGGTTAGGAGGAGGGGGAGAAGGAAACAGTGGGAGTCGCAGCTCCGCCGGAGCTCTCGCCGGCCACGAGGACTCCTTGGCCAAAACGAGAGGGATGGATGGCAAGGGGGGTTGAGGCGCACCTGCCCATACCCATAGCGTAGCTAGGGGCGGTCGGACGGCATCAGAATCAACCTCGCCAGCGGAGGCAGAACACGATGGTCGCCAGAGATGGAGAAGACAGTGAGCAGAGGCAACTCCAAGGGCTCCAGAGGGGCGGAACGGCTTCACCGGAGAGGGGAGAAGGCCCTGGAAGGGTCGCCCTTGCCTGGGAGGGGCTGGAGGTACCGCGGCGACCAGAGGGGATCACCGGCGAGCTCGAGCTCAGGGACGGCGGCCCGAGGCCTGCCCGGCCGGGCTACGGCTTCCTACGCGCTTGTGGGGTGTGTGAGAGTGCTGGATGGTGCTCGAGGGGGCGGGGGACGGATCCATTTATAGGCGAGCGGCGAGGGGGTTTCGGGCTCCGTGACGAGCGGCATCAGTGAGAGGGGAAGAAGGCGACGCAGCTCACGCGGCAACTGTTGGCGGACAGAGACGAGCACAGGAACGAGGAGATGGCGACGAGCATAGCGCGCACCGCACTGCTGGGTTGGCCGGACCGTACCCGTGCTCGCTGCGGCGAGCTCCGGCATCGACGAGCGCTAGATGGGGAGTTAAGTGAGTTGAGACGAAGATGGTGGCAAACTTTGGCGCGCTACGGCAGTCGGGGAAGCGAGCACGCGCGAAACAGAGCGCTCGGCGGCACTCGTGAGCGCTGCCGACACGCATGCCAAAGACCTGGATTTAACGCGGTCACCGCTGGACTATGACATCAGGCCGAGCTAAGCCTAAACTTCATGTCTGGCATGTTGTTCGTGGTAGTTTGAGGTGTTACCACGCTTTGGTTTGGGTCCAGGTGCAGTAGAGAAGTTTTCACACTCCAGGTAAGTTTCTGGTCAGTAACTTTGAGAGGTTACTGCGGTCAAATGGTTGGGAGTTAGAGGATGTGCTTTGGAGGTTAGCCAATAGTTACTAAGGTGAAAATGCACAAGAAAGCACAGGCACATTGGAGCAGGTAAAATGGTAGTTGCTGTAGAAACCACCATTTCTGTCCAGAACAGAAAATATTTTCTGTAGCAAAAATATTCCAAAAAGTGATGAAATATTTTTACTCAGGAAGGTGCCCTAGGGTTCAAAGAATATTTGTGAATTATCTCAGATTTTACTGGGCCATAAAAATTAGGGTTGCTTTGGAGCATACTGATCTGGCTAGGGCTTTAGAGAGAAAATGAATATTTTTCATTTAAGAAAAATATTCCAAAGATTATTTTGGGATGGATCAGAAGGGGAATGATGATCAGAAAGGGAAATGGAGCACTTGGGTGAAAGCCAAGGGTACCCAAGTGTTTAATTCCATAAGAAAAGATTCAAGAACTCCAAGTTCAAATTTAATCCAAATAAAAATCAAGCAAATGAGAGAGGGCAAAAACCAGGCTGTCACAAACCTCCCCCACTTAGAACGAATCTCGTCCTCGAGATTCGGTTGCTTGGGAAAACCACTCTGGATAATGTGACTGTAGAAATTCTTCCCGCTCCGAAGTTGATTCTGACTCTGTGTGATGCTCCCACTGAACTTTCTAAAATTTCCTTACTTTACTGCGAGTGACCCTTTCCATCTGATCCAAAACTCGGAACGGTCTCTCTTCATAAGTTAAATCATTTGCCAATTCTACCTCAGCCATAGCAGTCCTTTTCTCAAAGGGATATGCAACATCTCAATTGTGAAACATGAAACACGCGTTGTGCACGCCCCGCCAACTCAGCGGGTAGTTCTAATCGATATGCAACAAGACCTACCGAGACATCACCGAATGGACCAATAAATCTGGGGGCCAACTTTCCACGAGTCTGAAATCTCTTGACTCCTTTCATAGGAGTGACTCGGAGGTATACGTGCTCTCCGGGTTCAAAGCTTATATGTCGGTGCTTTGCATCATAATAGCTTTTCTGTCGAGAATTGGCCAATTGCAATCTGCCTCTGATTTCCTTAACTTGTTTCTCAGCTTCCATCATGAGATCTGTTTCGAAGATACGGCTAACTCCAGTTTGCGACCAATTTAAAGGAGTGTGGCACTTACGGCCATACAGAGCTTCATATGGTGACATTTTCAGACTGATCTGGAAGCTGTTGTTATAGGAAAACTTGGCATATGGCAAGTAGTCTTCCCATTTGGGTCCTTGGGCTAAAGCACAGGCTCGCAACATATCTTCAAGTATTTGATTTACCCTTTCTGTCTATCCATCCGTCTGAGGATGATAAGCAGTACTATATTTCAGTGTTGTCCCCAAGGCTTGATGGAGGCGTGACCAAAAAGCGGAGGTAAACAGGGAACATCGGTCAGAAGTGATAGTTTGGGGTACTCCATGCAGATCGACTATTCTGGATACATACAACCGTGCAAGTTGATCTCGCTCAGATCTGGTGCCGATCGGGATGAAGTGAGCAACCTTGGTTAGGGTGTCCACTATAACCCAGATTGCATCTTTGCCTCGCTGAGTCTTAGGCAATCCTGTAATGAAATCCATACAAACGTCATCCCATTTCCATTGTGAAACCGGCAGCGGTTGGAGGAGTCCGGCTGGCTTCTGATGCTCTGCCTTCACCTTGTTGCATATGTCGCAACAGGCTACAAAATAGGCAATGTCTTTCTTCATTCCATCCCACCATAATATTTGTCTAAGATCCTCATACATTTTCGTACCTCCCGAGTGAATGGAATATGGGGATTCATGGGCTTCTGATAGAATTTTCTTCCTTAAATCCGGTTGATTGGGTACACAAATCCGTCCACGGGATCGAAGGGTACCGAATTTGTCCTTGAAGAAATCTAGAGTCTGTCCTGCCATCTGGCCCTGGGCACGTCTTTGCAGCTTGGTGTCAGCTGGCTGGGCCTTGTGGATCTCTATCTCAAGTGTGGGTGTAACTTCCAAAATATTAGCGAGGCCACCATCCACTGTGACCAAGTTGAGCTGAGCGATCTCCTCTTGAAGTTCGAGCAGCAAGGATCTCAATATGACATTTAAGCTGACGGGCTTTCGACTGAGCGCATCGGCAACGACGTTGGCCTTGCCTGGGTGGTAATTTATTCCAAGGTCATAATCCTTGACCAACTCTAGCCATCTTCATTGACGGAGATTTAAATCTGGTTGAGTGAAGATGTATTTGAGACTTTTGTGGTCGGTAAAATTTTGGCACCATTTTCCAATGAGGTAGTGTCTCCAAATTTTTAATGCATGAACCACCGCAACCAATTCCAAATCATGAGTAGGATAATTTCCCTTATGAGGTCATAGCTGTCGCGATGCATATGCCACTACCTTGCTGTCTTGCATGAGTACGCAACCAATACCTTGCCTGGATGCGTCACAATACACATCAAAACTGCGATAAATGTCTGGAAGAGTCAATACAGGTGCGGTTGTCAGACGTATCTTTAACTCATTAAAACTTTTCTCACAGTCCTCCGTCCATTCAAACTTCTTATCCTTTTTGGCAGCTCCGTCATGGGTTTAGCAATCTTGGAAAACCCTTCAATAAAACGACGGTAATATCCAACCAATCCGAGAAAACTCCGGATCTGCGTCACAGTCGTGGGCGGCACCCAATCGAGCAGCACATCCTTTACTTTGCTCGGGTCCACGGCTATACCTTAGCCGGATAGTACATGTCCGAGAAACCCAACTTTCTTGAGCCAAAATTCACATTTACTGAATTTGGCGTATAGCTGATGGTCGCGGAGTCGTTGTAGCACTGCTCGGAGGTGATCCTTGTGCTCTTCTTCACCCTTGGAGTAAATGAGGATGTCATCGATGAAGACTACCACGAATTTGTCAAGGAAGTCCGTGAATACTTTGTTCATCATATGCATGAAGAAAGCAGGGGCATTGGTGAGACCAAAGGACATCACGGTATATTCGTAAAGATCGTACCGAGTAGTGAATGTGGTCTTAGGAATATCCTCCTTATAAATTTTGAGCTGATGATATCCGGTCCGTAAATCGATCTTAGAGAATACTTTTAGCCCCACTAAGCTGATCAAACAGATCATCAATCCTTGGCAGCGGATATTTATTTTTGATAGTGACCTCATTCAGCTGGCGGTAATCTACGCACATACGGAGACTGCCATCCTTTTTATCCACGAAAATAGCAGGTGATCCCCATGGTGAAGAGCTGGGACGAATATAACCTTTCTGGAGCAATTCATCAAGTTGTTTCTTTAGCTCCACTAATTCTTATGAGGGCATCCGGTAATACTTCTTGTATAGTGGTGCAGTTCCGGGCATAAGATCTATTAGAAATTCCAGTTCCCGATCTGGTGGCATGCCTGGCAGTTCTTCTGGAAATACATCAGGGTACTCGCTGACCACGGGAATAAGTTCCAGTTCAGCCACAGCGGTGCAAACCAATTCTTGCTTGGGTATATGCTTGCGAGCGTAGAATTTGGTAGGCTGCCCATTCAGACTGGTCAAAGTGACTTCTCGGGTTGCGCAATTTATGCAAACTTGATATTTGGTCAACCAATTCTTACCCAATATAATATCCAACTTTTCAGACTCAATGATTATCAGAGAGGTTGGAAAGTAGACTCTGTTGATATTGATTTCCGATCACGGCGGACTGCATCGCTCTTGATTATAGATCCCGGGGTTTGTACCAACATATTTTTGCCCAAAAGCGTGCAAGAAAAGTTGTTTTGGGCAGCAAAACTCCGAGAAATAAAAGAATGGGAAGCCCCAGAGTCAAATAAAATTACGGCAGGTATGTCATTAATAGAAAACATACCAATGACGACTTCTGGCTTCTCTTGGGCTTCATCAGCGGAGATATGATGCACGTGCCCAGTGAAGTTTTGCTGGGTTGGCCATGGCTCCATAATGTTGACTTGTGGCCCGACTAGGGCATTCGCCTTGTTGTTCTTGGGGTACTGCCTAGCATAATGTTCATTCTGCCCGCAATTGAAGCAAGAATTATTGCGCTGACGCTCCTCATGTGTTGGGTTGGTCACAACATTCTTGACTTGAGTGGTCGTCTTGTTAACATTCTGCTGCCAATTTGGCTTGTATTCCACCTGAGTCTGCTGCCAGGTACGAGCCTTTCGCACTAGCTTCCCATCCTTCTTTGGCTCAAACTTAGGCTTTTTGTTGTTGTTAACCGGCCTATTATCTGCTATAAGCTTGTGCTCCCGTTCAGCAATAAAAGCCTTGTTCACCAGACTTTGGAAATATGGGAAATCAAGCATACTGAGAGTACACTGGAGTTGCGGATTTAGGCCTACAAGAAATCTATCAATCTTCCTTTCTTCGGTGGCCACGTCATAAAGAGAGTAACGGGCCAGATGATTGAATTTTTGCAAATATTCAGCCACGCATCGATTTCCTTGGACGAAAAGTAGAAATTCGCGCTACTTGGTCTTCATAACTCCAGTAGGGATATGATATTTTTGGAACTGATCCTTAAACTTTTCCCAGGTGATTTCCTCATTAACCGGCCACATGGCTTTTGTATTTTCCCACCATATGGCAGCTGCGCCTTCAAGGTAATGAGTTGCAAAGGGAGCCTTATCATTTTCTTCAGTACGAGCAATCTCAAGCTTTTTCTCAATGGTGCGCAACCAATCGTCTGCATCCAATGGGTCAACAATCTGACTGAAGCTGGGTGGATTGGTCCTCTGAAAATCTGATAGCTTTGAGTGATGACCATTCAGGTTTCCATTCTGTCCAACCATAGCTTGCACACTTCTCAATATTTCAATCAGATCATTGTTCCTTTTTTCCTCAAACATACGCAGAATTTTCTCGGTGGAGGGAGGATTAGGCGGTGGAGGTGGTGGTGGAACGTATGGCTCGGGAGAATGTCCTGCCTGTCGTGCGGAACGACGAACAGGAATTCCCTCATGAATGTTGCTACTGCTGCCTACCCGCGTCATCCTATTGTGGATTTTTTCCAAGACAACGCAATCGATATGAGAAACATCCAAGAATAAAATTGGGAAAAAGCCAGCAACAAATCCCAGAAGAAAACAAAAGAGCGAAGAAAATACGGCGAATAAAGTCCCAACATAATTATACATAGACTCATACATGAAAGATAAACAACATGCCAGGTTCAACTACTCTCATACATGCACCAAAACATCATGACTCGTACGACTACATCTGTACATCATCTAGACGACTGCGAATACTCAAAGATACTACTGTTCTGCTGGTGCTGCGGTGTCCTCCCCTGAAGCGGTCTCGGATCCCGGACTGACGTGGTTAACAGAAACCTCCGGGTTAAAGGTAACACGACGGAGCTGCCTCGAGGGCTCTCCCTCAGGGGCAGGGGTAGGATGAAGCATCGGGGCTACAGGAGTAGCGAGAAGTGAAACCCACTCAGGAGGAGTACTGAGAGGATTCACGGCCGAGACGCCCGTGCTACTCGGAGGAGTAACCGGAGAAATGGGGGAACTAGAACAGGCTGGAATATAAGGGGTAAATCCCAGAGAAGATGGAGTAGTGGCAGATCTAGTAGTGACTAAAGCAGCGGCTAAAGCAGCACGAGAATGATTCAGCTCTCGAGCCAGCTCGTGGATCATAAGATAGCTAGCAGTGACATAACGAGCAAGGTGGCTAGCAACACTATTAGACTCCGGATCAATGATAGGGAAACGGACACGACCGTTGTCGTGCATAGATGGGTAGTAATAGAAACCTGGGTGGTTCTGCATTCGGACCTCGTTGTAGCGAAGCTCGACAAGGACCTCGAATGCAGCAAACTGGACAGACTGAGAAGCAGTGGAGGCATAACCGCTCCGAGAAGTACGAGTGTAAGAGCTGGAATCGGAACTAGTGCGCAGAGTGACCACTGCGTGATACTCATACACTGAATCAGCTAGAGGCTCTCGGTACACACGATAAACTGGGTCGTCTCCGAGAGGGTACAGTCGATGCCACACGCCAGAAGGAGGTGCGATGGCGTGTACGGCATCACCGCAATCGCATGGATACGGCACCAGAGCCATCTACACCCACAACCATTAGCAGGTTAGCATAAAAATACATAAACCAAATGCATGCAATGCAACAACCAGCAAAAATTACTACCGGCACTCAACTAAAACTTGTATCTAACGTCCAGCTAACACGTCGTAGTCTAGCATGGCCTACAGTTAGCGCGGCTCTGATACCAAGCGTTGTGGCACCCCGGCTTAGAGCGACCGGTTTACCATGCATTGCCAGCCCAGAGACCATGTCTTCTGGCAACATAGGACATCTTGGTACAGAAAACAACCGCTTTATTGATGCTAGCGGAACAGAGTTATATTACAACAACTGTCGAGGCCAAGCGGCACACCCGGTGCGGCTGAACAATATGTACATTATTTAGTGAACATAAAGGGTCCTCGATAAGAACAACTACGTGGCAGCGGAATAACGTCGTAGCGGAAACTCCATATCACAGGGACACCGATGTGGACACGATCTAGATTCGAGCAGCGCTCCTCTCCAACGAAACTTTCCTGAAATCTGGCATGACACGCCAGGTCAGTACATTGAATGTACTTGCAAGCTCACAACTGGCATAATCATAATGGCAAACAATATCATGATACTTAACCAATTGTTAATAATGCAACACTATATGTCAAACATGATGTGATCATGCTCGAACGTTCCTCGGGACAACTTACCAACTGTGATCATTCTCGGATCACAAACAAACCACCAACATGGTCTTAACAAGAGTAACTCGTGATCCTTACGGCGATCACAACCACGACCAATTATCTGGTCCTGAATATCTCGATGGCATTCCTGCCATCCTCAACAATGCAAAGTTCATAGCTTAGTGTGCAAAATTTTATTAAACGTTGACTCATGGTGACACTTACTACAAGGTGTCCGTGACCGTGGACTCGGCTATCGATAGATTATACACTCTGCAGAGGTAGCACACTGTACCCACACCACGGAACCCATGGCCTTGCACTCCCATTCGGGTGGACCAACGGCATTCCGACAAAATCCTTCCATTGCCATGACACTCTCCCGGCCACTCCAACACAATCCCCAACGGGCTAGTCCTGGGTGGCCCCGTGTCTACCAAAGACACACCGACCACCGTCGTGGCCAAAACAATCCCACTCAGGGACCCGGTACCATAATCTTAATAACGGGCACACAAGGTTATGCCTGCTTACCGGGCCAGGGTAAGCACGACGTAACCTTCCCTAGTTGGAGGCACCGACCAGAGGCAATGTCAATGGACCGAATCAAGGCCTTCCCACAAAGGAAAATGTGGTTGCACTGGGAAAGAAACTCGATTCAGCGGCACCATGACCCAGTCAATGTTATATTCAAGTTGTGTTATATTCAGTTTCAACTTAAAATGAAAATGACCGGTGTCATAGCATGCCATGAAATGCACAACTACACATGCTTCACTTAATAACGAAAATGACCGATGTCATCCATATTCACACTAAGCATAAACATCAACAACTCATTACTTTGCTGATCAAGATAACTCACATATTAACCAATATATTATTGCAGCAAGTTTTATTATTTTCTCACGCAAGAACGTAGCTCTCATTAATTTCTCATATGAATAACAAAGAGTTTACCACAAGCAAATCCTAATTTCTTTACCAATCAGGTGAGGGTCAACCATTCTGTAAGTCAAGTAAAATGACTAAACAAGTACTTAATAGAATATTTTCTAGCAAATTTTTATCATTTTATTTATGCAAGAACATAACTATAAATAATTACTAACATGCATAACAAAAATTAGTTCTATCATCGCCATAAATAGATCCTAGCTTTGCTTCACCAACTAAACTAGTTTCCACATTCTGTAAATCAAGCATATTAACTAGCAAACACTTAACAGATTATAATTAACACAATAGTTATTTAAATGCATGGATTAATCATTTCATTCAAGTAAGAAAATCATAAATATTGAAATGACACCATGAAAATGTTCTGTGGCTTGCCTTAGTGCAGATGAGGTTCACAAGCCTTCTGGTGATCCTCAAGATAAAGCCTCACCCTCTGAAAATAATTTTAAACACAAAAAGAAAATATCAAGAACACTTCTGAAAATCACCAGAAATTCTAAAAAGCTCAGAAAAATCTCATCTTTGGTGAGCTGCTAGATTTCTTTGCAAAGAACAAGATGCAAAAAGAATCAATTCATTTGGACTTATGGTTGAGGAATTATGGCTGTTTGAAGTGTTCCATAAATTCAAAAGAATTTGAATAACAATAAACAGACTGGGGGGTGACGTCGAAGGCGTAAAGCCCAGGGGCCCCACCACTTGTACCGCTTCGCTACGGCAGTCGGGGAAGTGAGCACGCGCGAAACAAAGCGCTCGGCGGCACTCAGAGCGTGTCGACACGCATGCCAGCACCCCTGGACGAACGCGGTCGCCGCGTGGACTATGACATCAGGCAGAGCTAAGCCTAAACTTCATGTCTGGCGTGTTGTTCGTGGTAGTTTGAGGTGTTACCACGCTTTGGTTTGGATCCGTGCGAGAGAAGTTTTCACACGCTGTAAGTTTACAGTCAAGAACTTTGAGAGGTTACCGAGGTCAAATGGCTGGGAGTTAGAGGTTGTGCTTTGGAGGTTAGCCAAGAGTTACTAAGGTGAAAATGCACAAGAAAGCACAGGCACATTGGAGCAGGTAAAATGGTAGTTGTTGTAGAAACCACCATTTCTGTCCAGAACAGAAAATATTTTCTGTAGCAAAAATATTCCAAAAAGTGATGAAATATTTTGCTCAAGAAGGTGCCCTAGTGTTCAAAGAATATTTGTGAATTATCTCAGATGTTTCTGAGCCATAAAATTAGGGTTGCTTTGGAGCATACTGATCTGGCTAGGGTTTTAGAGAGAAAATGAATATTTTTCATTTAAGAAAAATATTCCAAAGATTATTTTGGGATGGATCAGAAGGGGAATGATGATCAGAGAGGGAAATGGAGCACTTGGGTGAAAGCCAAGGGTACCCAAGTGTTTAAGTCCATAAGAAAAGATTAAAAAACTCCAAGTTCAAATTTAATCCAAATAAAAATCAAGCAAATGAGAGAGGGCAAAAACCAGGCTGTCACAACGCACGGCGCATGTACTCCCGTCTCTTTCCCAACCACACCCGCGCGGGTACACGGTGGAGCTCATTTCTTTACGAAAAGGCAGGCCACGTGGTAACTTGACATGTGTACTAGTTGTCCACTAGATGGAGGGAGGATCGTCTACCACGGTTGAACAAACAAATTGTGACTTGACGCGTTATGTTAAAAAGAAGCAAACCATGTGGGGCCTACCTTAGAGGCAAGGCTCTATACACTGGAGTACTTTTGATGTGTCCCGTCAACTCGCAGAACGAGGAGAAGCTTGCTTAGTACGCCGTCTCCCCCGCCCACGTGCGCGGTGGCTCGCAGGATGAGGTGAAGCTTGCTTACTACGCCTTACGCCCGCGCCCTCGCCCACGCGCGCGGTGGCTCGTAGGACGAGGAGAAAATTTTACTACTCCCTCCGTTTACTCCTTGTACCTACTACCTTGGTTAGAGAGATTATCATATTGTTTGGAGTATATGTCCTTCACTACTCCCTCCATTTACTTATACAAAGCCACTATAAAAAATACATTTTGCATATATACAAGACCACAAATAGTAATCGAGACAAAAGTTACTACTCCCTCCTTTCCAGTTTATGGCTCAATTTCAAAATCTCTCCAACCAAGATAGACAGTGAGTGGTCGAATTAATTTCGTACTCCTAGTTTGCACAAGTAATTAGTACGCTTGTTTTCTCAAGAAGTTATGTTTACCGAGGGATTAATTAGAACGAATGCATGAATGACCACTAAATTACCATGAACTTCTACATGCATTGGTGAGTTTTCTCTTGACTCTGCTCGCATCGGGTGATCTAACGCACCTCGATATCCAACATGTGATGGTACTACTACTAGTAGTAGAATTGAGACTTATAAAACGAAAAAACGAATGTTTTTTAGATGAGCCCTATAAACCCTAGTGGGCACGTACTCCGTAAAATCAGATTTTCTGAAAACTAAGTCGCTCAACCTTTATTTGATTGTTTACCTTCCTGCCTCCTTGCCTCGAACAGACTATGCCAAACTCCCATGCATGCCGTGCGGGAAAAGACCCGCCCTCGCCTTTTTTAGTCCCGGTTTGTATCGATGGATCGCGCGAAGCAGCAAAAACCCAAGCTGTGTCTTGTACTCCTCCGTAGACGCTCGCTTTCATGAATTCTGTACTTCCTGTCGCCGACATGTGGGAATAGAGCAACCGGGTCGACGTGTCAAGCACCAAATAACGGTAGAATGAGGGGGACGCACCTACCATACGGCCCCAGAGTAGTAGTAATGAGCAATGAGACGTCAAATCACAATGCCACACCTTCCTGCACGGACGAAGCAACCATTATTTCACACTTCGGTTCGCCATAATCTCAAACCACGTAGTATTGCTTCTGCCTCAAGAGGGACACGCGCATCGCCTAGGTACATCATGACACGTGGGACCGCATGACAGGCCATGCTCCCCGTCGATCGCTCGGTAAAATCACCTCATTTTTACTACTATACTTCCTCCGTACTGGTTTACATGGCATGCACGTCGTTCTAGGTTGAGAATTTAATTGGCTATATATGTGATGATCAGTATATGTTTAGAAACTACATCCGCTTAATAATCCAATGATATACTTTTTGTGACATAGTAACTCAGATTTAGTTAGTCAAATGGATGACCTAGAACTACGTGCATGCCCTATAAACTGATACGTCTAAAAAAACGAGACGGAGAGGGTAGTTCAGTACATATCTTTTTAGATCAATATAGTCGGGATTCACCAAGGAGCAAAACCAAGTGGTAGGATGCACCTGTCGTGTTGGCGTAGCGACTCAAGCGGGGTCAGTTTGCACACAAAATGGCGACACACTTAACAGGACCCCTTTGTCCAACATGTGGCTCATCCACCGTCTTGTTCCACGTGCAATGCACCAAATTATAGTTCGGAGCAGCGTTTGGAAGTAGAGGCACCCCGGTCGTAGCGCCGCAGTAGTAGAAAATGAGCGATGAGGGGTCAAATCACAAAGCCCCACCTTTCCCGCATTAAGCTGGACGGACGAAGCAACCATCATTTCACTCTTGGGCGCAAGAGCATAAAGAAAAGAGAAAACCAATGATGTGTGCGGCAGCTACCCAGGGCACCCTAGGGTAGGGGTCTCCACTACAGATCATTTTTTTAAAGCGCCTCCACTACAAATCGGCTTCTCCCTCGTCCTCTTGAAGAAAACCGATGATGCGTCTTGGCGGTAGGGTTTGTAGGAGTACTACTAGGGCGTGCAGGGCCACATCGTAGTAAACGGGAGAGGGATTGAGTTCGAGTCGACGCCTTAAATATGTGTGGGCCGCTTGGTTTTAGGGGAACGAGGCAGCATTTTGGGTTCGAGGACCAGTGGAGATATAGTAATGCATAAAGAATTGTGGACGAGGTCCCGTCGAAGGCAATGATGCATGGGCCCTGCATTTTGGTATACCCGGCCGCATGAAATTTGCTACTCTACTCAAAACTAGTAAGGTACACATGCATTGAGCATGAGATTTGAAACCAAATTATGAATAAATACACACTATAGCATGTAAAGCTACGAGTCATATATGCATGATGTAGATGTTCATTTAGTTCTTATAGTTCATCTCATTCAAAATCAATTAGTTTTATAAAAAATGTTAAGATTCATGGGGTTGTGCATTGTAAAGCATAAAGTAAAAACAAATAATGGCAATTCATTTAGAAAAAAATCAATTATGATACGGAAGATTCTAGAACAAAGGAGAAGTGCTTGTGTTTTGAGGTTTGTGCATTATGCTTAAGTTCAACCATGGAGTCTTCTAAATTATACATGTGGCAGATCTAGTGGAATGTTGATGATATCCAACGGCCAGTAGTGCTTGGATTTGCCATCTCTGCACTGTCGGATTAGC
The DNA here is from genome assembly GCA_021605145.1 of Aegilops bicornis. Taxonomy (NCBI): domain Eukaryota; kingdom Viridiplantae; phylum Streptophyta; class Magnoliopsida; order Poales; family Poaceae; genus Aegilops; species Aegilops bicornis. Next base: position 382,559,107 of record CM038669.1, on the reverse strand, counting down.
TTCATCCAGTGAACATCTTTCAAGTTATTCGCACACTATATAGTTCTTGTGCCATAGTTGCATGTCTTGGAAAAAAGCTAATAGTGGTTGTACTAGCTATTTAGGAATAGAAGATGTATACATGGAAGTTGTAGGGAAAGAGATGACATGGAGTATCTCAATTCCTATGAGTAGGGATTGGAAAAGAGATGTCATTTGGTTGACATCATAGGAACTTTTCTATTGAATCTCAATTCCTATGAGGATGGATTAGAAAAGAGATGTTATTTGGTTCATATCATAGGAACTTTTCTATTGAATATACGCTAATGTTTATTTTCCTTTGAAATTATGGGAGTATAGGAATCCATTCATATGAACCAAGTGGCTCTAAAGATATAGAAATGATATCATGTTTATTTCCTTTGAAATGTGGAGTATATGAATTTATTCCTATGAACCAATTGGCTCTAAAGGAAAAATCCTATAAAAATCATATCATATAGAGTTCCTATGATATTCCTCCACACCAAAGGATGGTTGAAATTGCTGCAGGTGATACGATGGTCTTTCTTTGTACACTCCTCCCCCATCTTTATAGTTACCTCTCGAAGATGAATGAAATGATATATACAGGGTATTCTACATGTACAATTTGGTACACGAAAACTCGGTAAAAGTTTGCGAGGTTTGAATTTTCAATAAAGCTATACGCACTGCATTTTGGAGCGGAGGGAGCATACGGCAGTTGCTAACACTCACGTGGAAGATTTGTGTGTATGAGGAGTGGCTGTTCTGTTAAATGACATGGCAAACCTTAATCGTCAATGCCGATCTAACTTGGTTCTTACTGGCGTTAAATCGGGGAATTGGCTTGTGGCGAACGTTTGTTGGATAATGATTTACGGACACATGCATTGCATTGATACGTGCCCCCCTCTCTCTCACGCACACGCACCCTCCCGAGTCCTCTCGCACCCACCGTCTATCTGCAGGTAGACGTCACACACATATGTGCTCTTCACACCCTACCCTCAGAACTTCTAAAAACAAAAGACGTCGCGCACATTTTATTTTAGCTCACACGTCACCCACTTATACTATTACTCTTGCGGTGAACGTTCTTTGGGCATAGAATATTGTACTCTCACGAAGAGAAGCGGTGCACGCACGCACTAGTTGTCTCACACCCACTTTCATTTGGTACACGTAGGAGCGCATTTTTTTGAAGCTGGCACAACAAAATCACTCCACTATATATATAAGCAGGAGCCTTAGCGCTTGCTTTACTAGGGTTCCTCTCGTTCACTCTCTCATGCTCTCTAGATATAAGCAAGACATAGGTGGCCACACTCTCTCTCAGCTCACGGATGGTCACAAATCCGTCCGGACAACCTCGACCGGGGCAGGGGTGTAGGTGCATCGTTCACGCTGTCATCGGGCGGCGCGAGGGAGGAGACCAACGGCTGCCACAAGGCCCCGATCGGGCGGCCGTGTCGTTCTCTTTGAGAGAGCGCCTCCCGAGGGCCTCCGACCCCTTCTTCCTCCCTCATGGTATTGTGGCCAAGATGCAGCCTCCCGACGCCGTCTTTGCCACATGCCGACAACCCTCAGGTATATATTCCTTCGAAACATGCCTTGCTCTACTGCCCCAGCTCCCCACTTGGCTTCGTGTGGATCTTTTTCTACGTCCATCCACTGTTCCAAAGCCACCTAGACTTTTACTATTATTAGAGGTAAAGCTAGTTCATACTGTCGAATCTAAGAGTTGGTTCAAATAGAGAAGAAAGTGGGAAAGCTGTAGCATGAATCTAGGACTTGGTTCTAAGAGGAAACGGGGGAAAGTAGTAGATACTGGCTACCCAACCAGTCTCTTGGTTGAAAAGACAAAGAAAGCATGGTGGATGGCGAAGGGTGGGGGAAGTGGACCTATCTCTTGGTTGAAAAAGGAAAGAAAGTGACGAGTGTTGGGGGACAACACAAATGAGAATGAGCAGGTCTAGATTACCTGTGCTCACATAGGAAAATGTCGCCGAGGAGATAAAAAATGGGACAAATGCAGACATCATGCCTGAGTGTTTGCCGCTCTCGGCAACCACATCTACCTCACCACTTTATGCCTCTGTTGTCTCTACGCCCATATCGCTATCGTTAATGTAAAGTCACATAAAGCATTATGCAATGCCACCTAATGTCACTATAAGTAATGGTCTAGTGCCGTCGATAAATTGAAGCAATGCCACCACCATTTTATGAAGTGCTTCCGTCTTTCTTTATTTCCCATGAATTGTGTTTTTGTAGTTACACTTAAATCTCACACCGCTAACATTGCTTCATCCCAGTGGAACTGCACAAATTTGATTGCACATTTACTGAGCATGTGCTACTCTCATGACAGTAATACTAATGCTATTGTTCTGCATGTTAATCTAGTGGCAGTGTTGATGTGATGTGATGTTAGTTACTTAAGGACACTTTCATACTGTCAATCTAGTGCCAATTATAACACAATAGATGCTGCTGTTAATCATACGCCATTGCAAATATCTCACATCCTTTGTTTAAATAACCGTATTTCGTATTTGGCGCATAAGCAGGATGTCTGTCTCCATATCGTTTCGGGATGTCTGTCTCCGTATCATTTCTATCCGTGCAATCAAAAGCACACACCTCAGTTTTAGTAGAACTGCACAAAATGAGATGGCTATCCTCGTTGCCATCGTCTAACCACCTGTCTTCCAGGTATTCCTACATTGGTAGTTACTAGGTAGAATGACCAACGCAATCTAAAAGAAGCTGATTCATACGTTTTACTTCCTGATTGCAGTGCAGGGACGAGCAAAAACATCTGCATCCTAGTCCGGAGTGCACTTTGTTCCAGTTCATCCATGGACCAAGGACAAGCCGCACGGCTGCATCGGAGGTTTTGGGACGGTCTTGTGACAAGAGGCATTGTATTCTTCTTATTTACGCAAATAGCGGCGCTTAAATTTCTTTGGAATGCAAAAGACTTTTAGCTGGTCAAGATTACCGCATGGTTCAGCTTTAGCATTCCAAATTGAGAACACAATTATAATTGGTTATTCTCGAATGAGAGAACCTAACCCTAGATGGTGGCAACAAGAAAAAAAACCAGAGTGAACTCCGTGAAATTTAAGCCTGCCGGGAGGCCCTTTGCTCAGAGAAGCCTTGCTTGTTTTTTCCTGATTTGTAAACCTTCTCACAACTTTGTCTTTTGCTATTAACTAGTATATATTTGTTATGTTCTATGAATCATTGAGATGTATAAAATTGCTTAACTTATGCTTTTCAAGTTTTTTATGAAGCCAAGTTTAATGTGAGTGTTCCACATGAACGCTGGACTAGCGTGTGAACGTTTGGAATTTACATTGTGGCCTCAGTTAACTACATGAACCACTGTAACAAGATACATAGTTGCTTATATGTCAGACAGCAGATTGCTGATTGTTAGCTGGTCGATAGCCTAGTGTTGAAGCGAGCTGAGCCAATGTGCCGTGTTTTGCACAACTGCTTACAAGTGGGGTAGCACCAACAGTGTTTAAAGTACTTATTTATACATCGGCGCACAGTTCTTGAACGAGTACTCTATTTCATCAAAACACACACTGCTCGTATGATAAAACTAGTGAGGACGCATCTGTTTTGGCAACAATTATGATGATGGGCACACAAAAGTAGCAGCAGTTCCGATAGACGGATTCAAACAGAGTACTAGCCCAAGAGGGCTCGATAATAGGCAAGGTTCGGATAATTAGGCAGAATCCAAACTACTATTAAACACTACCTGGGGCAAGTATTTCATGCCTCGATCTAATTTGGGCTGGACACAAGACGGACCTTGCCATGAACATCATCGAGGACGTCCGACAAAGAGCTCAATCCTGTGAACCTTCATGAAGACAACCTTGTGGCCTTGCCACTGATAAACTTGTTTGTGGAGGCATGCCACGTCATCTTTCTGCGTAAGCTTGACAAGAACAGTATGCCTCACAAACGAAGGAGTAGCTTTGAACTTCTTGTGCTTGATACACCCTGGACAACACGCTCGACAACGGTGAGGCTGGAATACAACTCTTCATTGGTATAAGCGCAAATGGCTTCCGGGATCCAACAGCCTAAAAACTCTGTTTTCCCAAAGGCATATATTCAGGTCATCCGCCTCATAGCGAAAGTGAAATGTAAAACCACACAATCCTTGTCTTCATAATGGCTCTTATTGAAACAGAAACAAATTCTGAATTACTTTCCGGTATAAGAAACACAAGTTATTTAAACCACTACGTATAGCATGGCGTCGAAGCTAATAAAATTTTGCATTATTCATCACCACATACTTAGATGAAAAACCACAATCGAGATCGTCAAAGAAGAAAATCACCTTGGGCAGCTCAGCGGAGGGGGGGACACATCCTCGAAGGGGGGAAACTGCTCGCAGCGGTGTGGGGTTGTAACCTCAAACGGGGCATTGACCATCTCAGTAGTGGCCGTGAGCGTATCTGGGGTCGGCTCGGTGGCTGCCTCCATCTTCTTGGAGCTCTCTGTCTCGTGGGGATCAGCCTCCCGCGTCTGCTCTAATATCGGCAGATATTTGCCTGGTTCTCCTTGGTCCATCATGAAACTGACGAACACTAGGAGACCACTGAAAGGAAAAATGAAACAAAAAAGAGAGTGAGGATCGGTTACTGCTTTGCAAAAGTTCTTTTTTTTTCTCTGAACGAAAATATACCAACATCACGGATCCGCTTACCTTCCCTTCTTTGGGAGAGAAGAACAAAGGCAGATGCGAAAGTGTTGCCTTTCTTGAAGACGGTGAAGGAGAAGGGATTCAGCGAAGAGTGAAATGATGGTTGCTTCGTCCACAAACTTAGATCATGGGAGGTGGGGTTTTGTGATCTGACGGCTCGTTATTGCCGCTGCCTTCTGACTGGGTGACTCTCCGCCTTCATACTGCCTTCTAATTTGGTGGATGGCATTTGGGCCCGCGCACTGCATGGCCCGCATGTCGGTGAACAAAAGTATAAAGGCATTCAGTAGAGGAAGATGTTTCGATAACCTAGGAGGAGCCAGAAGCGGTATTGTATCCACTGTACTAGTAGTAATTGTTTTTACGGGTAGTCAGAGTGTCTCCACTGTACTAGTAGTAATTGTTTCTCTAGGCCCAAGACAAAAGAGCCCATCCACCCTAGTAAATAGTAAAATAAATTCAAAAGTCCATATATTTACTGAATGAGAGGCGCTACCCACACCCAGCACACCGCCCCCCAAAAAAATCTGGGTGTTCTTCTTCCTCCTCACTCCCACCCACCTCACGCCAGCTTACTCCACTCGTACCCTGTAGGATCGAAAGTATGTCTAGAGGGGGGTGATTAGACTACTTGACCAAATAAAAATCTAACATTTTCCCAATTTTAGTTCTTGCCAGATTTTAACAACTTAGCACAAGTCAAGCAATCAACCTACACGTGCAATTCTAAGAGTATAGCAGCGGAATGTAAAACAATTGCATATGAAGGTAAAGGGAGGAGTCTGAGGGAGCAAACGCAATGTTGACATGGAGATTTTTTATCCGTGGTTCCGATAGGTGGTGCTATCGTACATCCACGTTGAAGGAGACTTCAACCCACGAAGGGTAACGGTTGCGCGAGTCCACGGAGTGCTCCAGCCACGAAGGGTCCACGAAGAAGCAACCTTGTCTATCCCACCATGGCCATCGCCCACGAAGGACTTGCCTCACTAGGGTAGATCTTCATGAAGTAGGCGATCTCCTTGCCCTTACAAACTCCTTGGTTCAACTACACAATCTTGTCGGAGGCTCCCAAGTGACACCTAGCCAATCTAGGAGAAACCACTCTCCAAGAAGTAACAAATGGTGTGTTGATGATGAACTCCTTGCTCTTGTGCTTCAAATGATAGTCTCCCCAACACTCAACTCTCTTTGATAGGATTGGATTTGGTAGAAAGAAGATATGAGTGGAAAGCAACTTGGGGAAGGCTAGAGATCAAGATTTATGTGGTTGGAATGGAATATCTTGACCTCAACACAAGTGTAGGTGGTTCTCTCTAAGAAAATATTATTGGAAGTGTAGGCATGTTCTGATGGCTCCCTCCATGAATGAAGAGTGGGTGGAGGGGTATATATAGCCTCCACACAAAATCTAACCGTTACACACAAATCACCAAACTCGGTGAGACCGATTCAGAGAACTCGGTCAGACCGATTTGGTTCATAATGTGTCCGTTAGGTGTTTCGATGGGACCGATATCATTAGGGTTAGGGCATAACGTAATCTCGGTGAGACCGATTACACAAACTCGGTGGGACCGATTTTGGTAATAGTCAAACAGAGAGTTGGTCAGGCAAACTCGGTGGGACTGATTCGCTCATCTCGATGGGACCGGAACGTTACGAAAAGGAAACAGAGTGTTTGCATTACAATCTTGGTGGGACCGATCGCTCATCTCAGTTTGACCGAAACGTTAAGAAGGGAAATAGAGAGATTACAATCCCATCTCGGTGAGACCGAGATCCCTATCGGTGGGACCGAAAAGACTAGGGTTTCTGGCAGTGGCTATGTCAACTGAACTCGGTGGCGCCGGATAGGAAGAATCGGTGGGGCCGAGTTGGATATTTGGTGGGGGACATATGTGGATATGAGAAAGTAGTGGAGGGTTTTGGAGCATATCACTAAGCATTTTGAGCAAGCACCTCATTAAGCAACACCTCATCCCTTCTTAATAGTATTGGCTTTTCCTATAGACTCAATGTGATATTGGATCACTAAAATAGAAAATGTAGAGTCTTGTGCTTTGAGCTTGAGCCAATCTTTTGTCATTAGCATTTTGAAGGGTCCACTTTCTAATCCATGCCATGACAATCATTGAGCTTTCCTGAAATATCTATCTTGAAATAGCATTAGCTCAATGAGCTATATGTTGTTAGGAATTACCAAAACCACCCAGGGATAGTTGCACTTTCATACCCCCAAATTCCTCACCTCACTCCTACAGAAAACCCCAGCTCCCCTTCTTCCTCACTACTACAGAAAAACCCCAATCCCTTCTTCTTCACTCGTTTCTACAACTAGGCCTCGTCATTCGTTACCTGCTCAAATCCGTGAGCGACGCGACGCCCTCTAGGAAAATGGAGTCGGCTGACCCCAAGCCAAGAAGATGAGGCTCCCGGGCGACGCCTGTACATCCCGCACCCACAGCCAGGGAGAAGCGGCGACCCCCCACTTGGATCCTGTGAACTCGTAGAATCTCGGTGGACGCATCAGCGATCTCCGGACGCCGCCCTTTGGGAGATCATCTCGCTCCCCCACTCAAGGATTGCTGCCGCACCTAAGTCCTCTCAATTCGGTGGCGCCTTCTATGGCGCACCGTGCCCTTAATCTCGATCGTCGTCGCCTATCTCTCTTCAATGATTTGAAATCCCCAGAGCCATCATCTCCTCCCACCAGGGCTCCGTTCAAAGCCTCTTCATCCCGTCATGCTACCTGAGCAAGCATACCATGCCCTGCACGGTGGACGCCTGGCTGAAATCCCCTGAATTCACAGAACTACAGCTTCTTGAGTTCTACTATTCCCCTGGAAACCACCTACCATATACCGAACGCCATCTACCTGTACCTTCAGCACCGATGTCCATCTCGTGGTTTTCCTCCTCTCTCCACACTGCCACCTTTGTGTTGTGCGGCCTACTGCATAATTTGGTACTAAACCTTCAATTCTATATCTCAAGAAACTTTCACTTGTGCGGGTTTGTATATCGGAGGCCTCATTGCACAACATCATCCACTCCAGCTTGCCACCTCGAGTGCTTGGTGCTTGTTTTCATTAGTTAGAATCGGTTGTCTCCAAATAAAGTCGCCTAACCTTGTAAGAATTGGAATTTGTTTTGACGGAAGGCAGCTCATCATCCAAGATGCCCCTTCACTTCAAAGGTTTATCCTTGATTCTAGTTATTCACCGTTGCAAATAACCGTCCTCTCTGCGCCTAAAGTGGAGACCTTGGGTGTAATACATGATCTTTGTGCTCATTTCAATATGGTGTTTGGCTCCACAGTTCTTCAGGTACTTTACATTATCATCTACACTTGTAACCATAAGCTGCATTTTAAATTTCTGCGCATAAGTTATATGTCATCTTGGAGTACACATTTTGTACTAATATTATGTTCTATGCTCAATGAAGAGTTTCTCCATGGATGGCCTATCAATGGTGCTGGATTCTATCAAGATCTTATATATCCAAATGAATAGTTTTGATATGAACAAGATTATTGGCTTGCTGCAATGCTTTCCATGTCTGGAGAAGTTGTATATAAAGGTGATAATTTCACGCACATTGGAAGCCCGCATATAGTGTACTAGAATTAACTGCTCGGTTGTTGCTCTTTCGACACTCTTTTTTAGACCTTAACTGCTTTCAATCTTCATGTCTATTTAGGCAACAGGGCGAGGTAAGAAAGTTATAACCAATCGGTGGATTCGTAAGCATCGGGATTTTCTCACTTCTCATGAGATTCGATTGAAGACAATAACACTAGAACGATATGTAGCCAACCATGCAAACACTAGATTTGTCACATTCTTCCTGTTGAATGTGAGGTTACTATTGTCCATCAGGCTTAAGTTTATCAATGACATGGTTTTGACGGATGGGTATGTGCAAGAGCAAAAAAGGAGTTTTAGGTGGGCAAAAGAGCTTCCAACGTGTCGGGCTTCTATTTACAACATATTGTGGTCATAATCCAAAGAATTTTACAACCCAGATGTTCATTCTATGGACCTGACCGATCCATTTGACCGTGGATTCGCCAAAAGCAGTCTTTGGAGTTAGATGTTGTTGCCCTTTTCAACTTTGGGTTTTTTGTAAACATGATGAACAATTAACCCTCGTGCTTTTGTACAGCTTTGTAAGTCGGAGTTAGATGTTCTTGCCCTTTTCAACTCGGCCGTGTTGTCATATTTTCTTTGAAGCAAGGCAATGGCTTGCCGATCCTTTAATTTAGAGTGAAATATTGTAACAACTAACAAATCCCAACCAAGGGAAATAACATCACTCTACTTGGCCGCTTGAGCTCACTGTGCATTACAGAAGCCAAGTGATTAGCCCCCACCAGTGCCCACAAACTTATTTCCAAGTAGCACATCAAATGGGCTGTAAATTTTCATAGGAAGGGCTGCATGACCGTAATAGATTTGGATTCTGACATTTGGGACCCGCGAGGAAATAGCCTATCCAAGGTGGTGTCGACTTACTAGCTAGTCAACAAACGATTCTGCCTACCAGCCGTTGGATTGACATCCAACATCTGTCGTGTATCTTCTATCTCTTGTCTTCTTCTTCCTCCAGCCACCCAAACCAAACCACCCCGTCGGCTCCGCCTGCTCCCGCCCCCATGGCTGGTTGCGCCTCCGCCGCCCTACCATACGTACCCTCCAACGTTGGTCAGTCCCTCCCTCTATTCCCCCACACGTCCTGTTATTCTCCGGCGACGTCAGCCCCAACACGCACCCGCACCCGAACCAGTCAACCCTCGTACTCCCCTCCGCCTGCGACTGGACCGGCGCATCTTCCATGGCTCCTGTTCATTCCGTCCGAGGCCTCGTCGTTGTCCTCCGCCTTGCGGCCTTGGTTCGCTTGCCGTGCGCGATGCGCCACCCACTTGCGTTGTCAACATCGTCAACAACTGAGAGGAACAAGGAGATGACTGTACGTGGAGAGGATGACAGTAGGGACCCACCAGCGTCATGGCAGTACGCAAGCAAGTGCCTCTATGCTACAAGCCCAAAAATATGGTTCCTCCTAATGGTTGGACATCTGGGGCTCATGCCATTGTCAACGTAGTCGATAAACGAGAGAATTACACTACGAGCGGTTGACACCAGGGACCCAGCAGGTCGCGCAGTTCTTTTTAGGAACAAGCAGTTGTTATTTAAACTAGTTTTAGCGACGCATCAGGGTAACAACGGGGCTGTGCGGGGGCTGTGGCCCGTCTAGCCAGGGTTTTATTTATGTTTACCACATCATGAGCCCAGTTGTGTTTTTTTTCTTGAAAATGGCTAGCCCATTCTATTTTTTTAAGAAATACCCAAACGAGGCCTACTTGCTTTATCAACCTATTTGGGCTGCAAATCTTTCAAGACGAGGAGAGTTTCATTCGGTTTGCCCAGAAATGGGTTTTACATTTTTATACACATCAAACCGGGAATTAGTTTCAATTTTTTTCATTACAAGATTTTAAATTCCATTGATTTTTATGCGTGGACAATTATTTGGATTTTATATTTATATAAATTATTTTTCAAAATAGTTTGAATGTGAATCGATATTTCGGGATTAAAAACAGTTGAACGCACCGAAATATGCAAAAAAATCATATACTTTTTAACCGTGGCCACAATATGGGGTGTAATGCTAACAAAAAGAAGATGGGCTCCAAAAAAATTCTTAAGAATTAGCAAATGGGTTGTACATTATTAGAAATAATGCACACGAGAGGAAGCGATGACTGTTGGATGTCCATCCAACGGTTGTCGTCTTCTTCAATCTCTGATTTTCCCTCCGGCCCGCTCAAACAAGCGCCGTGGACTGCCTGCTCCCTCGTCCCCCGGCTATCTTTGCCACAGCGTAAACCTCACCGCCCCACCGTACTCCCATCGCTGGCCTAGCCATCCCTCTACTCACCCACACCTGCTATTATTCTCCAGGGATGGCAGACGTACCAGTAAACCCTCGTACTCCTCCGCGTGGGAAACAACTGCCGAGTCTTCCCTGGCTCCGTGTTGTTCCCTTCCTAGGCCTCGCCATCGTCCACCGCCCTGGTGCTCTCGGTGCGGCCTGGTGAACGTGGTCAAGAACGACATCTGACAGCTGGGTCCACGGCCGCACGCAAGGAAATGCCTCCTTATTACGCGCAAAATAATGATTCCTTCACCTGACAGCTAGGACCCACAGGAAAGGCTTCTGTATTTCATGAAAAAAACGTTCCCCCCGCTGACAGGTCGGACCCACCAGCTATATCTTTGCACGCAAGGAAGTGCCTCCTTATGACGCACAAAAAAATGAATACCCCCCTGCTAGCTGGGACCCACCATAGTGGGTGGCTGACTTGTGGGCCTACTAAGTTGACGGGGACAGAGGGCTTTGTCAACTTAGTCAATATGAACAATTCTAGCTCTAGTGACCGTACGATGTCCATCCAACGGCCATAGTGCTTCTTCAACTTCTGGTCTTCTTGCTCCAGCCGCCCAAAGCAGCGCCGGTCATGCCGCCTGCTCCTGCCTCACGTGGCCGACTGTGCTGCTGCGGAGGCCTCACCGCCCCCATACTACTCCCACTGCTGGCCAGGCCATCCCTCCACTCACCCACACCCCTGTTATTCTGCGGTGACGACAGCCTCACACCGCAGCCGAACCAGTGAACCCTCATACTCCTCTCCGCGTGGGCATCCACTATCGCGTCTTCCCTGGCTCCGCATCGTCCCCTTCCTAGGCCTTGCCGTCGTCCACCACCTTGGTGCTCTCGGTGCAGCGTGGTGAATGTGGTCAACGACCGACTTCCATCGGAAGAGTACTGAACATGGAGAGGCTGACAGCTGGGTCCACGGCCATAGCCCAGTTTTTTTGTGATTTGCCAAGTAGGTCGCTTTGTCAAGCCTGTTGGGCTGCAAATCTTTCAAGACGAGGAGAGCTTCATTCGGCTGGCCGAGAAAATGGCCTATCAGTAATGAGAAATGGGTTGTACATTGTTAAAACACATCAAACCGGTAATTAGTTTCAAATTTATTTTTTCCATTTCGAGATTTTAAATTGCATTGATTTTTATGCATGGACAATTTGTTAGCTTTTATATTATATACATTTATTTTTAAAATCAGTTTGAATGTGACTCGAAATTTCAGGATTAAAAACAGTTCGGACCGCATCGAAATATGCAAAATTTCGTATAATTTTTTAGCCGTAGCCACAATATGGGCTGTAATGCTAACAAAAATAATATGGGCTCCAAAAAAAACCTTAAGAATTAGCAAATGGGCTGTAAATTATTAGAAACAATGGCAGATGGGTTGTATGATGTTTTCCACAGATTTGAGGCTTTCCTCAAAAAGGTTGACGACTTTAAGCAAAGGATCGTTGGATGTCCATCCAACGGCCGTCGTCTTCTTCAATCTCTGCTCTTCATGCTCCAGCCGCTCAAACAAGCGCCGTGGGAATGCTCGCTCTCTCCTCCTCAGCTGGTCAGGTTGCCGCGAGGCCTCATCGCCCCATCAGACTCCCATCGCTGGCCTAGCCATCCCTCTACTCACCCACACCGCTATTATTCTCCGGCCGACGGCAGACGGAACCAGAAACCCTCGTGCAGATCCATACTCCCCTCCGCGTGGGAAACAACTGCCGAGTCTTCCCTGGCTCCGTGTCGTTCCCTTCCTAGGCCTCACCGTCGTCCACCGCCCTGGTGCTCTCGGCGCGGCCTGGTCAACATGGTCAATGACCGACATGCATCTGAACTGGACTGTACATGGAGAGGCTGACAGCTGGGTCCACAGCCGCACGCAAGGAAATGCCTCCTTATTACGCGCAAAATAATGATTCCTCCACCTGACATCTGGGACAAAGGGCCTCTGTATTTCACGAAAAAACGTTACCGCCGATGATAGCTCGGATACACCAGCTATATCTTCACGCGCAAGGAAGTGCATCCTTATTACGTACAAAAAAATGAATACTCCCCGTCTTAGCTGGGACCCAGTATAGTGCAGGCTGACTTGTGGGCCTACTAAGTTGACGGGGACGGAGGGCTTTGTCAACTTAGTCAATATGCACGATTCTAGCTCCACTGGCCGTATGATGTCCATCCAACGGCCGTAGTGCTTCTTCAACCTCTGGTCTTCTTGCTCCAGCCGCCCAAACCAGCGCCGGTCGTGCCTCGTGCTCCTGCCTCGCGTGGCCGCCTGTGATGTCGCGGAGGCCCCACCGCCCCCTACTACTCCCACCGCTGGCCAGGCCATCCCTCCACTCACCCACACCCCCTGTTATTCTGCGGCGACGGCAGCCTCACTCCGCAGCCAAACCAGTGAACCCGCATACTCCTCTCCGTGCGGTCTTCCAATGTCGCGTCTTCCCCGGCTCCGCATCGTCCCCTTCCTAGGCCTCGCCCTCGTCCACCGCCCTGGTGCTCTCGGCGCGGCGTTGTCAACATGGTCACGGAACGACTTGCATCGGACGTGGACTGTACATGGAGAGGCTGACAGCTGGGTCCACGACCGCAGCAAGGAAGTGCCTCCTTATTACGCGCAAAATAATTATTCCTCCACCTGACAACGGGGACCCACCGGACGGGCCACCGTATTTCGCAAAAAAAAGTTCCCCCTGACTGCTGGGACCCACCAACCACATCTTCGCACGCAAGGAAGTGCGTCTGGGCAAAAAAATGCGATTTGCCCCCCTGACTGCTGGGACCCACCAGCTACATCTTCGCACGCAAGGAAGTGCCTGACAGTCGGGACCCACCTGGTCGAAGCATACGTAGCATTGTCATTCTGGTCGCGAACGTGTACATACATACTGGTAGATGTAGAGGCGTGCATGTGTCATAGTAGAGGCGCGCACGTAGCATGTACACGTACGTACAACGGCCAGTGTGCAAGAAAGAAAATACGGCCATGTACGTACATACGGGCAGGGTCTCAAACGCCTACTCACGCATACGTACGGCCAAGGCTCGTGTACATGGCTGGGTCGGAACGGAGAAACTGCACCGTCGTCGTGTTCATGGGGAGGCAACGGAATGCGTCGTGTTCATCGGGAGGCAATGGAACGCGTGGGAGCCAACCGGCTTGGACGGAACAGCAGATGGAAACGAGGCATGGTGTACCGCAAAACGGAGGAAACGGCCTTGTGTTCGACCGGCCACGTTCGAAACGGGATCCTATTCATCGGGAGGGGTCTGGCGTACCGCAAAACGGAGGAAATGGACCTCCTACTGTCGAAACGGGGGTCCTGTTGATCGGGAGGGGTGTGGCATACCGCAAAACGGAGGAAACGGACTTGTGTTGGAGCGCTACGGTCGAAACGGGGTCCTGTTCATTGGGAGGGGTGTGGCGTACCGCAAAATGGGACTCCACGGGATACTGTTCATCTCCACCGTCGACCCCCTCCAGCCTCCACGGGCTACTGTTCATCCACCGTCGACCTCCTCCAGCCTCCACCGCGATTGTTCATCCACGGCCTCCTGTTCATCCAGCCTCCACCGCGCTCTCCACCGGCTCTGTTCAACCACCTCTCCATGGGCTCCTATTCAACCACCCTCCATGGGCTACTGTTCATCCAGCCTCCACCGTCTCACTGCTCATCCCTGCCCTCCACGGGGTGGTCCTGTTCATCCTGCCCTCCACGGGGTCCTGTTCATCCAGCCCCAACCGGCTCGATCGATCGGGGTCCTGTTCATCCACCCCCACCAGGACTATTCATCCAAACCCCCCAGCAACACTCACTGTCATCCAGAGGCAACACCACGGGTCCTGTTCATCCACCCCCACAGGGAACTGTTCATCCAACCCCCCCCCCCAGCAACGCTCACTGTTCATCAAGAGGCACCATCGATCGGCTTCGATTAGCAGCGATGGCGAAGGAATCGCTCGATCGGGTTCGATTAATAGCCATCGATCGATCGCTCGGGTTCGATGTAGCGTAGCACAAGGTCTGTCCTTCGGTTAAGTTAGAGCCCAACGCCTCACTCGGGTTCGATTAGAGCCCAACGCCGCACTCCACGCGATGCGTGCGTGTCTGAGAAACGCGCATCGCTCGGCCCCAACCACCCACCGTAACCGGGAACATCCCGATTTTTTCCTTGCCCTCGCTTCTACCATGGTTTTTTCCGTCATGGACGGCCCAAAGAATGTCATGCAGCTGCGTCTCCGGCCCGCCCAGGACGAAAAGCCCATTTTCTGTCATGATTTTTTGTCATAGAAGTAGGACCCCACCACATCTATGATGATACCGGGTTTTTTTCACAATTATCGTCATAGAAGTGTCATAAGTATGACAGAAAAAAATGTCGTTTGGCCCAAAATGTCACGGATGTGTCTTTTTTTTGTAGTGCTTGTTGATTATGTTTGTCACGGCAGCCTCCTCAACCGCCACGCTTCTTGCCGGACCCCTCAGCACCGTCCTGTCCCTTCTCCTTATCGCGCCTCTCATAGTCGACTTTCTTCTTCTCTGCGAGCAGCTCAACCTGTCGGCAATTCTGGAGGTCATGGCCCTTGGTGCGATGGATCTTGCAGTACTGCTTGTCGGAGCCTCCCGGCTTGTCGACGGCCGCCAAGGCCCGGTAGGCGGCGCACCCAACAACTTCCTTGCCGAGGTCGTCAACCTTGGCCTTCTTGGTGGCGCAGGGGTCGCTGGATCCCTCGACGGCAAGCACGGTCTTGCCCTTACGCTTCCTATTGTGGCGTCGGCCCTTCTTTGCTGGGGCGACGATGTCTTCGTCTGTGGAGTTAGTTTCCGCGACGGCATCTTCGTCGGGGTACTTCCTCCCTTCTTCAGCCCGAGCACATCTATCGGCCAGAACATAAAGCTCGGCTACATCCTTAACCTTGTTCATCACCAACTCCTCACTCATCTTGCGGTTGCGCACATTCTGATGGAATGCACTGATGACAGCGGCGGGATGGACATCGGGGATGTTGTACTGCACACGGCTGAACCTTTGTATGTACTTGCGCAGGGTTTCGCCGTCCTTCTGGGGGATGACATGCAAATCACTCACCTAGCCAGGAGCTTGGTGGCCTCCGGTAAAGGCGCCAACAAACTCGTGGCACAGATCCGACCAAGAAGAAATGGAATCCACTAGCAAGTGCATCAACCATGACATGACGTTGGGCTTAAGTGCCAACGGGAAGTAGTTGGCAAGCACCTTGTTGTCGCGAGCCCCGGCAGCTTGCATCGCGATAGTGTAGATGCTGAGGAACTCCGATGGGTGAGTCTTGCCGTTGTACTTTTCTCCGACCTCGGGCTTGAATGTGTAGTGGGTGGGCCACTGGAACTGCTGCAGCTCACGTGTGAAGGATGGACAACCCACCTTGTAAGGTAGGTCACCGGAACTCCCCGGCGCTGGGCGGTCCATAGTGGGCCCCACGTGCCTATCTGACTGATGGCGCGCTTCCCGTCGTCGCTCGATAGTGGTCCGAGCGTCCTCCTGAGCTCGCTCCCAAAGAACTTGACGTTGGTCGCAACGGGCTCGCGGGTCCGACGATGCTGTGGAAACGTTGTCACAGGCGTCGGCCCGTCGAGCCGGTGGCTGCTGGTGCGGGCATGGGGAAGGAGAGTGCACTGTGGTTGCAGCGTCTCCGGTCCTTCCACCACCGGCGTGCACCGGCTCGACAGAGCGCCAGCACGAGGGTCCCGCTGGTCATGGTTCATCTTTATTGGCGAAGCTGATGAGGCTCCGAATGGTGGCTCTCCACTCGTCGAGCTTCTCCGCGGCAGGGGGAAGTCAAGGAGCAGTTGCACGCGCGCCAACGCTTCCGCTGCCATGGGTGGCGGTGAAAGCTACGTGGATCATGACGCGCTCTGACTTCTAACCACATTAGAAGGTGCTCTATCATGGTCTCGCGGTCGCATACCATTTCCGCCGGCGTCTGGGCACGCATGCTGGCCTGGTGCATCTTGGGAGCGGCGGAAAGGGATCTTCCCGCGGCGGTGCCCAGGGGCACCGGCGTCGCGGTGTTGCTCGTCACGTGCGACCTGGGAAGGCCATGGCACGGACGCCAACTGGGGCGTCCTAGAGCTTGCCGCGCCGCCCGTGGGCAGCACGGCGCCGCCCCCGGACCCAGCGGCATGCGGCTCGTCGTCTTGGGCACGAACGATGCCGCTCGCCTGGCTCCGATTGCCAGATTGTCATGGGTGCTCGCAGGCAGCGCCTCTGCCACCATCCGCGGCCGCCCCATCGCCCGCCCGTGCTGGTACAGGCCGTTCGGCTCCAGACGAAAAAATCACTGTGATCGCCTTCTTCTTGGGAGCCATGACGATGAAGAAGTCGATGCGCTAACTCTTCGACTAGATTTTCACAGCCTCAGCGCCCCTACCTGGCGCGCCAAAGATGTCGGGGGAAACGACACCTATGGGATCCTGGGGAATCCCTCCTACGATTGGCGGGGCGTGGAGCTGTGCAAAGAGCGGGTCTAAAAGATCAGCGCGAGGGCATTTTTACCCAGGTTTGGGCCGCAAATGACGCGTAATACCCTAGTCCTGCTTGTTTGTGTTTATTTGGTGTTCTTGAGCTCTTGAACTAGCTGCAGTGCATGCCTAGTCCAAAAAGTCCGAATCCTTCCTCAGTACGCCTCGGACCTCCTTTTATATGTCAATGGGGTCGCCACAGTGGCACACGGGAGGTGGAAAGTATGTACAGTGTACAAGTCTATTGCCTGGGACCGTAGGACAAACGCATTTAATGCGCGGCCGACGTGCCCTCTTGCTTTACCAGGGACGACAACGAAGCTCGTCCCGTCCGTCGCCGCCTCGCCTTGCTTTGATGCGTGTCCAAGCTGACGAGGCATGCAGCACCACGCTGGCTGGCTGCTGCACTAGTGCGGTGACAGGGTCTTCACAAAGATCTGCACGCCACCACGTAGGTGCTTGGCTAGTTGGCCTAGAAGTTGCATACCGCCACGCAGGCGCTTGCCTAGTTGGCGGGCTGATTGCCGCGTCGGCACGGGCGCGGGGCAGCGGAATGTTGGTGGGTGCGGGCCTAGCCTCGTCCCCGCAGAAGCCCCGGCAAGGGTCTCGCGGGCGTCCCCGGAAAGGATCTTGCCGGGGGTCTCCGCCTGTCCCCGGCAAGGTTCTTGCCGGGGGTCTTCGCCTTCTGGTTTCTCTCTAGATTTGCAGGCCTTTGTTCCTCACAAAGATCTGCATGCCACCACACAGGCGCCCCTGAGTCTTGGTCTCGATGTTGTCGATGGTGTCAGAACTCTCAGGCTCAAGGGTGGCGGCCTTGCTGGTGTTGGGCAAGTTGCCCCGGCAAGGCTCTTGCTGGGGCTATGTAGGTCGCCCCGGCAAGGCTCTTGCCGGGGGAAATCCATCTTGTCCCTTTGCTCTTCACGCCTCTGGCTTGAGCACTGCCCTGGCAGTCTTGTACCTTTTCTTCCTTTGCCCCGCCAAGCATGGCCGCGGGGGTGGCTACAACTGCCCATGCACAGGTAAAGGGGTACAGAAAGGCCCCTACTTTTGTACACCGACAACCGGAAAGGAGGGAGTAAATGCTTAGAGCCAACCTAATAGCCATTCTAAGAGCCAACTTACATGGCACTTTTGCCTATGTGGAGGAGAGAGATGTGAAAAAGTAAGGGGAGTGAGCTCTCATGCAAGAGCCTAGCTATATACGCATTCCTAGGTAAATACAATAAATATGAAGAAAGAGATAGAGAGGAGATGCAAAAAGTACTAATACAATAGCCAACCTTATTTTATTTTTTGCGGGAAATAGCCAACCTTATAGCCCACACTATTGTATGAGTGCATATAGATGATGGCTATAGATGACCTGGCAGTTCCTTATAGCCATTGGCTGGCTATATTATTAACCATGCTCTAATGTGTTTTTCAAAACCGCCTTTGACTATTGACAAGATTGATAGTACATGAGATGTATAATGTGAAAATTATATCATTGGAAGCTCCTTTCACATACGAATTTGACCATATGCTTTGTGTAAGTTACATGTCATATATTATTACTCTAACATCTGGTTAAAGTTAGCCTCGAAAAATGCATTAGGCCCTGTATAGTAGATGGAAGGAGGGAGTAGTAGTGGAAGTGGATCCTCTGATGTACGTATCCCTGCCTTACCCTCCCTTTCGGTGACTTACTGGCGGACCCCATGCTTGCTAGGCCCCGCATGTCAGTTACTCAATGGGTGCGGCCACTTTAGGGGATCCTCATCCATAGTATACTCCCTCTGTTTTTATTTACTCCGCATAAAATGGAGGGAGTGGTAGTATGAATGACGCGGGCGGGGGAGGGGGAGGAACATCGGTTTGCTCTCAACTGTGGTCCCACAAGCGAGCGAAAACGCAAGACGAAGCGCGTTCCATTCGGTGAGCGACGTGGAGGGTCCAGCATGTCGGGTGCAACGCGAACGCGATAAGAGCGATGTACAGTCAAAACCGATTGACCGGTCGTCACTGGAACCACTATTCACACCGTAACCTTTCGCTGCCGCCTCGCCACCTTTGCCCCAAAACCACACCTCCTCTCCAACCCATTCCCCCACCTTTCGATCCCCTAGCCCGCATCAATCGTCCCCTAGTTCGCCAAAAATCCATGGTGCGCCGCAATATCATGTACTACAAGATGCTGACACCGGAGCGCCGCACAGAAATCGCGGCGGCGGTCGGCGCTACAGACCTCTGTTCCCAAGCTCGCTTTGCAGCGGGCCAATCCACGAGTTCTCTGGAGCCAAGCTACAAGGAGGAGGAAGCCGATCCAATGTTCATGGCGGAGGTCGCGGCACAGAAGGCCCCCGATGGGTATGAGACAATGGACGTCGACTTTATGCCAGCGTCCAGGTCCCCCATGGTGTAGGAGGACCAGCGGTTCAACCTGGCGATACTAAAGGAAGACCGGGAGGCAGAGGCTCAACTCGACTGCGGAGCGCGTGCAGCCGTGCATGCCGCTGCCATCGAGGCTCTCCTGCAGGCGGAACCGGATGTCATGGATGTGAACCGGGCGGCAGAGGCTCAACTCGACGCGGAGCGCGCGGATGCCGCTGCCATCGAGGCCCTCCTGCAGGTGGAACCGGACGTCCTAGACTTGAACCGGGCGGCGGAGGCTCAACTCGACGCGGAGCGCGTGGATGCCGCTGCCATCAAGGCCCTCTTGCAGGAGGAACCGGACATCCTAGACTTGAATCGGGCGGCGGACGCTCAACTCGACGCGGAGTGCGCAGATGCCGCTGCCATCGAGGCCCTCCTGCAGGCGGAACCAGACGTCCTGGACTTGAACCGGGCGGTGCTTTCGTCCGTGCAGAGCGCCCGCACGCTCCGCGTGAATGAGTAGCTGGAGGCCGAGGACAACCACGGTGCGGAGACACACGTCGACAGCTACGGCTGGTTCGCACCGACAGCCAAAGACGACGAGGCCGTCTCGTTCCATGAAAGCAAAGGATAGTTTTTCTTTATGTTGTTGTTTTTAGGATCTTTTGCTGTGTAAAAACATATATTGTTATGCAAGTCGCCTGACTTTCATCATTTGGGTCAGTCTACCATTTCAAGCGGTTGGATGAATATCCTACGTCTCCTAACCCTTCTTCCTCACCTCTTCTTCTTCCCCAACAGACCACCGCACGAGCCGTAAGGATCCTCCCCAACATGTGGTTGGATAAACATACTGTATGAATGAAAATTATGTGTCAGTGGTAGGATGGCTGAGTTTGGTTTGTCCACGTGCAGTAGCATGTGTCAGTGAGGGTGCGTTCCCGTGGTTGGGTTTGCAGCGTGCGTGAGCGATCAGATGAGGGTGCGGTCTGACGCATGGCGTGCAAGGGAAGCGATCGTGTGAGGGTGCAATGTGACCCGCTGACCCGTCGCATAAGTGTACCTCCTTTTCATTTTGAAAACTTTAGGTAAGCTTGGCAAAAATGTGTGGCGAAGTATGGAAATGCAAGGCCTAGACCCAAACAGGATACAGGTACGTACGTGCTAGGAGTACTGGTGTTAAAAAAGAAAGGCGGGGTTTTCCTTCGCGGGATTAATCGATAAAAATCCTCGTTTTACGTGTCAATTAATGCGTATTTTTTCTCCAAAGCCCAAAGAGCTAACCACCATCTCACTCCTCATCACTTGATTAATGCAGCGCCATGCAAACCAACCTTCTCACTTCCGCATGCATGCAAGGTTATATTAATGTCCTTGATTGCTAGTACGAGGCAAACCCCATCAATTTTGCCTCGATTAGTGTTAGTGGCCTTTTACAAATTGTAATTTTGATACACTAGCCTTGTGTACAAAAAAATGGAGGTAGTAACTATTTGACTTCCTTCCCCATTGTGGTGACGGCGACGATATCTCGAACGTTGTGGTTTGGCGAAGTGCGTTCGACGGAGAACACCATTGAGGGAGACCACGGTAAGTCGTTCGCAAGTGCTGCCTGCAAGCTGAGACAACCACCTTATTTGCATCCAGGAAGTCCGTTAAACCAAAGGACCCGTAAATGTACCAGTACTACTGGTAGTACACAATAGCGTCATCCGTCCAGCTTAGTGCGGTGAGGTGGTTTCTTAGAGAAGACGATGGAGAAGCGGAGTCAGCGAAGAGTGAAATGATGGTTGCTTCGTCCCTGCTTTGTGATTTGACGCCTCATTGCTTTGTGATTTGTGATAGAAGGGACAGGGGAGTAGACTCTGTGCTCTATACTGTACATGCGTCCAAGCACGGGAGAAAGAGGAGAGACGTTGCATTTTTCTATTCCTTCAATCAATCAATCAGGGAGCTTCCGTTCCATCTTTTTGGCTTTGGCAGCACTCTCCACAATGGTTCCATCGATGCCAAAAGCTATTTTCATATTTGGCTACACATTGTGGATGCCCTTAACCGTACCACTTGGTTTCGCTCCTGTGTGCTATCTATACAAATCTCAATTATATTTATCTAAAAATTATAGAATCAACATTAGTAAAAAGGAGGTGATTTTGCCGCGCAGATGGTGGGGGCTTATTTTTAGAGGACGTTGGACTGGCAGTTTGCTAACATGCGGTCCCACGTCTCAGTGCTTTACCAAGCTGATCCGCGTCCCACATGAGGCAGAACAACGGCAGAAGCAACACGTGGTTAACTTGAAGAAGATGAGGGAGAAGCGGATTCGGCAACGAGTGAAATGATGGTTGCTTCATCCCTCCAACTTCTTTTTTAGCATTATTACTTCGTCCCTCCAACTTAATTGCGAGAAAGGTGAAGCTTTGTGATTTGACGCCTCATTGCTCATTACTACGACGGCGCCATGACTGGGGTGCTTCACCCCTGCTGCTCTGCACAGTATTTTGGTATGGCACATGGACCCGGTAGCATGATGTCCCACATGTCGGCGAAAGGGACTAGAACATATATGAAAGCGAGCGCTCCACTCTTACAATGGAGGAGGACACGACACGGCGGCCCAGTGAATTGTTACTTGTACTGTATGTAGTACTATAGTACTATAGTTTTGCTGTTTCACACGATCCATCGATACAAACCCGATTAAACAGGAAAGGGCGAGATTTTTCCCGCGCAGTAGGTGATACTGCCATACATTTCAAAGGCAATTTTAATGTATGCAAACTGAATAATTGAATAACAATATGATATCTAGTATAACTAAAAACACAAATGATTTATTGTGTTAGAGTGTAGTAGTAGTGTTGTATTGCATAGTTGTTAGATGTAACATGCGAGAACGTGTAGAGATGTAGTTTTGGAGGGCCTACAGAGAGAAAAGCGTAATACAGTCATCGAACTTTAGAATACGCTCATTACGGTCACTATATACGTTTTGCGATGATTATACGGTCACTTGCTCACCGTTTAGCATCGAATTGCACTCTGTTGACCGGCCAAATAGTCTGTGTGGCACCATGTTGAGTAGTTAAATTGACCACATTCCTTGTGGGTCCCACCTATCAGTTCGCATAGGAAAAAGGTCAGATAAACACAAATTTACGCAGGCGCGACAAGACTTCAACCCGTGCGTGGGAATCACCTGGTTATGTATGTGTCTGTCAGGGCCTGATGTGTGCGCATGCACATGTAGGTTGAGCACTTGAGCATGAGAGTGTGTGTTGGTCGTGTGGTGTGTCCATGCATGCGTGCGTGTTTGCATGTGAGTGTTGCATGCGTGTTCGTGTGAGTGTTGTGTGCATGCAATTCGTGTGCATGCGTGCATGTGTGTATAATCACCACACCAGCTCATGTGTGTTAAAACAGATGGCTCAACATACCAATACAAGGCCACCTTGTCCGCTGTGCCCGTGGTCATGACTTCGAACCACCGTCCAATATTTTTTTTGTCGTTTGTTTTCATTCTTACTAGCAAGACGCCCGTGCATTGCACGTAACATCAAGATGCATTTGTATATACTCCTATATAATATACGAATAGCAGCTCATATGAACCGTTGGATCTTTCTAATCATACGGTCCAAATTTAACGTGTCGTGCTAAAGGACTATGTGGCTGCATATAGACCATTAGATATGTCAATCTAACGGTCCACATCGCAGGGATTCGCGCTGCACCTCCCCTCTGCTGGTCTGCGCACGTGATTATGCCAGTGCAATTCAGAAATTTCTAGCACACTCCTATGAGTACGTGCATGCAGTAGTAGAGTAGAGTAATAAAACTAGAGGCTAGCAAAGCTATCAAGTAGGCATCATGATGATGATCTCAAAAAAAAGTAGGCATCATGATGAGAGAGAGTAAAAGCATGGCGATGGTCGATGGTGCAGCCTGTGCATAGGCACAGAAGCCAGAAATGATTTTCCGCTGGCGGAAGCAATTTAACTGATTAAAGAATGAAAAATATAATAAAAATTGTGTTATAGCTAAATAGCTTTTACTTTCTCATATAAATTTATTTTACATGTTTTATTGTTTTTGTTTTTGGCAAAAATTTGAGAACAATTCTGATCAACAAAACAGAAATACTCAATGTTCAAATGGTAATTTTATTTATAATGATGAATAACTTGCCACATAGTACTTTATCCATTTCTCAAGCTATGACACATCAAATTTTATTAAATTGAGGACAAAGAGGGTACCCTTTTTCTTTTGGTCTTCTAATAAATTGTTTAAACCTAAATTTACACACTTATACTATTAAAGTCCTTATATATTTATAATTATTAATGATTAATTGACGAGTTGTGTGACTCCACCCATGATAGTTCAAATCATGACACTTAAAATGACACACGATATGTGTGTTTATAAATATCTCTACACGTGCACGCCACGTGCCATTTACTAGTATGACTAGTTTATCTTGTGAGAGAAAGGGATGAACGAGGAAGGCCTTATCTGCAAATGTGGAGAGGTGTGTGGGTGGTACCTTTTTGCAAAATTGCCATAGTTTCCTTCCTATCCGTCAGATATAAATCGGACGGCCTATATTGCAGGATGGCAAGCACACCATCATCACCAACTCTGTTTTAATCTATAAGAGTGTAGAGTAGATACAAGCCGACAGGTGGGCCCAATGGTAGGGAGATATTGTGATGCAACACTAGAGGTGCCACGTGGAGCGCGAATCGGTCAACTAGTCGTGTCTTGAGCAAATCTGAGTTATACGGTGAGCCCGTGATCAGTATAATAACCACAAAACGTAAATGGTGACCGTAATGAGTGGATTCAAGTCCAATGTATGTATCGTGCTTTCACTTCAAATACAATGATAAATCCTTGATATATCACGAGGGAAAGATGAAACATGCGTGAATGTGTTGGGGGATTACTTTTAGAGGACCTGGAGATAGTTTGTGTGCGTACGTGAAAGGGGCGTAGAGGGGGTGTATGCGATGGAGAGAGAGATGATCTTCGTTTCTCTTTATTATGACTAACTTTATATATAGTATAAAAATATAAAAATTCACAAGTCTGGAATAAATATCATTGTGGGCACCATGCAATGCAAATTAACGTTCATACTCCTCCATATAACTTTGTAATGTTGTATATATGTAGAAATTCTAAAATAATTTTTTGGCCACACTTTATTCAAAAGGAATGTTGTATGCGAAATAAACGTGAAGATAGGGCTTTTTAGATCAATGGGGTACGTGATGTAACATGTGTGAATGTGTAG
This sequence comes from Aegilops bicornis, assembly GCA_021605145.1. Lineage (NCBI taxonomy): Eukaryota > Viridiplantae > Streptophyta > Magnoliopsida > Poales > Poaceae > Aegilops > Aegilops bicornis. Next base: position 382,534,266 of record CM038669.1, on the reverse strand, counting down.
TTGATGTATTTGGCAGGGCCTAGAGAGGTATGTATATGTATTACGTATTCGAGAGAGGCATGGATAGAGGGGCCGGCGGGGGGAGGGGGCGTGGGAGAGATAGCACGGGAAATGAGAGAGGTCTAGAGAGAGAGACGAATATGATGTCACGGCGAGAGATTCCCTTGAGTGTGTATATGCAAGGGGGAGGGGATAGAGGCACGAGGAGAATTTTTTGTGTGGTGTCTGTGTTGGTATGTGTGGGTGTGAGAACATAACGAGACCTCGGGGCAGAGGATGTGTCATCGCGTGAGGTCCGGTGGGTCGACGTGAGGCCCTTGGTTTGGTTCCGTCCTGCGCCACATTGGTCGGCCCGTGGCGCATTTAGGGAGACCCATAGATGACTAGTCGTACAAGACAAAGATAGCAGAATCGTGTGAAGGACTCTGTGTCCACTGACAAAGCCTGCTAGGATTTGTAACCCTAGGTCCTCGGACTAAGGTAACCCCTTATCTCTGATATTACTATTCATCCAACCTAACTTTAAGGGGCATCCTACAGAACGCTCTGCTAGAATCATACTCGTCGATTAGGAAGAGAGGTGTGAGACAGTGCGTGAGAGACAGACCTAAAGATAATGTGCGTACAGGAGACACATAGGCAGGTCTATGTATATAGAAAGGGTCGATGGGGTTGTGCGTGTGTATGCTTGTGAGAGGATAAGTGATTGTGATAAAGGTTAGTTAAAATAGTCTTACGAGAGGGGGGGTTATATCGAGAGGATGTCGGCGAGAAAGACACCTCGGGAGAGAGTGTGTGAGCATGTGTGAGAGACCACTGATGGAGAGTGAAACTATACGTAAAAGACTGATGTACACATTGATTAAAGATATAAATTGTATCCAAATATTAGGATGGGATCGTGATATTTGCAATTCGCGTAAGGAACGGTCATTGATCCATCAGACATCTAGATTCTAACGAATTTGAGCAGGTATATGTTATTATTCGACATAATTGATCCACATAGTTAGTATTTTGAACTCCAGACAATGGCTCGCTTTAGCAATTGAACATAAATGTGAGTATAGTTCATGTTGTGTGTGTAAAGCACATTATACATACGAAAGTTACACAATGAACATTATAAATAACTAGCTATGAACTAGCATACATTTGAATTCAACTTAAGGTGGTTTAAAAATTCGAATTCAACATGAAGTCCATTCAATTATTTGAATTCGATATCATGGCATTTGTAAATCATACCTAAATTAACGGGGCACCAATCTTTGCTCTGATTTTGCACATAATAGCATATATAGTCGTGTGCAAAATAGATTCAAATTTAGCTCCTCCATTCCAAACTAATCGTAGTTATGGGATTTTCAAGTGTCAAAACTTCAAAAAGAAGCGGATAATTTAATGAGTTTTTGAAACATACAAGGTCAAATTTAGCGTTGTCTATTTAGGTCAATCCTCAAAGTTCAAGAGTAATCTAAACGTGAATGCTTCTGTTTCAAAATTTCAAACGAAGTGCCAAAAGAGCCTCTACTTGCCCGAAACCGCGTGAGACCAATGTTTGGTAGTAGAAGGAAATTACTTTTCTAACTCCGACCCGTGAAACCATCTGGCCCGACGTCCAAAGGTCTAAGCTGTCAGGACCGGTTCTCCAGGATATTAATTTCCCAGAAAATGTCCCTTGTGCTCACCAGCCCCAGGATTACTGTTAGCTGATGAGACACCAACTTGATACAGAAACTTCAAGAAAAATACCAAATATGTAGTACAAGACCATTCTGGCCTATGAGTACAACAAATGGTTGCTAGTGGTTGATGGCGGAAGCAGTTTGCGGTTCATCGGCGTCTATGGGACTCCATTTCCCACAGGAACAGCTGACCTGGATAACTCCTATCTTCGCGAGGCTGCTATCATCATTGCGTAGGTTCCGGGGCTGTCATCACAACGCTCCTCTCCATGCAAGAAATCTGGCCAAGACAATAGCGTGGACAAGCCAATGAGTACTTTGAATGTACTCGCAAACATTATGAACACAGGTATAACATAATGAATGATAATCATGCTCAAATATTTCATGATCACAACGCTACCACAAAATAAAATCCATGATGCACGCATAGCGGGTTATTCATATACAACATGAATATGCAATAAGGGAGTAGAAATAGAATGCACCGATCAGATTATGCAGGCGGCGCCTCGAAAGGATAATAATATAAAACATGCCTCGATGGGCCCGGCGACACCACATAAAGGGCTTATAAATAATTTAAATAACAAGCATGCATGCCACGATCGAGGCGTCGAAAGCGACACCACGTAAAAGGCTTATAAATAATTTAAATAACAAGCATGCCACAGTCAGGCGTCTATGCGACACCACATAAAGGGCTTATAAATAATTTTAATAACAAGCATGCCACAGTCGGGCGTCTGAGCGACACCACATAAAGGGCTTATAAGTAATTCAAATAACAAGCATGCCACAGTCGGGCCTCTAAGCGACACCACGTAAAGGGCTTATAAGAGAATAATCACAGTGAATATCCAGGAGGTAGAACCGTCCCAGGGATACTCAATAATTTCAAATAATGTAAATGGTTAGTCCATAATAATAGTAATCATAATCATCATGAGTCACAAGTCATGATCCATGTTCTGGTTTAGCAATTTTTCCTCCGAAGACCGACAGTAAGACCGACACTTGACCCATCCCTGACTGTAGTCCTTAACCATGGACACGGCTATTCGAATAGATATAATCTCTGCAGAGGGTGTACTCTTTACCCACGAGTAATGGATTCCGTTAGTCCATCGGGACTAATTCCGCTTCACGGTCTTTTAATTGAAAACACACTGCTCGCATTACACACCAGCCTAACTTACAGGTGTGTCTGAATCACCCACGACACTGCTAAGCAAAAGTCTAAGTGGGAGGCTACAACCTCGACTAGCATGGGATCATAAAATTTATAACGCAAGAACTAGGGAGCTACCCCTCGGCTCCAACCGGAAACACCCATGCCCCGGACGGGTGACATGTCTACCGGATGCGCCGGTATCTTCCACCATGGCCTCTCCATGCGGTGTGTGCTAGGAAGGGGTTGACAACTTATCGAACTGCATCTACCTATGGCAGGGACAAGTGGTAGTCTGAAACAAGTATGGGGGGTTATCGAACAAGACTCGATCTACGGTCGACTCAGAGGTTAAGGCATTCCCTGCAGGATTAGTATAACAAATATATTTCACACCAAAGAAATGTAATCACCACTCATCATACCTCACCATACCTTACCGGACATAATCGTCTCAACGAATTATTAGAGACAAGTTCGTGCCTACTCAAGACAAAGACTTTCCCCGGATTCCTCCCGATAGGCATGAAAGGCATACGAGGGTGATTACTATCAGAAGCATATCAAAGTCCAATAGTAAGGAATCATCATTATGCACTCATGAATATGATCATATCATCACGTAAAATACCGAACACTTCATGTCAAGGCGGTGTCGTATTAGCATAGAACGACACACAACAAATATTATGCCGGGGTTCAGAATGCTTGCCTTCAAGAGTATGCAAGTGGGGGTGCACTTTTTGAAAGTTGCCTTATTCTTCAAAATCATATTTTACGAAAATTTGAATTAACACATAGTTCCAAAACAGTACAAAAAAGTTGTTTGGAAAATTTTCAAAGAAATATGAAAATAAACTAGACAAAATTTGAGAAACAACCGAAAAAGAATCAAATCAATTGGACTTATATTTAAAAGGTTATAGCCAGTCAAAGTTTAGTCAAAATTCTGTTTTTAATAAAAATCAGAAAAAGAAAACGGTTCGAGGGCTTACGCTTTCCCCTAGTGAAGGCGTATTCGGTGGAATACGTTTCCACTTAAGCCAGCATGGGTCGACTCGTGGGTCACTGACAGTGGGTCCCTTGGGCCCACTGGTCAAGTTTGACCAGTCGCCCACGCCTCCTTCTGCTCTAGCCGAGCGGTGGCAGGGCTCCAGCGATCGCAGTCGACGAACGGCGGCTCCCCGCAGGATTCTGAGGGAGGGGATGGATCCGCTGGTCCAGGGCGGTTCTCCAAGTGGTCGATAGGCTGGCGGGGGTGGAGGGGGTCGTCGGCGGTGAGCTCCGCGGCGGACGGTGGTTTCGGGAGCAATTGGGGGCTTGGGCAACGGTAGCTCCCGGTCGGGCTAGAGAGGTGGGGCGGCTCCGCACGGTTGAGGGGAGTCGGACGATGGCGCTGGATGAGCTGGGAGGCCTCGCCGCGACGTTAAACACCGGCGTGGCGGCACGAACTGGCCGGAGACGAGGCAGACGGCCTCCCTCCGTCGATTGCTGGCTAAGGGAGCACTAGAGAGATGGCCTGAGGTCGCCTGAGGGTCTAGACGAGCTCGGGGGCTCCTTTTATAGGCGGTCGAGGTTGGTTCCCGCGGCTGCGGATAAGAACGCCGGCGAACCACTGTTCTGTTCCTGGCAGGGTGATGTGGCGGCGACGAGCGCTAGCGGACGGGCTCGTGGATGAGCTCGAGTTGTTCCAGAGGGCAGCTAGCGGGTGGCTGTGGCTTGGGCGGCGCTGCCATGGCAGGGGCGTGTTAGACGCCACGTGCCGCCAAGAGGGCTCGACAGCAAGGCCAGAGGGCGTCGGGGGCGCTTGGAGGTTTCTCGGCGAGCGGACGAGAACGGGCGTGGCCTCTGCGGCGCAGCAAAGGCCGTGGGCAAGACGCTGGCGGCTCGACTGCGGCGCTACAAAACGTGCGCTCTGGGCGCCGCCAGAGCACGCACGCTACATGCTCGATGTAAAGCCGTGGTGGCCTATAGGTCTTGGGTGAGGCTGGCAATTAACAGGTCTAGGTTAGAGGCGGCTAGGAGATTAGTGGACATGCTGGTTTGTCCAGAGGGGAAAGATCACAGTGCAAACATAAAACTATGCCAAAGTTGTCCATGAACACAAGATGCTCGATAGAATGCCATGGGCATCTATGCATCTCTTCTGGTGGCCCAAATCTCCAGGTTGGGGTCTCTTTAGGTGCAAGTGATGATGGCAAGGCTATTTGGGCAAAACCAGAAACTTGTTAGTGCAAGTTTTGCAAATCTTCGATTCTGGACGTAAAGTGAAGGGCATTATTGCATGGACCAAAATACTACAATGGGTCCAATCTCCTGGACTTAAGGGTTTGGTAGGCTGGTCTATAAGCTGGAGAAAAATCAAGGGCAATAGGGCAAGATAAAATATGGTTGCAATACAAAACACCAAACTGGACCAGAATGAAGATGAGGATGATTTGCTCAAAATTTTCAAAGAACACCAATGGTTTTTGCATAAAGTTGAATTACACACTACTACTAACATCCCCAAATTTTGGTGGGATTTTTAAAGAAATATTTAAATAGATTGTAGTGCAAGTTACAAATTGGACCAGATTTGAAAATTTGAGGTAGGGCTCAAAATCTCCAAATGACTAAAAGAGATTTTTGCATAAAAGTGATGTGGAAACATCACATGAGATCCCCAAATTTTTGGTGGAAATTTTAAAGAAGTATTTGAAAGGGTTGTAGTGCAAATGGAACTCTAAAACTTATGAAAAATCATTTTTAAAGAAATAAAGGTCAGAAAAAATAAATGTAGAAATAATTCCACTGATAAAAAGAAATGGTCTTGGGAAGATATACAAGTCCAACAATATTTTGAAAGGTTTCCACCTAGAAGGAAAAACTCAAAAATTCAGAGGGACAGAGTGATCTGAAATTAAAAGATAAAACTAGAAAATAAAATTTTAATTTCCTGGCAAAATTTTAATTAATAAATCAAGGTCAAAATTTTGGGGTGTTACCACACTACCCCCCTTAAGAAAAAAATCTCGTCCTTGAGATTTGCTAAGGGCTGCTTTGAAAAGAATTACTCCTAATATCTTAAAGTAATATCACCAAAATAACCATCCTACCCATGCAATAAAATGTGGCTACAGTGGGTGGGCAATTTAAGTGGTGTAAAACTACAGTGTGGAATACTGGCGCTGCGTGGAAAAATCTATGGTTGGGGGAAAACGAGAAATTTCTAATTTTGGTTATAGTAAATTTAGAATAAGTTTCTAAATTTCTAAAATACGCTGGTCGTACCTGAGAGCATAGTGCTCTCTCTGGCTAACAGATGGACCCGGGGCTCACTGTCAGTCTCTTCTTTTACCTCTGGCTCTCTTTTCTTCCTCTCTCTCGCCGCTTTCCCGCTTTCTCCATCGGCGACGCTTCAGCGCCGTAGAGCATCTAGGCCGTACTCACGGTATGCTGCGGCGCCGCTTAGCTGCCGATGCAGCGGCACTCACCTTGCGGGCGCTTGCGCTGTCGGCCTTTGCTCATGGATTCGCCTCCGAACACCGAGACCGATGAGCGGCGGTGGACTTCGCCACCGTACACCGATCTCGAGCTATAAAATGTCCGAGGTGCTCCTTTCTTCTCCTCGCTTCTCCTTCTCCTTCCTTCTCCTCCATTTCGCTTGCAGGAGCTCAAACGAGGCTCTAATGGCGGAGGTGATGCTGCATCGGTACATGATCCTGATGTGCGAAGGGTTTTCGGCATTGCTGGGGTTCTCCGTGCTCTTGTGCGTGATGATCCTCGATGATCGTCGTGATGCTGCCGCTCGAGTGTTAGCTCTCCGCGGTGGCGGTGATCATGAGGATTAAGTGCGGTGTCGGGTGCTAACTGTTGTTAGTGTGCTGGAGGCAACTTGCACCCGAATAATTTCCCACAAATCTCTCCTTCAGAGACTGTGGTGTGCTAGGGAGGTGATAGTTAGGTGCAAAATGTGCACATGGATTTGCAATTAGTGCACGTGGTCGAGTGGTTGTGGTTGTGCGTCTCCTGTCGTGGTGCTGCGTGAATAAAAATCTATGTCGTGAAGAGATATACACTGCAACAACTCAGGGAAAAATCTCACTTCAGAATTTACCGAGAGTGAAAACAGTTAATCAAATTAACAGCAGTAAAAACTACTCTCATTAATTGAAACCAAATATTTAATTCATCGCACAAATTTAGGATACCACGCATAAGTTGCAACACATAAATAAATGCTGGGACAATAAACATAGCAGTGACGTCTACAATGAAAACAGAAAATAGACAGGGTCCTGAGGAAATATCTCTGGTACTAGGGCACACTCCTATTCTATCGGGAAAGCGGGTTGACTAGTCGAAGAACGCATTTCTCTTGGTCGGGCCTCAGTGGTCTGCCGATGGCGATCTGAGGATTTAAATCAGTGAGGCTCTAGAGATAACCCATTACTCGTTGGGTCAAATGCTCTTGAGCGATGACATACTGGGCAAGGTTGGCCAGTACCGGGTCTCTCTCAATTCGTCCACCGGGAAAAGATGCTACTTCTCCGGGCGCTGCACGAATCGGGAAGTAATAATACCCTCGTTCGCTGGCATAGGGTACCGCGAATCGAAGGCGAGCAAGCGATTCGTACGCAGCAACTTCTATGGCCATTTGCGGAGTCAGCATAGATTTCCCCACGAAGGAGACTTCCGTTGGGTCTTGGTTTGGGTTTGCGGGAGAGATGTGCACCACTGCCCAATATTTCGAGGTGGATGGGGTGATCCTTGATTTGAGCAACTCGTACTGGGGTGGATGGGTAGAACTCATGGCACTGTAGGTAAAGTCCCACAATATTTTAACAAAACTACCTAGGGTTGCATCTGGAGTTTTTAGATAAATACTAGGGCTCGGCATGGCAAAGAAACGGTTGTGAGATTTGTGTACAAGGTGAGGGATACTTGGTAAGGTCACGAGGTGGCCTTTTATATAGCATCTGGGCTAGGTCATTTATCGCGGTGAGGGGCAACTAGTTTGTCGGTTCTGCTCTATGGGGTCGGGGTCAATGCCACAGATACACATATCTCACACAAGCGATGTATTACTGTGGGTGTTGTCGGGGTGGTTTTTGGTAGCTACGCCCTGGATTAAAAATGCAACCGTACACCAACATACTTATGCATGGCTACTATTTAAAATAGGGGCGCACAAGCAGACAACATTTAATTATGGCGATACAAGATCACACAATTATAGGGCGTGGACATACTAAGACTCGGTACTACTCTAGTGACTTAGTCTACCTCGTTAATATCTAAGCGGGCGTGCCTTGTGGACGTCGAGGCTTCTCCATGGGCTTCACCATCGGGGTTAGCTGGATGGAGTTGAGGGGCTGCAGGTCGGGGTAGCGATGATGACCATCGCGGGGTTGTTGGCCACAATCCCGTTGGGCGTGTTCCCAAAAGGCGGCAAGCACTTCGGGGACACCAAAGCATTTTGGTCGATGGTCAGGCGCACCTCAAGGACTCGATCGGTTGTCCCAACAGACGGCCCGGGTTGTCGGCATCGGGCTCATCCTCTCCTCTTGCCGGGGCTCGCCGAACCAGTTCTCCACGAGCTGCGATCAGATCAAGGGTGATTTGATCGAATAGTTCCTCTAGTGCACTTACATAGCGCACCAGATGCAACAATGCAGGATCCGTCTCGTGATCTCCGTTGGCAACCTGGGGTGGCCTACCATACCCGTCACAGCTGGGGTAGTAGTAGAACGAGCGACAGTTAACTCTGGGCGACAAGTCACTACTAGGAAAAGGCCTACTAATGGCGCACCTGTTTTGCCTACTAATGGCGCACTACAGGTGCGCCATTAGTATCACGCCACTAGTATTTTTTACTAATGGCGCACCTTCTTCGCCATTAGTATCTCGGTATACTAATGGCGCACCACGTAGTGCGCCATTAGTTTTGCCCTGATCATACTAATATACGCTATACTAATGGCGCACCACATGGTAGTGCGCCATTAGTAACAAGTTTTTAATTATTTTTTGTTTTTCTTAATCTCGTGTCACTATTTCACATATGAGATATCCAACACATATATATACAACAAGCATCCATATAACAATCGTAGCCAACACACAAGTTCCATCATATATACATGCATAGCCAACACATAGTTCCATCGTTACATATTACAAAAGTTTCACATTGTTCATCCAACACCGTTATCCATCAATTCACAAAAGTTTCACATTGATACAAAATAAAAACACAAATGGAAAAGAAGCACTCCATCCATGCAAGCTTCCGTGAATTAAATCAAATCTGCAAAATGATAAACAAGAAGTTAGAAGAAGAAGAAGAAGAAGACTAGAAGAATACTAGAAGAAGAAGAACACTAGAAGAAGAATAAGAAGAATTTTGCCAACTTAGGTAAAATAAAGCTAACCTATGTCATTTTGGAAAATAAGAAGAATAATAAGAAGATTATAAGCTTATTATGTAAACTTGATCATTTTGTGCTAACATAAGTTATTTTGGAGCTAACCTATAGGAACCTAAGCATATAAGCTCTAAGTTAGCATATTAGAGCCAACTTAGGTAAAATGAAGCTAACCTATGTCATTTTGGAAAAGAAGAAGAATAAGAAGAAGACTATAAGCTTATTATGTAAACTTGATCATTTTGTGCTAACATAAGTTATTTTGGAGCTAACCTATAGGAAACTAAGCATATAATAAGCTCTAAGTTAGCATATTAGAGCTAACTTAGGTAAAATGAAGCTAACCTATAGGAAACTGAGCATATTAGAGATAACATAGGTAACTAAGTATATATATATCATTTTGGAGATCTGACATACCTGACATAGTTCAGTTCTCATTGTTCTTCTTCTCCTTCCTCAAATTTGATCGCCAAGAGCGGGCGAGGCGGTGGAGGTAGTGGAGGCGATGGGATGTAGTCTTCTCGACAATTGGCGTGGTCATGTCGCCCGGTGTGGGATCGCCCGGCGCCACCACCGGTGCGTGGTCATTGTCACTATTGTAAGCAGTGCACTCTTGCACTATTGTTCATACTCCTGCACTATTGCACTCTGGAATCCTCCTTCATACTATCGCAAGCGAGAATACTGATGCAAACCCTGGAACTTGCAAGCAGTAGCACGAGTACAACAAGACAAGAAGTTCATCATCATCATCAACAAGACAGGAATACTGCAGAGGTTGATGAGAGAGAGAGAGAATTGGACTTGCAACCTACCATAAAGTTCATCATCATCAACCTGATATGAAGATGAGTGTTTTTCTTGTTGATGGCTAAAGCAGAAAACAAGACTTTATGATTCAGCAGTGATACTCGATAATTGACAAGTATGGTTTCATGTATACAAGTTAGGAAGAGCAATGTACAAGACAAATCATTTCATATAAAGCGTGTCCAATCAATATCCAAAATGCTATCAACTTATGGTACATGCTTTCCTGAGCAAGATATACGTCGGGCAACTAAACTTTTAAGTAAATACAAAACACATGCGCCACGAGTACAAACAGAAACTAAACCAGGTGTTGGATTTCAAGTTGGTGTTACAATTCACATGACACCAAGAAGGTGCAACCAGAGGCAGCAGAGGAACACGGGTTTCCATTTTTGTTCTCTGGCTAGTAGAACATGCTAACAAGTCTCGAGAACTAGTCCATGACCATGATGCTGCTGCTACTGCATATTATTACTGAAACAAACAGAAGATGCTAACAAGTGTTGAGAACTAGTGCATGATGCTACATAACCCTATAATCATCCAGAAACAAACCACCCAATCATGCAAATGTGGTTATAGGCCAACAAAGAGACGAGCAGTTGGTCCAACAATACGCCTGGCTAGTGGAACACTAATTGCTGAGTGGCAAGATACCGAGCCGGCATAAAAATCAAGTGTTAGGAACTCACGGTATCGGCCACCCAGCCACATTCTCAACAGCGTCTCCCAACCCAAACCCTTGGTAAATCTAAGCTCAACAGACAACACGAGCGAGCTACCAAACCAGAGGAAGAATCGAGGCGCTCAACCAGCAAATCGCAGCTCCGAAGGCAACCCCTTGGCTAATAATCTCAGATTCGCGGCACAAAGAGCACAAGAGAGAGAGGGGTGCTGCTGGTCGCCGGCCTGCCGCTCGTCCCTGACCTCCACTGTCAAATTTCATTTAGGGCAAAAACTAAATACAGTTTGGACAGTTTGGACAGTTTAGAGAGCAAAATCTAAAGATTTGTGAACATTTGTTAATTTTGAAAATTTAGAGAGAACAAAAAGGGGGATACCTCGAGCTTGGATAGCCTGGGCTCCGGCTTGGGCTTGGGCGGCGGGGGCGGCGCGTAGTCCGGCGACGGCGGGGACGGGGACGTCTGGGACTTGGTTGGCCGGTGGTGCGCCTCGTAGGGCGTGGGAGCGGGCCTGAGCTTGGGCGCGGGCGGCGAGTCCCGGCCAAGGCGGCGGCGCCGACACGGCCTTCTCGGGCGCCCGGCATCGAGGCGGTGGCGGCGATCCGGAGGAAGGGCCGCCTTCTTGACCTTTCTCGAAAGGTAAGAAGGCACGGCGGTGAGGAGGAGGAGAAGCTAGGGGGAAGGGAGGAGGGACGTCGTGCTGCGGCGGGCGGCGAAGGAGCGGCGGGGGACGACGACCACGGCCAAGGACGGGGCGGTGGCGGGCGTGAGGTGGGCGGCGAGGCGGCGCGCGGGAGCTGCAGTGGGGCGCAGGGCGGCGGGGGGGGGTTGATCTGGCGAGGGAGAGGGACGAAGGGATCTGGTGATGGAGGGTGGACTTAGCTAGGGGGGAGATTACTAATGGCGCACCCCGCGGCGGTGCGCCATTAGTATGTTTTTTTATTACAGTCCGAGCCCTCGTGTTATATTCCACCTAACCCAGTTTAGATCGTAACCCACCCACTAGCCCGACTGGTCAAGACGCGACACACACACTAGGAGGTCCTGGGTTTGATTCCCAGGCTCCCCAATTTTTATTTTTATGCATTTAAAATGTTATTTGATATTTATTTGTGTTTAAATATCTTCAAACTTGTTTAAATCATAACAGTAATATTTTTTTATAAAAACGGTAATAATTTTTTTTTAAATATGTTTAAATTTGTTATTTGAAAATATTTATGAATATGAAAAAGGTGGAGTGGAGGGTGCGGTGGGTCATCGGCGACGGTGGAGTGGGGGAGGGTGCGGGCCGAGGTGTTGGCGGCAGTGGAGGTGGAGCGGGGAGGGTGCGGTTGGTCGTCGGCGGTGGAGTGGGGAGGGTACAGGCGTCGTCGGGGACGAAGACGTCGACGCTGTGGATGTTGCCGCCAGGAAGCGATGCGATCGGAGATCCGAGATGTTGAATCAGCTGAGGCTGGAGGCCAAGTCGAGTCGGTCGGGGAGGGTCGGGGCAGCGGGCGGCTGTGAGACGGAGGAATGGGAGAGGGAGGGGGCGGGGGCGCGTGGGCGGTGGCGGCGTACGGTGAATCTGTTATTTGAAAAAAATATCATCAAATTTGTTTTTTTTTTGCAATTTTAGTTGCTTTGCATTCATTTGTGACGGTGGAGTGGGTCGGGGAGGGTGCGGGGGAGAGGGTGGAGTGGAGGGTGCGGTGGGTCATCGGCGACGGTGGAGTGGGGGAGGGTGCGGGCCGGGGGGTGTGGCGGCGGCCGTGGAGCGGGGAGGTGCGGTTGGTCGGGCGGCGGTGGAGTGGGGAGGGTGCAGGCGTCGTCGGGGACGAAGACGTCGACGCTGTGGATGTTGCCGCCGCGGGAAGCGATGCAGTCGGAGATCCGAGACAGTGAACTGCGCGCGGAGGCCAGGGGAGTCGAGTCAGTCAGGGGGAGGGGGTCGGGGCAGCGGGGGCGGCTGCGGCGGACAGAGGAAAGGGAGAGGGAGGCGGCGGGGGCGCGTGGGCGGTGGCGGCGTACGGTGAATCTGTTATTTGAAAAAAAATATCATCAAATTTGTTTTTTTTTTTGCAATTTTAGTTGCTTTGCATTCATTTGTGATTGGAGTGGGTCGGGAGGGTGCGGGGAGAGGTGCGGATGGTCGTCGGCGGTGGAGTGGGGAGGGTGCGGGCAGTGGCGGCGGCAGTGGAGCGGGGAGGTGCGGTGGGGACGGGGTCGGTGGAGGGTGCGGTCGGCGGCGGCGGCCGGTGGAGCGGGGGGTCGACCCTGGTACCATTAGAAGTTTTGCAAAAAAAGTATATATTCTAATGGCGCACTCTCATCCGGTCAAAGGCGCCATTACTAGTTAGAACTAGTAATGGCGCACTTCGCTCGGATGCGCCATTAGTATGTATGGAAAAATGGGAAAAATTTATTACTAGTGGCGCACCGTGTGTCTGGTGCGCCATTAGTGTCTTCCACACTAATGGCGCATCAACAAATGGTGCGCCATTAGTATATTGTAGTGGCGCACTACCTGACAGGTGCGCCATTAGTACCCATCCCATCTATAGCCCATTTCCTAGTAGTGAGTGTCGGAGTTGAACTATAGCCTCTCGAGCAGCTAGTTGGATGGCTTGTGGCTCAAAGGAAGTTGTCCTTCCGGTGAACTTGTAGGGGCGTTCTGGCGATAGACCCCTACCATAGACGTGCACAGTGGCCCCTGTGACGGCTCTCACCGCTCATGGGACCTTGGTACACAACATATTCCGGGGGCTCTTCTAATGCAAAGGCACGGCGGGTAAGGTTTGCTAGCATGGTCACAAAACCTCTAAGGTTGGTTGCTGTGGTCTCATTGTGCACAATGGGGCCATGCATTATAGCTCGGTTTGGGGAAGAGGTTGTCTTTGTCTTTGGGTTGAGGCTAAGCGTGCCCTTTTATAGAAAAAGGGGCGGAGTCTTCCTTTGCGCTTCTTGAAAGAGACTATTTAGGTGTCGGTCACTGGCGCGTGATCGACAGGCTAGGCTGATAGGTTGGGCACCGACTACCAAAAGGTGTCGGGGTCACTGTGTGGCTATCTTACACAAGAAGCTTGGCCGGGGTTAGGTTAAGGTCTGGTGGATTGGTTAACCTAGGTTTATTGACCTAGCTAAGATAGGATTAGCCATTGGTCAGCCTGGCTCTGATACCAAGGTTGTCAGGACCGGTTTTCCAGGATATTAATTTCCTAGAAAATGGCCCTTGTGCTCACCAGCCCCAGGATTACTGTTAGCTGATGAGACACCAACTTGATACAGAAACTTCAAGCAAAATACCAAATGTGTAGTACAAGACCATTCTGGCCTATGAGTACAACAAATGGTTTCTAGTGGTTGATGGCGGAAGCGGTTTGCAGTTCATCAGCGTCTATGGGACTCCATTTCCCACAGGAATAGCTGACCTGGATAACTCCTATCTTCGCGAGGCTGCTATCATCATTGCATAGGTTCCGAGGCTGTCATCGCAACGCTCCTCTCCATGCAAGAAATCTGGCCAAGACAATAGCCAGGGACAAGCCAGTGAGTACTTTGAATGTACTTGCAAACATTATGAACACAGGTATAACATAATGAATGATAATCATGCTCTGAAATATTTCATGATCACAACGTCAGTCACGAAATAAAAATCCATGATGCACGCAAGCAGGTTATTCATATACAACATGAATATGCAATAAGGGAGTAGAAATAGAATGCACCGATTGGGTGTCTGAAGCGACGCCTCGAAAGGATAATAATATAAAACATGCCTTGGTCGGGCGTCTGAGCGACACCACATAAAGGGCTTATAAATAATTTAAATAACAAGAATGCCACAGTCGAGCGTCTGAGCGACACCACATAAAGGGCTTATAAATAATTTAAATAACAAGCATGCCACAGTTGGGCGTCTGTGCGACACCACATAAAGGGCTTATAAATAATTTTAATAACAAGCATGCCACAGTCGGGCGTCTGAGCGACACCACATAAAGGGCTTATAAGTAATTCAAATAACAAGCATGCCATAGTCGGGCGTCTAAGCGACACCACATAAAGGGCTTATAAGAGAATAATCACAGTGAATATCCAGGAGGTAGAACCGTCCCAGGGATACTCAATAATTTCAAATAATGTAAATGGTTAGTCCATAATAATAGTAATCATAATCATCATGAGTCACAAGTCATGATCCATGTTCTGGTTTAGCAATTTTTCCTCCGAAGACCGACACTTGACCCATCCCAGACTGTAGTCCTTAACCATGGACACGGCTATTCGAATAGATATAATCTCTGTAGAGGGTGTACTCTTTACCCATGAGTAACGGATTCCTTTAGTCCACCTGTCCACACACACCAGCCTAACTTACTGGTGTCTGGAATCACCCACGACACCCGTTAAGAAAAAGTCTAAGTGGGGAGGCTACAACCTCAACTAGCATGGGATCACAAAATTTATAACGCGCGCAAACTAGGGGAGCTACCCCCTCGGCTCCAACCGGAAACACCCATGCCCCCGGACCAGGTGACATGTCTACCGGATGCGCCAGTATCTTCCACCATGGCCTTTCTCTGCACGGTTTGTGCTAGGAAGGGTTGACAACTTCTTGAACCATACCCTACCTATGGCGAGGGACAAGTGGTAGTCTGAAACAAGTATGGGGGATTCTTTGGAACAAGAATCGATCTACGGTCGACTCAGGAGGTTAAGGCATTCCCTGCAGGATTAGTATAACAAATATATTTCACACCGACCAAAGCAGAATCACCACTCATCATACCTCACCATACCTTACGGACATAATCGTCTCAGCGAATTATTAGAGACAAGTTCGTGTCTACTCAAGAGACAGAGACTTTCCCAGTTCCTCCCGATAGGCATGAAAGGCATACGAGGGTGATTACTATCAGAAGCATATCAAAGTCCAGTAGTAAGGAATCATCATTATGCACTCATGAACATGATCATATCATCACGTAAAATATCGAACACTTCATGTCAAGGCGGTGTCGTATTAGCATCAAATGACACACAAAAAATATTATGCCGGGGTTCAGAATGCTTGCCTTCAAGAGTATGCAAGCGGGGGTGCACTTTTTGAAAGTTGCCTTCTTCTTCAAAATCCTATTTTACAAAAATTTGAATTACCACATAGTTCCAAAACAGTACAAAAACGTTGTTCAGAAAATTTTCAAATAAATATGAAAATAAACTAGACAAAATTTGAGAAACAACCGAAAAAGAATCAAATCAATTGGACTTATATTTAAAAATTTATAGCCAGTCAAAGTTTAGTCAAAATTACGCTTTTAATAAAATCGAAAAAGAAAAGCGGTTCGGGGCTTACGCTTTCCCTAAGCGAAGGTGTATTCGGATTGGAATACGTTTCCACTTAAGCCAGCGTGGAGTCGACTCGTGGAGTCAGCAGCGGAGGGTCCTTGGGCCCACCGGGTCAGGTTGACCAGTTGCCCGCGCCTCCTTCTCCTCTGGCCGGCGGTGGCGGGCTCCGGCGATTCTTGTCGACGAGCAGCGGCTCCCGCCGGGATTCTCGAGGAGGGTATGGATCCGCTGGTCAGGCGGTTCTCCCGGTGGTCGATAGGCTGGCGGGGTGGAGGGTCGCCCGGCCAGCGAGCTCCATGATGGGCAGTGGTTTCGGGAGCAATTGTGGGCTTGGGCTACGGTGGCTCCCGATCGGGCTAGAGAGGTGGGGCGGCTCCGCATGGTTGAGGGGAGTCGGACGGTGGCGCTGGATGAGCTGTGGAGGACCTGCTCGCGACGTTCGGCACTGGAGCGTGGCAGCGGCCGAACTGGCCGGAGACGAGGCAGATGGCCTCCCTCCGTCGATTGCTGGCTAAGGGAGCACTAGGGAGATGGCCTGAGGTCGCCTGAGGGTCTGGACGAGCTCGGGGGCTCCTTTTATAGGCGGTCGAGGTCGGTTCCCGCGGCTGCGGATAAGGAAGCCGGCGAACCATCGTTCTGTTGTTGGCAGGGCGACGTGGCGGCAAAGGGCGCTAGCGGACGGGCTCGTGGATGAGCTCGAGCTGTTCCAGAGGGCAGCTGGCGGGCGGCTGTGGCTTGGGCGGCGCTGCCATGGCAGGGGCATGTTGCGGATGCTGACGTGCCGCCAAGAGGGCTCTGACGGTGGTGCTTTAGGGCATCAGGGGCGGCTTGGAGGTTTCTGCCGAGCGGACGAGAACGGGGCATGGCCCTGCGGGCGAGCAAAGGCCAGTGGCAAGACGCGGCGGCTCGGCTGGCTGCGGCAGTAAAACGTCGCTCTGGCGCACCAGCACGCACGCTACATGCTCGACGTAGCCGGGGTGGCCCTCTGGTCTTGGGTGAGGCTGGCAATTAACGAGGTCTAGGTTAGAGGTGGCTAGGAGATTAGTGGACATGCTGGTTTGTCCAGAGGGCAAGATCACAGTGCAAACATAAAACTATGCCAAAGTTGTCCATGAACACAAGGTGCTCGACGAATGCCATGGGCATCTATGCATCTCTTACGGTGGCCCAAATCTCCAGGTTGGGGTGTCTTTAGGTGCAAGTGATGATGGCAAGGCTATTTGGGCAAAACCAGTAACTTGTTAGTGCAAGTTTTGCAAATCTTCAGTTCTGGACAGAAAGTGAAGGGCGTAATTGCATGGACCAAAATACTCCAATGGGTCCAATCTCCTGGACTTAAGGGTTTGGTAGGCTGGTCTATAAGCAGGAGAAAAATCAAGGGCAATAGGGCAAGATAAAACATGGTTGTAGTACAAAACACCAAACTGGACCAGAATGAAGATGAGGATGATTTGCTCAAATTTTTCAAAGAACACCAATGGGTTTTTGCATAAAGTTTAATTATACACTACTACTAACATCCCCCAATTTTGGTGGGATTTTTAAAGAAATATTTAAATAGATTGTAGTGCAAGTTACAAACTAGACCAGATTTGAAAACTTGAGGTAGGGCTCAAAATCTCCAAATGACTAAAAGAGATTTTTGCATAAAAGTGATGTGGAAACATCACATGACATCCCCAAATTTTTGGTGGAAATTTTAAAGAAGTATTTGAAAGGGTTGTAGTGCAAATGGAACTCTAAAACTTACGAAAAATCATTTTTAAAGAAATAATGCTCAGGAAAAATAATTGTAGAAATAATTCCACTGATAAAAAGAAATGGTCTTGGGAAGATATACAAGTCTAACAATATTTTGAAAGGTTTCCACCTAGAAGGAAAAACTCAAAAATTCAGAGGGACAGAGTGATCTGAAATTAAAAGATAAAACTAGAAAATAAAATTTTAATTTCCTGGCAAAATTTTAATTAATAAATCAAGGTCAAAATTTTGGGGTGTTACATAAGCCGGGGTAGGTTTGTAGCTTCATCTAGACGCCACACAACCGCCTCCGAAAAACATTCATACACAATGGTTGCCTAAGCACACATGCGCGTGGCCGAAATCGCTCCCGCCCACTATTTGGGACACCTGGGATTACCATCCTACCCACGACCCACAGTAGGTCTGAAATTTGAGAGGGGGGCAAAGTTTGTACTTTCCCCAGATTTCAAACAAGCGCGTCCCATCTGTTCAAAAAGCCAAAAACAAGCGCGTCCCAGACCGAAACATGGTTCTCCCTTAGCTCCCCCTGCCCCTGTCTGATTCCCCAATCGTTCTCCGTGGGCGCCAAAACTACCTCTCCACCGGCCGCGAAACCTCGGTGTCCTCCGTCTGCCACCCCATCCCACCCATCAACCGCCACCCTCCTCCATCACGCCGGAGTCGATACCCCGACGTCGTCGTCCACCGCAACCTCAACCGCAACGCCCTCCATGGCTAGTAGTTGGAGCCAAGGCCGAGCCATCCGTACCCGAGCCAGTTCAACCACGCCGTCCTGCGCCTCACTGCTACCGCTCCAACTTCACCACCGTCCACCGCACTGGATATGTCCCTGCTACGCCGTCCTTCGCCGCCTCGGATCTGCTTCCCCTCCGCGACATACGACCACGACAACACAGTCAATAATTTGGCCATGGGTTCGCCCAAGGTTGCACCCTCCTCCAAAACATCGGTTCCCCGGCAAAAACAAGACACCACCGTGACATATGGAGGACACCACATTGGCAACCGGAAATGGTACTCCTCTTCCCTTATTCGTGCAAATCTTACGTGTCTGCTTGCTCGGTATTCATCCCACAGAAGACACTAGTTGACCGCTTCTTCTTGATACTAGATGTTCCTAGTAACTCGCGATGCACAAGGTTTCTCCTCATATACTATTTCACCTTATCTAGAGGTTCGTCGCCCCCTGGATTTCAATTCCTGGTCAGTTGATTCCCAATTAACGGAAGCATTCCCCAGCGTAACAGGCGCTAGTCCGCCTATTACGTCGGGGAAGTAGTGCCTCGGTGTTTATCTTAGGGGCGTGTGGGGCCTAGAGCTGCTGGTGCCCGATCTGAAGGTCGGCCGTGATTAAAGGGATGGCCTGGGGGCGCTGCCAAGCACGACGGCGGTGTGAGGTCGAGGGGAGGGCGGGGCGGCGGAGGCAGGGGTCTGGGCTGGTGGTCGCTGGCGGTTCGAGAAAGATCGTCAACAGTGACTGGCGGGAGGTAGACGAAGGTCATCTGCCCGTTCCTTATAGATCGGACGATTCATAAAAAAATCGACTGACCTACTTATTTTCAGTCGACTGTTATCTTGATAGGACCACATGTGGTGATGTGCTGGAGGAGTACCTGCATTTCCTGTGCTCATTACAAAATCATACGGAGTGGAATCTAGTTTTGTTTGCCATGCAATGTTGTAGAGCTATCATATGTCTCCTGTCATTTATTTTTCAGCCACCTGCTATCTGCTACTTTTACAGTGCACTAGTTCTGCACACACTTCACCCATACTCTCACCATTGTGTTTTGATGCAAGGGTATTTCAGACTCTGCTGACATGAGAGAAGCGGAAAAGAAAAGAGAGGAGTTGCTCCATCATCGTACGTGGATAGGCCAGACACGTTTCAGCCATATAAAGGGTGCAGTGTCAGCAGATGGAGATGGTAAATGTAGCTCTGGAGTTGATGACCTTGCTCGCAATGAACCACCATCCCAGGTGCTTGCTTTAACTTTGCGGTGTCATATGTGGTTGCATGTTGCATGTGGTGTCTAGCTTGTATTCGAAAGGCCGAAGTCAGTCTTTATTAAGATAAGGAAATATATTTTTTACATGAACCACCATCCCGTGAGAACCAGAAGACAAATAGCTAGTCGAGGCTTTGGCCGAGCCGATGACAAGCCCAACCTGAGCAGGCATCACCTTGAAGCCAACTAAAAAGCCACGATGGTGGCGAAGCAGCCCGCCTCCCACCAGGCTCTCAGGTCCTAGATGATCATGTTCACCACTCCTGTTTTTGGTACATACTAGTACATCTGTCTATTAACCATGTTCTTACATCAAAATAATGTTCTTGTGTATCCCTCATCAATCACTTACGATGAGGCAGTCAGGACAGTGGACTACTGTGAGTAAAGATCCTCATTTAAAGAATGCAGCGTCAGCCTCCCGACATGATTCTCAAGAAACAACAAGGCTAGATGAAGATAGTGAATTTAGCTCTGTAGCTGATTACCGCATTTCCCCTACACTAGCATCGCAGGTGCATGCTCTAACTTGGCAGTGTGATATGTGGTTGCATGTTGCATATGGTGTCTAGATTGTAATTCTTCCAATCTGGTTAAATTGCATGTGTTATTCTGCTTAGTTTATACATTATACCTGTTAATGTGGCATGCCTTCCTGTTTTTAGTACATAGTACATCTATCTATTAAGCATGTCCTTAAATAAAACTATTGTTTTTTTGTATCCCGCGTTAATCAATATGACGAGACACCCTTAGTATATGCAGTGCGATATTAGTTGCATCTTTCATATGATTTATAGCATGTGTTGCTTCTAATTTGTTGAAATGCCATTTATGATGGGACGCTTTTAACTTGGCAGAGTCATATTGGTTGCATCTTTCATGTGGTGTCTAGCTTGCATTGCTTCTTATTTCTTGGAATGGTTTCTGCTCAGTTTACACAAACAGTTGTGAATATGCCATGCCGTCCTATTTTTCGTACATATTCCATCCTGGTATCATGTGTTTGCCTTACATCAAAGTAGTGATTGTCAGTATCATGCACGAATGAGTTCTGAAGAGTGAATTTTATTGCTTTTTCTTCTCGGTTTTACTTGACAATTCAAAGTCAATAAAGCGAAAGGAAGTTAGCAAGGCAGCGGATAAAAGTGCTCCTTCCAAATGGAGGGCTGATAACCCACAAGTATAGGGGATCGCAACAGTTTTCGAGGGTAGAGTATTCAACCCAAATTTATTGATTCGACACAAGGGGAGCCAAAGAATATTCTCAAGTATTAGCAGCTGAGTTGTCAATTCAACCACACACAGAAACTTAGTATCTATGACAAAGTGTTTAGTAGCAAAGTAATATGATAGTGGTGGTAGCTTGGTAACAAAAGTAAAGCCAGCAAAAGTAATGTTTTTGGTATTTTGTAGTGATTATACTTGATAACAACGGGAAAGTAAATAAGCGAAGACCAGTATATGGAAAGCTCGTAGGCACCGGATTAGTGATGGATAATTATGCCGGATGCGGTTCGTCATGTAACAGTCATAGCATAGGGTGACACAGAACTAGCTCCAATTCATCAATATAATGTAGGCATGTATTCCGTAAATAGTCATACGTGCTTATGGAAAAGAACTTGCATGACATCTTTTGTCCTACCCTCCCGTGGCAGCGGGGTCCTATCGGACACTAAGGGATATTAAGGCCTCCTTTTAATAGAGAACCGGAACAAAGCATTAGCACATAGTGAATACATGAACTCGTGCTTGAGTTGGTTTTTCGGGTTTGTGTAAGGCAGAGGAAGAAGATGGGTGCAGGGATAAGTAGAGGAGGGCCACCATGGGCCCACGAGGTAGGGGGCGCGCCCTCCACCCTCGTGGCAGTGTGGCTCCCCAGCGGTAATTTTTGCACTAAAATCCTCAAATATTCCCGAAAAATCATATTAAATTGGCATGGCATTACGAGGACTTGTATTTTCGGGTATTTTTATATTACCGGATAAGTCGGAAAGCAGACGGAAAAATACTATTGTACTTTATTTCTACTAAATAACAGAAAATATAAAGAGGGTACAGAAGGTTGTGCTTCTAGTTTCATCCATCTCATGCTCATCAAAAGGAATCCACTAACAAGGTTGATCATGTCTTGTTAACAAACTCATTCCGACTAACATGGAACCAGAGAAATTTCGAATAACACTAAGTTACCTCAATGGGGATATGGACATCCCCAATAATAAGTATATCATATTTCTTCTTAACAGTGGGAAGAGGAAATTCAAAACCTCCAAATATAATCGATGGAATTTTTCCAATAGAGTTGATGCTATAAACTTGAGGTTGTTTCCTCGGAAAGTGTACCGTATGCTCATTACCATTAACATGAAAAGTAACATTGCCTTTGTTGCAATCAATAACAGCCCCTGCATTGTTAAGGAAAGGTCTTCCAAGAATAATAGACATACTATCATCCTCGGGAATATCAAGAATAACAAAGTCCGTTAAAACAGTAACGTTTGCAACCACAACAGGCACATCCTCACAAATACCGACAGGTATAGCAGTTGATTTATCAGCCATTTGCAAAGATATTTCAGTAGGTGTCAACTTATTCAAGTCAAGTCTATGATATAAAGAGAGAGGCATAACACTAACATCGGCTCCAAGATCACATAAAGCAGTTTTAACATAATTTCTTTTAATGGAGCATGGTATAGTAGGTACTCCTGGATCTCCAAGTTTCTTTGGTATTCCACCCTTAAAAGTATAATTAGCAAGCATGGTGGAAATTTCAGCTTCCGGTATCTTTCTTTTATTGGTAATGATATCCTTCATATACTTATCATAAGGATTTGTTTTGAGCACATCGCTTAATCGCATACATAAAAGATAGGTCTAATCATTTCAGAAAGCGCTCAAAATCCTCATCATCCTTTTCTTGGATGCTTTAGGAGGAAAAGGCATGGGTTTCGAACCCATGGTTCTCTTTCTTTACCATGTTTCCTAGCAACAAAGTCTCTCTTATCATAATGTTGATTCTTTGATTGTGGGTTATCAAGATCAACAAAGCAGTTCAACTTCTACATCATTATCATTACTAGGTTGAGCATCATCATGAACATCATCATTAACATTTTCACTAGGTTCGTGTTCATTACCGCAGTTGTGTTTCAAAGATCAGACATAGAGATATCATTTGGATTCTCAAGTGGTTCAGCAATAGGTTCACTAGAAGTTTGCAAAGTCCTATCATTTTTCTTTTTCTTCCTTCTAGAAGAACTAGGTACATCGGTATTATTTCTCTGAGAATCTTGCTCGATTCTCTTAGGGTGGCCTTCAGGATACAAAGGTTCCTGAGTCATTCTACCAGTTCTAGTAGCCACTCTAACAGCATAATCATTTTTCTTACTATTCATTTCATCAAGCACTTCTTTCTGAGCTTTATGTACTTGTTCTACTTGAGTGGTAATCATAGAAGCATGTTTGCTAACAAGTTTAAATTCACCTCTAATATTAGCCATATAATCACCCAAGCGTTTAATCATATAAGCATCCTGTTTTAATTGTCTACCAAAATAAGCATTGAAGTCGTCTTGCTTAAACATAAAGTTATCAAACTCATCCAAGCAGTGACTAGCAATTTTAGTAGGAGGGACTTTAGCTTTATCATATCTATAGAGAGAATTTACCTTTACTACGTAGTCGGGATATCGGGATCGGAGGTTCTTGATGAATAAAGAATTGAGATCATATACTTCTTCAACAAAGTGATGAAATTAAGACCATGTATTTCTTCAATAGGAGGTAAATTCTTAACATCTTCACTTTAATACCTTTTTCTTTCATAGATTTCTTTGCCTCTTGCATATCTTACGGGTGAGAAATAGAACACCTCTTCTTCGGAGTTGGTTTAGGAATAGGCTCGATGGTGGCTCTGGAGCTGGCTCGGGAGGTGCCCAATTATTTTCATTTGTCAACATATTATTCAATAGAATTTCAGCTTCATCCGGTGTTATTTCCACGAAAGAGAACCAGCACAACTATCCGTAATCTCTGGAAGCATCGGTTAGTCCATTATAAAAGATATCAAGTATTTCAGGTTTCTTAAGAGGATGATCGAGCAAAGCATTAAGTAACTTGAGAAGCCTCCCCCATGCTTGTGGGAGACTCTCTTCTTTAATTTGCAAAGTTGTATATTTCCCTCAAAGCAGCTTGTTTCTTATGAGCAGGGAAATATTTAGCAGAGAAGTAATAAATCATATTCTGGGGACTACGCACACAACCAGGATCAAGAGAATTAAACCATATCTTAGCATCACCCTTCAATGAGAACGGAAATATTTTGAGTATATAAAAGTAGCGCGATCTCTCATCATTAGTAAATGTATGCTATATCATTTAACTTAGTAAGATGTGCCACAATAGTTTCAGATTCATAGCCATAAAAAGGATCAGATTCGAAAAAGTAATTATATCTAGATCAACAGAAAATTCATAATCCTTATCGGGAACACAAATAGGTGAAGTAGCAAAAGCAGGGCCAGGTTTCATTCTGTCTCTAAGAGATTCTTTACTCCATTTAACTAGCAGCCTCTTAAGTTCATATCTATCCTTACAAGCAAAAATAGCTGCAGAAGATTCAGCATCAAAAAGATAACCCTCAGGAATAGCAGGCATATTTTCATCATCACTTTCATCATCGTATTCAGATTCAATAATTTCTTTCTCACCAGCCCTAGCAATTTGTTCATCTAGAAATTCACCAAGGGACACAGTGGTATCAATCATAGAAGTAGTTTCATCATAAGTATCATGCATAGCAGAAGTGGCATCATCAATAACATGCGACATATCGGAACGAATAGCAGAAGCAGGTTTAGGTGTTGCTAGCTTACTCATAACAGAAGGTGAATGAAGTGCAGAGCTAGATGGCAGTTCCTTACCTCCCCTCGTAGTTGAGGGATAAATTTTTGTCTTAGGGTCTCTCAAGTTCTACATAGTGTCCAGCAGATATAAATCCCAAGTGACTCAAAGAATAGAGCTATGCTCCCGACAGCGGCGCTTGGAGAAAGGTCTTGATAACCCACAAGTATAGGGGATCGCAACAGTTTTCGAGGGTAGAGTATTCAACCCAAATTTATTGATTCGACACAAGGGGAGCCAAAGAATATTCTCAAGTATTAGCAGCTGAGTTGTCAATTCAACAACACCTGGAAACTTAGTATCTGTAGCAAAGTAATATGATAGTGGTGGTAACGGTAACAAAAGTAAAGACACCAAAAGTAATGTTTTTGGTATTTTGTAGTGATTGTAACAGTAACAACGGGAAAGTAAATAAGCGAAGATCAGTATATGGAAAGCTCGTAGGCACCGGATTAGTGATGGATAATTATGCCGGATGCGGTTCGTCATGTATGATCATAACATAGGGTGACACAGAACTAGCTCCAATTCATCAATATAATGTAGGCATGTATTCTGTAAATAGTCATACGTGCTTATGGAAAAGAACTTGCATGACATATTTTGTCCTACCCTCCCGTGGCAGCGGGGTCCTATCGGAAACTAAGGGATATTAAGGCCTCCTTTTAATAGAGAACCGGAACAAAGCATTAGCACATAGTGAATACATGAAATCCTCAAACTATGGTCATCACCGAGAAGTATCCCGATTATTGTCACTTGAGGTTGTCGGATCATAACACACAATAGGTGACTATAGACTTGCAAGATAGGATCAAGAACACACATATATTCATGAAAACATAATAGGTTCAGATCTGAAATCATGGCACTTTCGGGCCCTAGTGACAAGCATTAAGCATAGCAAAGTCATAGCAACATCAATCTCGAACATAGTGGATACTAGGGATCAAACCCTAACAAAACTAACTCGATTACATGATAAATCTCATCCAACCCATCACCGTCCAAGCAAGCCTACGATGGAATTACTCACGCACGGTGGTGAGCATCATGAAATTGGTGATGGAGGATGGTTGATGATGGCGGCGACAACGAATCCCCTCTCCGGAGCCCTGAGCGGACTCCGGATCAGCCCTCCGAGAGAGATTAGGGCTTGGCGGCGGCTCCGTATCGTAAAACGCGATGATTTCTTCTCTGATTTTTTCTCCCGAAGGCCAATAAATAGAGTTGGAGTTGGCGTCGGGAGGGTGTCCAGGGGCCACGAGGTGAGGCGCGCCCGGGGAGGGCCGCCCCCACCCTCGTGGACAGGTGTGGGCCCCTGGTCTTCATCTTTGGCGAGGTTTTTATTATTTATTCTAAGATATTCCGTGGAGTTTCAGGTCATTCCGAGAACTTTTGTTTTCTACATAAAACAACATCATGGCAATTCTTTGAAAACTGCGTCAGTCCGGGTTAGTTCCATTCAAATCATACAAGTTAGAGTCCAAAACAAGGGCAGAAGTGTTTGGAAAAGTAGATACGATGGAGACGTATCAAGGGCCTCTACAGATTCTACTCCTCCACCCCCCCCCCCAAGATGATTTGCAAGACAACACATGCATAGACACTCAACGTAGTTATGTTGATGATGAGCACGTCTCCCATAGTGCACCATCACAGGTGCTCCCTCTAACTTGGCACTGTTATATGTGGTTGCATGTTATGTATGATGTCAAACTTGTATTGCTTCTAATTTTGTTGAATTCCATCTGCTTACTTTACGCATTATACTTGTGAATAAGACACGTGTTCCTGTTTCTAGAACATACTGATGTCATCTATCACACCATGTTCTTACATCAAAGTACTACTGTTGTGTAACCTGCAACAATCACTTATCATAAGACACATTTGACTTGGGAGTGTGATATAGGTTACATCTCACATTCTTTTTTAGCTTGTACTACTTCTAATTTGTTGAAATGGCACTTATGACGAGACAATTTTAACTTGGTAGAGTGATATTCGTTGCATCTTTCATATGGTGTCTAGCTTTCCTTGCTTCTAATTTGTTGAAATGCCTTCTCCTTAGTTTACACATCATAAGCTGTGAATATGCAATGCTGTGAATATGCAATTGCACTAATGACGAGAGACCTTTAACTTGGTAGTGTGATGTTGTTTGCATCTTGCATATGATTTATTTCTTGTACTGCTTCACATTTGTTTAAACGCCATTTATGATGAGACACTGTTAACTTGGAAGAGCAATCTTTGTAGCATCTTTCATATGGTGTCTACCTTCCATTGCATTGCTTCTAATTTAGTGAAATGTCTTCTGCTTAGTTTACACATCATAGTTCTGGTTATCTCATGCCATCATGTTGTTCGTACATATTACATCCTCCTATCATGTGGTTGTCTAACATCAAAGTTCAGTTTGTCAGTATCATACATCAATTTGTTCTGAAGAACTAAATTGTTATTTGTTTTTCTTGTCGGCTTGACTTAACATGGCACATAGAAAGAGGAAGCAACACAGAATGACAGGGAAAGGGAAGCGAAAGAATCCTGCAGATTTTGCTGGTACTGATGGTGCAATAGAAGGTCAAAGTCCAACGAAAAATTGTACAAACAGGGTATCGCGGGCTACACGAGCTGCAGAAAAAGTCAACCAGAAACAAATAGCTGCCACCAAACAAGCAGAGACAGCCCTAGTTATTGCAACACCTTCCACAATACCACCAGCTGCACGAGTTACTCGTTGGTCAACTCAGCTAGTAGCACGTTCTCAAGCTCCCTTGCCACCTGACACTACTTCCGAAGCACTCTTGACACAAGATGAGTTGGCAAGATCAGATGAACTTTGTGAGCTTCAATAGCAAGAAGGTAGTTGCTGGAGTCAAGTTACAGTTGCATGCTTCTTTATATGTAGTCTCATAGTTTGATGTACACTAACACTTCCTATGTTCATTGTTGGAGTAGCACCTAGGCGCAAGAGGACACAAACATCATGGATAATGCTCGATAGGTTAATTAAATCTAGAGGAGGAAGAATGGAGATCCGTTTTGAGGCAGGTTTAAAAAGGCAACGTGATGCTACAGAGTCAGCCAAGTTACTATCAGGGGCAAGCGGTTGCCGTTAGGTGTCATGTGCATATCCTCCCAACATGGATTCAGTACAGGAATGACAAAGACGAAACTGTAGGATCTTGAGAAGAGGTGTCTAGAGGGGGGGTGATTAGACACTAAGTACCAAAGTTGCAGTTTTTAACTTCTTTAGGTTTAAGTGGAGTTTAGGCACAAGTTTAACATTCTCAATACATAACAAGCAAGCATGCAAAGAGTATGTGAGCAGCGGAAAGTAAAGCATGCAACTTGCAAGAATGTAAAGGGAGGTGTTTGGAGAATTGAAACGCAATTGGAGACACGGATGTTTTTGTCGTGGTTCCGATAGGTGGTGCTATCGTACATCCACGTTGATGGAGACTTCAACCCACGAAGGGTAACGGTTGCGCGAGTCCACAAAGGGCTCCACCCACGAAGGGTCCATGAAGAAGCAACCTTGTCTATCCCACCATGGTCGTCGCCCACGAAGGACTTGCCTCACTAGCGGTAGATCTTCATGAAGTAGGCGATCTCCTTGCCCTTACAAACTCCTTGGTTCAACTCCACAATCTTGTTGGAGGCTCCCAAGTGACACCTAGCCAATCTAGGAGACACCACTCTCCAAGAAGTAACAGATGGTGTGTTGATGATGAACTCCTTGCTCTTGTGCTTCAAATGATAGTCTCCCCAACACTCAACTCTCTCTCACAGGATTTGGATTTGGTGGAAAGAAGATTTGAGTGGAAAGCAACTTGGGAAGGCTAGAGATCAAGATTCTTGTGGTTGGAATGGAATATCTTGGCCTCAACACATGAGTAGGTAGTTCTCTCTCGAAATAGGATGCTTTGGAAGTGTGAGGCTTGTTACGATGGCTCTCTCCACGAATGAAGAGGAGGTGGAGGGTATATATAGCCTCCACACAAAATCTAACCGTTACACACAATTTACCAAACTCGATGGGATCGAATCATCAAACTCGGTCGGACCGATTTAGTAAACCTAGTGACCGTTAGGGTTTTTGGTGGGACCGATATGCAACTCGGTAGGACCGATATGGTTAGGGTTAGGGCATAACGTAATCTCGGTGAGACCAATTACACAAACTCGGTGAGACCGATTTTGGTAATTAGCTAACCAGAGAGTTGGTCAGGCAAACTCGATGGGACCGATTACTCAAACTCGGTGGGACCAATTTTGGTAATAAGTTAACCAGAGAGTTTGCATTGTAATCTCGGTAGTACCGATTACATAAACTCGGTGGGACCAATTTTGGTAATGGACATACACAGTGAGATTACAATCCCATCTCGGTGAGACCGAGATCCCTATCGGTGAGACCGATTTGCCTAGGGTTTGTGGCAGTGGCTATGACATTTGAACTCGGTGGCGCCGGATAGAAAGAATCGGTAGGGCCGAGTTTGACTTTAGGTTTAGGTCATATGTGTGGAAGTGGGAAAGTAGTTGAGGGTTTTGGAGCATATCACTAAGCACATGAAGCAAGAGGCTCATTAAGCAACACCTCATCCCTCCTTGATAGTATTGGCTTTTCCTATAGACTCAATGTGATCTTGGATCACTAAAATGTAAAATGAAGAGTCTTGAGCTTGAAGCTTGAGCCAATCCTTTGTCCTTAGCATCTTGAAGGAGTTCCCACATCCTTTAGTCCATGCCACTCCATTGTTGAACTTATCTGAAACATGCTAGGTAATTAATGTCAACATACATCAAAGCTTTAGATGAAGATATAAAGAGTAGCAAGTAAAGCTTCGGAAATACATGTAACAAGCATAGGCTCCCCCTACATGTATGCAATCATGTGAGTATGGAATATAGAAGCATGTGAGAGCATAACCATGATAGAGTAGGCAATGTGTTACATGTATCTTGGCCATATGCATCAGAGCAAAGAATATTAAAGAAAATACCTCCATGCTTATGAGTCCTTCTTGCAAACAGTATGTACATCAGCAAGAATTCCTCATACACATGAGTGTGATGCATATACTTACATTGTAGTCTTGAGTTGGCTTAGGGTGGAATGAACCTGCACAAACAAGGTTAGATAACACAGGTACATCTACTAGCCAGAGCAACCAGAAGAAACCACAAGAATACCAAGACTGGGATGACATGTAGAGAGTGAGTACTAAGTACCACATTGGATTAGACATGTCTCCAAGAGTAAAGATATGCAATGAATTTAAATGATTCCTTTCCCTTAGATGTCTTGCTCCCCCTGAATCTATCATGGGATACTGGGAGAAGATAGGGAACAGAAAATTAGGGCTGAAAGATATAAATGAACAGAGCTTAATGCAAATAAGCATATATGAACATGTCTTTCCCCCAAGAAGACATGTGGCATCTCTCCTCTTGAACACCAAGCATCTGGGATCCTTGAGAAACACTTTCTACTTGAGTATTCTCTCCCCCTAGAGATCTCTTTCTCCCCCTTAATACTCTCTCCCTTTTGGAAGTGATAAGCTTTGATGTGATCTCTCTCTCCCCCTTTAACATCAATTTCCAAGAAGGGTCTTCTGGAATTTGTTGTGAATGGGTTTGGTCCTTGAGTCACAACACAAAGCACTGGATAAAATTGTGATGTTTGTAGAGGACAAGATTCATTGAGTGGAGCTGGATTTAGAAGAAACACAGAATAAGTGTCAAACTATTTTTCCTGTTGGGAAATCGGTGGCACCGAGTGGTATGCTTTGGTTGTACCGAAAGGATTCGGTTGGACCAAAAACAGCAAATTGGTGAAACCGAGTCCATCACAGAGAAAACACTTGTCATCTCAGCTCACTTGACTAGTAAGATCTCACAAGGATTTTCAAGGAATTTACTGAATGATATGCAATGAATTGGATGCAAGAAATGCAGAGCAACAGAAAAGAAAAGAAAGAAATCTAGATGAAGTTTTTTTTGAAAGGGGAAACAAATATGCATGAGACAAATGCAAAAACTCAGAAAAGAACACGAGAGAACTTCATCTAGAGATGGTTGGCGACAAAGTCACCTATGTTAGAGTATATTGACTTAGGAGTCAAGTGGATCACTTGATCATAGGTCATACTCATCGTTTAAGCTCAAAATGGGGTTACCATTTTTCGTTTAAGCATCTTGATGTATTCACATCTTGTCGAGTTGCTTTAGCTCATGACTCGGAGTAAAGCTTCTCTAAGATGGAATAACATACCTTGGTTGGTGGTGTTGATCATGTAGTTGAACTTGTGTGGGTTGCTCAAGGTTGATGTAGCTCATCAAGAGTTGGCAGCACCACTTGGAATTTGAGTCCATCTACCTACATGGGTTAGTTCTTGCAAGGAGTAGCACTTGTGTATCCAAAAATGATAATCATGAAGCAAAACATAGAGTTTGTCAAAGGATATGTTTGAATGATTTCGTGCTTCCTTGTTGAGGGAGTCCTGGACTAGGGGGTGTCCGGATAGCCGAACTATCATCTTTGGCCGGACTCCTAGACTATGAAGATAAAAGATTGAAGACTCCGTCCCGTGTCCGGATGGGACTTTCCTTGGCGTGGAAGGCAAGCTTGGCGATACAGATATGTAGATCTGCTACCATTGTAACCGACTCTGTGTAACCCTAACCCTATCCGATGTCTATATAAACCAAAGGGTTTTAGTCCGTAGGACAAACAACAATCATACCATAGGCTAGCTTCTAGGGTTTAGCCTCTCTGATCTCGTGGTAGATCTACTCTTGTACTACCCATATCATCAATATTAATCAAGCGGAGTAGGGTATTACCTCCATCGGGAGGGCCCGAACACAGGTAAAAACATCGTGTCCCTTGTCTCCTGTTACCATCCGCCTAGACGCACAGTTCGGGACCCCCTACCCGAGATCCGCCGGTTTTGACACCGACATTGGTGCTTTCATTGAGAGTTCCTCTGTGTCGTCACTGATAGGCCCGATGGCTCCTTCGATCATCAACAACGACGCGGTCCAGGGTGAGACTTTTCTCCCCGGACAGATCTTCATATTCGGCGGCTTTGCTGCGGGCAATTCACTTGGCCATCCGAGCAGATCGAAGCTACGCCCCCGCCATCAGGTCAGATTTGGAAGTTTGAACTACACGGCCGACATCTGCGGAGACTTGATCTTCGACGGATTCGAGCCACAGCCAAGTGCGCCGCACTGTCTCGATGGGCATGATCTAGTTCTGCCGTCGAACAGTGCCTTGGAAGCCGCACCAGAGCCCGCTCCGACCCTTAGCTCGGAGCCGACTCCCCCGATCGAGGACGAGTGGTTGGACACCGCCTTGGGGGCTACGATCTCAATGTCGATTGAGCCGAACTCCATCCCTGTCCTTTGCGAAGACCGTGACTCCAAGGTGCCGGACTCCGAACCCTCCGCGCCCCTGCCAGTCGAATCCGATTGGGCGCCGGTCATGGAGTTCACTGCCGCGGACATCTTTCAGCATTCGCCCTTTGGCGACATCTTGAATTCACTAAAGTCTCTCTCTTTATTAGGAGAGCCTGGCGTACTATGGTCGGGAAGGTTGGGATCTGACGGACGAAGAAATTCAACGCCCACCCACCACCCACTTTGTAGCCACTGTCGATGATTTAACCGACATGCTCGACTTCGACTCCGAAGACATCGACGGTATGGACGACGATGTCGGAGACGACCAAGACCCAGCGCCTACAGGGCACTGGAAGGCCACCTCGTCATATGACATATACATGGTGGACATCCCAAAAGATGGAATGGCAATGGAACGGCGGAGGATGACCCCTCCAAAAAACAACCCAGGCGCTGACGTCAGCGGCGCCGTTCTAAATCCCGCCATAGTAAAAACGGTGATTCTGGCACGGGAGACAATAATACCCCGGATAGTGCCGAAGACGACCCCTCCAAAGCAGGACTCGGCCAGAGGAGGGAGAAGCAATACCGCATGACAAGGTCTGGCAGAAAGAGAGGTAGAGGACGATAATTATCGCCCCCTCCGAAGATGAGGCAAGCCTCGGCGAACTTAATTTGTCATGCCCGAGGACCTCAGGAACAGGAGGCGTTTCAAACGCGGGCTCATGGCCACGGCAAGCAGCCTCAAGAAAAAGCAGCGACAACTTAGAGTGACCAAGACTTGCTAGCTGACAAATGGACTGAAGTCCTTGCGGCTGAAGAGTATGAACTCGAACGCCCCTCCAAGAGATACCCCAAACGAAGGCTGCTACCCCAATTAGAGGAAGCAGCACCCAAACCTACATCACCAGCGCATGAAGCGGCCGACCGGCCACCCCGTGGTCGCGACAGAGAGGCCTCTAGACCCTCCATTCAAGCCGCACCCCGACGCCGCTCAAAAAGTACCAAGGTACGGGAAAACGCGCGGACACTGCGAGACATATTGGAGGACAAGGCAAGGCAAACAAGATCGATCTACGGATCGCGTGGGCGCCACGACACGTGATGATAACTGTCACACCGAATACAAGAACTCCGGGCCGAAAGCACGATGAGACAAAGCTCATATGAGCTACGCCGTGATATAGCCCAATACAGAGGCACCGACACCCACTATGCTTCACGGATGAAGTAATGGATCATAAAATCCCCGAGGGCTTCAAACCCGTAAACATCGAATCATACGATGGTACCACAGATCCTGCGGTCCGGATCGAGGACTATCTCCTCCATATCCACATGGCCCATGGCGATGATCTACATGCCATCAAATATCTCCCACTCAAGCTTAAAGGACCAGCTCGGCATTTGCTCAACAACTTGCCAGCAGAATCAATTGGTTGTTGGGAGGACACGGAAGCCGCATTCCTTGATAACTTCCAGAACGCGTATGCGACCACCGACGCCGATGACCTCAGCCACATAATTTAGCAGCCACAAGAATCGGCGGACAATTACTGGACCACGGTTCCTAACCAAGAAAAATCAAATCGTTATTTGTCCGGATGCAGAGGCCCTTGCAGCCTTCAAACATAACATCCGAGACGAGTGGCTAGCCCGGCACCTAGGACAGGAAAAGCCGAAATCCATGGCAGCCCTCACCACACTCCTGACCCGCTTTTGCACGGGAGAGGACAGCTGGCTAGCCCGTAGTAACAACTTGACCAAAAACCCTGGTAGTTCGGATACCAAGGACAGCAATGGCAGGTCGCGTCACAACAAGAACAAGCGCCGCATTAACGGCGATAATGATGAAGATCTGGCAGTCAATGCCGGATTCAGAGGCTCTAAACCCGGTCGTGGAAGAAGCCATTCAAAAGAAATACCACAGGCCCGTCCAACTTGGACCGAATACTACGATCGCTTGTGCGGATACATGGCACCCGAAAAACCAGCCAATCACACCAACAGGGATTGTTGGGTGTTCAAGCAAGCAGTGCAAGCTAAGTGCCGAACTCAATGACAAGGGCTGCAAAGCAATGACGAGGAAGAGCCCGGCCACGAACAATAGAGGACGGAAGAGCTTTCCCACACAAGTGCGGACGGTGAACATGATATACGCAACCCATATACCCAAAAGGGAGCGGAAGCGTGCACTAAAGGGACGTATATGCGATGGAGCCATCGCCCAGTTCAACCCATGGTCTTCCTGCCCGATCACCTTTGATCGAAGGACCACCCCACTAGCATCCGTCACGGCGGTTTCGCCGCATTAGTTCTTGACCCAATTATTGACGGATTTCACCTCACTAGAGTCCTGATGGACGGCGGCAACTGAACACGCTTTATCGAGGATACAAGGTCGCCAAAATGGGCATAGACCCTCAAGGATTAAACCCACAAAGACGACCTTTAAAGGCGTAATACCAGGTGTAGAGGCCAATTATGCGAGCTCGCTACACTCGAAGTGGTCTTGGATCCCGGATAACTTCCGAAGCGAAGAGTTAATCTTCGACATCCCCGTTCCACAGTGGCTATCACGCACTGCTTGGACGAACCGCATTTGCAAAGTTCAATGCGGTGTCGCACTATGCATACCTCAAGCTCAAGATGCCAGGCCCTCGAGGAGTAATCACGGTTGACGGAAACACCGAACGCTCTCTCCGAACGGAGGAGCACACGGCGGCCCTCGCGGTGGAGGTGCAAAGCAGCCTCTCACAGCAATTCACGAAGTCCGGCTATTAAGCGTCTGACCACCGTCAAAGCGCGCCCGGAGTAACCTACAACAAGACCGCTGGCACGATCCGAAACGCATCGCCAGAGCAATCCGCCCCAACCCGGCTCTCGCGAAATTGCGAAGCGATTACTACGCGTACATAACTACGCTCTGAGATACCATGGGCATAAGGGAGGGGCACGACCACGGCACGGCAGAATGCGGCTCAACCGCACTGTGGGCTCCCGATTGTGTCATTCTTTTCTTTTTCTTTTTTCTTACTTTCGGGACTCTGTTCTCCGAAGCCTGTCCGGCATTCGCGCCAACTCACGATGCAACAGCCAGGAAGCGAAAGCTACGTCGAGTGTCCAGTGGTCTCTACTACGAGCATTATACCTGTTTTACATACCATCCTCAGCTTACCCTCGGAGGGGACATGTTATATAGTCCCATCCCTTGCCTATCGCACTATTTGTATCGTTACGCTTTCATTGCAGTACCTTTTGAATAAACAATACATAGCTTTTTCCTATTATTGCACTCCTTTCTTTATCTATATATATGTTCATTTCATGACATGTTGCACCAGTACACTTTGGTATGGCCAATACACGGGGCTTCAAGACCCCAAAAGTATGGTGTGATAAGTCCCAACACTTTCACAAGTGCGGCACCACGAACTTATAGCATTATATGCATCGGCTCGAATCATGTCTTGGGTCAATAGTTGGGTTTGCCGGCTCCCATGTTTTGGGACCTTACGCTCCGTTATATCGGCTAAGGTAGACTTTGGGAGAACCACTGCGATTGTGCCCAGTTGAGCTGGGTTGAGCACCTCGGTGAGAAAGCTAAAACCGACCGTCATGATAAAGGCGAGAGCGATCATTTGTTCGAGAGGTTTCTTCGAGTCCCTAAAGACTTATGCCTCTTAGAGCGAGGAATCGGCATTGTCCGGCCAAGGCGTGGATAGCGCCCCGAACTCGGTCTTCCGAATAGTAGGGGCTTCGCCGAAATTTAAAATTATAGAATTCTATGGCTAAGTGAGAGTGTTCAAGCACTATAAGTCTGGTTGCCTTGTTCGTTGCATTGAGCACCTCCCTCGATGGACCCAAGAATGGGAACAAGAGTGCTCAAGTTTATCCCGAACACCCCAAAGACTGTGGCATGGGGGCTGAAGCCAACGACTTGCCATCTCTCAAATTTGATAAACGGCCGCACAGAAGGTAATATTTTAAATTAACAAGCGTTGCTTAGCGCATATGAACAAGTTTTCAGCGTACGGGATAACAAATGCGAGTCTATTCAAAAATTACATCTTTGGAGCACTCATCCGCTATTCGGCGGGCACCCTTCAGACGCCCTCATAGTACATCTCGGGCTTGCGATGATCCTTGCCCTTGATTGGCCCGTCCGTCACAAGCTTCTCGCATCCAGCTTGCCCGGTGCACTTTAGCACGGGTAAGGGCCCGACGGCACCTTCAATGCAGACGGGCGCTTGATGACTTCAATCCATGGACAGGCCCACCGGCCGCTGCACTAACCCGAAGTAGCTCCTGTGCATGACTTCCAATGGCCACAACCGAACTATGAGGCCCTTCATGGCCTGTTCTGCGACCTTGTGGAGCTCGACTAGCTGCTTCAAATTTGGTCGCTCGAGGCACCAGACGGTCGGCCTCGATATCTGAGACCGTAACACCTTCTCCGTCGAGCTCCTCCTTGGCGCGGTAGAACGCAGCGGCATCAGTGACACCACGGGCAGATCTGCGAACGCCTCTGAGAGCTCCGGATTCGGGTAAGTACTAGATAATTGACTTTTACATTCTTGCTCTGCATAACAAATGCCTTACCCGCGCGAACTTCTTTGTGCCTCAATCTCCTGGAGGGCTTTTTGGGCCTCGGCCTTAGCAGCTTTGGCACTCTCAAGAGCCGAGGCAAGCTCGGACCCTCGGGTCTTGAGTCACGCCCAAACCCTCGTGTTTTTTCACGAGCACAGAGCTCTTGCCGTACCTCCACCAGCTGCACCTCCCCTTCTCTCGCTCAGTGCGCTCCGCAGCTGCTTTGTTTTCGTCATGGACACCGCCTCCTTCGTGGTCGCCACCTCGCTCGTGGCCCCTGCAGTACCCATGTTATTCCTGTTATCTTGTGCAACCAAATCCTTTGTATAAGGTATTACTTACCTTCCTTGTCCTCGAGCTGCTTCTTGGCAAGGCCGAGCTCGTTCTCGGACCGCTCGAGGCTCTGCTTCAATGCATTGACCTCCATGATAGGTCTGGCAGAGGTCAATGCACCTGCATTCCCATATTGACATACTTATGTTAGACTCCTAGTATATCTTTTTAGATCCTTAGTCCGGCTTTTCTTTACGAACACCGAACTAAGCATCGTGAACTCTTGTCTATGCGGTAATATTTTTATATATTCTAAACTTACCTCAAAGCCTGTTAGAAGGCTGAGTACAGGCTTCAGTCAGCCCGCTCTTGGCGGATCGAACTTCTGATCACCACACTCATAACAAAGGCGGTGCTCCTCGTTGATGGAGGCGCCGTTAAGCGCCTCCAGAAGTTATCCGGTGCCTCCTCGGTTGGGCCGGAGGACACCGCGTCTTACCTTCCTACGAAGGGACCGCTTGCGGACTTCGAACCGGCCGACGGTTCCGGTATGGAGTCCGGACGAGGGTCGGGCTTAGAGCCCCTGGGGGTCTCGCCCTCCACGCGCCTGGAGTCCGGGAGGTTGCCTTGTGGCGCCTCCTGCACCACCTCCTCTTGACCAGGCCCCCCTCGGGGCCCCACCTCGGCGTCGTCCCCAGCGTGAGGTGAGGAGGCGGCCGGAAGTGAAGTACTCTCCATTTCCGGACGAACTCGGGGACCCTTCGGCCAGCGGGCGAGCCCGTCCTTGGGTGGGCTGCATGATTGTTCGGCATTAGAGAACACTATGCAATGATAAAAAAAGCCATGGGTATCCGGACACTTACGATCTCACCAGGGGCTTGGCCCTTGTTGGCCACTCCTCCTCGTCGTTGTCGGTGTTGGTGGAGAAGTCCGGAGGAAGGGTCCTTCCCTTCTTGGACCCTCCGGCCTCCCCAGTTGGGGCGGCCTTCCTTTTCTTCTCTCCCCTGGGAGAGGCTTCTTTCCTCCTCCTCTTCCTCGAGGAGGATTCCGCCTCGAGGTTGTCGGGCGAAGAGTCCGACAAGACTGGCGCCGGAGCTCCTTCGAGTTCCCGTGGCCTCCTTCTTAGCCTTCTTCTCCGGCACCACGTGAGGTGCCGAAGCCAGCCCCGTCAATCGGGCGTCCGCTGGTCTTCAGCAAAGGGGCCGACGGTTAATCTGTCCGGGCGTCTTCAGCCGATCTGTCAAAGGTTAGGGAGTTTTAGATCCCACATAGAGTCAATCTATGAAAAACAAGAGTCCCATAAAGGGTAAAATAACTTACCTCGTTGGCTTGACCCTGTGAGCTGAATCCGCGATCTTCGGGAGCGGATGTGGGAGCCTCGGCGCCCTTGAACAGCACCTTCCAGGCATCTTCGTACGTAGTGTCGAAGAGCCTTTTCAGAGTTGGGTGATGTCTTGGGATCGAACTCCCACAATTTGAAGGCCCGTTGTTGGCATGGGAGAATCCGCGGATGAGCATCACCTGGATTACGTTGACAAGCACGAGATTCTTGTCCACCGTGTTTCGGACACAGGTTCGAGTCCGGATAGCTCGTCTGAATTCCCCACGCCGTGCCCGTCTCTTTCCATGATGAGAGCCGTGTGGGGAAGCCGGATCGAATTGGGCCGCCGCCCATTGAGAGTCAGCGGCTCGGTGATGTAGAACCACCCGATTGCCACCCCTTTATGGTCTCCACAAAGGAGCCCTCGAGCCATAGGAATTTGTCCATCTTGCCAACCATGGCACCTCCGCACTCCGCTTGGCGGCCGCCCACTACCTTGACTTGACATTGAAGATCTTCATCCATAAGCGAAGTGGGGCTGAATCTTGAAGGAAGGCCTCGCACGACGATGAACACCGAGATGTTGAGGATGAAATTGAGGCCAGATCATGGAAGTCCAGGCCGTAGTAGAAAATGAGCCCCGGACAAATGGGTGAAGTGGAAAACCTAGTCCGCGGAGGAAGTGGGGAGAAACACCACCCTCTCATGGGGCCTGGGGTTGGAATGAGCTGCCCTCGTCGGGTAGCCGGTGCTGTGATGTTCTTTGGACAAGTATCCGGCCTCCCGCAGCTTTTCGATGTGCCCCTCCGTGACGGAGGAGGCCATCCACCTGCCTCCCGCTCCGGACATAGTTGGAGAAGGTTGAGGTGGGGTGTCTGCGGACTTAGGCGCTGGAGCTCGAAATCTGTGAAATGGATGAGCAAAGGAGGAAGAAGGCGTGGGTGAAAAGGTGGATCCTTATCCCCTTATATGGACGGGACGAAGCTATCGTCCCCGCCAACCTGGTAAAACTCGCTTATCTCCCAAGCGCCGTAATCAATGGCGCGGATGGGTTACCCACGTCCGTATTGATGGGAATCCCGGAATAAGGGGGCACGATCTCCGCTTTGATAAGACGTGCCAAGGAAACCACCTCGCTAAACACGCTAAGGTGGAACAGTAAAAAAACGATTCGAATAAAGGCCAGGTCGTGGTGTGATGTCATGCCGCGGAATACGTCAGCAGATCTGTGCAAAAATTATTCTCTCTACGGTGGTTTGTGGAACTTGTTTTGCAGAGCCGGACACTACCCTTGTGTTCAAAATCTTCTATGAAGTATTCGGAGGAGGAACCCGCCTTGCAATGCCGAAGACAATATGCGCGCCGGACTCGTCGTCATTGAAGCCTGGTTCGGGGGCTCTTGAGGAGTCTGGACTAGGGGGTGTCCGGATAGCCGAACTATCATCTTTGGCGGACTCCTAGACTATGAAGATACAAGATTGAAGACTTCGTCCCATGTCCGGATGGGACTTTCCTTGGCGTGGAAGGCAAGCTTGGCGATACGGATATGTAGATCTCCTACCATTGTAATGGCCGACTCAGTAACCCTAACCCTATCTGGTGTCTATATAAACCGAAGGGTTTTAGCCCGTAGGACGAACAACAATCATACCATAGGCTAGCTTCTAGGGTTTAGCCTCTCTGATCTCGTGGTAGATCTACTCTTGTACTACCCATATCATCAATATTAATCAAGTAGGAGTAGGGTATTACCTCCATCGAGAGGGCCCGAACCTGGGTAAAAACATCGTGTCCCTTGTCTCCTGTTACCATCCGCCTAGACGCATAGTTCGGGACCCTCTACCCGAGATCCGCCGGTTTTGACACCGACACTTGTATTCAGCCACCATAGTGTAGAGACTTGGTGATGTAGAGATTGCTCAAGATGTGGGTAGATTACAATCTCATGGAATTGTCTCAACCAAGTATCTACATGGGTTAGATAACATGCAAGATGCAAATAGGTCCAAGATATAATATTTTCATCATAAGAGAGATATCATGGATTAGTCATAAGCTCATGTCTTGCATGTATCCAATGGAGTTTCTACTCCAAGTTTGAAGCATCAATGATGTTCAATTCTCCTCTCAACCTGCAAAACACTTTCTCATCAAGGGGTTTAGTAAATATATCTGCTAATTGCTTTTCGGTGCGAACATGCTTAAGATTAATGTCACCCTTAGCCATGATCTCGAATAAAATGATGACGAACTTCAATATGCTTAGTTCGAGAATGTTGTACGGGGTTATGACCAATTTTGATAGCACTTTCATTGTCACAAAGCAAACATGTTTCACATATATCCCATAATCTTTAGGAGTTTGGGTCATCCAAAGTAATTGAGCACAACATGAACCAGCGGCAATGTACTCCGCTTCGGCTGTAGATAAGGATACCGAGTTTTGTTTCTTGGAGGACCAAGACACAAGAGATCTACCAAGAAATTGACAAGTACCCAAAGTGGACTTTCTATCAACCTTGTCTCCGGCATAGTCCGAGTCGGAGCAGCCAACAAGATCGAAAGAGGCCCTCTTAGGATACCAAATGCCAAAATTTGGTGTATGAATTAAGTATCTCACTGTCCTTTTTACGGCCTTAAGATGACATTCTTTGGGAGCAGCTTGATATC
Source organism: Aegilops bicornis (assembly GCA_021605145.1). Lineage (NCBI taxonomy): Eukaryota > Viridiplantae > Streptophyta > Magnoliopsida > Poales > Poaceae > Aegilops > Aegilops bicornis. Next base: position 382,493,204 of record CM038669.1, on the reverse strand, counting down.
TTGCACACATGCACACACTTAGCATAATATCGGGACGTGAAGCACATAGGTATAACAATGATCCAATCATAAAGCGATAAACCTTTTGGTCAATCGGTTTTACCATCTTTGGTCAAATCAAGATGTCCACTAGTAGGCATGGGTGTAGACATACCTTTGCACTCTTGCATACTGAACTTCTTGAATAAATCCTTAGTGTACTTCGTTTGAGAGACAAAAGTACCTTCCTTAGTTTGCTTAATTTGCAACCCAAGAAAGAATTTGAGTTCACTCATCATTGACATCTCAAACTTCTCCGACATTAGCTTTCCAAACTTCTCACTAAAATGAGGGTTAGTTGATCCAAATATGATATCATCAACATAAATTTGGCATACAAATAATTCTCCATTAACCCTTTTAGTAAAAAGTGTGGAATCAATTTTCCCAATTTCAAATCCCTTTTCAAGAAGAAACTTGGTCAAGCATTTATACCAAGCTCTAGGAGCTTATTTAAGACCATAAAGGGCTTTGTGAAGTTTGTAAACATGATTTGGTTTATTAGGATTGACAAAGCCGGGAGGTTGTTTAACATAAACTTCCTCCTCTATTTCACCATTTAGAAAAGCACTTTTAATGTCCATTTGGTGCAAGGTGATATCATGGTGATTAGCATAGGCAAGTAAGATGCGAATGGACTCAAGTATAGCAACGGGAGCATAAGTCTCACCATAGTCCATACCTTCGACTTGTGTGTAGCCTTGGGCGACGAGACATGCTTTGTTGCGAACTACTTGTCCATCTTCATCTTGCTTGTTGCGAAACACCCATTTGGTACCGATGATGTTGTGGTTGTTGACGGGCTTCTCAACCAATGTCCAAACATGGTTTCTCTCAAAGTTGTGTAGCTCTTCATGCATAGCATTTATCCAATCCGGATCTTCCAATGCTTCTTCGACCTTCATAGGTTCAATGCTAGAGATGAAAGAATAGTTTTCACAAAAGTTAGCTAAACGAGTTTTAGAGCGAGTGATTCTCCCGGTTTGAATATCATTGTAGATTTGCTCGACGGGATGGTCTTTAGCAATTCTTGCTCAAACTCGTGAAAGCTTTTGCTTGGATCTCGGTTGAACATCTTCTTCATCTTGTTCTTCTTCTTCTTCTTCTTGATCTTCATTGTTGGCGTTGTCGTTTTCTTGTCGTGGTGGAGAAGGAGGTTGTTGACGTTCGTGATGTTCTTCCTCGTTTTCTTCATCTTGGTGTGTTCCACTTGTGGATGCTTTCGTATTGACTCTTGGTTCACCTTGTCGTGAAGTAGAAGCTTCCACTTGGACAGACGAGGTACTCTCCTTCACCTCCGCTGGACGGACCTTGCCAATAGACAAGTCTTGGACTGCTTTTGAAGGATCTTTGTCTCCTACATCAATTGGCAATTGCTCTATTTGCGAGCCGTTAGATTCATCAAACTTCACATCTACCGTCTCTTCAACCTTTCGGGTGAAATTGTTGTAGACACGGTAATTGTGAGAGTTTGAGCCATAACCTAGTAGGAAACCTTCATGAGACTTAGGAGCAAATTTAGAACGACGATGCTTATCAAGAATGTAGCACTTTGGGCGAATACTCGAAAGTATCCAACTTGGGGTTTGTTACCGTGAGGAGCTCAGATGCCGTCTTGCCGAGTAGCTTGTGAAGATACAAGCGATTTGTTGCATGACAAGCTGTCTCAACCGCTTCGCCTTAAAAAGTGCTTGACGTCTTGTACTCATCAAGCATCGTTCTCGCCATTTCGATGAGCGTCCGGTTCTTCCTCTCAACAACTCCATTTTGTTGAGGTGTGTACGTAATCGAGAACTCATGTGAAATCCCTTCTTCGTCAAGAAAGGTGTCCACATTTGCGTTCTTGAACTCCGTTCCGTTGTCGCCGCGAACCTTCTTGATCTTCACTTCAAACTGATTTTGGGCCTTCCTAGCGAAGTTTTTGAAGATCTTTTGGACCTGCGATTTATCATCGAGAAAGAACACCCACGTAAATCTTGAAAAATCATCAACTATAACTAGACCAAAAGAATTTCCACCGAGACTTTTGTAAGCGTTGGGACCAAAAAGGTCCATATGAAGTAGCTCGAGTGGCCTCCTTGTGGTCATGATGTTCTTCACGGGATGCCTTCCTCCAACCTGTTTACCTGCCTGACAAGCACTGCAAAGTCTATCCTTATCAAATATGACATCGTTAACTCAAAGGATATGATTTCCTTTAATAAGCTTGTCAAGATTTCTCATGCCAACGTGACCTAGTCGTCTATGCCATAACCAGCCTTTTGAGGATTTAGCAATGAAGCAAGTTTTAGGTTGTGCCTTTTTAGAGAAATCAACAATGTAAAGATCACCTCTACGTATACCGGTATAGACCATTTTATGATTGTCTCGACGAAACACTTGGCAGTCTACTTCAGTAAATAGGACATTGAAACTGAAATCAGCAAGTCTAGATACTGAAAGTAAGTTGTAGCCAAGAGATTCAACAAGCATGACATTCTGAATGGAGCTATCATGTGAGATGGCCACCTTACCGAGGCCAACCACCTTACCCTTTGAGTTGTCACCGAAAGTGACATACTTTCGAGGACTATCATTTTCAGCAAGCTCACGAAACATGTCTTTATCTCCGGTCATGTGATCGGTACATCCACCGTCAAGAACCCATTCCTTTCCTCCCGACACATATCCTCGAGATTTGCCATAAGACTAAAATGTCTCATTGCATCATCAAGATCAAGTCACTATCATCATCCTCATCATAGTATCCATGTTCAACATCGTCATGTGGTGGATCAAGTCCTAGAGAGGGTAATTCGTTAGAGTGAGTTTGACAATGATCTTGCTTATGAATTCTTATAGCTTCGGAAATAATATCACCAATAATTCCAACATCTCCTTTGGCACGCATAAGGTTTGTAAGTTCAAATAGACGATCACCAAACATAGGATCACTAGTATTCATCTTACTCAAGGCAATAGACTTATAGAGAATTTCATATAGATTTTTCAAGGAATAATTTGGAAAGCGTTCCTCAAGAATTTTCCATATAGTGTAGGCACACTCAAGAGTAGGCAAGATTCTAATTAAGTTTCTAGGCAAGCCTCTAGTTATAAGATTAATAGTTCTAAGATTTCTAGTCATGTCAATAGATTCATCAAGGGTAGGATGCATAGGATCAACATGAGGTGCACAAGGGCTAGCAATGTACTTGTTCAAATGATATTGATTGAAAATTACAAGCATCTCATTTTTCCACTCATGAAAATACTCTCCATCAAGAATAGGCACTCTATGTCTAAGACTCCCCAAAGTAGACTCATCCATCTTCCTCCAATGGTGATTAAACCAAGGCAATGGAGACCAAAGCTCTGATACCACTTGTAGGATCTTGAGAAGAGGTGACTAGAGGGGGGTGATTAGACACTAAGTACCTAAGTTGCAGTTTTTAACTTCTTTAGGTTTAAGTGGAGTTTAGGCACAAGTTTAACATTCTCAATACATAACAAGCAAGCATGCAAATAGTATGTGAGCAGCGGAAAGTAAAGCATGCAACTTGCAAGAATGTAAAGGGAAGGGTTTGGAGAATTCAAACGCAATTGGAGACACGGATGTTTTTGTCGTGGTTCCGATAGGTGGTGCTATTGTACATCCACGTTGATGGAGACTTCAACCCACGAAAGGGTAGCAGTTCTTGTGAGTCCACGAAGGGCTCCACCCATGAAGGGTCCATGAAGAAGCAACCATGTCTATCCCACCATGGCCGTCGCCCACGAAGGACTTGCCTCACTAGCGGTAGATCTTCACGAAGTAGGCGATCTCCTTGCTCTTACAAACTCCTTGGTTCAACTCCACAATCTTGTCGGAGGCTCCCAAGTGACACCTAGCCAATCTAGGAGACACCACTCTCCAAGAGGTAACAAATGGTGTGTTGATGATGAACTCCTTCCTCTTGTGCTTCAAATGATAGTCTCCCCAACACTCAACTCTCTCTCACAGGATTTGGATTTGGTGGAAAGAAGATTTGAGTGGAAAGCAACTTGGGGAAGGCTAGAGATCAAGATTCTTGTGGTTGGAATGGAATATCTTGGCCTCAACACATGAGTAGGTAGTTCTCTCTCAGAAATAGGATGCTGGAAGTGTAGGCTTGTTCTGATGGCTCTCTCCACGAATGAAGAGGAGGTGCAGGGGTATATATAGCCTCCACACAAAATCTAACCGCTACACACAATTTACCAAACTTGGTGGGACCGAATCATCAAACTCGGTCGGACCGATTTAGTAAACCTAGTGACCGTTAGGGTTTTCTTGGGACCGATATGCAACTCGGTAGGACCGATATGGTTAGGGTTAGGGCATAACGTAATCTCGGTGAGACCAATTACACAAACTCGGTGAGACCGATTTTGGTAATTAGCTAACCAGAGAGTTGGTATGGCAAACTCGGTGGGACCGATTACTCAAACTCGGTGAGACCGATTTTGGTAATAAGTTAACCAGAGAGTTTGCATTGTAATCTCGGTAGTACCGATTACATAAACTCGGTGAGACCGATTTTGGTAATGGACATACGGAGAGATTACAATCCCATCTCGGTGAGACCGAGATCCCTATCAGTGAGACCGATTTGCCTAGGGTTTGTGTGGCGATGGCTATGACATTTGAACTCGGTGGCGCGGATAGAAAGAATCGGTAGGGCCGAGTTTGACTTTAGGTTTAGGTCATATGTGTGGAAGTGGGAAAGTAGTTGAGGGTTTTGGAGCATATCACTAAGCACATGAAGCAAGAGGCTCATTAAGCAACACCTCATCCCTCCTTGATAGTATTGGCTTTTCCTATAGACTCAATGTGATCTTGGATCACTAAAATGTAAAATGAAGAGTCTTGAGCTTGAGGCTTGAGCCAGTCCTTTGTCCTTAGCATCTTGAAGGAGTTCCCACATCCTTTAGTCCATGCCACTCCATTGTTGAACTTATCTGAAACATACTAGATAAAAGTGTTAGTCCAACAGGAGATATGTTGACATTAATTACCAAAACCACCTAGGGAGCACTTGTGCTTTCAGAAACCCAGTTCAACACCTTTCTCGAACCTTTATCTATAAGTATGGTTATGTATGGAAACTAGTAATATCGTCTTGCTCTGTCCCATACTTTCTAGGTTGCTGATAATGAGACTCCCATAATTTTCAACATATGAGGTTCAAGTTGGATAGCCAAGATGATGCAACCATACAAGCTTGCACCCATGTTTTCAAGTCTGCTCTGCAACAGTATCGGTATAACTTGAGGAAAACTCACTTTGAAGGCAAGGATAACAGTGAACTTGCCCAAACATCTCCAGTGGAAAATATATCGGATGAAGATTGGAGAGGCCTCGTTAAACACTGGTTTGATCCAAAGTATCAGGTACATTATATATATGTGATCAGATCACATGTTGAAGTCCTATTTACGCATGTGCCACACAAATCTATCTTCTAGTAGGTGAACTGTTCAAAGAACAAGGCCAATCGTACGAAAGTGAAATTTCAACAGACGACAGGATCTCATAGCTATATTACACACTGCGAGGCTCTTGTAATTAGCTGTTGTTTCACTCTTTTCGCTGTACCATATTATCAGATCTATATTGACTTGTTCCAAATGCAGAGGAAAGCCCGCAAGGACCAAAAAGTACCTGAACCAAATGATGTGGAAATCTTCAAGGACTGTCACACCAGCAAGACGAAGGGCATACACCAGTCAACGCCGCTGTTGTAAGTCCTTAATCCTCATGCCTTTTAACTACTACTTTGACTTGTGCCTTGAACTGCATGGTTTGCAGCCAATGTCTATTACTCTTTTAAATTTTATACACAATTGTCTTAGCGTATCATTGCACCTTACAAGGTTTAAAAGAGAGGAGTGATGTTCCCTTGATCTTGACCTGTAATCTAGTTCCGTGCTGGACTTGCCCACACAACGTTACAATTGCCTGTTTGTCTGTTCTCGGTTATTTTGTGATATGAATGATGTCATACTATGCTTACCGTATTATAAACTTTGTCTCTCTATCCTTAACAATGTGAAGAAATAGACAATACATTAGCCATGGTACATGGTCATATGTTTGGAACCTGGTTTTATTATGTACATTGCAGTAAAATACAGCTAATATTTTACATGGGTTCACCGTAATAAGTTACGTATATAGACCAAAGCTATTTTGTTTGGTTTTGATGCCTCCTTAATATCTTACATTGCAGGTACTACTAATGTAAAACCTCAACTTTTCAGCAAGCTATGGAAAAAATGGTGGAACCGCCACCTTCTGAAGGTGGCGAGGCAACTATAACCGCAATGTCAGCTCTTGCTGCAGTGGGTCAGTACCTGTCCACTAACAGTGCCATAAACATGTTCCTGCGTAATACTGGGTTGGTTGTTAAGGCAATCTCATCCAAACTGCCTCATGATCAAGATATGCAAGCTTAAAACAATGTTATATCTGCGCTCCAGACACAAGTCCATTCCCTAACAGAGACCCTTTGTGAAACAAGGACATACATTGTTCGATGTTGTCAAGATATGCATGGTTTTGAAACCAGACTATCAGACATTTGCTATGTTGTTCAAGAGCCTAGGAGAAATGAAGGCGAAGGTTATGGTGCTCCATCGGATAATACAACATGAAAACGTAACAGTCAGGTCAAATGAACTAAGCTTCGGAACTTCTGGTGGTGCATTTATCTGCCAGACTGTTAACTTTTATGCCAACCTTCCTTTTGTTTTATAGTTGTAGTTTGTTTTGTTGGGTTACAAAAAAATTTCTTAACGTGCAGCCACCGAGTGAAGAAAATAGCAAGCCATTTTTGTATAGTGTAGGGTGTTCCCTATATTTGCACCGGTGGTGATCTTTGATGCCCAGTGGATGTAATCTGTGCAATCTCCTTAATAGCCTAGCGTTAGTTTCGGGCTTATTTATTTCCTAGTCTTCTTTTTCCCTGGTTTGCTAGTGGCCGCAACAACCATGGGCCATATACGGACCATGGTAACTTTGACCCTGCTACGGGCCGTAGGATCCATGGGGCTCCTACGGGCCGTCGATAAATGGGCCTCCAACAGGGCCATAGAATCGATGGGCCCCGGGTCATCGGATAAATGGGTCTACATGGGTCGTAAACAGGCGTAATTGGTATCAGCCCAGCACGGTAACGGGTCGTTAACAGGCCGGAGGACAGCAAAGGCTTAATTCTGTCACAGGCATAACGGGTCGTTAATGGGCCAGAATATAGGATGGGCTGGAAACGGTGCAACGGGTTAACAGGCCAGAAACGAGCCGACTCCTGCCATGGGCCGAATTTGGCCCATTATGGGAACATGCCAGTAATGGGCCGAAAGTAATCGAGGGCCGGAAAGGAGGCAAGAACGTATGGGCCGTCAGTAGGCCGAAAGCTAAAATGGGCTGGAAACGGCCCATGTGAATCATGGGCCGTTAACGGGTACAAAGAAATTGACTGTTCATTATGGGCTAGAGTCACCGTGGGCCTCAAAAGGGCCTAAAGATACGAAGGCCTCATATGGTCCATACATGGGCCGAAAGTGAAACGGGCCGGTGTTATATCTGACGGCCCACATGACGTTGTTGGTCCGATTTTGGGTAGACCCTAACGAGCCCTGAGTTACCGGGCCATAAAATGGGCTATTTGCGAAGTGACCGTTAACAGGCTTTTCATGGGCCAGCCCACTAACTTTTGACCAAGTCAAACGGGCCGGCCTTTGTAAGCTAAATGGGCCATTGGTGGGCCGTCGCATGTGTCGACATACCATAGGCGCCTATCTGACCCACTGACAGGTGACACGTGTTTCCTTCGGCCAATCAGAATTTTACACGTGGAAATTTCCCATTGGTCCGGGCTGTTAACGGGTTAACGGATCCAAAACCGGACCTGATAGCTTAACGGCGACCCGTTACGATGGATGCCACGTGTCGGTCACCCTTGACGAAAGCAATTCTGTGACGCGCGATTTATCATCATGGAAGTGGACACTTTCGTGATGATAATTTTGGTAATGTCATGGAACACTTCTATGACAGCACAGGTATGACTATCTTTATTCTGTCATAAAATCATCATGGATGTACATGCATGACAAAAAACGTGATCTACTGTGACAAACACGTATTATCACGGAAGTGTATTTTTTGTAGTGATCTCACGTGATGATCGGACATGGTTTAGTTGATATGGATCATGTGATCATTTAGATGACTCGAGGGATGTCAATCTAAGTGGGAGTTCTTAAGTAATTTGATTAATTGAACTTAATTTATCATGAACTTAGTCCTGATAGTATTTGCATATCTATGTTGTAGATTAATAGCTCGCGTATAGCTCCCGAGTTTTATTTTTGATATGTTCCTAGAGAAAACTAAGTTGAAAGATGATAGTAGCAATGATGCGGACTGGGTCCGTGATCTGAGGATTATCCTTTTTTTACTATAAACAGTAGGATTATCCTCATTGCTGCATAGAATAATTATGTCCTTGATGCACCGCTAGGTGACAGATCTATTGCAGGAGCAGAAGCACATGTTATAAACGTCTGACAAGCTAGGTATGATGACTACTTGATAGTTTAGTGCGCCATGCTTAATGGCTTAGAACTGGGACTTCAAAAACGTTTTGAACGCCAGAGAGCATATGAGATGTTCCAAGAGCTTAAATTGGTATTTCAGACTCATGCCCGTGTCGAGAGGTATGACACCTCTGACAAGTACTTTGCCTACAAGATGGAGGAGAATAGCTCAGCCAGTGAGCATGTACTCAGAATGCCTGGGTACTACAATCGCTTGAATCAAGTGGGAGTTAATCTTCCAGATAAAATAGTAATTGACAGAGTTCTCTAGTCACTACTAGAACTTCGTGATGAACTATAATATGCAAGGGATAAAGAAAACAATTCTCGAGCTCTTCGCGATGCAGAAACGACGAAGGTAGAAATCAAGAAAGAGCATCAAGTGTTGATGGTTAACAAGACCACTAGTTTCAACAAAAAGGGAAAGAAAGGGAACTTCAAGAAGAATGGCAAGCAAGTTGCCACTCCCGTGAAGAAGCCCAAAGCTAGACCTAAGCTTGAAACTGAGTGCTTCTACTACAAACAGAATGGTCACTGGAAGCGGAACTACCCCAAATACTTGGCGGATAAGAAGGATGGCAAAGTGAACAAAGGTATATTTGATATACATGTTATTGATGTGTACTTTACTAGTGTTCATAGTAGCCCCTGGATATTTAATACCGATTCAGTTGGTAAGGTTTGTAACTCGAAACAGGAGTTGCAAAATGAGTAGATACTAGTTAAGGACGAGGTGACGTTGTGTAGGTTGATAAGATCACCATCGCACACTCCCTTTACCGTCGGGATTAGTGTTGAACCAAAAATAAATGTTATTTGGTGTTTGTGTTGAGCATCAATATGATTGGATCATGTTTATTGCAATACGGTTATTCATTTAAGTCAAAGAATAATTGTTATTCTGTTTACATGAATTAAAATTTCTATGGTCATACACTCAATATAAATGGTTTATTGAATCTCGATAATAGTGATACACATATTCATAATATTGATGCCAAAAGATGCAAAGTTTATAATGATAATGCAACATATTTGTGGCACTGCCGTTTAGGTCATATTGGTGTAAAGCGCATGAAGAAACTCCATGTGGATGGACTTTTGGAATCTCTTGATTATGAATCAGTTGATACTTGCGAACCATGCCTCATGGGCAAGATGACTAAAACTCCGTTCTCCGGAACAATGGAGCGAGCTAATGACTTATTGTAAATAATACAACCGATGTATGCGGTCCGATGAGTGTTTAAGCTCGCGGAGGGTGTCATTATTTTCTGACCTTCACATATGATTTGAGCAGATATGGGTATATCTACTTAATGAAACACAAGTCTGAAACACTTAAAAAGTTCAAAGAATTTCAAAGTGAAGTGGAGAATCATCGTAACAACAAAATAAAGTTTCTACGATCTGATCACGGAAGCGAATATTTGAGTTATGAGTTTGGCCTTCATTTAAAACAATGTGGAATAGTTTCACAACTCACGCCACCTAGAACACCACAACGTAATGGTGTGTATGAACGTCGTAACCGTACTTTATTAGATTTGGTACGATCTATGATGTCTCTTATCGATTTACCACTATCGTTTTGGGGTTATGAATTAGATACAGCTGCATTCATGTTAAATAGGGCACCATCTAAATCCATTGAGATAACACCGTGTGAACTTTGGTTTGGCAAGAAACCTAAGTTGTTGTTTCTTAAAGTTTGGGGTTGCGATGCTTACATGAAAAAGTTTCAGCCTGATAAGCTCGAACCCAAAACGGAGAAGTACGTCTTCATAGGATACCCAAAAGAAACTGTTGGGTATACCTTCTATCACAGATCCGAAGGCAAGATCTTTGTTGCTAAGAATGGATCCTTTCTAGAGAAGTAGTTTCTCTCGAAAGAAGTGAGTGGGAGGAAAGTAGAACTTGATAAGGTAACTGTACATTCTCTCGAATTGGAAAGTTGCTCATCACAGAGAACCGTTTCCGTGATGCCTACACCAACAAGAGAGGAAGCTAATGATAATGATCATGAAACTTCAGATCAAGTTACTACCAAACCTCGTAGGTCAACTAGAGCACGTTCCTCGCCAGAGTGGTAAGGTAATCCTATTCTAGAAGTCATGTTACTAGACCATGAAGAACCTACAAACTATGAGGAAGCGATGATGAGCCCAGATCCCGCAAAATGGCTTGAGGCCATGAAATCTGAGATGGGGTCCATGTGTGAGAACAAAGAATGGACTTTGGTTGACTTGCCCGATGATCGGCAAGCCATAGAAAATAAATGGATCTTTAAGAGGAAGACGAATGCTGATGGTAGTGTTACTATCTACAAAGCTTGAATTGTCACAAAAAGTTTTTTTGACAAGTTCAAGGTGTTGACTACGATGAGTTTTTCTCACTCGTATCGATGCTTAAGTCTGTTTGAATCATGTTAGCAATTGCCGCATTTTATGAAATCTGGCAAATGGATATCTGTCGTGGGATTGTCACGGCAGATGTCCTAGTGTGAGGACTTAGTTGTGGAGCCATCACAACTAGGTTAGCTTAAAGGGGCTAAACGGGACAAAGGACACAGGGAGTTTACACTGGTTCGGCCCCTTGCGGTGAAGGTAAAGGCATAATCCAGTTTGAGGTGGTATTGCTTATGTATCGATTACCAGGGAGCAAATATGCTTGACCAGGTTGACGCCCGGTGGCTTACAGAGTCCCGTCCGGCTCATAAATGTATCTGGCCCGGTGACTTAACTACAATTGCCTTATAATACAAGTCACATACATATGGCGGTTTACACCTACGGGCCTTAAGCCGCCTTTGGGCCTTGGGCTCTTCATAGTCATCCTCATGAGCCGCCATCTTCGATCCTTCCTGGGCTTTGTCTTGTGAGTCGCCAGGAGTTAACCCGGCCCCTCCTAGGCGAGTTAACTCAATAGCTATATCCCCAACATTAGGCCCCAGGTTGATTTGAACTTGTTCACATCAATCTTCAACACTTGGAAAAATTCCTTCTTCATTACCTTCACGGAAATTTGTAACTCGCCGTGATGTCATCCTCCGGAATCATGATAACCCGCCATGACGTCACCTGTAATTAATTTTACTCAAAACCAAAATCTTTAATGTACCTCCTCATTTTAATCAATCTCCGAAAATCGAGGCATCTATATTGTCACATATCTGTTTTTGGTCTCCTCGATTCCCGCGCTTGTCACTTATCCATTTGCCTTATAAATAGAACTGGGGGTCTCTTTCACTCCCCCCCCCCCCCCTCCGTGCCTCTTTGTCTTGTCTTCTTCCTCGCGACTGAAGGAAATATGCCCTAGAGGCAATAATAAAGTTATTATTTATTTCCTTATTTCATGATAAATGTTTATTATTCATGCTAGAATTGTATTAACCGGAAACATAATACATGTGTGAATACATAGACAAACAGTGTCACTAGTATGCCTCTACTTAACTAGCTCGTTAATCGAAGATGGTTATGTTTCCTAACCATAGACATGAGTTGTCATTTGATTAACGGGATCACATCATTAGGAGAATGATCTGATTGACATGACCCATTCCGTTAGCCTAGCACTTGATCGTTTAGTATGTTGCTATTGCTTTCTTCATGACTTATACATGTTCCTATAACTATGAGATTATGCAACTCCGTTTACCGGAGGAACACTTTGGGTACTACCAAACGTCACAACGTAATCGGGTGATTATAAAGGAGTACTACAGGTGTCTCCAAAGGTACATGTTGGGTTGGCGTATTTCGAGATTAGGTTTTGTCACTCCGATTGTCGGAGAGGTATCTCTGGGCCTTCTCGGTAATACACATCACATAAGCCTTGCAAGCATTACAACTAATGAGTTAGTTGTGAGATGATGTATTACGGAGCGAGTAAAGAGACTTACCGATGCGAGATTGAACTAGGTATTGGATACCGACGATCAAATCTCGGGTAAAGTAACATACCGATGACAAAGGGAACAACGATGATGTAATGCGGACTGACCGAAAAAGATCTTCGTAGAAAATGTAGGAACCAAAATGGGCATCCAGGTCCCGCTATTGGTTATTGACCGGAGATGTGTCTCGGTCATGTCTACATTGTTCTCGAACCGTAGGGTCCGCACGCTTAAGGTTTTGATGACGGTTATATTATGAGTTTATGTATTTTGATGTACCGAAGGTTGTTGAGTCCCGGATATGATCACGGACATGACGAGGAGTCTCGAAATGGTCGAGACATAAAGATTAATATATTGGACGGATATATTTGGACACCGGAAAGGTTAGGAGAAGTTTGGAGCTCAGGAGGTTACCGAACCCCGGGAGGTATATGGGCCTTATTGGGCCCATGTAGGAGGAAGGGAGAAGGAACAAGGGAGGCGCGCCCCCAAGCCCAATCCGGGTGGGGAGGGGCCGGCCCCCTTCCTTTCTCCTTCCCCTCTTCCTATTCCTACTACTAGTACTACTTCCTAATACTAGTACTCCTTCCTTCCCTCCAAATAAGATAAGGAAAAGAGGGAAACCTACTTGGAGTAGGTTTCCCTCCCTATGGCGCCCCCTTTGAGGCCGGCCACCTCCTCCCTCCCTCCTTTATATACGGGGTAGGGGGCACCCTAGAACACACAAGTTGATCCTTGAGATCGTTCCTTAGCCGTGTGCGGTGCCCCTCCACCATATTCCACCTCGGTCATATCATAGCGGTGCTTAGGCGAAGCCTGCGTCAGTAGAACATCAAGATCGTCCTGCCCGTCGTCTTGTGAACTCCCTCTCCCCGGAGCTTTGCTGGATCGGAGCCCGAGGAGGCGTCATCGAGCTGAGCGTGTGCCAAGAACTCGAGGCGCCGAATGTAACGGCGCTGGGATCGGCTGGATCGCGAGGAGAACGTCGACTACTTCCTCTACGTTGTGATCGACTCGGGCGCCGGAGTAACGGCGCTGGGATCGGCCGATCGTGAGGAGAACGTCGACTACTTCCTCTACGTTGTGATCGCTTCCGCTTTGGTCTACGAGGGCGTAGACAATACTCTCCCTCTCGTTGCTATGCCATCACCATGGTCCTGTGTGTGCGTAGGAAATTTTTGAAATTACCTCGTTCCCAACAAAGTGGCATCCGAGCCTGGTTTTATGCGTTGATGTCATATGCACGAGTAGAACACAAGTGAGTTGTGGGCGATACAAGTCATACCGCCTACCAGCATGTCATACTTTGGTTCAGCGGTATTGTGAGATGAAGCGGCCGGACCGACATTACACGTGCGCTTACTGCGAGACTGGTTTCACCGCTACGAGCACTCGTGCTTAAAGGTGGCTGGCGGGTGTCTGTCTCTCTCACTTTAGTTGAACCGAGTGTGGCTACGCCGGTCCTTGAGAAGGTTAAAGCGGAGTCTATTTGTGAAAGTATCGTTGTGGTCTTGATGCGTAGGTGAGATTGGTTCTTGCTTAAGCCCGTAGCAGCCACGTAAAATTTGCAACAACAAAGTAGAGGACGTCTAACTTGTTTCTGCAGGGCATGTTGTGATGTGATATGGTCAAGACGTGATGCTATATTTTATTGTATGAGATGATCATGTTTTGTAACCGAAGTTATCGGCAATCGGCTGGAGCCATATGGTTGTCGCTTTATTGTATGAAATGCAACGCATACATAATTGCTTTACTTTATCTCTAAGCGGTAGCGATAGTCGTAGAAGCAATAGATGGCGTAAACGACAACGATGCTACGATGGAGATCAAGGTGTCGCGCCGGTGATGATGGTGATCACGGCGGTGCTTGAGATGGAGATCACAAGCACGAGATGATGATGGCCATATCATATCACTTATATTGATTGCATGTGATGTTTATCCTTTATGCATCTTATTTTGCTTTGATTGACGGTAGCATTATAAGATGATCTCTCACTAAAATTATCAAGAAGTGTTCTCCACGAGTATGCACCGTTGCGAAAGTTCTTCGTCTTTGAGACACCACGTGATGATCGGGTGTGATAGGCTCTACGTTCAAATACAACGGGTGCAAAAGCAGTTGCACACGCAGAATACTCGAGTTAAACTTGACGAGCCTAGCATATAACAGATATGGCCTCGGAACACGGAGACCCGAAGGTCGGCGTGAATCATATAGTAGATATGATCAACATAGTGATGTTCACCATTGAAACTACTCCATCTCACGTGATGATCGGACATGGTTTAGTTGATTTGGATCACGTAATCACTTAGATGACTAGAGAGATATCTGTCTAAGTGGGAGTTCTTAAGTAATATGATTAATTGAACTTTAACTTATCATGAACTTAGTCCTGGTAGTATTTTGCAAATTATGTTGTAGATCAATAGCTCGCGTTGTTGCTTCCCTATGTTTTTATATGGTTGTTATGATATGTTCCTAGAGAAAATTGTGTTGAAAAATGTTAGTAGCAATGATGCGGATTGGATCCGTGATCTGAGGTTTATCCTCATTGCCGCACGTAAGAATTATGTCCTTAATGCACCACTAGGTGACGGACCTATTGCAGGAGCAAATGCACGGGCGTTATGAACGTTTGGCTAGCTCAATATGATGACTACTTGATAGTTTAGTGCACCATACTTAACGGCTTAGAATCGGGACTTCAAAGACGTTTTGAACGTCATGGACCATATGAGATGTTCCAGAACTGAAGTTAATATTTCAAGCAAATACCCGAGTTGAGAGATATGAAGTCTCCAACAAGTTCTATAGCTAAAAGATGGAAGAGAATCGCTCAACTAGTGAGCATGTTCTCAGATTGTCCAGGTACTTCAATCGCTTGAATCAAGTGGGAGTTAATCTTCCGGATAAGACAGTGATTGATGTAATTCTCTAGTCACCATCACTAAAACTTCGTGATGAACTATAGTATGCAAGGGATGACGAAAACGATTCCCGAGCTCTTCGTGATGTTGAAATCGACGAAGGTAAAAATCAAGAAAGAGCATCAAGTGTTGATGATTGACAAGACCACTAGTCTCAAGGAAAAGGGCAAAGGGAAGAAGGGAACTTAAAGAAGAACGGCAAGCAAGTTGTTGCTCGAGTGAAGAAGCCCAAGTCTGGACCTAAGCACGAGACTAAGTGCTTTTGCTGCAATGGAACTGGTCACTAGAAGCGGAACTACCCCAAGTATTTGGCGGATAAGAAGGATGGCAAAGTGAACAAAGGTATATTTGATATACAGATTATTGATGTGTATTTTACTAGTGTTCGTAGCAACCTCGGTATTTGATCTTTGGTTCAATTGCTAAGAGTAGTAACTTGAAATGGGAGTTGCAGAATGAACAGAAACTAGTTGAAGGGGAAGTGACGATGAGTGTTGGAAGTAGTTCCAAGATTGATATGATCATCATCGCACACTCCCTATACTTTCGGGATTAGTGTGGAACCTAAATAAGTGTTATTTGGTGTTGAGCATAAATATGATTTGATCATGTTTAGTGCAATACGGTTATTCATTTAAGTAAGAGAATAAATTGTTGTTCTGCTTACATGAATAAAACCTTATATGGTTACACACCCAATAAAAATGATTCATTGGATCTCGATCATAGTGATACACATATTCATAATATTGAAACCAAAAGATGCAAAGTTAATAATGATAGTGCAACTTATTTGAGGCACTGCCGTTTAGGTCATATTGGTGTAAAGCACATGAAGAAAACTCCATGCTGATGGACTTTTGGAATCACTTGATTATGAATCATTTGATGCTTACGAACCGTGCCTTTTGGGCAAGATGACTAAAACTCCGTTCTCCGGAACAATGGAACAAGCTACTGACTTATTGAAAATAATACATACCGATGTATGCGATTCAATGAGTGTTGATGCTCGTGGCAAGTATCATTATTTTCGACCTTCACAAGATGATTTGAGCAGATATGCGTATATCTTCTTGATGAAACATAAGTCTGAAATAGTTGAAAAGTTCAAAGAATTTCAGAGTGAAGTAGAAAATCATCGTGACAAGAAAATAAAGTTTCTGCGATCTGATCGTGGAGATGAATATTTGAGTTACGAGTTTGGTCTTCAATTAAAACAAAGTGGAATAGTTTCACAGCTCACGCCACCTGGAACACCACAACGTTATGGTGTGTCCGAACGTCATAACCGTACTTTATTTTGATATGGTGCGATCAATGATGTCTCTTACCGATTTACCACTATCGTTTTGGGGTCATGCATTAGAGACAGCTGCATTCACGTTTAATAGGGCACCATCTAAATCCGTTGAGGTGACACCGTATGAACTATGGTTTAATAGTAAACCTAAGTCGTCGTTTCTTAAAATTTGGAGTTGTGATGCTTATGTGAAAAAGGTTTCACCGATAAGCTCGAACCCAAATCGGAGGAGTGCATCCTCATAGAATACCCAAAGGCAACTATCGGGTACACCTTCTATCACAGATCCGAAGGCAAGTTATTCGTTGCTAAGGTGGATCCTTTCTAGAAGAAGTTTCTCTCGAAAGAAGTGAGTGGGAGGAAAGTAAGAGCTTGATAAGGTAATTTGTACCTTCTCCCGAATTGGAAAGTAGTTCATCACATAAATCAGTTCCAGTGATTCCTACACCAATTAGTGAGGAAGCTAATGATGATGATCATGAAACTTCAGATCAAGTTACTACAAAACCTTGTAGGTCTTCCAGTACAGTCCGCACTGTGAGTGGTACGGTAATCCTATTCGGAAGTCATGTTACTAGACCATGATGAACCTACGAACTATGAGGAAGCGATGATGAGCCCAGATTCCATGAAATGGTTTGAGACCATGAAATCTGAGATGGGATCCATGTATGAGAACAAAGTGTGGACTTTGATGGAGTTGCCGATGATCGGCAAGCCATATTATATAAATGGATCTTCAAGAGGAAGACAAATGCTGATAGTAGTATTACTATCTACAAAGCTCGACTTGTCGCAGAAAGGTTTTCGACAAGTTCAAGGTGTTGACTACAATGAGATTTTCTCAAGCTGTAGCGATGCTTAAAGTCTGTCCGAATCATGTTAGCAATTGCCACATTTTATGAAATCTGGCAAATGGATGTCAAAACTACATTCTTTAATGGTTTTATTAAAGAAGAGTTGTATATGATGCAACCGTAAGGTTTTGTCAATCCTAAAGGAGCTAACAAAATGTGCAAGCTCCAATGATCCATCTATGGACTGGTGCAAGCATCTCGGAGTTGGAATAAACGCTTTGATAGTGTGATCAAAGCATATGGTTTTATGCAGACTTTTGGAAAAGCCTGTATTTACAAGAAAGTGAGTGGGAGCACTACTGACATTTCGATAAGTATATGTGAATGACATATTGTTGATCGGAAATAATGTAGAATTATTCTGCAAAGCATAAAGGAGTATTTGAAAGGAGTTTTTCAAAGAAGGACCTCGGTGAAGCTGCGTACAAATTGAGCATCAAGATCTATTGAGATAGATCAAAATGCTTGATGAGTTTTTTCAATAAGAACATACCTTGTCAAGATTTTGAAGTAGTTCAAAATGGAACAGTCGAAGAAAAGTTCTTGCACAGTGTTGCAAAGGTGTGAAATTGAGTAAGACTCAAATCCGACCACGATGAAAATAGAAAAGAGAATGAAAGTCATTCCCTATGCCTCACCATAGGTTCTATAAAGTATGCTATGCTATGTACCGGACCTATTGTATACCTTGCTCTGAATTTTGCAAGGAGTACAATAGTGATCTAGGAGTAGATCACTTTGGACATTGGTCAAGAACATCCTTAGTGAGGACTAAGGAAATATTTCTCGATTATGGAGGTGATAAAAGAGCCCGTCGTAAAGAGTTACATCGATGCAAGCTTTTTACACTGATCCGGATGACTCTAAGTCTCAATCTGGATACATATTGTAAGTGGGAGCAATTAGCTAGAGTAGCCCGTGCGAGCATTGTAGACATAGAATATTTGCAAAATACATACGGCTCACGAATGTGACAGACCGTTGACTAAGCTTCTCTCACGAGCAAAACATGATCATCCCTTAGTACTCTTTGGGTGTTAATCACATAGCGATGTGAACTAGATTATTGACTCTAGTAAACCCTTTGGGTGTTGGTCACATGACGATGTGAACTGTGGGTGTTAATCACATACGAGATGTGAATATTAGTGTTGAATCACATGATGATGTGAACTAGATTATTGACTCTAGTGCAAGTGGGAGACTGAAGGAAATATGCCCTAGAGGCAATAATAAAGTTATTATTTATTTCCTTATTTCATGATAAATGTTTATTATTCATGCTAGAATTGTATTAACTGAAACATAATACATGTGTGAATACATAGACAAAGCAGTGTCACTAGTATGCCTCTACTTGACTAGCTCGTTAATCGAAGATGGTTATGTTTCCTAACCATAGACATGAGTTGTCATTTGATTAACGGGATCACATCATTAGGAGAATGATCTGATTGACATGACCCATTCCGTTAGCCTAGCACTTGATCGTTTAGTATGTTGCTATTGCTTTCTTCATGACTTATACATGTTCCTATAACTATGAGATTATGCAACTCCGTTTACGGAGGAACACTTTGGTACTACCAAAGCGTCACAACGTAATCGGGTGATTATAAAGGAGTACTACGGTGTCTCCAAAGGTACATGTTGGGTTGGCGTATTTCGAGATTAGGTTTTGTCACTCCGATTGTCGGAGAGGTATCTCTGGGCCTTCTCGGTAATACACATCACATAAGCCTTGCAAGCATTACAACTAATGAGTTAGTTGTGAGATGATGTATTACGGACGAGTAAAGAGACTTACCGAAGTGAGATTGAACTAGGTATTGGATACCGACGATCAAATCTCGGGTAAGTAACATACCGATGACAAAGGGAACAACGTATGTT
Source organism: Aegilops bicornis (assembly GCA_021605145.1). Lineage (NCBI taxonomy): Eukaryota > Viridiplantae > Streptophyta > Magnoliopsida > Poales > Poaceae > Aegilops > Aegilops bicornis. The sequence goes on along the minus strand of CM038669.1, from coordinate 382,473,676 downwards.
GTTATGCGGTCTGACCGATAAAGATCTTCAGTGAAAATGTAGGAACCAAAATGGGCATCCGAGGTCCCGCTATTGGTTATTGACCGGAGATGTGTCTCGGTCATGTCTACATTGTTCTCGAACCGTAGGGTCCGCACGCTTAAGGTTTCGATGGCGGTTATATTATGAGTTTATGTATTTTGATGTACCGAAGGTTGTTGAGTCCGGATATGATCACGGACATGACGAGGAGTCTTGAAATGGTCGAGACATAAAGATTAATATATTGGACGGATATATTTGGACACCGGAAAGGTTCCGGAGAAGTTTGGAGCTCGGGAGGTTCTGGAACCCCGGGAGGTATATGGGCCTTATTGGGCCCATGTAGGAGGAAGGGAGAAGGAACAAGGGAGGCGCGCCCCAAGCCCAATCCGACTTGGGGAGGGGGCCCCCCTTCCTTTCTCCTTCCCCTCTTCCTATTCCTACTACTAGTACTACTTCCTAATACTAGTACTCCTTCCTTCCCCTCCAAATAAGATAAGGAAAGAGAGGAAACCTACTTGGAGTAGGTTTCCCCCTCTATGGCGCGCCCCTTTGAGGCCGGCCACCTCCTCCCTCCCTCCTTTATATACGGGGTAGGGGGCACCCTAGAACACACAAGTTGATCCTTGAGATCGTTCCTTAGCCGTGTCTGGTGCCCCCTCCACCATATTCCACCTCGGTCATATCATAGCAGTGCTTAGGCGAAGCCTGCGTCGATAGAACATCAAGATCGCCACCACGCCTGCCGCGTCGATTGTTAACTCCCTCTCCCCGAGCTTTGGCCGGATCGGAGCCCGAGGAGCGCCATCGAGCTGAGCGTGTGCCAAGAACTTGAGGCGCCGAGTAACGGCCGCCGATCGGGCCGGATCGCGAGGAGAACGTCGACTACTTCCTCTATGTTGTGATCGACTCGGAGGCGCCAAGTAATGGCGCTGGGATCGGCTGGATCGCGAGGAGAACGTGACGACTACTTCCTCTACGTTGTGATCGCTTCCGCTTTGGTCTACGAGGGTACGTAGACAATACTCTCCCCTCTCGTTGCTATGCCATCACCATGGTCCTGTGTGTGCGTAGGAAATTTTTTGAAATTACCTCGTTCCCCAACAGCGACGCCCTAGCATGCGAGCTCCGCTGCCGCCATCAACCTTCATCTCCACTCCGACGACGGCCGCTGCATCAACCTGTTCGGTCTAGATTTCATCCGCGCTCCTCCCCTGCTCAACAGCCTCGGTTAGTCCTTCATCTTCCTCTCCATATAGATCCATTAGGGTTTCGACAGAGTTCATCATAGTTCGTCCTCGTTCATCACCGTAGCACCCCTTTTTGACTTGAACTTAGTATCTCTCCTGCGCGGTAATGTTCATAGTACTTATTTTCACTATCAGGACATCTCCTGTCAAACGGAAAATTCGATCTGGATCTTATGAACTTCTCAAGCACCGTAATTTAAGCCTAAATATTTTCCATTTATCTGATGCGCCATAGATCCAAAATTATAACATCCATATGTGAAAACTGTATTTTTGAACACTTAGCCATTTTCCTCATCCGTAGATCTGTTCTTTTCAACATCGGTATAAGTGGCTTAACTCAAAAAAATAGGAACCCGCCAGGTATGATTAGTCCCCTCTTAAGCCGCCACTAGCTCTTCAGTAATCTTGAAATATCAATCTTCAGCTTAATACCTAATCATGCTTCATTATTATTTGTCCTTTAACCATAAGCCGGCTTAACCATGTGAACTTAAACCGGCATAAAATTTCCTTTTTCAGAAATGGCTAAGACGTATACTTCTTGCAATTGGGTCAAATCCCAGGTTACTGAGGAAGAACTGAACAATTATGTTGCCACTGACGCCTTAGCTAAAAAGGAGGACATCCACTGGAGAGCTCCTGGTGATGAAGTCCCTCCTCAACCCAAAGAGGGAGAAGTAATCGTTTTTACTAATCACTTGGGTCGGGGGTTCAGCCCCACCAGCTCAAAAAATTTCCGTGATGTACTTCATTTCCTCCAACTGCATCCTCAAGAAATCGGACCCAACTTCGTGTCCAATATTTGCAACTTTCAAGTATTCTGTGAAGCCTACCTTCAAGAAGAGCCCACGGTTGATCTGTTCAGGGAATTCTATTATTTAAACCGTCAAACTAAATTTGTTGATGGGCCATTCCAAGAGCTTGGTGGAGTCATTATTTAGAAGAGGAAAGATGTCAGTTTTCCTCACGCCAAGCTGCATAGCCACCCCAAGGATTGGAACCAGACTTGGTTCTATGTTAAAGATACCTCTCCAACTGGTGAGAATCCCCTACCGGGTTACCACGAGCACCGGCTTAACAACAACCATCCGCTTCCCCAATGGCTTGATTCAAAGGAACGGGCCAAATATGCACCTGCGTTTTCAAAGCTCGGAGCCTTTATGGCCAATAGCTTAACTGGCGTCGATTTCTTCCGATGTTGGCTGACTTGGGGCATCTTGCCATTAAGCCGCCGCTTCGGCTTAATGTGCGAATATACTGGTGATGTTAAAGATCCTCAGCGCCATTGTGATATTCAGTTAACTGAAGCAGAAGTTACTAAAGCCACCAAAAACCTGTTAAATGAGCCTGTAAAAGAGTGCATCAAAACTGGACTTAGTCCTTTCTGCACTGTCAATAAGCCACCAGCCTTAAGATTTGCTCAATTCCTACTTAATCCTTATTCTTAGTATTCTCTTATGACATTTCCAATCTTAACAGGCTGATGACCCATTTTGGAAGAGGAAACCACAGGATAAGCCGGCCAAAGCGCCTCGTGTCAAAACCAAGGCCAACAAGAAACCTTTCAAAAAGAAGACCTCCGAGTCTGCCGAGTTAAATATTGACGATGACGATGATAACCATGAGTCGGAGGTAGAACTTGATTCACTTGGCTCTTTTTTCATACATCTCACTCACAATGATTGTTATCAGGACGACCCAGAGGCTAGCCGTGCAGGTGATGCAGAGGTAATTATTCTTTCCTCCGGCTCAGAACCTCTACCAACACAGAAAACTCGTCAAGCAAGCTGGAAAGTAAGATTTTCTCACCCTCTAGCTTACTTGGATCCCAACTTTCTTTTGAAGAAACAACAACATGAAGCTCGCCGAACGACCCGACATAGCGGCAACGTGATCACTTCTTCCGGGTTACCGAACACTCCACTTCGCAAGCGCTGTCTAGAGGTCTTATATATTTCTGACATACTTTTCCCCAAGGCGGGTTATTTTCGACAACCTCTTAACCCGTCTGATTCGAACTATCACGGGACTTCTCATTCCTCCTTTGGCGAGTCAACAGGAGCACAAGTTCCATCTTTCAAGACTGTGCCTGGGTAAAACTATTTTCAACTATTCCAATTTTTATGCTTGATCATCATCTTCACCTTTTTTAATTCTTGTTTTTCAGGGGGCAAGCTAAACCCAGTAAAAAAGTGAAACTGAATAAGCCGGTCAATGATCCTACTCCGCCTGAGCCGGGAAAACAACACCAGAGCTTTCTCAGCCAATTGCTGACAACATTGTTGACGATTTGCCACCACAAGATAACATTGATATTGACCCAATGAATGATAACCCGTCTGATGCTAACCCGCCAAGTCCCATCAGGACAACCGGTCCTGTTAAGCCGGCGGAGGAAAAAGATGATGATGTCACCATTACTGGCCATGGTTTCACAACCCCGGTTCGTCCTACTGCCTTATCCAGGAACAATGCCAAAGAACTTTCTGCTGAAGATAAGGGCAAGTGGAAAGTATACCTGGAGAGCTACACTCATTTCATTGCCCAAGACCTCCATTCCGGCTATTTGAATCACCTGTATACCAGTCGTGACTTCGAAGCTGGCTTAGTGAACTTGATGAAGGAACGCTATGAGGTAAATATTGCAATCCCTTTCATATAAGTATAATTCCCTTAGCCGCCAAGTTTACTGAACATGATAAAATAGAATGTGCGGTGAACTTCAATAGCTGCATAGATAAAACTCAGTAGCCGGTCTTGTGATAATAGTAGTTCAACTCTGCAGATTTAGCCCCCAAGGGTCGGCTTAACAATTATGTTAAGCCGGGACTTTTGAATAGTAGAAATAAACATTGCATCCGTAACCCCCAAGGGCCGGCTTAACCATTATGTTAAGCTGAGACTTATCACTTGTTGAAAATTAACATCCCAATCTATAGTCTTTATAAGCCGGCTGACATCATTTATCCGGGTTATAAATATAACTTGGAACAAAGCAACATGCATTAGCCCCCAAGTGTCAAGGATAATACTTGTAATGTGCTTGGGACTTTCAAAATTTTGTTTTTTCAAAAAAGCAATATGCATTAGCCCCCAAGTGCCAAGAGTAATACTTGTATTGTGCTTGGTACTTTTAAAGAGTAATCATGACCATAACCTTGTCTGTGTGTGTTGATGTCACAGGCTGAATTGGCTGAAAAAGACTCACAGCTTAATAACCTTAAGGCCAACATCAAAACTCAGCAATCGGAAACATCCAAGGCCAAGTCAGAGCTGAGATCTACTTTGGAGACTATTGAACTGTTAAAACAGAACTTCAATTCTGAGAAGACTGCCTGGGAAACTGAAAAAGCAGCTCTATTGAAGAAAGCAGAAGAAGCTAAAACTGCGCTTAAACCGGTGACTGAGGAGTTATCCGGCTTAAAGTAGCAAATTAACATTATGTCAGCAGCCATCTTTGGTAAGAACATGTCTCCCTTGCATCTTAACAATCACTGACAAACTGTTGCCGGCTTAACCATAATTTTACTGATGCAGGCTCTCGGAGCGCTAAGTTAGGCTCAGATATGCGCGTCCGGTGTAAAGCTGTCTACACTCTTGTAGAGCAGCTATATACCAGTGCTCAACGAACCATTGCTGCTACAATGCATAAGAAAACTCCTTCAACACTTATCCAAGACACTTTGAAGCAATTATCAGTGCTGCCCAGAAGAATTCATGACTTAAAATGGGGAGCTGCCAGAGCTGGTGCTTTAACTGCTTTAAGCCGGGCCAAAGCATGCCAGGCCGATCTTGACCCAGAGGATTTGGCCAATGGGTGCCCCAGTGTGAAAGAAGATGGATTGGATTTCATCGCTGATGACTTCACAGAAATAGTAAGAGCTATGCGTCCATTGGCAAGCAAACTAGCCGACGACACCTGCTTATCCACGTACCAGACGGCTTATGACGCCGACAACAAGAAGCTTAGCGCGCCGGTTCATGAACCAACAGATCTTATTCCTCCATTTCGTAAGCACACCTTTGCCCCTGATATTGATCCATCCAATCTTATTGATGATGAGGCTGCGTTTAGAGCGTTGACCGGTATCAACTGGGCTACGTCTGACTTCCAGCCGATTGATAAGCAAGGAGTTGAAGATGAAGAAGAGGTGCAGGAAGATCCTGAAGCTTCAACCCGCCAACAATCATAGGCCGGTGTTCCTATCAGAATACTTTGTTGTACTGATAATTTTGATGAATACTTATTTTTGTTGGGCCATCAGATGCCTTGTAATAGTCTAGCTTAAACTCTTGACCTGCTATGCCATCGCGCATATTGTGCTTTGCCTGACACTATGGATTCACCAGTTTAGGATCTGCCACTTATGCTTATGTTATTAGCAATTTGAATCTATCCCTGCATAAAAACAGATTACAAGTATCCTGGCGGTTTACCGCAGGACGGGTCATAATGCCCAATATAAAACCACTGGTAACCAAAATAGCTATAACCAGGGCCAGTTTAATCATAATCATAACAAAATATAGCATACCTTTGATATTTGATTATACTACCGGCTTATCATACCAATGTAGTAAGGGTGATAACCCAAAAGTTTCAACACACAATGCTTTTTTCTCAGTTGTCATATGTTGTTGGCTTATGATGTCATAAGCTGGAAGGGGTCATATCCCAAACCTTAGAGCACAATGCTTCCAAGTGAATCAATACCATCATGTACTGGCGACCTATAGTCCAAAGCCAGGCCGGGTTTTAACAAACGTCGGATATTTCCTTATTATATACTGGCGGCCTGTAGTCTAAAGCCAGGTCGGGTTTAATAAACATCGGATATTTGCAACATGAGAAACCTCATTGGTTTTTACCATGTATAAAAGATAATCTTCAAACTTTCCAATAAAAACAAAAGATAATAAGGCATTTCATAGGCTGCCAGGTCTTAAAATCAAGTGCTTTCAAGGGTCGCACAACCACTGAGTTAAACCTTCATACAAACCTTATAAGTCGGACCTCACATAACCAATTGTCATTTTAACTCCGACAAGTTCAGGGTCTGTATAAGATTGACTTGTCAAAAGTACGACGGTTCATTCCAGGAGTACATGGGCGAAGTGGCGGACTTAAAAAGGAAGGATAACCCAGATTTTTAGGTGAATACACCTGGCTTCCAAGCCTGGCTTTTAAGCCTATTACACGGGTCATAAAAACTCTTGTACATTGAACAAAGAGCCCCTAGGTAATATTTTTGAGTTGTGCTCAATGGGCACCTATGTTTGAGTTGTGCTTTGCAACAGACTCTCTTTGTCCCTTTAACCTGGGTAGCAAGCCCCCAAGTATTTTAATAATCATGGCATATGAGCCGGATCAAAGGGTAATCATAACTTCGCTCAATGAGTCGGAAGCCCCATGTGACCACATGAAATTTTCATAGATTCATTATTTATTAGAGATAAAACGATGGAGGCCCTGCTTTATTAGGGATGCCGGCTTTATTATATTTGGCATAATATATACATTGTCAAAATATGTACATCAGAAGAGCCTGTGGCTCAGGTATAGTAAGGCCGAAGATGAGCAATATTCCACGGCCGGCGGGTCTTCTCCTCCGACGTGCGTGAGTCCTTGTGGTCTCGAACATCGGTAAGCTAGTATGACCCATTGTTCAGATTCTTGCTGACCACAAAAGGTCCTTCCTAAGGCAGGGATAGCTTGTGCATATCAGTTTGATCCTGGATAAGCCGGAGCACCAAATCACCTTCCTGAAAAGTTCTGGTCTTAACCCGGCGGTTGTGATAGCGGCGCAGATCTTGCTGGTAAATCGCTGAACGAGCCATCGCAAGGTCACGCTCCTCATCCAACAGGTCAAGTGCATCCTGACGTGCTTTTTCATTATCAGCTTCAACATAAGCCGCCACGCGAGGCGAGTCGTGACGGATGTCACTAGGAAGAACTGCTTCTGCTCCATAAACCATGAAGAAGGGCGTGTAACCCATAGACCTATTGGGGGTAGTATTGATACTCCATATGACTGAGGGTAACTCTTCCACCCAACAACCCGGTGTCCTCTGCAAAGGGACCATAAGTCGGGGCTTGATGCCTCTCAAAATTTCTTGATTGGCTCTCTCAGCTTGACCATTGGACTGGGGGTGAGCAACTGATGATACATCAAGTCGAATACGCTCACGTTGACAAAACTCTTTCATGGCTCCCTTGGAGAGATTAGTGCCATTATCAGTTATGATACTGTGGGGAAAGCCAAAACGGAAAATCACCTTTTTAATGAATTGAACCGCTGTTGCCGCATCACATTTACTGACCGGCTCAGCCTCAACCCACTTTGTAAACTTGTCAACTGCCACCAGGAGGTGTGTTTTTTTTATCCTTGGACCTTTTGAAAGGTCCAACCATATCAAGCCCCCAGACTGCAAACGGCCAAGTAATTGGAATCATCCTCAATTCTTGAGCCAGAATGAGGCTGAGCCGGCTCTAAATCACCTTTTGCTGAGGTGGTATTGCTTATGCTGAGGCTCGTCGTGAAAATTTCTGACATCCATCACACTTACTGACCAGGTCTTCAGCATCAGCATGAGCCGTCAGCCAATAAAATCCATGGCGAAAAGCCTTAGCAACAAGAGATTTAGAGCCGACATGATGACCACAATCTCCTTCATGAATCTCTCGCAGAATTTCACAGCCTTCTTCGGGTGAAACACAACGTTGAAACGCCCCTGTGACACTACAATGATGTAGCTCTCCATTGGCAATGGTCATTGATTTGGACCGCCGAGTTATCTTCCTGGCCAAAGTTTCCTCCTCAGGTAACCCCGGGTCATATATGCCAAATATGGAATTGTCCAATCAGGAATTACATGAAGAGCTGCTACCAACTGTGCTTTTGGGTCAGGAATAGCAAGATCTTCCTCTGTAGGCAACTTGACTGAGGGGTTATACAAAATATCTAAGAAAGTATTAGGTGGCACCGGCTTACGCTGAGAACCTAGCCGGCTTAAAGCATCAGCCGCCTCGTTCGTTCTTCGATCAATATGCTCGACCTGATAACCCTTGAAGTGAACCGCAACAGCATCAACCTCTCGACGATAAGCCGCCATGAGTGGATCCTTAGAATCCCAAGTACCAGAAACTTGTTGAGCTACCAAGTCTGAGTCGCCAAAGCACCTTACCCGGCTTAAGTTCATCTCCTTAACCATCCGAAGACCGTGAAGCAAGGCCTCATATTCAGCTGCATTGTTAGTGCAAGGGAACATCAATCAGAGAACATAACAAAATTTATCACCTCGAGGGGAAGCTAGCACGACTCCAGCCCCCGAGCCCTCCAATTGCCTGGACCCGTCAAAGTGAATAGTCCAATACGTGTTATCTGGCTTTTCTTCAGGCATCTGCAGCTCAGTCATTGATGAAGTCCACCAATGCTTGAGACTTGATGGTTGTGCGAGGCATATACTTCAGACCATGAGGTCCAAGCTCAATAGCCCACTTGGCTATCGACCTGTGGCTTCTCTATTTTGAATAATGTCCCCCAAGGGAGTAGAACTAACCACATCGATTGGGTGACCCAAAAAATACTGCTTAAGCTTCCGACTGGCCATGAACACCCCATATACAAGTTTCTGCCAGTGCGGATACCTCTGCTTGGATTCAATGAGCACCTCACTGATGTAGTAAACCGGCCTTTGAACTGGATATTCCTTGCCTCCTTCATTCCGTTCCACCATGATAGCTATGCTGACAGCCCGGGCATTAGCAGACACATACAACAACAATGTCTCCTTGTCAATAGGAGCAACAAGGACGGGCGGCTTAGCCAGTTGCCTCTTCAAGTCCTCAAATGATGCATTAGCGGTGTCACTCTAGACAAAATTATCTGTCTTTTTCATCATCTGGTACAGAGGGATAGCCTTCTCTCCCAACCGGCTTATGAACCGGCTTAGGGCCGCAATATGACCCACCAGAAGCTGAACATCATTAACACACGCCGCCTTAGCCAAAGAAGTAATGGCTTTGATCTTCTCCGGATTAGCTTTGATGCCTCTGTTAGAAACCAGAAAACCGAAGAGCTTGCCTGCCGGCACATCAAAAACGCATTTGGCCGGGTTAAGCATCATCTTATAAACCCAGAGGTTATCAAAGGTCTCCTTTAAATCGTCTATCAATGTTTCCTTCTTTCTCGATTTCACCACAATATCATCCACATAAGCATGAACATTGCGCCCAATCTAATTATGAAGGCAATTCTGCACGCATCGCTGATAAGTCGCCTGGGCGCTCTTGAGCCCAAAAGGCATAGACACATAATAGAAAGCTCCAAAGGGAGTGATAAATGTTGTCTTCTCCTGGCCCTTAACTGCTATCTTGATCTGATGATAACCCGAATAAGCATCCAAAAAACTCAAACACTCACAACCCGCCGTAGCATCAATAATTTGGTCAATACGAGGGAGAGCAAAAGGATCAGTCGGACAAGCTTTGTTTAAATCTGTGTAATCCACACACATACGCCAAGTGTCGTTCTTCTTAAGTACCAGCACCGGGTTAGCCAACCACTCAGGATGAAAAACTTCAACAATGAACCCGGCCGCCAGGAGCCGGGCCACTTCTTCACCAATGGCCTTTCGCCTCTCTTCGTTAAACCGGCAGAGAAACTGCTTCACCAGCTTATACTTCGGATCAATATTAAGACTGTGCTCGGCGAGTTCCCTCGGTACACCTGGCATGTCAGAAGGCTTCCATGCAAAAATGTCCCGGTTCTCACGGATGAACTCGATGAGCGCGCTTTCCTATTTGGGATCCAGATTAGCACTGATGTTGAACTGTTTAGACAAAGCACAAGGAACAAAGTCAACTAGCTTAGTGTCATTTGCTGATTTCCTTCAAGGCCGGGTCATGCTCCGTAGTTGGCTTTTTCAGAGAAATCATGTCCGCCGGGTCAACATTATCCTTATAGAACTTCAATTCCTCCGTGGCACATACGGACTCAGCATAAGCCGCGCCCCTTCTTCGCACTCCAAAGCTATGTTCCGACTTCCATGCACTGTGATAGTACCCTTGTAACCCGGCATCTTGAGCTGCAGATAAACATAACAAGGTCGTGCTATGAACTTGGCATAGGCCGGCCGTCCAAACAGAGCATGATACGGGCTTTGAATCTTGACCACCTCAAAGGTTAATGTCTCAGCCCGGGAATCATATTCATCCCCAAAGGCGACCTCCAAAGCAATCTTGCTGATAGGATATGCTAACTTACCAGGCACCACTTCATGGAAAACAGTATTGGACGGCTTAAGATTTTTATCAGTCAAACCCATACGAGGGAAAGTATCATAATAAAGAATATTGATGTTTCTACCTCCATCCATGAGTACCTTAGTGAACTTGTACCCTCCAACCTGAGGGGCCACAACCAAAGCCAGATGACCTGGGTTGTCAACCCGGGGCGGGTAATCCTCCCGACTCCACACAATGGGTTGCTCAGACCATCGCAAGTAACGAGGAGTTGCCAGACCCTTTTATGGAGCTTCTGATCCCGCTTGCATAAACTCATAGTGAAGGCGTGGTACTGTCCACTATTCAGCTGCTTAAGGTTATTCTGATAACCGGACTGATGCTGCTGCTGGTTGCCCTGACCAGACTGTTGATGGAAACCACCCTGATTGCCATGATTGCCTTGATTACCTTGGAATCCAGTGTTAGAACCGCCACCACCATAACCCGGGCCCTGAGAGCCGGATCCTGAGCCGCCACCTGGCCCATGATTGTTTTGAAAAAGATTGGAATTTTTGTACTCCTTCATGATGAAGCAATCATTCCAAAGGTGAGTGGACGGCCTTTCACGTGTACCATGCCTCGGGCAGGGCTGATTCAACATCTGCTCAAGATTGAAGCCTGATCCCCCAAGCCATGGGGGCGGCTTACCCTTTCGACGCTGACCATTATTCTGCGCATTGGTATTAGCCACAAAGTCCAGATTGTTATCAGCCTTGCGCTTACCGTTGCCTCCCTGACTCGCCGAGTTATGTTGCTATCCTCTGGTGTTACTGCTCTTCTTTCCCTTTCCCGGCTTTTCATCATCAGACTCGGGGTCCCTGGTACCATCCGAGTCAGCATACTTAACCAGAGCCGCCATGAGTGTGCCCATGTCATTGCACTGGCATTTGAGCCACCCTAATTTCTGCTTTAGGGGCGTAAAACGACAATTGTTTTCCAACATTAAGACTGCTGAATCGGCATTGATGCGATCCGACGTGTGCAGGATTGTTGAGACCCAGCGTACCCAATGGGTTGTCGACTCACCCTCTTCTTGGAGACAGGAGGCTAAATCCACAATTGACGTAGGCTGCTTGCACGTATCTTTAAAATTCTAGATAAACCGGGCTTTTAACTCGGCCCATGATCCAATGGAGTTGGCTGGCAACCCTTTCAACCAAGTACGAGTTGTTCCTTCCAACATCATGGTGAAGTACTTAGCACATGCAGCATCATCAACATCCAGTAGTTCCATCGCCATCTCATAACTTTCAACCCATGTTTCAGGGGGTAAGTCGGTTGTGTAGTTGGGCACCTTACGGGGACCCTTGAAATCCTTGGGCAAACGTATGTTTCGTAGAGCCGATACCAAACACGGCACACCCAAAGTCCTGAAAGTCACACCTGTCTCCACCGAAGTTGTCGGACGAACCGGGGAATGCTGACGAGTCGCATACTGAGCCGCCAGCTCAGCCTCCCGACGCGCTCTTCCTTGATCCACTACGTTCTAGGCACTAACCCCACCACCTGTCGGGTTACGCCCACGGGGCGGGTTGCGGTTCTGCGCACTGCTTGACACAGCCGGCTCATTAATATGCCTGCTATAACTTCGACTTGGGCGAGGGGTTGAATGGATCCTCTCACGGCTGTGAGAATAGGCTGCCTGTTGGGCCAAAGCCGTTTGAAGTAATTCTCCGGCCCATCGTATCTCCATTGCCGCCGGCGACTCACCCTCAACTGGTAGAGCGGCCAGTCGCGTCGCCGCAGCAATCATATTATCCAAAGGGTTAGAATAATGACTCGACGGTGTCGGCACATGTTGAGGCGGAGTCGTATTCAGACGTGGTGGCTCTGTCGTACGCAGCTGAACCGGTGCCCCTGTCCCAGGCGATTCACCCTGGTTTACCTCTGGCGGGTTACTAGGCCCTGCTCCAGACGTGTTAAAGAGATTTCTCGCCTCGTAAACCGACGGTAGACGGGTCTGATGCCTCCTCCTCATAACTTCGTTCGAGGCGTTCTGATCCATCATGAGCCGGAAAGATTTCGACTGAATCCGTTGCGCCTGAGCATCCAAGGCGGCCCGCTCCGCAGCCATCCTAGTATTCTCTACGTTCAGCTCCTCCTTGGCCTGTGCTATCTCATCACGCAGTTTCGCAACTTCCACATTATGCTGATCTTGATCTGCCAGTGCCGGGTTAACCACCACTATTAACAATGTTGTCAGTTTATCCAGCAGGTCGGTTACGATTTGAGTCGGCAGGCGCATAGGGCCTCCTACCCCAGCAGCCGTTGTCGCTATTGACCCGAAGATTATTGCTGCAGCAGTCGAAGAGTTCTACACCGGTTGCGTACTGGCCATAAAGATCGCAGCTCTATTCGGCGGCTCATAGGGGTCCGAAATACTGTCGCCATCGGAACCGCCCCAAGCCGGCCATCTTGCAGTTGGTACAGCGATTCAGTTTCACCAGATGACTCACCATCCGAGTAAACGACCGTCTCACCGTCAGATACAGATCTATCCTCCGGTTCTGCTCCATGAATGAATCCCACAAAGGCACGCTTCTCGGTGGGCTGAACTCAGGCGGGTTTCGCACACTGAGCCGTCTCGACGGTGTCGGTGCACATGTCCGGCTCAGGGCCCGGCTCGCCGATCTTGCCGATGAAGACGTGGATTCGGTCAAAGGGGACACGGTACCCGTACTCGATTGAGCCGGCCTCGGGGCCCCAACCTGCATCGTCGATGTAGAGCTTGCCGCGACGACTCTTCGTCATCCGGCCCATAGCGTATCCCTTGATCCCTTCGAAGTTGCCCTTTAAGAACTCGAAACCACCGTGCGCTGGCCCCACGGTGGGCGCCAACTGTCGTGGGATTGTCGCGTCAGATGTCCTAGTGTGAGGACTTAGTCGTGGAGCCATCGCAACTAGGTTAGCTTAAAGGGGTTAAATGGGACAAAGGACACAGGGAGTTTATACTGGTTTGGCCCCTTGCGGTGAAGGTAAATGCCTAATCCAGTTTGAGGTGGTATTGCTTATGTCTCGATTACCAGGGAGCGAATACGCTTGACCTAGTTCTCGGTTTGTTGTCTCTCCTTAACTCGCCGCCGGGTCGTCCCTTTATATACAGGTTGACGCCCGGTGGCTTACAGAGTCCCGGCCGGCTCATAAATGTATCTGGCCCGGTGACTTAACTACAATTGCCTTATAATACAAGTCACATACATATGGCGGTTTACACCTACATGCCTTAAGACGCCTTTGGGCCTTGGGCTCTTCATAGTCATCCTCATGAGCCACCATCTTCGATCCTTCCTGGGCTTTGTCTTGTGAGTTGCCAGGAGTTAACCCGGCCCCTCCTGGGCGGGTTAACTCAGTAGCTATATCCCCAACAATATCAAAACTACATTCCTTAATGGGATTTATTAAAGAAGAGTTGTATATGATGCAACCAGAAGGTTTTGTCAATCCTAAAGGTGCTAACAAAATGTGCAAGCTCCAGCAATCCATCTATGGACTGGTGCAAGCATCTCGGAGTTGGAATATACGCTTTGATGAGTTGATCAAAGCATATAGTTTTATACAGACTTGCTGTGAACTCTGTATTTACAAGAAAGTGAGTGGGAGCACTATAACCTTTCTGATAAGTATATGTGAATGACATTGTTGATCGGAAATGATGTAGAATTTTCTGGAAAGCATGAAGGAGTGTTTGAAAGGAGTTTTTTTTCAAAGAAAGACCTCGGTGAAGCTGCTTACATATTGGGCATCAAGATCTATAGAGATAGATCAAGACGCTTGATAAGATTTTTCAATGAGTACATACCTTGACAAGATTTTGAAGTAGTTCAAAAATGGAGTAGTCAAAGAAGGAGTTCTTGCCTGTATTGCAAGGTGTAAAGTTGAGTAAGACTCAAAACACGACCACGGGAGAAAATAGAAAGAGAATGAAAGTCATTCCCTATGCCTCAGCCATATATAGGTTCTATAAAGTATGCTATGATGTGTACCAGACCTATTGTGTACCTTGCCATGAGTTTGGAAAGGGGGTACGATAGTGATCCACGAGTGGATCACTCAACAGCGGTCAAAGTTATCCTTAGTTACCTAAGAGGACTAAGGAAATATTTCTCGGTTATGGAGGTAATAAAGAGATCGTCGTAAAGAGTTACGTTGATGCAAGCTTTTACACCGATCCGGATGACTCTGAGTCTCAATCTGGATACATATTGAAAGTGGGAGCGATTAGCTAGAGTAGCTCCATGCAGAGCATTGTGGACATAGAAAATTTGCAAAATACATACGGCTCTGAATGTGACAGACCCGTTGACTAAACTTCTCTTACAAGCAAAACATGATCACACCTTAGTACTCTTTGGGTGTTAATCACATAGCGATGTGAACTAGATTATTGACTCTAGTAAACCCTTTAGGTGTTAGTCACATGGCTATGTGAACTAATCACATAAAGATGTGAACTATTGGTGTTAAATCACATGACGATTTGAACTAGATTATTGAATCTAGTGCAAGTAGGAGACTGAAGGAAATATGCCCTAGAGGCAATAATAAAGTTGTTATTTATATTTCCTTATGTCATGATAAACGTTTATTTTTTTTAGAAAAGGAGGATGACCCTCAGCCTCTGCATCTGGGAGATGCATACGGCCACTTTATTGATTATTCTCGAGGACCTTACAAAGTATTACAACAATGTGCCTGAATCCACCATCTTGGCAACATATGCCGCTACTCCTATCCAAAATGATGAAGGGGTGCTAGCTGGGCCACTACCCAGACCACTCACCTAAGCCTAACATCAAAAGCCGGAAGCCGAAACACTCATTCGGAAGCCCCAGCCGAGCCACATATCGGGTCTGGGGCACAATTCGGTCAGACGCACTCGTGTGTTGTCGCCGCCATCTTCCACAGGTCTGTCTTCAGATCATATTGAGGCTTCTACCTTGTCTGGCCACTCTGCCATCGACGTCACCATGACGCCAGACAGCAACCTACTCCTGCGCGAGTCCATCTCCGTGCATCGGACGCCGAGCCTCCATAGTGCCATGCCGCCGATATCCGCCGCCATCAATGTGTGAGATGAAGCACCGCTCCACCATCCCCCAGCCATCACTTACTCCAAAACGATGCCCCCAGGAGGGAAAGCGATAAAACGCCATCATGGTTCGATCCGGAAGACCCAGATCTAGGGTTTCCCCCAGAGCATCCTGAGCCTGATGACGCAGACTGCAACGACAATGCCTCGACAAGGGAACGACATCAAAGACGCCGCCATCGTCCACCATGACCGTAGACGGCGCGATTTTCATCGGCAGTTGCTCCACCAGACGTGCGCCGCTGACATCGCTGGTCCCTTCAACCGGAGCAAACTCCAAAGCAATGCCCTAAAGAGGGACTACGACGCAAAAGCGCCGCCATCGCTCGACCCCAAGGAGATCTAGGGTTTCCCCCGGAGTTGCCCGCGCTGACAAGGACCAGACAAGGGTAGAATCCCGCGGATCTGCCCAGCTGCCGGCGAGTCGCACCCACCACCGTGCCGACGGCAAACCAGCGATCAAGGCCCACGCTTGGGCATAGATCCGGCCGCGCCGCCGCGAACCGATCCGATCACGCCGCCGCCGTCCCTGGCGGTCGCGACGCACCAGATCGCGAGGCCTCCTGCCACGGGGAAGCGAAGTCGCCGAGGCGCCGCCACCACCCGCCGTGGCGTCCGGCCCGCCGCCACGCCACGGCCCGGGCGCTGCCCGCGCCAACCCCACCCGAGCTGAGGGCAGAGTCCCGCCAGCCGGGCGATGGCAAGGCTGGCTGCCGCGCCCTTGGGCGGCGACGAGGGAGGAGGGGGAGGAGTGGGGGAGGTCCGGCCGACGGGATCTGGGGGCCTCCCGGTCGCCCACACGGGGGGAGGCTCGGGAGGGGGAGGGGGCCAAGTATTCATGCTAGAATTGTATCAGCCGAAAACTTGATGCATGTGTGAATACATAGACAAAACAAAGTGTCCCTAGTATGCCTCTACTTGACTAGCTCGTTAATCAAAGATGGTTAAGTTTCCTAACCATAGACATGTGTTGTCATTTGATGAACGGGATCACATCATTAGAGAATGATGTGATGGACAAGGCCCATCCGTAGCTTAGCATAATGATCGTTAAGTTTTATTGATATTGCTTTCTTCATGACTTATACATATTCCTTTGACTATGAGATTATGCAACTCCCGAATACCGGAGGAACACCTTGTGTGCTATCAAACGTCACAACGTAACTGGGTGATTATAAATATGCTCTACAGGTGTCTCCGAAGGTGTTTGTTGGGTTGGCATAGATCAATATTAGAATTTTTCACTCCGAGTATCAGAGAGGTATCTCTGGGCCCTTTCGGCAATGCACATCATGATAAGCCTTGCAAGCAATGTGACTAATGAGTTAGTTACGGGATGATGCATTACGGAACGAGTAAAGAGACTTGCCAGTAACGAGATTGAACTAGGTATGAGGATACCGACGATCGAATCTCGGGCAAGTAACATACCGATGACAAAGGGAATAACGTATGTTGTCATTGCGGTTTGACCGATAAAGATCTTCGTAGAATATGTAGGAACCAATATGAGCATCCAGGTTTCGCTGTTGGTTATTGACCAGAGATGTGTCTCGGTCATGTCTACATAGTTCTCAAACCCATAGGGTCCGCACACTTAACGTTCGATGACGGTTTGTATTATGAGTTATGTGTTTTGGTGACCGAAGATTATTCGGAGTCCCGGATGAGATCACGAACCTGACGAGGAGTCTCCAAATGGTCGAGAGGTAAAGATTCATATATTGGAAGGTAGTATTCGGACATCGAAATGGTTTCGAGTGGTTCAGGTATTTTACCGAAGTACCGAGGGGTTACCGAAACCCCCCGGGGAAGTATTGTGCCTACATGGGCCTTAGTGGAGAGAGAGGGGAGCCCGCAAGGGGTGGCGCACGCGGCGCGCCCCCCTCCAAGGGAGTCCGAATAGGACAAGGAGGAGGGGGTGCGGCCCCCCTCTCCCTCTCCCTCTCCCTCTCCCTCTCCTTCCTTTTCCCCTCCGGTAAGAAAGGAAAGGGGGGGGGCGAATCCTACTAGGAGTGGAGTCCTAGTAGGACTCCCCCCCATGGCGCGCCCCCTTGTGGCCGGCCTCCTCCTCCCCTCCTTTATATACGGGGGCAGGGGGCACCCCATAGCACATCAATTGTTCTGTTAGACATGTGCGGTGCCCCCCTCCATAGTTTATTCCTCCGGTCATAGCGTCGTAGTGCTTAGGCTAAGCCCTGCGCTGATGGAACTCTCCCTCTACCCTCTGCTGGATTAAGAGTTCGAGGGACGTCATCGAGATGAACGTGTGCTGAACTTGGAGGTGTCGTACGTTCGGTAATAGATCGGTTGGATCGTGAAGACGTTCGACTACATCAACCGTGTTAACCTAACGCTTCCGCTTTCGGTCTACGAGGGTACTGAAGGAAATATGCCCTAGAGGTAATAATAAAGTTGTTATTTATGTTTCCTTATATCATGATACATGTTTATTATTCATGCTAGAATTGTATTAACCGGAAAATTAGTACATGTGCGAATACATAGACAAACAGAGTGTCACTTGTATGCCTCTGCTTGACTAGCTCGTTAATCAAAGATGGTTAAGTTTCCTAGCCATGGACAAGAGTTGTCCTTTGATGAACGGAATCACATCATTAGAGAATGATGTGATTGACTTGACCCATCCGTTAGCTTAGCACTATGATCGGTTAGTTTATTGCTATTGCTTTCTTCATAACTTATACTTGTTCCTATGACTATGAGATTATGCAACTCCCGAATACCGGAGGAGCACTTAGTGTGCTATCAAACGTCACAACGTAACTGGGTGATTATAAAGATGCTCTACAGGTGTCTCCGATGGTGTTTGTTGAGTTGGCATAGATCGAGATTAGGATTTGTCACTCCGATTGTCGGAGAGGTATCTTCGGGCCCTCTCGGTGATGCACATCACTATAAGCCTTGCAAGCAATGTGACTAATGAGTTAGTTACCGGATGATGCATTACAGAACGAGTAAAGAGACTTGCCGGTAATGAGATTGAACTAGGTATGATGATACCGACGATCGAACCTCGGGCAAGTAACATACCAATGACAAAGGGAACAACGTATGTTGTTATGCGGTTTGACCGATAAAGATCTTCATAGAATATGTGGGAGCCAATATGAGCATCCAGATTCCGCTATTGGTTATTGACTGGAGATGAGTGTCGGTAATGTCTACATAGTTCTCGAACCCGTAGGGTCCGCACGCTTAACGTTCGATGACGATCGGTATTATGAGTTTATGTGTTTTGATGTATCGAAGGTTGTTCGGAGTCCCGGATGTGATCACGGACATGACGAGGAGTCTCGAAATGGTCGAGACACGAAGATTGATATATTGGAAGGTTATGTTTGGACACTGGAAAGTTTGGGATGAGTTCGGGCATTTTCCGAGATGCGGGGTTACGGACCCCTCCCGGGGAGTTAATGGGTCTTAATGGGCCATGGTGGAAGAGAGGAGGAGGCGGCCAAGTGGGAGGCACGCGCCCCCCAAGCCCAATCCGAATTTGGGGGGGGGGGAGGGGGCGCCCCCTTTTCCTTCTCTCCCTCTCCCTCTTCCTTCTTCTCCTACTCCAACTAGGGAAGGGGGGAAACCTACTCCTACTGGGAGTAGGAATCCCCCCCTTGGGCGCGCCCCATGAGGCCGACCCCCCCCTCCTCCACTCCTTTATATACGGGGGAGGGGGGGCACCCCACAGACACACAAGTTGATGTTTAGCTGTGTGCGGTGTCCCCTCCACATATTTCCACCTCGGTCATATCGTTGTAGTGCTTAGACGAAGCCTTGCGTCGGTAACTTCGTCATCACCGTCATCGCGCTGCCGTGCTGACGAAACTCTCCCTCAGCCTCAGCTGGATCAAGAGTTCGAGGGACGTCACCGAGCTAAACGTGTGCAGATCGCGGAGGTGCCGTGCGTTTGGTACTTGATCGGTTGGATCGCGAAGACGTTCGACTACATCAACCGCGTTACTTAACGCTTCCACTTTCGGTCTACGAGGGTACGTGGACACACTCTCCCCGCTCGTTGCTATGCATCTCCTAAATAGATCTTGCGTGATCGTAGGATTTTTTTTGAAATACTGTGTTCCCCAACAGGTGCGTGGACACATTCTCCCCCTCTCGTTGCTATGCATCTCCTAGATAGATCTTGCATGATCGTAGGATTTTTTTTGAAATTGCATGCTATGTTCCCCAACAGTGCACAACTCGTGCAAGTTTCAATTGATGGATGCAAATCTTGCTTCCTTCAAACACAATACTTCGCATGTCTGGCTTTATTGAGTCTACTGTTGCAGCCGTTCTATTTTGTATGTAAGGCTTCACATATTTAGAATGAGTATCTTGCTCTACAACCAGCTTAAAGAAGTTTCACTAAGAGCTTCCAACTCTAGTTGATGAGGCAGCGCGCATGCCACAGAGGCTCACAATCTGGCTATCAGTGCGTGTGTCGTGACTAGCTACACGCATGAATGGATAACAAAAAACACAAGTGAACTTTCCTACATTGACACGTAGCGATGATTCTAGAAATTAGTAGTGCAAATCCACAATATTGAACCATTTGATGGACCCTACCAGCGGATCACATTTTTGTTACCTTGAAATTCAAAAGTTTAAAACTCATACACCATATAATAGTATAGATATAAGTAATCCCCTGTCAGAAAAAACTCATCATACTTCACATACTAATTATCGAGATGGTTGCTTTCATGGTCCACAGGTTCGCTCTCTTCAACCCCATATACCAACTCTTTTTGTCTTGCAAAATAATTATGTGTCCACTCTTACAAAGAATTTAGAATCTTCAATATCATGTTCTTAAGTTGATCTTTTTTGAAAATTTCTCTACTCCTAATGGAGCAGTTGATAGGATTGCGCTTAAGTTTTTCTTCGTCCCACCACTTTCGACTTCAAATGAATCACTCTCGTACATTGGAGAAAATCGCAAGATCTTCAACGATGCAGTCTAGATTATGTATGCCTATGATTCTGCTGTGCCCCATCCTTCATTGGAAGTAGAAAAATATATATAAACATAAAGTGTTATGGTATTCAAATGGGTTAAACTCACAATTAGTGGCCAAAATATGGATGTGGAGTTTTTGGACCCGAGCTCATATGAGCTCTTTATCATGGGCGTTGATATGTGCGTGAAGGTCTGTGCCATTTGTTTATGCATCAGGTGATGGGCTGCTAGAAAATAGGCACCGTGCAGAAATACGAAGGAGCTACAGGTATGTGGTGGGTCGTGGTTTAACCATTGCGCGGACGGACGTTTGGGTTGGAACAAGCGAGCCGTGGCCCAGAAATGTGCGCGCACGTCTGGTCCGTGGTCTAGGACGTTGCCTTTTTCCCGTCGGTAGTGTCTTCTACATTTTGTGGGTTCGAGACTGAGCGGTGGCGGCGACGAGCGGCGGCGGCCAGAAGCCATGGAGTTCCTGATGTGCAGTAGCAGATACGCGGGTTCGTGAAATTTTCCCTTATCTCAAGCCTGACCTGCTTCACTAACTGCCTCGTATTAGTTGATTGAAACGGATTTGGTTCACTATGGATCAGATCTACTCTCCTTGAGGAGGTTGGCGAGAGTACAGTGCCGCCTCCCGCGGCAGCAGTTGGTGTGGTGGAGCGGGCACGGTCACCATTCCATAAGGAGGCGGCAGATAAACAAGTTCTGCAAGCGGGTATGCTGGAGCAGGCACTGCCATTGGGCGAACCCATGGCAGCGGATCTGGGTGCAGTGGAGGTGGTGCCGGCGGGTGCGAGCGCGGAAGGTCAACTCTGGGCTGCAAGCGGAGCGGTGGCAGAAAGGAGAGAGAGCTCCCCCGTGGGCTCCGAGCTGTCAACTGGGAAGATGAACCCTCGGGCTGCTAGATGGAACAAAAGGTTAGTGCCTGTCCCGATCGTCCAGATTTTTGTCCAGCAGCACCTAAAAATATGATGTACACCTGCGAAAATGGAATTTGCATTGTGGAATTACACGAACCAGTATGCTTAATTATGAAATGATTTCTTGTACCCATCAATAATCTGCTGGGACATGAAGCATGAACAATGCTAAAGCATTTTGAATTAGGAAAGTAACTCATTAAAAGAGATTGATAAACAATGATAAAGCATTTTGCAAGGGGAAACGATGTCTCTAAAAATATGTGATTGCACGTGCCTGGTTAGACAGGCATGAAACTTGCTGAATCCTTGTAAGCTAAAATCGTAGTTCTCATGTTTTCTAAAGGCTAAGGATTGGAGCTGCAGCACCTAGCAGAACACCTTGTCCCAATCGCATTAGTGCATTTGAGAAGGCTGTTAGGGGTTTTGCTTACCACCCAACTGAGAATGTGATCGTCCCGGTTATTTGAAGTTTGGAACTACATTTGACTCAGTTGGTGAGGCATACGATTTCTACAACTTGTACTCGTGGGAGAAGGGCTTTGGTATTTGATACGGCAAGAGCCGCCTGAATGTGGAGAGGATAAAGTGCATGCAAGAAATAGTTTGTGGGTGCTCGGTGAGTTCAAGCTGTTGGTTGCTGGTACTCCTTAAAGATTTCTGTCATGCTTGATCAGGGTGTGACGCCATTGCTTTTATTGATATACATCTTTGTCTCCTCTATAGCAAACTTATCATATGGTGTTCAGACTTCAGACTCATGAAGTTATATGGAAAATAATGACTACCTCAAATAAAACTATCTAGTGGTAGTGGTACTAACATGTCTAGAGTCCTTAAAAAAACATGTCTAGAGTTGCTTCTACGAGCTATGCTCTTTGCAAAGCCATTTCTTTGTTGATTGTCGGGTGTTGGTTGTATCTTCTTCAACTCTGTTATTGAGAATCTGTGCTTATAAAATGACAGCCATTTCTTTCTTTAATGTGCCTCTTGTTCTCCTCTGTCAAACACAATGAACTGGAGATGCTTCTCTTGTTTGGTTGCTTTCGCTGTCTTCTCTTTTTGGGTTGTGGGATACAAATTCCCTTCTAGTTCAGGATGTGCTTCTTTGTAAACTCCAACCAGTTTACCTTCACTCATGTTCTATTTCTGTGGCACGTGGCACCGGGACAGACAATTAAACCACCAAGAAATGCGCCACATTCTCAAGGTCAACGCGGTGGGACACCTCTTAGTACTTCAACATCTAAATTTGTGCCACAAGTTCTCTAATGTCTAGCGTTTTCTCAAGGATGCCAAGTATCCCAAGATCTTTTGCAAGGTAGTATTATTTTTTCCCATGCTCTAGTATTCTGGGTGTTATTTGTTTACATGCATTTCTTTTCAAAATTTATTTGAGGCCAGGCTATATATCTGCCCCCAAACACTTGTTCTGATGGAGATGGCATAAAAGTCACTAGTAAACATATTGCGTGATTTGGCACATTTATTCATGGTAGTATTAAACTTGATGGTCCAAATTTACAGATCACATGCTCTTTGGTCGCATATAGAGGGTTCAGGAGGTGAAGCAATTTTGGGAGGTACTTTGTGAGGAATGGTAAGCCCCAACTTCTTATCATGACATAGCCTTTAATGATCACAGGAGTTAAAATGACAAGTTAGTACATGTTATGACGCATGGAAACTTGTTTATGTTTTGACTGCTCGCATGTCTTTATTCTTGCCCTGGCTGTGGTGTAGATGCACCGAATAATGATTGTTGCTCTGTTCTAGTTAGTGTCTGAAATGGTTTTCTTCTGGGCGAGTTAAGTTTCTTCACTTACATACATCTTGCCATTTATGTTTGTCAATGCTGATGACATGCTGCTTCAGTTTCAAAAACCCGAACGTGTTGCTTTCGCTGAAGAAAAGGTTTAGTGTTGTTGTTAAAACTAGTTAAAACTTGCACACATATTCCACCTTAATTATGTGCAAAAATCTATCCCATTGCATCTTCACCAAATTGATTACTGTCAAAAAACACTTGCAGGGAGTAGTTTGTCGGAGCAGCTGCAATGCATAATCCGATAAGTGAAAAACAAGGCTATGAATGGGGGAGCTAGCAGCAGACATGTACACCCAAGATGACACCATGGACATCAAGGGCAAACCGGCCCTCAAGAACACCGCCAACTAGCGGTTTGACATCCTCTGATGCAGCCCGTACATTATCAAGTCCAGGCAACGGTATCCGGTCAGCAACAGTTGCAAATGGCAGCATTAAGCATGGATGGCAAGATCTGTGCGTCGGATGGCATGATGGATGTTGGACGGCAAGGTTCACCGCCTGCGTCGGAGCAGTCGGTAGGTGAGATGGACCCTAAAGCTCCTAGGTAGATGCGAAGGTATGCCGATTTTCAGTGCTACAAAATCTGGAAGTAGTGGCTGAAATCTGAACTGATGACTATAGATCTAATTTTTTTATGTGAGGATTCTCAATGTATCACTCCTAGCAGTTGATAACATTTTATCAAGTATTTCCATCTTCGAAAATCAGTCATTTCGTAAGCAGTCTGAATATTGATACATGCAACAAAAGTGGCTTTGTAAACTGTGAGTATGGTACGCAAAGCTAAAAGCAACAGGAAGTATGTGAATTATGAAAGGTGTGACATTCTGAGTACTTGCAGGCCCTCAGTGTTTAATTCTGTGGTGAAAAAATGAAGAATAAGTAAAGTGTATCATGTTGCCAACACAAGCATCTCCTGAACTCATCATATGTCCTCTGATGCTTTACCCCCAGCTGAAATCTGAACTGATGAGCGTAGATAGTATTTTTTTTTGATGTGAGGGTTCTCAGTGTATCACTCCTAGAAATTGATGAACTGCTAATTTTTTAGAACAGATTTGTATGTTTAGATAGTACTACTATTTTTTCTAGAAGTATTTCCATCTTCGGAGCGCAATCATTTTGTAGGCAGTTTGAATATTAATATACGCAGCAAAGTGGTTTTACGTAGTGGCCCGCTTCAGAGATTGTTTGACCAGGACCAAGGATTTGTTTGACCAAGGATGCAAGGGATAAATGGCGAAGACGAATGCTGTTGGATGTAATAAATGGGCCCTAACGCCGTTGGAACATAATCTCTAGTTTAATGGCCCATGTTGTGAGCACAGTTCAGAGCAGGCGTATCCTTAATGGATGGCGTTGCTTTTATTGCTTGTCAGATGTGGGCCATCGGCTCTGAAAACTGACGAGATACATCAATTATACAATAGCGTATATGGGCTAGTTTGGCGATCTGGGAGCGAACAGACGGGTGAGATAACGAGCACATATGTGCTCGAGTGCAGAATAGCACTTTCGCCAAAATATGTGAAATTTGGCAAAATTTAGCTGTTCGTCCTGGTTGCTCGTCTTCTCGAGCTCCGCTTCCAGAAAAACCCCACGACGACGGCTCGCAACGACCTAGAACCCTCTCCCTCCCCCTCTCCCTCTCCGTCTCTTTCCGAGCAGCGACCGGAAGCGCACACGCCCGCCGGTGCACCCCATAAAGGAGCGCCTCCACAACGTCGCCGCCCGCCGTGATGGAGGCCGCGGCGGCGGCGGCCTCCGACGAAACCCTAGCCGCCGTCTTCGCGCAGCTCAAGCCCCACACCATCGCCCTCCTCGACGTCCTCCGCAGCCGCTCCTCCGCCTCCAATTCCGCCGCCTCCTCCTCCCTCCGCGCCATGGCCGCCTTCCTCCGCTCCGTCCCTGCCCCCGCCTTGCAGCCCTGCTTCGAGTACGTATACGCCCGCTCCTCTTCCCCCGTACGCCCCGCCGCTTGAGGAAAATATGCTCTCCTTATATTGTGTGCGTGTCTCTTTGATTTGTGATCTAATCTTGGTGCCCTGTCCTTTTATCTAGCTATACGGCGTTTCCATTGCTCATGCTCCTAGATGCAGCGGTGCAGTGCAGGAAGGAAGGCAAGGCAGCAGGGCAGGGTGTCGGGGAGCTCGACATCACCGATGCCATCGCTGAAGGCGGGCTCGCTTGCCTTGAGTTGCTCCTCACCAAGTGCCGCCTCACCTCGCTCAATCAGGTGATTAATTCCGCTAACCCATGATTCTGCAGTGTAGTCTAGTCTCCAGCAACCTAACTAGAACCTGTTAAGTAGCTGCTTACTAGAACTTGATTTTCGAAATTTATTTTTGAACTACTAACTATAACCATATGGTACAAAGCATCTCCACACTTTTAAGCACACATTGAGTAGATCATGTGGGTTATTTTCTGTTGGTGAATCTACCAAGTTTTTCACACATGTTATATAGTTTTGTTTGGCATGCTAGATGGTCGCGTTGCTGAAAAAGTTGACATCTGGGGCAATACTTTCACCTTCGGAGGCTTCTGAAGAATTCCGCCTAGGCATCGTAAGATGCTTCAGAGCCATGATTCTGCAGCTGCAGTCATGCTCGGATAAGTCCTGTTTGTGTAATCAAGCAACTGTATTACCTACGACCACAATCATTCTAAGTTCGGAAATTGGTAGTGTGGTTCACCCAAAGCATTCTGCAAAACCAGAGGAGTGCTCGCTTGCATTCCTCCGATCGGAAAATGCTTCACCTGCTGTCGGACATTGGCTTTCACTTCTTCTACAGGTATAGTGTTTATTCCTGAACATATGTATGGACACACTTCTTTTCGCCGTTACTTTTCTTTTTTGTTTATATAGTGCCTTTGCCACCCAGTTATTCTTTATTTTCCTAAAAAAACTATTCTATTATTTGTGCACACATGTTCTTTTAGATGTAATAACCATGTGTTAGTAAGATGGAACTAATTTGGTTCATTCATATGGAAGTCATCAGAATTTGAGGCATCAAGAGGTCACCGTGGCAGCTCAGGTGTTAGAAAGGAATCATTGCTCGCATTGCGCGTTCTTATTGCCAAGGTGAGATGTTCTGTGTGACAGCAGTGGCTTGCTAGATGAGATGCTTCTACTATCTCCAGTCAAAAATTCTTAATCGTTTATTAACTAAAAACTCTGCCTTGCTAGTGTTTAACCCCCCCTCCCCTCACCTCCAAAAAAGACCTGCGACAAAAACATTATTTCATAAAAAGATAAAATTACAAGAAATGAGGCAATGTTACATGGTTCGCATTGACATATTACCCTTGGTAAGGATTTTTACTCATTTGAAGCAAAAAGGAATGGGTTATACAAGACATACTTAAATATTCTAGATGATTTAAATACCGAGTGGCCAGCGGTACTCTGATTGCAACAGTAAAAGTTGGTGTCAAAGATTTTCCTCTTTTGCAACAGTAAAAGTTGAATCATTTTTAATTATTTTGAGTGTGGCTTCTGGTGAGATTTTTCTTAATTATGTTCACAATTTAGTAAAAGTTGTCTTTCTTGTTTAGGTAGGTTCTGCTGATGCACTTGCCTTTTTCCTTCCTGGTATCGTCAGTCGTCTTGGAAAGCTTCTCTACACATCTAAGACAATGATTAGCGGTGCTGCTGGGAGTGCTTTGAGCATTGAGCAAGCCATTCTTGGATTGACTGAGGCTTTGA
This sequence comes from Aegilops bicornis, assembly GCA_021605145.1. Classification (NCBI taxonomy): domain Eukaryota; kingdom Viridiplantae; phylum Streptophyta; class Magnoliopsida; order Poales; family Poaceae; genus Aegilops; species Aegilops bicornis. The sequence goes on along the minus strand of CM038669.1, from coordinate 382,446,580 downwards.
TGATAGTCCTATGTGACAAGGAAAATTTCAGTGCACTTGATATTCCTAGTGACAGTAGTTCTGCCCAATGTTCTGGTGGCAGTGGTTCTAGTGACCATGTATTGCAGAAGCTTCGCCAGTTGCCAACCAAAACGTTTTCTGAACAGACAGGCAATTCTGAAACTACAGAAGGCACTACCTCTGATGTCAATAATAGCTCTGCTGATAGAAGAGCACTGCATGTAAAACGCACAAGAAAATGGCTCGAGGAAACAGCAACTAACGTTGGCAAATTGTTTACAGAGACATTTCCACATGTATATTTACCTCCCTCCACACTGCGCATTATTTTATAAATTAGCATCCTTCTAAGTCATTTTAATACTGTATCCTTCTTGCAGCTTTCTGTTCACTCATCTGAGAAAGTAAGGAGGTCGGTGGTTATTGGTGTAAGGGGGCTGTTGTCTAGTTGCAGCCTCACATTAATGAGAAGCAAGATGTTACTTGTGGTAAGTTTGTAAATTCTTATTTTTCGACTTGTGGAAAGCATAAGAAAATGTTAGTTATGCAGTTATGCTCATGTGGTCTACAACTTTGCCATCAACATGCAGCATGTCTTTTATGCTTTGAAATTCATTCACTATGCATTCATACTTTTGGCCCAGCCACCCTGCAAAAAGGAAAGAGGAAAATCTTTGGCTCAGCCAGCATCTCCACATACTTGCCTGGAAGCTCTATTAACTTCTAACTCCACATCGTTAATTGCAGGAGTGCTTATGCGTTCTAGCATGTGATGATGCGGCAACTGTGTCTGAGGCTGCACAAGATTCTCTTGATTATCTTTTCATGAAGGGTCAATATTTTCTATCAGGAAATGAGGTTTCTGATATATTTACCAGGTTTGTGTTATCTTTTCTTGAAACAACACAGTTTACATGTGAGAAAGTTCTCAACCCTTTTGCATGTAAGACAGGCTGCTTGAGAAGTTACCGCAAGTGGTACTTGGAAGCGAGGAGATCACTGCCCTTTCTCATGCCAGGAAACTGTTGGCTCTAACTTTCTATGCCGGCCCTCAGTTTCTGATAAATCACCTTCATCGCTCTCCTGTAAGTAACTTACAATTCCCTTCTTTAGATCAACAACTCTTCAGTTGACTTTTGACTTGATTTTTATTGCACTGGCAGGTTGTTGCTGCTCGCTTCTTCGATTGTTTGGGTTTATGCATTAGTCATAGCTCACAGTTTTCTGGTTCCATGGACAAGCTGATTGTATCAAAGCCACTATCTGTTGGATATCTGTATTCAGTTGCTGAGTTAAAGCATGGAGCCTATGTTAATGACACAAGTCACAGTTCTCACTCTCAGTATGCAACGTCTTCATCTGCAGGCCCAAAAATATCTGTTATTGGGGACAATGGTTTGCCAAATGCAATAAATGGTACAGTTGAATATGAGCTCCCCCATGTACCTTCATGGTTTGCTCATGCAAGTAGCCAGAGGCTATACTCCGCTCTGGCAGGAATCATAAGGCTGGTTGGTCTTTCAACAGTTTCAGGTAATTTGTCAACTACTTTGAATGCTTGCCATACTTATGATTTAGGAGCTGTCCTGTTTGTTGCCTTTTACAGCGATGCAATTTATTACACTGAAATTTTAACCTGTTATGTTTTGTTGATGATGATAGGGCAAGGAACCAGTGCACCTTTATCTGTTTTTGTTGATATTCTACTCAATCAGTTCCGGAGGTTAAGCACTGAGCTGGGCGCTGAAGACACTCACAGATATGGTGTGCAGAGGTGGTACATGGAGAGTGATTCTGGACAAAAACTGCGCCAGGCAAGCTCTGCTGTTTGCATGCTCAATGAGCTCATATATGGTCTGTCAGATCAGTCTCTCTCTGTGTGTTTGCAATTATTCAACAAGAGTTCAGCACAAGTGGTAAGGGTACCTGGTCAAAATGACCACTTAACTTCAAGTGGTCTACATAGCGGAGTAAGAGAAGTTTGGAAGATAAGTGAGAGAATGGACACTAAAGACGATATTATTCACTGTATTGGTAGTATACTACATGAGTATATGTCTCCGGAAGTGTGGGATCTTCCAACAGAACAGAACTCTGAGCTATGCCTAGCAGAACTTAATGTTCCAATGCATTTCTTCCGCGATACAACTGCACTACAACAAGTAATTATGCATTGCTGCAATTCTTCAATAGTTTTTTAAAGTTTTTTTCTTGTTCCAGTTTTAACTGTATTTCAACTTTTGTTCTTCATCAGGTAATGCTTGATGGGATTGGGGTCTTTGGTATTATTCTTGGTCAAGATTTTGCACAGAGTGGGTTTATGCACTCTTCACTTTATCTTCTACTCCGGAAACTTATCAGCTCAAGTGCGCAAATTAGAATTGCGTCAGATGCTGTCTTAAGAACACTCGCTGCCGCTGGTGGTTACTCTACGGTAATTGATGACCTTAGTTCATGCAAAATTCTTTTACTGTCATCATCGGAATTACTGTTCATGTTTTTCTTCCTGTGCAGGTTGGTCAATTCGTTGTGGCGAATGCAGATTACATTGTTGACTCACTTTGCAGACAATTGCGCCATCTAGACCTCAACCCCCACGTCCCTGATATTCTCGCTTCCATGCTGTGTTACGTTGGTGCTTCTCGTGACATTTTACCATTTTTGGAAGAACCGGTATGATAGGGATGGTTATGAATCTTCCCCATTTCATTTTTTTACATGGTTAAGTGCTTTTGTACCCTCATATAACAAGCTGCCTTGTAAAGCATCAGTTGCCAATTAGTCAAACCAATTACACTTTATGGCTTTCGAAGTTTGAGCACTTATCCTTCTGAGATCACTTCCTTTTTTGATTATACCAAGAGGATATGATGATGCATGGGGAAGTAAAGGACAAATGATGCCCTTTGATCAAAACGAAACATGATTATTTTTTTAGTTTTGAAGCCAGTTTCATATGTTAATTTTTATTGCAATACATGTAATATTTACAGATGCGGGCAGTTTCTTCAGAGCTGGAGGTTCTTGGTAGGCATGATCATCCCCATCTAACTGTTCCATTTCTGAAGGTATTATGATATACAATTACAAAATTTGATATCATGTGATGGCCGCTCGATTGTTCTACTAAATGGGCATTCGCTTAGCGCGTGTGCATGGTGCTGTCTGGGATTTCAAATTTCAGTTACTGGTTTTACCATTTTAACTATCACGTGCTATTGGCAAGGTTTTATTGTATATCTGTTAAGGCTGTTCATCAACGGTTTTCAAAACCCGTTCAAACAGTGGTACGGCAGTGCATGCAGTTGATCTGTGCAGATGATGGTGTCTTTTGGCACTGACCTGGTTTTGTGCACTGTTTTAACCCAACGGGTCAATGAACAGACATAGGCACATAACTTTCGCGCCTTGTCTTTTATCTTGGATGAGGGTTTGATAGTCTACCTATGGTTTGTGCCATGTTGATTATTGAGTATGCAAGTTAAGAGTGCAGTGACAATACTACATAGATACATTGTCTGTTCTGATTGGCCTACCATCTAATTTGTTAGGAGGTGATCGTGGTTCAATGGTCAAATAAAGTGTGGTACAAAGCGACTAGTAGTGCTATTTTATCTGTATTAGCATCCAAGTGGTGAAATTAGTTGGAAAATGACATCTCTATGTTCCTTTTCTTCTGATAAAATATATGCACATGTGTTTGAACTGGTGAAGTCTACACATTTTGTACAGAACTCTGTACAATTAAAGCCCAATTGTTGATTTGTCTCTGATTCTCTTGTATTAATGTTGTGCTCATTGGTGCATTCAGAATTCTGGACCACCTACTTGTTATTCATCTCTTTCTCTGGTCATGTTTTGCTTGTGCACTAATACATGTTTCACTGAGCAAGTTCTTCCTTTCTTTCTTTTTTGGGTTTCTCTAGGCAGTCTTTGAGATCGCCAAGGCATGTACTCATGAATCTCATGAATCTACTAGCTTACCAGATGAGGTGCAATCATTTTCTGTGAAGGTCAGATCAGAGCATCAAGCAGTTGAAAGTTTGATAGAGAAGAGAAGAGAAACCAGCGTAATGCCTGGTAATGCTTGACAGGACCCAATTTTGTTTTTCTACAGCAGTTAGTTTAGATCGTAGCACCATCATGTTCCCCAGAAAATATGGTTTAGAGTTCATTTATTCATGAAGTCTTATTCACATAGTTGCTTTCTCATAACCTGTTTTGTGATTGCATCAGGTACAATGGATGTTGATGCCCAGCCTGATTTTCTGAGCTTGGAATATTGGGAGGGTTTACTTTGCAATCTAAATGATATGAGAAAATACAGGAGAATAGTTGCATCTCTTGCTGGGTCTTGCTTATCAGCTGCCACCCCACTTCTCTCCTCAACCAAGGAAGCAGCATGTCTTGTGGCCCTAGACATCGTGGAGGTATTTCTTTCTGTCTGCTAATTATGCATCAGTGCATTGTGATAAGCGCAAGTTCTGATCCCATTTCATAGGATATTTCACTTGTGGGTCATTTATAGGTTTCTTTATTATACCTGCTTTGCTGGCCATTTTGTTTTGGCAATAGCTTTTGGCCATCTTTTGGCATCCTTCATACTGGTCTTCTGTTTGGTACAATAACTTGAGCTAGCTCTTGTCTATTCTGTATCTCGAGGAATGCAAATTCTACAGTATAAAACCAGGAGGTGGTTTCCTATAATGTGGTTGTGTACTTTTATGTCGCATATGGCTGTTTTCATTTCCTTTCAGTGTTAATAGTACTAACTAAGCTATTACATCACCCCATTTAACAGCTTTAGCAAACCTGATACCTTGCTTGGCAGCATAGCTCTTAGATGTCATTCTGTTGTGACTTAATGTTGAATAAAGTAAAAATTTCAACCATTCTGATAGGAGCTAGGGTTCTACCGGGTCTAGGCCGGAGGTTGTAGGGAAAGGAGGGAGCTGGTCGTGGACGATCTCGTGGCCGCCGGCGGCTGGGCGCCGTCGTACGCGAGGAGGCGGCGGCTGAGAGGGAGATGGCGCAGGGGAGGCGGCGGCTAGGGTTAGGTCTCCCGGCTCCCTAAGGAAGCTGAGCAAATATTATTGCTTCTTGCTTGATTAGATTGATACATCTCCTCTCCTTATATAGAGAGGTTTACTTGACTCCTAAGCAAACGACCCTAATAACGATAAGATAATTGGGCTAAGCCCCTAATAACAATAAGATAACTTGGGCCACAACCCACTGGGCTAAGCCCCTAATATGCCGGTCATAACACTTCTCCCCGCTTGCACAAACAGCTCGTCCTCGAGCTGTAAGGTGGGGAAGCGCTGGCTGAACTCCTCGAGGTGATCAACCAGCGTCAAACACCTCCGCGACAGCTGGGGCGGTCAGGTTGGCGGCGACGACGTCCTCCTCAATGTAGTGTGCAGCCTCCAGGTAGAAGAGTCGCGGGCAGACGTGGCCGGGCGTGTATGGCTCGTCACAGTTGAAGCACAACCCTTGGTGGCGACGCTCGAGTAGCTCGGCCGAGGTGAGCCGGCAGAACGGGCGCGTCGCGGTCGCGGCGAGGGATGCCGCGGAAGCCTGAGCAGGCCGACCCTGCGCGGGAACATCCGACCAGGGTAGCGGCCCGAGACGGTGATGCCTGCTGGATGGCCACCGCGCGGCGCTCGAACGCACGGGCGTAGTACATGGCCGTCTGGAGATCCTGGGGTCCCCGAAGCTCCACGTCCACGCGAATGTGATCCGGAAGTCCACCGACGAAGAGGTCGGCCCGCTGTTGCGCCGTCACGCCCGACGCGTGGCATGCCAGGGCCTGGAAACGGTCGGCGAAGTCCTGAACCGTGGAGGTGAAGGGAAGGCGGCCGAGTTCCGCCAGCCGGCTCCCGCGTATCAGCGGCCTGAAGCGAAGGAGGCATAGCTCGCAAAAGGGCTCCCATGGGGGCATGCCGCCCTCGTCTTGCTCGAGGGCGTAGTACCACGTCTGTGCGGCGTCCCGAAGGTGATATGAGGCGAGCCAGGTGCGTTCCGACGCGAGCGTGCGTTGCCCCCGGAAGAATTGCTCACATTGGTTGAGCCAGTTGAGGGGGTCCTCGGCACCGTCGTAGGTGGCGAAGTCGAGCTTGGCGAAGCGCGGTGGTATCTGAGCATGACCGCCGTGAGCGTACGGCTCGGCGGTACGGAGCAGCGAAGAGGATGGCGTCGGTCCGGTGTGCACAGGTGGTCCGCTGGGAAGCGGTGGCCCGGTGCAGCCAGTGTGGAAGCCCACAAAGCCGGAGGGCGCCGGTTGGTCCGCGGCCTGGTGTAGACTGGCGGCGGTGACGTCCCGGCCAACCAGGCCGGAAGCTGGGACGGCGAGGGCGGGAACCGCACTTGCTGAATCGGCACGTCCGCCGGTGCGGTTGTATTCAGCCCAGTCTTTGGCGGAGGCGCCGGCAGCGGCAGCTGCTGCTGCCTGGAAACGGCGGAGGCGGCGGGCGCCGCTGCCGCCATTGAGGCGAGCGGGCGCGGCGGGGCTGGCTGCAGCGGTTCGACCAGACCGCGCGCCCCTTGGCGGCGGCTGCCTGGCGGTGGTGGCGGTACCTGCAGCTGTGGCTGCAGCGGCCCGGCGAGCGCGGCGGCTGCCACGGCAGCAACATCAGCCCGGTAGCGATGGTTGGTGACGCGGCCGGCGGCAGCCCGTAGGGCCCGGCCAAGTAGAGGCAGATCCCCTGGACGGCTGTGATGAGATCGTTGAGGACGCCGGTCATCTCCGCCGGGGAGTAAACCAGTGGCGCGGTGGAGGGTGGTGGCGGCGGACCCGTGGAGGCGGCGGCGATCGCCGGAGGCGGTGGAGCCCAGCGGCGCAGTGAGTAGGGCCAGCGGCGCCGTGGAGAGGATCGGCGGCGGTGCGGTGGTGGTGGGCAGCGGCGGGATTGGTGGTGGTGTAGACATGGTCGAAACCGAGCTCTCTGATACCAAGGTGATAGGAGCTAGGGTTCTACCGGGTCAAGGCCGGAGGTTGTAGGGAAAGGAGGGAGCTGGTCGTGGACAATCTCGCGGCCGCCGGCGGCTGGGCGCCGTCGTACGCGAGGAGGCGGCGGCTGAGAGGGAGATGGCGCAGGGGAGGAGGCGGCTAGGGTTAGGTCTCCCGGCTCCCTAAGGAAGCCGAGCAAATATTATTGCTTCTTGCTTGATTAGATTGATATATCTCCTCTCCTTATATAGAGAGGTTTACTTGACTCCTAAGCAAACGACCCTAATAATGATAAGATAATTGGGCTAAGCCCCTAATAACAATAAGATAACTTGGGCCACAACCCACTGGGCTAAGCCCCTAATATGCCGGTCATAACACATTCATTGACAAACAACGGTTGCTTCATCCTGACAATTAAGTTCTCTGGCATTTCTTGTCACAGTAAAATTGTTCTTTGCCATCTGCAGAATGCTGTTGCATCTATTGCCAAGGTTGAGGATGCGTATAAGTGTGAAAATGAAACCAAAGCTGTTATCAAGGAGGCAGTCCAGCAATTGTCCTTGGATGAACTTCTTGATGATATGGACACTGCTGAAGATGTTGACGAGAATAGACTACTCCCAGCTATGAACAAACTATGGCCATACCTGGTTATCTGTCTTAAGAACAAGATCTCAATGGTGCAGTTTCTTCACATCTGATATTTTTGCATCGCGTAAATTACTGTTCTCTTGGTACTTGCTTCTTTGGTTTTCTAGAATAAATGCTTACATGAAATGTTTACTTTTTAGCTTCCTAAATTGTATCACACTTCAGTGGTAATATTTCATTTCTCACAATCATGAAATCATGGTGTGGAAGGGGAGCCTTGGCGCAGTGGTAAAGCTGATGCATTGTGACCATGAGGTCACGGGTTCAAGTCCTGGAAACAGCCTATTACAGAAATGTAGGGAAAGGCTGCGTACAATAGACTCAAAGTGGTTGGACCCTTCCCCGGACCCTGCGCAAGCGGGAGCTACATGCACCAGGCTGCCCTTTTTTATGAAATCATGGTGTACTTCTATACATCATCCAATCAATGACCCACATATTCTGCTTACTAGAATCAGATATAGCGTGTTGTGGTTGCCCGTGTCACATCTAAGTTCAGCATCTTCTTTTACCATTTGCGTTCTTGGATCCAAAGGGCTTCCTACAGCTACTTTGGAATCCAAATGTTAAGTGTGAATATGATCAAACCCAAATTTCATTCCAATATTGCACATGTTACTTGTCCTCATCCAGTAACCTCTCTTCTCAAGTGACACCTACTCTTTTTGTATCCTGTTTGATGACCTGCCGTATTTTGGTCGGCCCATCTATAATCCTGCTCCTCTATGAGATAAACTTTGCTTCTGAAGTAAAATTGACCACAACTATATTCTGAAGAACATGTGCCACCAGATTTTTCATCTGTGCTCCAGAGGATATGTGTTGATTCTTAATGCAGATGAATAGTTCATATTATTTACATACGTGAACAATATGCCCCGAACATCACCCCAGTTCAATGAATGATGTTGCACTTGCACCCATTTAACTTAGAGCAACACTCTTGATTTTCATACTAGTACATTACCTCTTTTTTTGCCTTCATTGAATGCTAGATTCATCTACAATTTGGTAGTCATGGAACATATGCTCTCCAACTGACCAAAACATAAAATTCCAATTCACTGCATGAAATAATCTGCAATATTGGTTTGTACGTTTAGTACCTAGTACAGAATTTGTTGGCTTGGATATGGAATCTCTGATCACCTACTTAGATTTCAAATTTACTTTTGGCACGATAATATTGAGTCTATGAGTTGCTAGACTGGATAAGTTTCAGTTGCCTGTTTCTCTGTTTCCAGTCTTACTGTAAAATATGTGAATTCTATATGATACCTACTCTCACCGGAATAAGGTTTTTGCAGCCTATTGTCAGAAGATGCACAGAAGTTTTAGGCAGAACCATTCAAATATCTGGTGGTAATTTTTTTGTACGCCGGTTTCATAAGGATGGATACATTATTTGGAGGTTGCTGGCCTTGTCTCCATTCCGACGGAAAACACTGTCATCGATGGATGAAAAAGCAATTATTTTACCTTATAGGAATACCTCACTTACCTCAGAGGAACCTATGGCTGAGATATCCAGCCAAAAGATTCAGATTGCAGTCTTGGACATGATAACTGAAATATCTTCCCACAAAAGGAGTGCTATTGCATTGGAAAGTGTGTTGAAGAAGATCTGTGGCCTTGTGGTAGGGATTGCTTATAGTAGTTTAATAGGTCTGCGAGAAGCTGCTATAAGGGCATTGACTGGACTTGCCTGTATGGATGCTGACCTTGTGTGGCTTCTTCTGGCAGATGTGTATCATTCACTGAACCAAAGGGATATGCCCTTACCACCTATTCAAGATCTGGTGGAGTTATGTGATCTTTTGCCCCCTCCAATGTCCTCAAGAGAGTACCTCTTTGTGCAATATGGTGGTGAGGGTGTTAGATATGATATAGATCCTTCATCTGTGCATGAGGTGTTCAAAAAGATGCAGGACACAGTTTTCAAATGATAGCAGGGAAACCACAGAGCTTTGTCAGTTTGATTCTTGTCTTGTGAATTTACTGTTGGCGCATTTATATATTTGGAAGGTCTGCCATGTATCCTAGGTGTGTTGAATCCATGGTGCATTATCTACGCATTGGAGAGGACATTGTGTCTCACTCTCATGCTGAGGTTAGTCATGAAAGTTTCTTCGACTTCACCCTTTTCTCTCTGTAATTGCATGCAAATAAATGTTTCTTAAATGGTTAAATTTGGAAAGCACCTGGTTGAACAAGAGAACAGAAAATATCAAAGGCTACACTCACTATGTGTCTTAGCACTATGGAAACTGTTACTTAATAAATCAGGGGAGAACTCCTTTAACTAAAATGAAGTATTATGGAAACTGTTTGAGAGCTAGATTATATTTTCCGATGTGTTTTCACTCGAATTTGGAGTCACAGATTGGTGCTTAGTGAAATAGTTCCATCACTACCTCAAAACATCTTATACTTCTGCTGCTGGACTGCTGGCACTTGTGGTTTCTTGCTAAACATTAACACATCAATGTTAGAGGAAGAACACACCTAAAAAATGTTGGGAGAAAGAGGATATATTTATATAACACAGTTCCATGTTATTTTCCCCATATCTGAATGGTACCCGTTAAGGTAGGTTGTCACAGGCATGCACATCACAAGATTAGCTATTTATTTCGACAGCACGCTTATCATGTTGGAGATGGTATGCTTTCTATATAATTGAATCTACAGTGTTGATGTTATGTTTTCCGTTGGTCTAGACTTGAACAATAGAAATGAATTATGGGTGGCCACTTCCTTCTCACAGTATATGCGTTTGAGCCAGTGCATCTGTACGTGATGGGTAACCTATGTTTTTAATGCAGAAACCATGATGATGAAGAGTGAACTCAACTGCAAGGAAACTTGTTGTATAAGCAGACGGAAAATGTGATCGGAGTTATGTGTGCGATGTCGGCTGCCGTTTTTGTATCTTCAAGTCAACCGATAAATGGAGGCAACCACTTGCGACTTAGAATTGTTGTACCATAACAACAGTACAAGGCGACGCCATTTTCGTCCACAGTTTTTTTCACAGGGAATTGCCTCTGTAATTATGTAGTCTACTAGAGAGAAAAGGTGGAGATTACAGGCTTCTGTTTTTTTAGAATGTTCTCTAGGAGATGGCTATATCTGCCTGATACACATCTTATTTGCTGAGAAGCGTTGTGTTGCTGCCATATTCTCAGTTCTGTATTTGAAGCGTGACAGGTGTCAGTTAATGTAGGTGTACTGCCATTTTCTCAGTTCTGTATTTGAAGCGTGACAGGTCTCAGTTGTTAATGTAGATGTACCTTAAGCAAGCTCTCATACGGAAGGAACAGTTGATCGCCTGAGTTTGATTCCCTTGCATTTTGTTACGAAATTCTGATTCCAAGCACAGCCCAGAGTTGTGTGAGATGTATCTAGCAATGCAAATTTGTGAACCTCAGGTACCCTCCCATATTCCTTAGTTAAATCAAATGAACTAAATTTTCAAAAATCATGTCTTCTGAAAATTTAGTTTGATTGAACTTAAGAGGATCAGAGGGTATCCTGTTTGAACCCGGACTCAGAAGCAATAACTGAATCCAGAGTTATCTGGCATGCAATCCATGTCATGTTGCTCAGGAGTCAGGATTTTGCTTTAATCCATGTCACGGTGCTCAGGTAATTTTGGTTTAGTTGCCTGAGCTACGGAGCTGAAAATACTCTTACGACAAAAGTAATGTGCACATTCCTTTTTAATAACACAAAAAATGTACACTAGTTACCAAGGAGCAAAAAGTGTATGGAGACGCCATACTGACAATATTTAGTTGATTCTGCCAGACTCTAGAAAACCACCAGAAAATTGTGTATCAAAGAGGGAGAAGAATGCCCCGTTGTAGGCTTGTAGCTGTGGTTTTCAACCTTGCAAATATGAATAATGACACCTATTACACATGTACAGTTAATCTAGTAAAGGGCTCCCCTCTTTGGCAAGAATAAACACGCCGCCTCCATCGCCTTTTGAAATCCTCAAGTCTTTGTCCAGGTAGGTTGTCAAAAGCCACGACTTGGCCTTGTTGTCACCGGGAATCGGTACCTTGAGGGGTGGCTGCCCAGAGATGGACCCTGCAATGCTAGCAAATGCTCGCTGCAAAGGCTCCAGCAGCTCCTTAACAGTCCCCAGGCTGAACTTCTGCCCGAATATGGCGATCTGTTCAGGTAGATTTACCGATGATGATATTTCAGGAGGCTGGAAGCTCCCCTCTTTGAATTGGACCTTCATGAGAACAAGTAATGTGTCAGTTTGGCATATCTATGTTATCAAGGACGGCTTACATACATGGTAAAGGGCAACTTGTATTCTTGTAACTGATGAAACATCCAAGAAATCCTTAATAACCATGATGTGCACCTCAAATATTTGGTACGAGAGATTTGCTTATCATCCTATGTACACCGTAACTAGGAGAATGACAGGTAGGTGGCAATACCGGTATCAAATGCGTCTGTTGAATACTTGAGTTGAAGGCTTGCAGCCATGCTAGATTATATCTCAGTCTAGCGCAACACAAAGGGGTCTCTCCCTAATTTGCTAATTTGCATTCCATATTTCTTAAAAATGGCAAGTAGATGTAACTAGCGAAATGGTTTGACGAAGGGGCTACACACTAGCTGGATTTCATAATACAAAGTGTTTTAAAATAACATTGATGAGAAGCAAATGTAACTAGCGAAATGATTTAATGATACAAAATGTTCTATTTGTAATTGAAGAAGCAAATTAACTGTTGCACATGACATGTCTGGAAAGCTGAAATAACCAATGCAGCATAAACTGAGACTAGCATAACGTTGACGAGAAGCAGGTCTATACCTCTATCCTTGATGGAGTTTGGACTTCAAAAGAAGCAGTTGCGCTGAATGAAAACGAAGCAAATGGAGTCGAAATAGTTGAAGCATTGATTATCGTCATGCTTCTCGAGTCAATTTCTTGGGATATCTTATCAACTCTGGTGAATGGTGTTGCCCCGGCAAGCAGAATCGGTAGAAGCTCAGAATATGCTGTATACCTGAAAGTTAACGAGCATGCACAATTAAGTAGGTACAAATAACAGACTGGACCCCCTCAGTGCTAATGAGAATTCTAAGAGGGGGGAAATTGGTCGTCTGCTTTGGCAGAGCAAGAGCATTATAAGAAGTTGACTGCTTACACAGTTCGGCCTCCTTTGGCTTATAGGACTTCTGTAGGAATTGTATAAGATAGGGTTTTCAAAGGAAAAATTCCTTTGGAGCTCTTTGGTTTGTTGGAATGGATTCATTCCTATGTAGGATAGGAACCAATCCTTCACATTTCAAAGAAAAGTGACATTATCCTAGACTCAATGGAAAAATTTCTATCCTATGCTTCAAATGACATCTCTTTCCCTATATGAACTGGGATACATGTCATCTCACTTCCTATGATTTTCCTATTCCTATAACATTCCTATCCTATTAATCAAAGGAGCCCTCAACTTAGAACACCCTTTGGTCAGAAGAACAACGGCAACAACACGCAATCATTCAGTGGCTAAAATTCAAATAAAGCATTCCACTGACGTATCGAACTGACGATCGAAGTAATTAGTACTAGCAAGTACTGATTGAGAGCAAGAAGTGGGAAGGCTCACAGGAGTATCCAGTTTCCGTCGAGCTCTGGCGCCTGGACGGGCGCGGACGTGGGATTGGCAGCCTCAAGCTGGGCCACGAGCTCCACGACCTCCCCCCTGACCTCCGAGGACGCCCTGAGGCCCAGGCCGGAGCCGTACACCGTGTCCACCAAGCACCGCTTCAGCTCCTCCCTCCCCTCGTCCTCCTTCGTAACCGGAGCCTCCTTCGCCTTGGGCGGCGTCGGCGTGGGCTCCCCGCCCCACTCGTCGTCGTTGGTAGGGGTGTCGGCGCCGGAGGGCTGCTCAGGCTCGGCCAGCCCCGGCTCGCCCCATTCATCGGTGACGCCAGGGCGCGAGTTACCCGGCGCGGAAGCGGGCGGCTCGCGGCCCCACTCGTCGTCGTCGACTGTAGGGTCGGGGATCTCGGCGTCGAGTGGGCTGCCTCCCGCGGCGGTGCGTACGGGGAGGCGGAGGCGGCGCGGCCGCCTGACTCGGAGGCCACCGACGCGGAGACGCGCGGCGGCGGCGGAGTTGGGGGAGAGGAGTAGGAGGGACGCGTGGGAAGCGTGGCAGGAGGCGAAGAGGGGAGCCATGGATGAATGAATGAATGATTCCACTCCTCTTCTGTTGGCCGCTAGTCGCTTGTGTGGGCGGGCGGGGAGGGGAGAGCCCAAACAGCGATTTTCTTTCTTTTACGAAATCACCGCAGGAAAACCCTTAAAAATCGAGCTGTTTTTCTATTTAGTCTTTTCTACCTGGAATACGCACTCCTATATAAAGAATGGCGTGATATCCACCTTTCTAGGCTCATCGAGGGCGAAAAGAGCCTCCTAGCTGCCTGTTGCCCGTTGGCTTGGGGAGAAGGCTCTCGGGGCTGGGCAAAGGATGGTGGAGTATTCGCCTTCCTAGGCTCGTTGAGGGCGAAGAGAGCCTCCTGGCCGTCCATTGCCGGTTGGCTTGCGGCAGTAGGCTCTTGTTGGCGAGGCGAGCCGTCCGATCAATCCGGACGGCTCAATGACGGGTGGACCTTTGGCGTATGAATCGGTACAGTCGGCGCGCGTCCATGATGAGTGGACCGAGGACGCGCAATCGCTACAGTTGGGCGAAGAGAGCTTCCCAGTTGTCTGTTGCCGTGTGGCTTGCGGCGGGAGGCTCTCGGGGGCGAGGCGAGCCGTACGATCTGCCCAGACGGCTCGTCCCCGGGTGAACTGGTTAGAAGGTCGATGACGGGTGGACCGAAGGCGCGTGATCGCTACAGTCGGCGTGTATCCATGACGGGTGGCACGTGGCCTCTGTCAGAGCCATGTCGTGCAGCGGATTGTGATACATCCATTTTGCATCGTGTTTTCTATTATTATTTATAATGTTTTAAATCTACATTTCACTTTATGATGCAATTCTAATACTTTCTCTTTCTTAAAATGCACGATACACCGAAAGAGGGACATTGCCGGCAGCTGGAATTCTGAGCCTGAAAAAAGCTACAACAGATATTCTCCGGAGCTCCAAAAGACCTGAAAATTTATGAAGAAATATTTTAGAATATATAGAAAATACTGGAAGAAATAAGTACCAGAGAAGAGCCTCGGTGGGGCCACAAGGCTGGCGGCGCGCCCTACCCTAGAGCGTGCCCTTGGCTTGTGGGGCCCACGGAGGTCCGTCGATGCCCATCTTCCGCTATATGAAGCTATTTGCCCTAGAAAATAGAAAAAAAGACTTTCGGGATGAGCCGCCGCCGTCTCAAGGTGGAACCTAGGTAGGAGGACTTTTCCTCTCTGACGGAGCGATTCCGTCGGGGAAACTTCCCTCCTCGAGGGAAAAATCGAAGCCATCGTCATCACCAATGCTCCTCTCATCATGGGAGGACTCGTCTCCATCAGCATCTTCACAAGACCATCTCATCTCCAAACCCTAGTTCATCTTTTGTGCTCAATCTTTGTGTAAAACCTCAGATTGGTACCTGGGAGGTGCTACTAGCGTTGATTACATCTTGTAGTTGATGCTAGTTGGTTTACCTCGGGTTGCTAATTAGATATTTATCTCCTCTGATATGAACATGAATATGATTTGTGAGTAGTTCCGTTTGTTCTCGAGGACATGGGAGAAGTCTTGTTATAAGTAATTATGTGAAGTTGGTATTGATTCAGTGTTGTGTTGATGTGTTATGTTGTTCTTTCTCTAGTGGTGTCGTGTGAATGTCGACTACATGACATTTCACCATGTTTGTACCTAGGGGAAGACACTGTGGGATTAGTTAGTAGATGATGGGTTGCGGGAGTGACAGAAGACTAAACCCCAGTTTATGAGCTATTTCGTAAGGGGCTGATTTGGATCCTTTTGTTTAATGTTATTATTAGATTTATCTTAATTCTTCTCTTGTAGTTGCGGATGCTTGCGAGAAGGGGTAATCATAAGTAGGTTGTTTGTTCAAGTAAGAATAGCACCTTAGCATTGTTCCACCCACATAACAATTTATCAAAGCAATGACTATTTAATTACTGAACTTGCTCGATTAAGCAACTGTGGGTTATGTTGTAGGCTCTTTTGCATACCCAAATTAGCAAGTGATGTTAAATTATGCAATGACGTGGATGACCACTAAAACCAGTCAAAATCAGACCCAAATTTGTATGTTCAAAGTCATCACACACGGGTAAGTTAGCAGAAATCGTTCGCGATGGCTAGATATCGCACCCAGTTTTGAAGAAGGAATCATGTCGGATGACATTTTGCGTGCCAGTTTTTCCCTGCATCGAGCGACAAATTTCGCCAACCGCGAAAATATCGATCTTTCTCCTCCCTCTCTCAACCAAAACAGACGTTCCCCTATTTCTTCCTTCCCTTACAAGTTCAAACCTTCATTGCTTAATTATTGTGCCGCCTCCTCGCTGACGATGCTCCTTCCCGGTGCTCGCCCTCATCACTCTAGTCAGGTAATCCACCCCTCCTCCTCCTTCTCCATCCTACATGGCCCAACCGCCAGCGCGACACCTTCTACCCAAATCATTACCCCATCATCCAAATAGTTGCCGCACAAAGCCATGGTGCATGGAGTATAGCCATGAGAGCTCAAGGAGCATTTGGCAGTGAATAAGCAAATTGTGGATTCACGCGCAGATGAGGTCGTGATGCTACCATCAGTGCTGAACCCCAGATCTTGGATGAGCACCTCACCATTGAGTCCACCATCAACACCTCGCGCGCGGACGCCACCACGCAGTTGGATGCTTTAAATGACAGTTCATTGTGTTTTCTCGGGGTCACTGATGACCCACAAGTATAGGAGATTTATCGTAGTCCTTTCAATAAGTAAGAGTGTCGAACCAAACAAGGAGCAGAAGGAAATGATAAGCGGTTTTCAGCAAGGTATTCTCTGCAAGCACTGAAATAATAGGTAACAAATAGTTTTGTGATAAGATAATTGGTAACGAGCAACAAGTAACAAAAGTAAATAAAGTGCAGCAAGGTGGCCCAATCCTTTTTATAGCAAAGGACAAGCCTGGATAAACTCTTATATAGAGAAAAGCGCTCCCGAGGACACATGGGAATTATCGCCAAGCTAGTTTTCATCACGTTCATATGATTCGCGTTCGGTACTTTGATAATTTGATATGTGGGTGGACTGGTGCTTGGGTGCTGTCCTTACTTGGACAAGCATCCCACTTATGATTAACCCCTATTGCAAGCATCCGCAACTACAAAAGAAGTATTAAGGTAAACCTAACCATAGCATGGAACATGTGGATCCAAATCAGCCCCATACCAAGCAACGCATAAACTAGGGTTTAAGCTTATGTCACTCTAGCAACCCATCATCTACTTATTACTTCCCAATACCTTCCTCTAGGCCCAAATAATGGTGAAGTGTCATGTAGTCGAGGTTCACATAACACCACTAGAGGAGAGACAACATACATCTCATCAAAATATCGAATCTAATACCAAATTCACATGACTACTAATAGCAAGACTTCTCCCATGTCCTCGTGAACAAACGTAACTAGTCACAAAGCATATTCATGTTCATAATCAGAGGAGTATTAATATGCATATAGGATCTGAACATATGATCTTCCACCAAATAAACCAACTAGCATCAACTACAAGGAGTAATCAACACTACTAGCAACCTACTAGTACCAATCCCAGACTATGAGACAAGAATTGGATACAAGAGATGAACTAGGGTTTGAGAGGAGATGGTGCTGGTGAAGATGTTGATGGATATTGCCCTCTCCCGATGAGAGGAGCGCTGGTGATGACGATGGCGATGATTTCCCCCCTCCAGGGAAGTGTCCTCAGCGAGCAGCTCTGCCGAGCCCTAGATTGGTTCCATGAGGTTCCGCCTCGTGGCGTGAGTCTCGTCCCAAAGCTTGCTTATGATTTTTCTTCAGATGAAAGACTTCATATAGCAGAAGATGGGCACCGGAGGGCCAACAGGGGGCCCACGACGCAGGGGGCGCGCCCAGGGGGGTAGGGCGCGCCCCCCACCCTCGTGGACAGGTGGTAGCCCCCCCTGACATGGACTCTTCTTTCAGTATTTTTTATTATTTCCAAAAATAACTTTCGTGGAGTTTCAGGACTTTTGGAGTTGTGCAGAATAGGTCTCTAATATTTGCTCGTTTTCCAGCCCCGTAATTGCATTTATGCATTCTCCCTCCTTATGTAAACCTTGTAAAATAAGAGAGAGTAGGCATATGTATTGTGACATAATGTGTAATAACAGCCCATAATGCAATAAATATTGATATAAAAGCATGATGCAAAATGGACGTATCAACTCCCTCAAGCTTAGACCTCGCTTGTCCTCAAGAGGAAGCCGATAACAATAAATATGTCCACATGTTTAGAGGTAGAGGTGTCGATAAAATAAAATACGGACATGAGGGCATCATGATTATTCTCATAACAGCAACATATATGGATAATATCATATGATTTATTATGCTCAAGTAATAATCTATTCACAATGCAAAGTATGAATCAGAAACTTTATTGAGAACCAACAAACTATAATCTCAGTCATTGAAGCAATTGCAATTTATCATAACATCAGAATGAGTCTATGTCAGAGCTTTCTAGCAAATCCACATACTCAACTATCATTTAGTCTTTCATAATTGCTAACACTCACGCAATACTTGTGGTTACGGAGTTTTAACCGACACGAGAGAAAGATAGGGCTTATAGTTTCGCCTCCCAACCTTTTACCTCAAGGGTAATGTCAACAATAATAACTCATGCCAACTTACATGCCATTTTATATATATATATATCTATATATATATATATATATATATATATCTATATATATATGTATATATATATATCAGATCTTTCCAACATCCTGTGCTTGCCAAAGGATAAAATGTAAAAAGGAAAGGTGAAGATCACCATGACTCTTGCATAAGGTAGAAGATAAACATAAAACATAGGCCCTTCGTAGAGGGAAGCAGAGGTTGCCATGCGCTTTTAGGGTTGGATGCACAAAATCTTAATGCGAAAGAACGTCACTTTATATTGCCACTCGTGATATGAACCTTTATTATGCAGTCCGTCGCTTTTATTTCTTCCACATCACAAGATCGTATAAAGCTTATTTCCTCCACACCAATCAATCATACATATTTAGAGAGCAATTTTTATTGCTTGCATAGATGACAACTTACTTGAAGGATCTTACTCAATCCATAGGTAGATATGGTGGACTCTCATGGCAAAACTGGGTTTAAGGGTTTTTTGAAAGCACAAGTAGTATCTCTACTTGGTGCAAAGAATTTGGCTAGCATGAGGGGGAAAGGCAAGCTCAACATGTTGGATGATCCATGACAATATACTTTATCTCAGATATAAGAAAACATAACCCATTACGTTGTCTTCCTTGCCCAACATCAACTCTTTAGCATGCCATATTTTGATGAGTGCTCCCAATCATAAAAGATGTCCAAGATAGTATATTTATATGTGAAACCTCTCTTTCTTTATTACTTCCTGTTAATTGCAACGATGACCAAAGCTATGTTTGTCAACTCTCAACAACTTTTAATCATCATACTCTTTCTATGTGAAGTCATTACTCTTAATAAGATCAATATGATCTCTTTGTTTCTTTTTATTCTTTTTATTTTATTTTCTTTTATTCACTTAAGATCATAGCAAGATAATCAAGCCCTTGAATCAACATTAATCTTTATTATATAGCTCACGGACTCAATTACATAGAGAGATCATAAAGCAAAACTTAAGGCTAGATCACACTAAAACTTTATTCTACTAGATCAAGATACTACTAAAAGGATCGAACTAAGAAAAACGGTAAAGATAGGAGATGTGATGGTGATACGATATCGGGGCACCTCCCCCAAGCTTGGCAGTTGCCAAGGGGAGTGCCCATACCCATGTGATTATGTCTCCTTTGCCGGTGAAGGGATTGTTGATGATGTAGGCTTGTCGTCCATCTTCCAAGGCATAGGCTCACCATCATAGAAGGATGATCGAGTCTCCGGGATCCTTAAATCTGCAGCCAAACTCGTCCTCTTGAATCTATATTCATACTCACAATTTTGGTTTTGCAGGTCATAGATTTGGGCTTGGAGGTGCTCGATTTTCTCGTGGAGCTTGAAGATGGCCTCCCCAATGTCCTTGGCATCCAGCTTGTGGTTGTTGGTGAACTCCGTGATCATTATGTGATTTGAGTCAAGTCCACGCTCCACCATCTCCTAGCACTTGAAAACTTGTTGCTCCATTGCTTCAAGCCTTGTCTCCATGCTTCCGGTCCTCCGTGGTCCCTCAACATCGCGGATGTGCAGCAACCCATCATGCATCTCAATGGTTTGAGGGTGTTGCAGCACCTCCGCGAGGTAGGGGTTGATGAACTTCTCGAAGAACTTGTCCTTGGGGGCGCTTGGAGACGTCATGATGATCTAGATCTGTCAGAAAAACAGCTCGAAACAAGAACAGAGGATATTTGCGTGATACGGGAGTCAAAACCTTCGGGTTATATAATGAATTTTTACCGACCAAAATATGTATCGTGCAAGAAAACGGAGTCCGGAGAGCACACGAGGTGCCCACGAGGCAGGGGGCGCGCCCTGGGGGGTAGGGCGCGCCCTCCACCCTCGTGGAGGCCTCGTGTCCTTCCCGGACTGCTTCTTATTTTTCTATTTTTCTAAATATTCCAAAACGGAGAAAAATTGCCTTTAGAACTGTTTTGGAGTCGGTTTACTTACCGTACCACATACCTATTCCTTTTCGGAGTCTAAAGCGTTCCGGGAAGTGTCCCTTATGTATTCCTCCGGGGTTACGGTTTCAATAACATTGGTTTCAACATTTATAGGATTACCTGAGATATAATGTTTGATTCTTTGACCGTTCACCACCTTCGGATTTGTGCCTTCGAAGTTGTTGATTTTTATGGCACCAGAACGATAGACCTCCTCGACAACGTAAGGAACTTCCCATTTAGAGAGAAGTTTTCCTGCAAAAAATCTTAAACGAGAGTTGTATAGCAATACATAATCACCTACATTTAACTCACACTTTTGTATCCTTTTGTCATGCCATCTTTTAACTTTTTCTTTAAACAATTTGGCATTTTCATAGGCTTGGGTTCTTCATTCATCAAGTGAGCTAATGTCAAATAATCTCTTCTCACCGGTAAGTTTGAAATCATAATTGAGCTCTTTAATAGCCCAATATGCCTTATGTTCTAGTTCGAGAGGTAAGTGACATGCTTTTCCATAAACCATTTTATACGAAGACATTCCCATAGGATTTTTATATGCAGTTCTATAGGCCCATAATGCATCATCAAGTTTCTTGGACCATTTCTTTCTAGATCTATTAACAATCTTTTGAAAAATTAATTTGAGCTCTCTATTACTCAATTCTACTTGGCCACTAGACTGCGGGTGATAAGGAGATGCAATTCTATGATTAACATCATACTTAGCAAGCATTTTACGGAAAGCACCATGAAATAAAATGTGAACCACCATCAGTCATTAAATATCTAGGGACTCCAAACCTCGGAAAAATAACTTCTTTAAGCACCTTAATAGAAGTGTTATGATCAGCACTACCAGTTGGAATAGCTTCGACCCACTTGGTAACGTAATCAACAACAACTAAAATATGTGTATATCCATTAGAGGCAGGAAAAGGTCCCATATAATCAAAGCCCCAAACATCAAATGGTTCAATAACAAGTGAATAGTTCATAGGCATTTCTCGACGTCTACTAATATTACCAATTCTTTGACATTCATCACAAGATAGGACGAACTTACGGGCATCCTTGAAGAGAGTAGGCCAATAAAAACCGGATTGCAATACCTTATGTGCAGTTCTATCTCCAGCGTGGTGTCCTCCATAAGCTTCGGAGTGACACTTGTGTAGGATCTGTTCCTGTTCATGCTCAGGTACACAACATCTAATAACGCCATCTACTCCTTCTTTATAAAGATGTGGGTCATCCCAAAAGTAATGTCTCAAATCATAGAAAAACTTTTTCTTTTGCTGGTATGTGAAACTAGGTGGTATAAATTTAGCAACAATGTAATTAGCATAATCAGCATACCATGGAGCAAAGACGAGAAGTATTTATGACATTTAATTGTTCATCGTGAAAGCTATCATCAATAGGTAGTGGGTCATCAAGAACATTCTCTAGCCTAGACAAGTTGTCTCAACGGGTTCTCAGCTCCCTTTCTATCAATAATATGCAAATCAAATTCTTGTAGCAAGAGAACCCATCTAATAAGTCTAGGTTTAGCATCTTTCTTTTCCATAAGATATTTAATAGCAAAGATGATCAAGTGTTAATAGTTACTTTAGAATCAACAATATAAGGTCTGAACTTATCACAAGCAAATACAACTGCTAAGAATTCTTTTTCAGTAGTAGCATAATTTCTCTGAGCATTGTCTAGAGTTTTACTAGCATACTGGATAACATTTAATTTCTTATCAACTCTTTGCCTAGAACATCACCTACAGCATAATCACTAGCATCGCACATAATTTCAAAGGGTAAATTCCAATCAGGTGGCTGAACAATAGGTGCAGAGATCAATGCTTTCGTAAGTATTTCAAATGCTTCTACACAATCATCATCAAAGACAAATGGTATATCATTTTGTAATAAATTAGTCAGCGGCCGAGAGATTTTTGAGAAGTCCTTAATGAACATCCTATAAAAACCGGCATGACCAAGGAAACTTCTTATACCTTTGATGTCCTTGGGACATGGCATCTTTTCAATAGCATCAACCTTGGCTTTATCAACCTCAATACTTCTTACAGAAACTTTATGCCCCAAGACAATACCTTCGTTAACCATAAAGTGGCACTTTTCCCAATTCAGGACAAGATTAGTTTCTTCACATCTCTGCAAAACTCGATCAAGGTTGCTCAAGCAATCATCAAAAGAGGATCCATAGACGGAGAAGTCGTCCATGAAAACCTCACATATCTTTTCACAAAAGTCAGAGAATATAGCCATCATGCATCTTTGAAAGGTAGCAGGTGCATTACATAAACCAAAAGGCATACGTCTATAAGCAAAAGTACCGAAAGGGTAAGTAAAAGTGGTCTTTGATTGATCATCGACTGACACAGGTATTTGAGAGAAACCAGAATAACCATCTAGAAAGCAGAAATGTGTATGTTTGGATAATCTTTCTAGCATTTGATCAATAAAAGGTAAGGGGTAATGATCTTTTTTAGTAGCTTTATTCAATTTTCGAAAATCAATTACCATCCTATAACATGTAATAATTCTTTGCGGGACCAATTCATCTTTATCATTAGGAACGGCAGTAATACCTCCCTTCTTAGGGACACAATGGACAGGACTTATCCACTGACTATCAGCAACGGGATAAATAATACCTGCCTCAAGAAGCTTTAGTATTTCCTTTCTTACCACTTCTTTCATCTTAGGATTCAGCCGTCGTTGGTGATCACGAACTGGTTTGGCATCTTTCTCCAAATTTATTTTGTGTTGACATAGTGTGGGACTAATGCTCTTAAGATCATTAAGAGTATATCCAATAGTAGCGCAGTGCTTCTTCAGAGTTTTCAATAGTCTCTCTTCTTCATTCTTTGAAAGGTTAGCACAATAACAGGATATATCTTCTTTTCATCAAGATAAGCATATTTAAGAGTATCAGGTAACGGTTTAAGCTCAAACACGGGATCACCCTTGGGTGGAGGAGGATCTCCTAGGATTTCAATAGGCAAATTGTGTTTCGGGAGGGGTTCCTGTTTAAATAATACTTCATCTATTTCCCTTCTTTCATTCATAAACATATCATTTTCATGGTCTAGCAAATATTGTTCTAAAGGATCACTAGAAGGTACAACAATAGAAGCAAGACCAATAATTTCATCTTTACTAGGCAATTCCTCTTCACGGTGTTGTCTATGAAATTTAGAGAAATTAAACTCATGAGACATATCACCTAGACCAATAATGACAACATCCTTTTCGCAGTCTATTTTAGCATTAACAGTGTTCAAGAAGGGTCTACCAAATATAATGGGACAAAAGCTATCTTGTGGGGAACCAAGAACAAGAAAATCAGCAGGATATCTAGTTTTCCCACACAGGACTTCAACATCTCTAACAATTCCAATGGGTGATATGGTATCTCTATTGGCAAGCTTGATGGTAACAACAATATCTTCTATCTCAAAAAGTGCAATATCATGCATAATTTCTTTGTATAAGTCATGAGGTATAGCACTAGCACTAGCACCCATATCACATAAGCCATGATAACAATGATCTCCTATTTTAACAGAAATAACATGCATGCCTACCACAGGTCTATGTTTATCTTTAGCACAAGGTTTAGCAATTCTAGCAGTTTCATCACAGAAATGAATAACATGCCCATCAATATTATCGCATAAGAGATTCATGAACGATAGCAATATTAGGTTCAACTTTAACTTGCTCAGGAGGTGTATAAGTTCTAATATTGCTTTTATGAACCACAGTTGAAGCTTTAGCATGATCCTTTATCCTAACAGGAAAAGGTGGTTTCTCAACATAAGCAGTAGGAACAATAGGATCATTATAAGTGATAGTCTTTTCTTCAACTTTAATAGGTGAAGCTACTTTACTTCTATGGGTGGATGATATTTAAACCACTTCTCCTTAGGGAGATCAATATGAGTAGCAAAAGATTCACAGAAAGAAGCTACTATCTCAGAGTCAAGTCCATATTTAGTGCTAAACTTACGGAAAACATCGGTATCAATAAAAGATTTAACACAATCAAACTTAGGTGTCATACCTGGCTCCTTACCTTCGTCGAGATCCCAATCTTCAGAGTTGCATTTAATTCTTTCCAATAAATCCCATTTGAATTCAATAGTGTTCATCATAAAAGAGCCAGCACAAGAAGTATCGAGCATGGTGCGATTGTTATCAGAAAGCCGAGCATAAAAAATTTGAATAATTATTTCTCTTGGGAGCTCATGATTGGGGCATGAATATA
The DNA here is from genome assembly GCA_021605145.1 of Aegilops bicornis. Lineage (NCBI taxonomy): Eukaryota > Viridiplantae > Streptophyta > Magnoliopsida > Poales > Poaceae > Aegilops > Aegilops bicornis. The sequence goes on along the minus strand of CM038669.1, from coordinate 382,421,853 downwards.
ACATTGATTTAAGCCTCCCCCAAGCTTGAGCGATGCTTTCTCCTTCAAGGGCCAAAAATTATATATATAATTGCGATCACGATGAACAAGATGCATAGGATAAAACTTCTAATGAAATTCCAATTTCAATCGTTTGTAGTTCCATGATCCCATATCATCACATAGCCTATACCATGTCAATGCATCTCCCTTCAAAGATAAAGGGAAGACCTTCTTCTTAATAACATCATCGGGTATACCTGCAAGCTTAAATAATCCACAAACTTCATCCACATATATTAGGTGCTCATCAGGACGCATTGTTCCATCTCCTGCAAAAGGATTAGCTAGCAGTTTTTCTAACATACCCAAAGGAATTTCAAAGTAGACATTTTCATTTTCAGTAGGTTCAATAGGTTGAGGAGAAACTCTTTGCTCTACTGGTCGGGGTGAAGATACCCCGAACAAGCCACTCAGAGGATTACTTTCCATAGTAACAAGTGGCAGTAAATTTCAGCACACTTTATAAATTTTTCCTTACCAAATTCCACCTACCAAAGGCGCTTCACTCCCTGGCAATGGCGCCAGAAAAGAGTCTTGATGACCCACAAGTATATGGGGTCTATCGTAGTCCTTTCGATAAGTAAGAGTTTCGAACCAAACGAGGAGCAGAAGGAAATGATAAGCGGTTTTCAGCAAGGTATTCTCTGCAAGCACTGAAATAATAGGTAACAGATAGTTTTGTGATAAGATAATTGGTAACGAGCAACAAGTAACAAAAGTAAAAGAGTGCAGCAAGGTGGCCCAATCCTTTTTATAGCAAAGGACAAGCCTGGACAAACTCTTATATAGAGAAAAGTGCCCCCGAGGACACATGAGAATTATCGTCAAGCTAGTTTTCATCACGTTCATATGATTCGCGTTCGGTACTTTGATAATTTGATACGTGGGTGGACCGGTGCTTGGGTGCTGTCCTTACTTGGACAAGCATCCCACTTACAATTAACCCCTATTGCAAGCATCCGCAACTACAAAAGAAGTATTAAGGTAAACCTAACCATAGCATGAAACATGTGGATCCAAATCAGCCCCTTACGAAGCAACGCATAAACTAGGGTTTAAGCTTCTGTCACTCTAGCAACCCATCATCTACTTATTACTTCCCAATGCCTTCCTCTACGCATAAACTAGGGTTTAAGCTTCTGTCACTCTAGCAACCCATCATCTACTTATTACTTCCCAATACCTTCCTCTAGGCCCAAATAATGGTGAAGTGTCATGTAGTCGAGGTTCACATAACACCACTAGAGGAGAGACAACATACATCTCATCAAAATATCGAACGAATACCAAATTCACATGACTACTAATAGCAAGACTTCTCCCATGTCCTCAGGAACAAACGTAACTAGTCACAAAGCATATCCATGTTCATAATCAGAGGAGTATTAATATGCATATAGGATCTGAACATATGATCTTCCACCAAATAAACCAACTAGCATCAACTACAAGGAGTAATCAACACTACTAGCAACCTACTAGTACCAATCCCAGACTATGAGACAAGAATTGGATACAAGAGATGAACTAGGGTTTGAGAGGAGATGGTGCTGGTGAAGATGTTGATGGAGATTGCCCTCTCCCGATGAGAGGAGCGCTGGTGATGACGATGGCGATGATTTCCCCCTCCCGGAGGGAGGTGTCCCTCAGTGAACAGCTCTGCCGGAGCCCTAGATTGGTTCCGCCAAGGTTCCGCCTCGTGGCGGCGGAGTCTCGTCCCGAAAGCTTGCTTATGATTTTTCTTCAGATGAAAGACTTCATATAGCAGAAGATGGGCACCGGAGGGCCAACAGGGGGCCCACGACGCAGGGGGCGCGCCCAGGGGGGTAGGGCGCGCCCCCCACCCTCGTGGACAGGTGGTAGCCCCCCCTGACATGGACTCTTCTTTCAGTATTTTTTATTATTTCCAAAAATATCTTTCGTGGAGTTTCAGGACTTTTGGAGTTGTGCAGAATAGGTCTCTAATATTTGCTCCTTTTCCAGCCCGTAATTCCAATTCAAGCATTCTCCTCCTTATGTAAACCTTGTAAAATAAGAGAGCATAGGCATAAGTATTGTGACATAATGTGTAATAACAGCCCATAATGCAATAAATATTGATATAAAAGCATGATGCAAAATGGACGTATCAGTCACCACCGGTGCCTTTGACAAAGACTACGAGGTGTTTCATCAGTGTGCCCGGGCTTACCTCAGCTCCAGAGCCAGCAGGTTGGTGCCCGGACTAGCTCAGGCGACCCACCACAACAAGGAGGGCACCCATGATGTGGAGGCCTCGCTAAGGGATTCCTGGATTAGGGGATCTTTGGCCTACCGGCCTATCCCTTATGGGCCGGACTATTGGGCCGCGTTGCCAGTACTAGGAGGCCGAACTATGAGGAGACACCATATCCGGACAGGAAGATTTTTGGTGCCTTGGTGTGTCCTCGAAGTCAAGATGAGAAGAATCGGCATGTTTATCCTTTCCTTGTAACCGATCATTTGTAACCCTAGTAGCCCTGGTGTCTATATAAACCGGAGGGTTTAGTCTGTAGAGGCTAGAACAACAACCATCATTCTACTAGTCTAGGGTTCAGTTCATCTGATCTCGTGGTAGATCGACTATGTAATCATCCTAGACACATCAATATAATCAAGCATGACGTAGGGTTTTACCTCTTATAGAGGGCCCGAACCTGGGTAAACACCGTGTCCTTCGTCCCTTGTTCCCCATTGATCCAAGATCCACAGCTCGGGACCCCCTACCCGAGATCCGCCGGTTTTGACACCGACATTGGTGCTTTCATTGAGAGTTCCGCTGTTGGATCACCAAAGGGTCTATGGCTCGCCTGATTATCGGAGATGTCGTCAACACCGGGGGCATCTTCGTCCCCGGCCAGTTGCGTTCGGCAGCATTGTTCTGCATGCCAATTCGACTGGTCATCTCGGCCTGGTTGACAGTTTCGCCCCTGAGCATCAAAGAAGGTTCGGTAACCTAGAATACATTGCTGACGCTCGGGGCGATCTAATTTTCACCGACTTCTCAGCCTTGTCTGAGGCACCTACGGACCCTGAAGCATCGACTTTGGGACATCTTCCCGATCCGATCTCCGGATCGGCCCTCACCTCGCACCCGGCTTTGAGCCTGGATGCAACCATCACGTCCCAGGACTGGGAGTCAACCCCATCTTGACCCTCCCTCCTTACTGCGGATCTGGCTTTGAGGCATGACGGGAGTTCAGCGTCCAAAGACCGGGAGCCAACCCCGGCTGGACTCGCCCCCCTTACGGCGGGCCTGACTTTGAGCCTTGACACAAGTGCGGCGTTCGAAGACCAAGAATCTACCCTTGCCGGACTCACCCCTCGCCCCACCATCATACCGGAGGTTGACTCCGAGGAAATTTCATGCGCTAACCCGGTCAGTCTCACCCTGATAAATGAGGCGCGAGACCGGATCCAAATGATGACTATCTTGGATGGCCCATCCTCGGCTTACGCTCAGCGGAGCCTTGAGGCGGGCCACGAGGAATTTTACGTCCCACCCACCACTCACTTAGTAGCCACCGTTGAAGACTTAACCGACATGCTGGACTACGCCTCTGAGGAGGCCAACGACATGGACGACGACAGTGAAGCCATGGCCCACACTGACACTGCCCCTCCCGTCACCGGTCAATGGACGACCACCTCCACCTACGACGTTTACATGGTGGACACCCCCAAGGACACCAGCAATGGCACTAATAACAGGGATGGCACCCCCAAAAGAGATAGTAACATGCCCGGCGAGGAGCCCCCAAACGCTGGAAACAACGCCGACGATCCAAGGGGCGTCGAGGCAGGGAAAGCAACACGGGCACCGGAGAGGAGGATACTCCGGACAATGTGGAAGACCTCGGCGACCCCACCCCCAAGAAATAGCCTGATGGCTCATAGGGGCATGGGGGTCAGCATAACCCTGAGGACTCCAATGATTCTGAGGATAGAAACTACATGCCTCTCTCCGAGGAGGAGTGTCGGCGTTCTGGGAACGGGGGTCCCCAGACTTGCCTGCCTGCGTCCTGCGGTGTGGCTCAAAGGGGGGGCCCATCACGGCCCATCTTCATCAACACGAGCTCAAGACCCTCGCGAGGGGCCAAGCCTCACGGGGCGGACGACAGGAAGCTTCCTCAGGCACGGCCTCATCAGGCTGGCTCGCGAGGAGGCGGAGAGATCAAGGCGGGGTACCTCACGAGGTGCCCATGACGCAAGCCATGACGACCAAGGGCACCAGGCGCCGCCAGCCAGCAGTGTCCTCCTTACCTCTTTGGTGCAAAGGAGCAAGCACAAAGCGAGAGCATCAAGCAAAGGCGTCCATTTCGGTGCAACGAGACCAAGACCAGTCCAACGGCAGGAAGGAAGTCATTGTGGAGCCCATGCCGACGCCACCACTCAGAGCCTTTGACAAAGCGAGGACCAACTTTAGTCAGATAAGTGTACCATATGTTCCCCTTCAAAATGGCCAATTGTTGGCGCCCTTCCCGCTCAATATTTGGGAAGAGGCCCAGGGCCTCTGCCTATAAATAGGACTAGCCACCCACAGGGTAGGGGGAGGCAGGAAGATAGCAAGAAAACAAATGAGAGAAAGATAGAGAGAGGCGACTGAACTCCCCTAGCAGTTCATCGCACCAGCCAAGAACATACCCTCGCGAGGTTGTTCTTCCTTGTATTGTTCATCACCATCAGCCCAAGAGGCAATCCACCACACCACAAACTAGAGTAGGGTATTACACCACAATGGTGGCCCGAACTAGTATAAACCCCGTGTCTCTTGTGCTGTTCCTTTCGTAGTTTAGATCCTAGCGAGGCGGCGGGTGCGTGTAGGTAGAAGGCGAGATTCCGCGCACCCCAGTGTTCGAACCTCAAGGGTCCGCCAAACCCGAACCGACATTTGGCGCGCCCGGTAGGGTGCCCGGGATCCACCTCCCTGCCACTTCGTGTCCCTCGCGCCGTCCTCATCATGACCGGCGACCAGCGGGCAACTCGTCCTCGGGCGGCTTGGCCCGCCCACGCAGAGCCGCTCGCCTCGGGCGACCCCATGCCCCAGGCAGCTCGCGGTCCGCAGGGCACTGCGGGCCGCGGGCGACGCGGACATGCTTCGACAACTCTCACACCGCGGCAGGCACGGTCGGCAGCGAGGATCTCCAACCACGCCGCGGCCGTGACACCGTACACCCGCCGGGAGCAGGCGAACTCGAGGGCCGCGCTCACGGTGGCACAGGAGCTACCGCATAGGCTCTTGGAAAGGCGGCCGCGACGCATCGCTAGAGCGGGTGGCGAGCTCCTGGCCGCCGCCTCGGGGCTCATCCTTCGCACCCAGCTCCACCTCGGGTCCAGGCGGCCCAGCTGGCTCCACCATGTCGCGGGCCCCAAGGCTACTCAACGCCCGGTGAAGCTTATCGGCCTTCAGCAGCGCCGCCTCCGCTCCCGGCCAGCGAAGAAGGACTCGTCGCGACCCACGGCCCCAGTGGGCAGCCGCGCTACCACCCCCAGGTGGGCGCTCCAAGCAGAACCGCATGGCATGCGGAGCACTATGGTGCGGCCTTCGGGATGACGGCCCCAGAAGAATACGTGCCCCACATGATGGACCAAGGGCACCAGCACGAAGGAGAACGAGGCTCGCTCCTCAAATTTCAGCCGGGGGACGAGGCGACAGAAGCTGAGCTCTTCCAAGAGCCCCGTGAAGGCCCCATCGGCCCGCTGGAGGCGACGATTATCGGGTACCGCTAATTCCTCAGGAGCAGGCATACGTTAATCATGAATCGCAGGAGGTGCAGGTTGCCACAGCAAGCGGCTGCCCCGCTCCCGCGGTCTCCTACCCCTCGGGAGGAGGGCGCCGGGGGCTGTAGGAGAGGGGCCGAGATCCGGCATCACCACCGCGGCGTTCGGAGCAAGGCGTTCTCAGGAGGTAGGCCCTCCACTGGGAGGTGCCTCGTGGCCTGCAACTGGCGGAGGACCCATGGTCGTCGGGGGAACCGCTGGCGACCGCTCTACCCCATCGGCGGCGTCCTGGTTTCCGGTCGTCGTTGATGGCACTAGAGTGCGGCGCAAGGCGGGGCCCTCGTCTGGCGATATGAAGCAAGGCCGATACCTGTGAAGAAGGCCCAGTGCCTGTGAAGCTCGCCGCCCCGTGACACTCTCACGTAATAATGAGTGGGGCTGTACACGCCGAGTCTCAGGGTGCCGGCCTCGTGCCCCGGGCTCCCTCCCACGCCCAAAGGGCAGCACTTAGCTCTGCTACCGGTGAGAATACGCCCAAGACTAGACTAGGTGCCTACGCAGCCTTTTTTGGTTTGCTTTCATTGCTTTTCCCTTTGGTTGTCACTTTCCCCCGCTGGATTTAAGTTGGATTCGAATTCGAGATTTGCGTGTGTTTGGGGAAGGGGGTGTTTAGTCTCGTTCGAGCAATATCTAGCGTTCCAGTTACCGCTTTGCCTCAGCTGCCTTCCCTCGTGATCCCCTCGTGAGCCGGGTTGGGCCTAGCTTGCGTGCAGCCCAGACTGCTGCCGCCGCATCCTTTCAGGAGGCTTTTACTATAGATCCTATGGGTTCGATCGGGAGACGCTCGGAACGCCACAGCCCGCCGCTGGCTATCTCGGGGCCCGCGCGGGACAAAGGTAAACTAGCCAGCCACTAGGCATAGGCGTACGGGTGGTATAGCATCTACTAATACGCAGAACACAAGTTTTACATGAGGGCTCCCCCTCCCGGAATGCTCTCCACGACCGTCGAGGCAAAACACGAAGTTCTATTCGCAGGAAACAGAACGGTGCGCAGTCAGTCGGATAAATCCCCCAATACATCCTCAGGGGCACCTCCTGAGTTGTCGCTGGAGTCGCTGGCCTCGCCGTCGCTCTCTGCATCGTCGCCAGCGGCGTCAGGGCCGTCCACCACGCCGCCTTCGTCAGGAGCCACGATCACGCCATCGTTGTCTGAAGCAAAGGCCCTCACAAGGGCGTCCACGTTGTCCTCCACCCAGTGCGCTAGGTCATCCCGGACGGCCTGGGGTACCGGGGCGATGGCTGCGTCGAAGTCAAAGTGAGGGTCCATATTCCGGAGATGGCTGAAGACGCGAGAAAAGGCGCGCCCGAGCAGGGCGCGACTTCTCTCCTCCACCAACCTGTCGGCTCTGACCGACCGCTCCTCCAGCCGAGCCACCACATCGGTGAAGAATGAAAGGTTGCCGGCGTAGTTAATTGCGTGCGGCTCTCCAACAGCCGCCTCGCAGATGTTACGCAAGGCTGTGTTGGCTCTCTCCCAGAGCGTGGTGAGCATGGGGCCGTGCTCATGCTCCAGACCAGTTACGGCGCATCTCGTCCGTGCATTCGTCACAAGCAATGCCTCAGCCTCATCCACACGCTGGCGAAGAAGAAGCACCTCGGCACGGGAGGTAGTTAACTCCTCCCGCGCCACCTCAAGGGCGGCCCGAAAAGCATCGGCCCGCCTCGTCGCCTCCTCCTGCTTGGCCCTGAAGGTAGCGGTCCTACCTTCGGCCTCAGCCCGGATCAACCCAGCCTTTCCTCGAACTTCGCTCGAGGTTCAAGTCTTGCCGTCGCCACCCGACGCCCGACCTCCTCCAGGACGCGGGCCTCCCGCGCAGCGACATCGTCCTCCGCCCTCATCACCAAGCGCTCCCTTGTTTCCAGGCGTTCGTACTCGCATGCACGCTCGGCGACTTCCAGCGTCAGCACCTCCTCCCGCTTCTGGAGCTCTGCTGGGTCGCCTGATGCCACCCTCATCGACGCAAGGGCCGTCTCGCGCAGCTCCACCTGCTCCTCCAGTGAGCGGCAACGGGCCAGGAGTTCCCGCGCCCGCTCCTCCGCCGCCTCTCACCGCCGGTCAGCTTCCCAAGCCTCTTCAACGGCCCGAGAACGGACCTCCCGAGAGGCCACCAGCGACGCCTTGGCCTCCTCATCGTCAAGATCACGCTGGTGGCGCGCATGGGCGACAGCCGCCTTCAGCTCGTGCCTCTCCGCGGCCAGGCGCAGGCCCTCGGCCTCGAGGCGCGCGTCTTCATCGGCGAGCTCTTCACCGAGCAGGCTCACCGCATCAGCCGCCCTCCGAAGAAACCCTTGGCGAAGATCGTGACGCTCCCGGGCGCGCTCAAGTACGTCTTCCACACCATCATCCGGCCCGGGCGAGCGATGAGGGCCACGAATCAGCACTCCCCCTCCGGGCAGGGGGCTGGGGGCTGGCGCCCTCGCCACGGCCGGGCACGCCTCGCCAGGAGCCCGACCAGGAGCCAGCCCATCCCCCAAAGAAGAGTGCAGGAATGCCTCGGTAATCACGGTCGACGACTGCACGAGAAGCCCACAGAGGCCAGCTATGCCTCGAGAGGGCTCGCGAAGGAGGGTCACGAGGCGCCTGGGACGCTGGATGCGCCTCAGGATGGCTCGTCTCTCCGGCCGACCTCACCACCAGGGCCCTGCAGCTCGGAGTGCTCGAAGACGGTGGAGAGGGCGGAGCCAAGGGGGATGACTCCGCAGACATCTCCATGAGCTCGGTAGGAAGGGCCCTGCGGAGCAAGGATCAGTAAAAACAACAGAAGAATCAGGAGCCAGGAAAGGGGAAAGCTTACTCATCGGTGGCGAAGTACTTCCTACGCTTCAACAGGCGACAAGGATAATCGTCGCCCAGGGCTTCCCTTCTCTTCCGAAGAGCCTCAAAATCCACGCGGAATCGACCCAAGAGTTGAGCGCAGGGGTCAACCTGCGACGAGGAAGGAGCGTCGAGACGACCGGCGACAGGGGCGTCGTCCTGGAGCTCACCGCCCGATCGCCTCACCAAGGAGGGTAGTGGGGCCCAGGGCCTCAAATGCCCGCAGGCACCACGGGCAGCTGCTCGCCTCCCCAACCGCTGACAGCCTGGGCCTCGAGAGCTGCTCCCTCAAGAGCGCCGCTGGGACCGTCACCCCTGCGGAGGCCCCCTCGGCCTCCAGCGGCTCGTGCCTCCCTGCACCGCCACTCGAGGAAGAGCCGCCACGGCCGACTGGAAGGGCAGTCACCATCACCGGGTTCTCGCGAGACCCCATGAGGCCTGTGGGGTGCAGCCCCCACTCGTCGAAGCTGGGCATCTGCTTCACAAAGTCACCCCTGCTTGAGCAAAAGTACAACAAAGCACCCCCTTGCCGGACGCTGCCAGGGTTGGGATCCCCAGTCAAGACCAAGAGCACCTTCCTCGCTTCAAGCGTCAAGTCCTCCTCCTGGAGCCTCATGCGGTCTTCACGCCCGCTGAAGGCCCACATCCGGCGGGAATGGCGCTGGAGAGGGGCAATGCGGCACAACAGGAACTCCTTCACCACCTTGGGCGCCGTCACCTCGAGCGCCCTCAGGAACGCGAAGCGACGCCAGACGAAGGCGAGCCGGGGGCTCGTGAGCGTCTCCTGGCCCCAGCCTGAATTGGGGACAACGGGTGATGTTGGCTCCGACAGCAGGGGGCTGGGCACCCCCACGTCCACGTACAGCCACCGCTCGCGGAACCCAGGTGCGGGCGGAGGAAGGGTGAAAGTCAATCCCTGAAGACGCTGTTTCAGATGCAGCAATGAAGCTCACGCACTTTAACATTGGGTGGGGTCAACAAGGCGCAGAGAGAAGAAGTGGCGCAGCAAGGCAACCGAGGGAAGGATGCCCATCATCGCCTCGAAAACGAAGGCGAAGACCGCAAGAAGAGTGATGGATTCCGGACCCAAGTGCATCATATGGATCTGATAGTGGGAGAGTACATCATTGAAGAAATCGGAGAAGGGGGGAACCAGCCCCGCCCACAGGGCGTCGGCAAAATACTGGACCTCGGTGATTATCCTGTCAATGGCGAAGTGGGACGCGGGCCAGGCCGTCGTCCGCCCGCATTCGTTGAAGATGGTGGCCAAGTCCGAGCTGACCTTGCCCAGGCCCTCTCGATTGAGTATAATCGCCCGATCAACGGCAGGGGCTGCCGACGACGGCGAGCGAGGCGGAGGCATGGGTTTCTTCCCTCTTCCTTTCTTCGTCGGAGCCATGGCAACGGAAAGGGGGGGAGGGAGGAAGGTTCGAGATTGGATTGGGAGCAGAAGCTGGAGTTCGAGAGGAGGAAGAGTGGGGGACGGTCGAGCAGCGAAAAAGGGAGCGGCTATGTGCGGCTACGAGTCCGCCCGGCACGGCACAAAATAAGGAGGCGTGGGGGAACAGTGCCGCTCACGTCCAATCAACCGCCACGCGGCGCCCAAGGCCGCAGGCTGTTAGGGGCTCGCGCGCGCGCAGACTTGCCCTTCGCCTCTGCTCGGCCAAGTCTGGGCGCGCTTTGGGCCCGGGCTACTTGTCGGCGTGCTCGGGAACGGGTCCCAGACTTGCCTGCCGCAGCTTGCGGTGTGTGGCTCAAAGGGGGCCCATCACGGCCCATCTTCATCAACACGAGCTCAAGACCCTCGCGAGGGGCCAAGCCTCATGGGCGGACGACAGGAAGCTTCTCGTGCACGGCCTCATCAGCCGGGCTCGCGAGGAGGCGGAGAGATCAAGGCGGGTACCTCACGAGGTGCCCATGATGCAAGCCATGACGACCAAGGGCGCCAGGTGAGCGCCAGCCAGCCGCAGGTCCTCCTTATCTCTTTGGTGCAAAGGGAGCAAGCGCAGTAGAGCATCAAGCAAAGGCGCCCATTTCGTGCAACAAGACCAAGACCAGTCCAACGGCAGAAGGAAGTCATTGTGGAGCCCAAGTCGGCGTCACCACCAGAGCCTTTGACAGGCGAGGACCAACTTTAGTCAGGATAAGTGTACCATATGTTCCCCTTCAAAATGGCCAATTGTTGGCGCCCTTCCCGCTCAATATTAGGGAAGAGGCGCAGGGCCTCTGCCTATAAATAGGACTAGCCACCCACAGGGTAGGGGGAGGCAGGAAGATAGCAAGAAAACAAACGAGAGAAAGATAGAGAGAGGCGACTGAACTCCCCTAGCAGTTCATCGCACAAGCCAAGAACATACCCTTGCGAGGTTGTTCTTCCTTGTATTGTTCATCACCATCAGCCCAAGAGGCAATCCACCACACCACAAACTAGAGTAGGGTATTACACCACAATGGTGGCCCGAACTAGTATAAACCCTGTGTCTCTTGTGCTGTTCCTTTCGTAGTTTAGATCCTAGTGAGGCGGCGGGGTGCAGGTAGGTAGAAGGCGAGATTCCGCACGCACCCCCTTGTTCGAACCTCAAGGGTCTGCCGGAACCCGAAATCCGACAAGGAGGTCGGCCTCGGAGCTGAAGATTTTATCGTTCCGGAAGATCCATTGGACCAAGAGCGGTTCAAACAGTAGCTCATAGCCACTGCGCGAAGCTTGAAGAAGAAGAATCGGCAGCAGCAGAAGGCCAAACAAAATACCCTCAAAGGTAGATGGACAAAAGTCCTGGCAGCCGAAGAGGGGTACAACTACCAACAACAAACTAAAAGCTACCCAAAGGAGAAGCTGCTGCCACAATTCGACGACGAGGCCCTTGCGCCCGCACCAGAAAGATATACACAGGCAAACCAGCCCGACCGCCCCCCTCGTGGAAGGGATAGACCAGCCCGCCCGCCCCCCTCAAGGAAGGGATAGGCGGCTAGAGAGCCCGAACACCCACCCGCTCCCCCTTGCCGTAAAGGCAAGGAGGCAGCACAAACATAATACCAATACGATCTTCGTCATGACCTGGCCATTAGAGCACAACAAACAAGATCCATCTACGAATCTCGAGACTACGCTTCGGCTGGACGGGACGGATACCAAGCCTAGCACGATCGAAATGATAGAATTCGAGAACAGCACCGAGCCGATACGACAACCGATCTTCGGCTCGACGTAGCCCGGGTCAGGGGTGCTGCTCATCCGATGTGCTTCACGGATGAGGCAATGTAGCATCAGTTCCCCGAAGGGTTTAAATCCGTAAACATTGAACAATACGACAGGACAACAGACCCAGTCGTATGGATTGAAGATTTTCTTCTCCACATTCATATAGCTCGAGGAGATGATCTCCACACCATAAGATACCTACAAGTTAAGCTCAAAGGACCAGACAGGCATTGGCTCAACAGCCTCCCTGAAAACTCCATAGGGAGATGGGAAGAGCTCGAGGATGCTTTCTGAGCCAACTTTGAAGGTACATATGTCCGGCCTCCGGATGCCGATGACCTGAGCCATGTGTCCCAACAGCCCGGCGAATCAGCCCGACAATTTTGGAATCGGTTTTTGACCAAAAAGAACCAAATTGTCGACTACCCGGACGCTGAAGCTATAGCCGCATTCAAACATAGTATCCAGGGCGAATGGCTCGCATGCTAGCTCAGCCAAGATAAGCCAAGGACAATGTCAGCACTTACCTCTCTCATGACCCGCTTTTGTGTGGGAGAAGATAGCTGGTTGGATTGTAGAAGCACCAAACCCAAAGACCCCGGCACCTCGGAAGTCCGGGACGAAAACGGGAAACCACGACACAACAGAAACAAGCGCTGCCACAATGGCAGTGAAGCCGAAGACACGGCAGTAAATGCCGGATTCCACAACTCCAAATCAGGACCACGGAAGAAACCGTCTAAAGGGAACCAGGATGGAGCACCAAGTTGGACACAATTCTGGAGAGACCCTGCCAGATCCACATCACATCTGACAAGCCTGCCAACCACACCAACCGCAACTGTTGGGTAATTAAACATGCCGTCAAGCTCACAGCCGAGGACGCTGGAAAAAGCCCCCGCAGCGAGAACAACGAAGATCCTCAAAGACCGAACAACGGGGGTCAGAAAAAATTCCCCCCGAGGTAAAGATGGTGAATATGATCTACGCCACCCATATACCCAAGAAGGAGTAGAAACGTGCACTTCGAGATGTCTACACCGTAGAGCGTGTAGCCCCGAAATTTAACCCATGGTCGGCATGTCCGATCCCCTTCAATCGCAGGGACCATCCGACTAGTATCCATCATGGAGGATCGGCGGCCTTGGTCCTCGAACCCATTATCGACGGGTACCACCTCACTAGAGTACTCCTCATGGACGGGGGCAGTAGCCTCAATCTGATTTATGTAGATACAATGAGGAAAATGGGCATTGACCCTTCAAGAATCAAACCCAGTAACACTACCTTCAAAGGGGTAATCCCAAGCGTGGAGGCCCGCTGCTCGGGCACCCTAACTTTGGAAGTGGTGTTCGGCTCGCCGGACAACTTCTGCAGTGAAGACTTGATCTTCGACATTGTCCCCTTTCGTAGCGGCTATCACGCACTCCTGGGCCGGACAACGTTCGCTCGTTTCAACGATGTCCCTGATTATGCATACTTAAAGCTAAAGATGTCCGGACCTAAGGGTGTCATTACAGTCAATGGCAATACAGAACACTCACTTCGGACTGAAGAACATACAGCGGCCCTAGCAGCCGAAGTCCAAACTAGTATCGAGGGGCCCCATTATCAACCTGCCGTCAAGGCACGATAAGCAAGGAAACGGGCCCGAGCTCTATCTCCCTTTGAGGAGCCTCCCCCGCTGCGCATAAATAGGGATTCACCCCCCACAGCATGCCCACCCCAACCGCACAATCCGTGCCTCATCAACACAAATTTGCGCTCAAGATACCATGGGCGGCTGTGGGGCCTAAACTAAACTCAATGCCAGGTGTTCAGCTCGACCGAACCATGGTCACACATGTCTTCGGACGTCAAAAGGCACCGACAAGGACCTATCTGGCATTAAGCTAGATCAGCACAACGACCTCTCAAGGCTCCTAGTCAAGGGCCGTCGGCCAATTATCAACCCCTCTACGGAGTTTTTCTACCCAACAGAAGCAAAGGCGCAGACGTGCAGCAGGGCACAATAGAGACATCAACCCACGCTTCAAGGCCCTGTGTAAACCTTTCATCTGTAAAGCTTTTCTCTTTTTTCTTATAAAGTTCCTGTAACCGATGCTTTGGCAGTTCAAATTGTACGGATAGACGTCATGAGTTCCTTAATAAAGACCACCTTTTACGGTCATACTGCAGTCATTTACATTGCACACATCCTCTTTTCCCGCTCTTCAACGCCGCTATAAACTGGTTCTACACACCTTTTTCTTATAGATGCAATCGGCTATCAAACCGGGGACTTGACCATAAATACTCACCCAATACGTCAAGTTTGGCACTATCTTTTCTCTGTGTGTTCGGCGTCTCGGATATTGCATTATATGCATCGGTTCCGAATTATGTCTTGGGTCAATAGTTGGGTTGCCCGGCTCCTGTGCTTACCCTCTTATGTTCCGCATGTTTAGCTAAGAAGGTAAAGGGAGAACCACTGTGATTGTACTTCTGGCTAGCCTGGTTAAAGTACCCCAGTGAAGAAAGCCGAAAACTGACCGTCATAAGAAGCGAGAACTGGTTGGCGATCCGATGACAAGTGTTAAACTAAAAATCGATGGCGATTACCTCGTGTTATATGGAGGGTTTGTCTTTGCACAAACCACATGATAAAAGGCATATGCCTCAACTCTACCGAACATCACAAAACACTTGGGGCTAGTCACTAGCTCTCGCAGTCAAGCTCCTATGGCTAAGTGAAGGTAATAAAGACGCATAGTCCGATTGCCTTGTTCCCCTCACGCGCTATCGCCTCTGGGCACCGAGATGTCGGCTAAGGGTCACAGTGCGGAGGACGAAACACCCCTCGTAGCATCTACATGGGGGCTTAAGTTGATGACTGGCAACTTTCAGATTCAAAACGGTCACACATGAGTCAAAATAAAATCAAAACGGATTCAAGTATGATAAACCATACAAAGGGCCACATTATAAAACAATAGGTCTAATTGTCATTATATGATAGTTCAAGGATTACATCTTTGGGACACTGGTCCTCTATCGCCCGAGCACCATCCATAACAATGGGGAAATACTGCTCGGGACGACGATGCTTCTTTCCAACAGGCGGGGGACCGGTGGCCATATCAACTGGCTTGCTTTTAGGCCAGTGCACCATGGTCCTCGCGAAGGCCATCCGAGCTCCTTGGATGCACACGGAGCGCTTCACAACATCAACACAGGAGGACCGCGCGGCTTCTACACCAGACCAAAGTAACTGCTCAGTATTGGCTCTACAGGCCACAGCCGGACACAAAGGTCCTTCATGGCTGGCTCATCCATCCTATGCAGCTCCATCAGCTGCTTCATCTGGTTGCTCAGAAGGGGAGGGTGTTCGGGCGACTAGAACTATGCCCAAAAAATAGCTTGTGTTCGGTATCACCCTCCCGAGCTACATAATGCCTCGTGATACGTCCATTTTGCATCATGTTTTGTTACTGTTATTTATGATGTTTTTATCCATAATAATGCTCTTTGGAGTAATTCTAATGCCTTTTCTCTCATAATATGCAAGGTATACACAAAGAGGGAGAATTCCGAGAGCTGGAAATCTGGACCTGAAAAAGCTACGTCAGGCTACCTATTCTGCACAACTCCAAATGAGCTGAAACTTCACGGAGATTTTTATGGAATATTTGAGGAATATTGGAGCAAATAACTACCATAGGGGGCCCACCAGGTGGGCACAACCCACCTGGGCACGCCAGGGAGCCCAGGCGCGCCCTGGTGGGTTGTGCTCACCCAGGTCCACCTCCGGTGCCCATCTTCTGGTATATAGGTCGTTTTGACCTAAAAAATAAGGAGAGGACTTTCAGGACGGAACGCCGCCGTCTCGAGGAGGAACTTGGGCAGGAGCACTTTTGCCCTTCGGTGGAGCGATTCTACCGGAGGAACTTCCCCCCGGAGGGGGAAATCACCGTCATCATCATCACCAACAACTCTCCCATCTTGGGGAGGGCAAGCTCCATCAACATCTTCAACAGCACCATCTCATCCCAAACCCTAGTTCATCTCTTGTGTTCAATCTTGTTACGGGAACTATAGATTGGTGCTTGTGGGTGACTAGTAGTGTTGATTACATCTTGTAGTTGATTACTATATGGTTTATTCGGTGGAATATTATATATTCAGATCCAATATGCTATTTAATAATCCTCTGATCATGAGCATGATTATCATTTGTGAGTAGTTACTTTTGTTCTTGAGGTCACGGGAGAAATTATGTTGCAAGTAATCATGTGAACTTGACATGTGTTCTATATTTTGATAGTATGTATGTTGTGATTCCCTTAGTGGTGTCATGTGAACGTTGACTACATGACACTTCACCATATTTGGGCCCAAGGGAATGCATTGTGGAGTATGATACGTCTCCAACGTATCTATAATTTTTGTTTGTTCCATGCTGTTATATTGTCAATCTTGGATGTTTTATAATCATTTTCTAGTCATTTTATATCATTTTTGGCACTAACCTATTGACATAGTGCCACGTGCCAGTTGCTGTTTTCTGCATGTTTTTTACATCGCAGGAAATCAATATCAAACAGAGTCCAAATGCAACAAAACTCCACAGAGAATTTTTATGGACCAGAAGGAACGTAATGGGCCCTGGCTGCGCCTAGGGGGTGCCCTGAGGGGGGCACAACCCACCAGGGAGCGCCAGGAGGCCCAGGCGCGCCCTGGTGTGTTGTGCCCACCTTGGGTGCCCCCGGACCGCCTCTTTGCTCTATAAATACCCCAATATTCTAGAAACCCTAGAGGCATCGATTTAAATATTCATCCAAATTACCGCAGAGTCCAGAACCACCAGATCCAATCTAGACACCATCTCGGATGGGGTTCACCACCTCCATTGGTGCCTCTCCGATGATGCGTGAGTAGTTCTTTCTAGACCTTCGGGTCTGTAGTTAGTAGCTAGATGGCTCTCTCTCTCTCTCTCTCTCTCTCGCTAGATTTTCAATACAATGGTCTCTTGGAGATCCATATGATGTAACTCTTTTGCGATGTGTTTGTTGGGATCCGATGAACTTTGAGTTTATGATTAGATCTATCTTTTTATATCCATGAAAGTATTTGATTTTCTTTGATCTCTTATATGCATGATTACTTATAGCCTCATATTTCTTCTCCAGTATTTTGGTTTTTTTGGCCAACTTGATCTATTTATCTTGCAATGGGAAGAGGTGCTTTGTAGTGGGTTCGATCTTATGGTGCTTGATCCCGGATGTAAGGGGAACCGACACGTATGTATCATTGCTACTAAGGATAAAACGATGGGGTCTATCTCTACATAGATAGATCTTATCTACATCATGTCATCATTCTGATTGCATTACTCCATTTTTTTCATGAACCTAATACACTAGATGCATGTTGGATAGCGGTCGATGTGTGGAGTAATAGTAGTAGATGCAGGCATGAGTCGGTCTACGAATCTTGGACGGCCTATATAATGATCATTTCCTGGATATCGTCATGATTATTTGAAGTTCTATCAATTTCCCAACAGTAATTTGTTTACCCATCGTTTGCTATTTTTCTCGAGAGAAGCCACTAGTGAAACCTACGACCCCTGGGTCTTCTTTCTCATATATTTGCCTTTGCGATCTACTCTTTTTTCCTTGCATTTGTTTTCAGATCTATTAAACCAAAAATATAGAAATATTTTGCTGCATTTTATTTCTATTTTATTTGCGATCTATCTTTCAATCTGCTACAAATTTATCTCACGTCCGTTTGCCTATCTTGAGGCGCCGTTACCCGAAAGGGATTGATAACCCCTTTAACACGCTGGGTTGCGAGGATTTTTTATGTGTGTGCAGGGGCTGTTTACGTTGTGTTGCTTGGTTCTTCTACTGGTTCGATAACCTTGGTTTCATCACTGAGGGAAATACCTACCATCGCTGTGCTGCATCATCCCTTCCTCTTTGGGGAAATACCAACGTAGTTCTAGCAGACAGGAACTTTCTGGCGCCATTGCTAGGGAGTCATCAAAAGGAATTTCTGGCGCCGTTGCGGGGGAGGATCTTCAACATATACCAGGTTCCTAATAAAAAACTCTCATATCCTCGCAATTTACATTATTTGCCATTTGCCTCTCGTTTTCCTCTCCCCCACTTCACAAAATTTTTCCATTTTATTCGCCTCTCTTTTTCGGTCGCCGTTTTCTCGTCAGATCTATTCTTTGCAATCATGAGTGATTTCGGTATGGCACCAACAGATGATGGCCTAACTCCTAAGATTGGACATATGCGCAATCTGGATGCTAAAACTTCTATCTTGGGGCAAGGGAATGTTATGGGAAAAGAACGTATCCAAGAATTTTTCAATTGTGTTGGGAATCTAAGTCTTGATGATGCTCCTATACTTAAAACTACTAGATCTTATGCGGATGCTATTTCAGCACTAGTTCTGAAACTTGAAAGTAAATTTATTCGTACCCATCCTACTTTGCAAAGATTTTTTTGAGCTTCCCGACATAAGAATCTGACAGGACCCCGATTCCAAGTCACATCGATCTAGCCGGTAACACCTCATATCACTTTGCGGCCTCACGCACGGTATCCCCACGGGTGTCGCCTTACCATGGCCCGGGACCGTTTGCGCCTTTTGGCTCACGTATATGATAGTGTCGCTAGCATCCATATGACAGAGAACCCGGCCGACATGGCTAGCCGTGAACCCAAAGCGGCACTAACCCATGGGGACAGGCATACATGAATCACATCGAGCATGTCGGTCATCAACGTGTGAATCCGGCTGTAGAACTGGCTAACAGGACTCGGTAACCCGGCTGAAAGCAGGCTAGGCAGGACTCGGATGTCACCGTGACATTTCAAGGGACGGACACAGAACGAAGTGAAACACATGCCGATCAAGTGTCCAGAGCAAGAGGCCGGGCTAGCAGGACTCCGGTGAACCGGTCAGAAGTGACTACTATCGCCAGAAGCACTAGACTACATTTCCCCATATGAGAGGCTGCCAAGGATAAACAACTAGATTGTCGGATCCCACACATACCAAGCATTTCAAACATACACACAATATGCTCAATATGTGTAAATACAACATGGCATCACAACATAACTCTACGACTCAAATATTTATTCATTAGGCTCCGAGGAGCGAGATATTACAAACATGGGTCTCATGACCCAACATTCAGAGCATTCAAGCAACAAGCACACGCGGAAGCTTAACATGTCTGAGTACAGACATCTACAAATGAAAAAGGCAGAGAAGCCTGACTATCTACCAGATCCTGCCGAGGGCACAAGATCGTAGCTGAGGTAACAAGCTAAATGTCAAAGTCCACGCGGAACTACTAGCGAGACCGACGCCTCTCGCAAAACATAAAATAAGCAAATGTGAGTACAAATGTACTCAGCAAGACTTACATCGTAACTAACTACATATGCATCATGATCAACAAAGGGGTGGTGGAGTTTAACTGCAGCAAGCCAGCTTTGACTCGGTGGCTATCCTGAACTACGACTGCAAGTAACTCTTTTGAGATGGCGCACACGAGTCCACATATTCACCATATCAATACACCACTATGGATCCGCTCTCGTCTCCCTACGAGAACGCCATCCATAGCACTCACGCTTATCTTGCGCATTTTAGGGTATCCACTTTCACTTGTCTATGAACTGTTATAGGCAACCCAGAAGTCCTTTACCGCGGACACGGCTATTCGAATAGATCATATTAACCCTGCAGGGGTGTACTTCTTCACACACGCTCTCACCACTTACCGCCGTTTACACGGCATGTACTCGGCAACCTTCAAGCGGAAGCCCAGCGAGGGTGTCGGCCACGGCCTACCTAAACACTCAAGTCCTAGTCCAGGTTTATCGCCTATTCGGGTTCCATCCGCAGGGAGTCCGCCCGAGGTTTCCACTAACGGCCCCGAACGATGTGTGCAGGGTTCCCGAGACACCAAACGGCGAATCGGTACACCGGGCCACGGTGTATCTACCGCATCATAGCCCACCCCTAGGGTCAAGACTACGCACGGCCTCCAAAGACATATCCTACAAACACCGTAAACTAGTTGCAACTCCCGGACAGAGGACAAGGGTGGTTAAGAAGCCGAGAGAGTCAATTAAGGATCCCAATGTGTGGTAGTAACTGTTCATGGATCACAAACACGTAACTCAGCCTCGAGGACGGTTTCAATGAGACAACCCACCATGTACTCCTACATGGCCTCTCACCGCTACCTTTACCAAATCGTGTTCACACACTTAGCTCACACACAAGAGGACATGTTCACACACCTCCGATTCATCCCCGATGAATCGGACCGACTCAACTCTAAGCAAGAGCGGTGCATGACAAACAAGCATGAATGAGTAGGCACAACAGGGCTCAAACAACTCCTACTCATGCTAGTGGGTTTCATCTAATTACTGTGGAATGGCAGGTCATGCAGAGGATAAAGGGGTTCAGCTACCGCAGCAAGTAACAGATGAATCGTTGTTGTCCTAATGCAGTAAAAGAGAGCGGGAGCGAGAGAGTGGGATTGTATCAGAATGAACAAGGGGGTTTTGCTTGCCTGGCACTTCTGAAGATAAAATAGTTCTTCATCGGTGTCATCGAACTCATCGTCGGGATACGCCTACCGAGAGGGGACAAATACCGGCATCACAGAAGGAAACACAATCAATGCAATGCACAATATGATGCATGATCATGACATGGCAATATGCTGTGATTGAGCTAATGCAACAGAGGGTCATATTGATTGAAGTGGAATTCAAAACTAGATCAAATTCCAACTCCAAATCTATTATCAGACTTGTCCTAATCATGTTTCATCCTAAACAGTGAGGTTAACTTTCTCAAACATGCATGAAAATGGTACAGATGGATAGATTGTATTTTTCTGATAATTTTTCATATATAATTTATTTCATTTGGAGTTACGGTTGATTTTATATGAATTTTAGAAGTTTATACTATTTTCTGGAATTTCCTGGAAAAGAATAAATCCAGAAAAGGCATTACTGCGTCAGCATTGCGTCACTATGACGTCAGCGGTCAACTGACCTGATCCAGGTCAACCTGACCTGTGGGGCCTACTCACATCGACTCAGCTAACTAACAAAGTTAATTAACTTAAACTAAAATCATAGCGGGCCCACGTGTCGCTGGCCTGTGGGAGGGTAATTAGTGGCATAATTAGCTTAGCCTAATTGGACACGTCAGCCGATCGGGGTTAGGCCGCCGACGACGGCCAGACAAGGCGGAGGGCGTCGGAACTTGCCCTCTGACGACCAAACGGACGGCGGGCACCACCGGAGCGAAGCCCAGGCTCTCACGCATCCAATGGAACACGCATGAGACCGTGGAATGGCCGGAGGCGACGACGGCGTCAAGGTCAGCGGCGGCCGGAGCACGGGCTCGACCGGCGCGACACTACGGTGTACGGGAGAGAGAGGTGAGCAGTGCTATGGCTTCCTGGGAGCACGCTGAGCACGATGGGATGCACGTCCATGAAGTCAGAGCGGCTATGGCCACGCGGCGGCGACATGGACGGCGGGCGAAGCGGGCGCGGTGGCTAGGCTAGCTAGGGGAGGCAAACGAGCTTGGGGAGAGAGGGGAAAACGGCGAGGCTCACTGGGAGGTCGAAGCGCAGCTCAGTGGGCTCGGGGTCGACCTGGAGGCGGCGAATTTGTCGATGGCGTCCGGCCGTGCGGAGAAGACGAGCTCGAGGACGAGGCTTCAGGGCGTCCGGGGTCCTGGGGTTTGGCGTAGAGGTGCGGGGCAGCGAGGCGGATCTCGTGGGATAGCTCGCTGGGCGTGGGGAGATCGGTGGACGCGGCGAGCGGCGACGGTGGCAATGGATCCGTTCGGGTTGCCGTGAGAGAGAGAGAGCAGAGGAGGGGAAAGAGGTCCAGGGAGAGAGGGGAGAGGACGAGGGGGTCGGGGGGTGTGCGTGGTGTCGTCCAGAGCGACGTCGGGGAGGCGGCGGGAAGCAGGAGGTGGCCGAGGCGCGTGGTCACAAGCGAGGCACACGCCCGCGCCCTTCCGTCCCAAGGAAGGGGATGACTGGTGGTAGGTTGGTTGGTCGGGCCAACTGGGCCAGCCTGTGTAAGTGGTGGGCTTCTCTCTCTCTGTCCTTTTCTAATATATTCTGCTTTCTATTTTCTCGCTTTATGTTTGCAAATAAAATACCAACCAAAACACTTTGGTTAAGTCTGTAAATTTTTGTGAGGAATATTTGAATTATTTTCAAACCACACAATAAATTTCAGAATATTTGGAGCAACCAATATTTAATGGTAACTTTTAAACTCCAACTCAAATACCATGATGATTTAATTCAATGACCAAAATATCCTGGAAAAATATGCATCATCTCTGGTAGAGGCTTTCACCTTTTTCCATAAATCATGAACATTTTAAAAGGATATTTTGAGGTCATTGGAAATATTTTGGTTGAACCTATTTGAATTGCATTTGTGCTAGGGTTTGTCATCCCCATTTCAAAATTCCTTTGAAAACAAACATGATGCATGGATGCAGATGCCACTATTTACAACCAATTCTGGTGCCGTGACAACTCACCCCCACTAAACAAGAATCTCGCCCCGAGATTCAAGACATGAGGTAAGAGGAAAAGGGAAGTCACAAAACTATCACAATCTTCATGATCCATTTGCCCTTCTCGAAGATGTTGATTCATTCCATCATCTTGGTCTTGACGTCTTTGCTTTCGAGATCTTCACTCCACACGACAGCAGAAAGAAGGGGGAAGCCCTACAGGATTTAATCTTCTTGAAGATCGAGCAACTCAAGATCAGTTCATGGAGTGAGACGTAAGAACAACTCTTGAGTTGAGACACCAAACACACATTAGGAATGATGGTAAAGAAATGGATGACGAAGGTTCAAATTGGTAGGCAACCATTCCATGCTTAAGTAGGATGGTGCATGGTTTCAAAGTAACAAGGAGATGATTGCCATGATTCCATAACGGAACACCTTAGGAAAGGTGACCCGAAGAACTACTCCCTTAAGTGGCAAAAAGATTTACTTTTGATTCAGAGATCATTGAAACTCTTTAAACCAGCCTAAGGCAATTTACAATTGATCGTTGAAAGAGTTCGAAGGAATGACTTACCCGGACTAGGATGGATGATGTGGACTACCTTGTTGAAGACAACGCAATGGATGATTTGCTTATCATCGGAAATGAATGGGACCCATGGTTGGACCACCTCTGAAGATGATCCTGAACAACAATTGCTGAGAAGGGCAATCCAAAGGAATTTGGCACAAGGCGGTGCAAGCTGGGAACAAAATGCAATGTCGGAAATGTTCCAACCATCATATCTCGCCGAGATTCAGATCTGGTTAGAAACAGGATACTTCGCACTCACATGTCCGAAAAGAAAAGTTGCAACACAAATCGATTTAGATGGAGTTGCGAGATTCTCGGGGAATGAACCACGATAGCAAGCTCCAAAACATGAGCTAGTTCTGCTACATACAAGTGAACACGCTGTCCCAGACAAGCATGACCACGTATTAGTCTTATATTAAAACACTACCAGTTCAGGTGGGGAACCATCTTCGAGGATATTGGAATCTTGTGCATGAACTAGTATTCGCACAGCAACTCCTTTTCCTCGAACAAACCAATCAGTGGCTTGGTGTGCTAGGAACATATATGGAGTGGAGGCGGCCAACCTATCAAACCATAGGGCACTTCGCACGTGCATGACTAACTTGGGACGATTCCAGAGGAAACAAAACACACCTTTCTCGAATTCATGGCAGCAACTTACACCTAAATACATGAATTCGAGGAAGTCACTTCTTCCATCCAAGCACAAGCTTCATGAACGGGACACGAAGGCATTGCTTACAAAGTTTCCAACACTAGGTTGACGTTCAACATGATTCATGGGGGAGACAAAATGCTGCTGATGGGCTCAACAACAACTCATCGGAATTTCCATATCATTGGACTTCCACCGTCATGTGAACACGGTGATAGCATTGATCAGACCAAAGATGTAATGGTGTATGCTCAAGGGATCAACCACGAGTAAGACAACATTACGAACATCGTTGGTTCTGATTTGACTTGGCAATAGCCCATACTCAAGTCAAAGTTTGACAAGGCAATAGATCCAACAACTGATCACGAGGACCAATCAATGGAGATATTATCTTTCTTCAACACACACCCAAAAGGATATCCCTTAAAATGAACTAAGTCGGACAAGCTTTCATCTTCCAACTCTCCAAGTTGTTGTTTAGCTTAACCAACTAGCTCAGGGTTATCCAACACGGATTCTTGGAGAAGGGGTGGTTTAGAGGAAAACCAACATGATCACGAACTCAACATAGCGGTCAGGTGACAACCTGGTAACACTTCCGAGAAGATTTTCGGAACATCACGAACCACCGTTATGTTACTAAGCTCGAGAACAATCTTGCTTTTCAGGGCAAGACGATATGATCAGAAGAGTGAGGGATTGACGCAGTCCTAACTCATTGATCGAAGAGTGCACCGGAAATAAGGACTAGGTAGCACAGTCTATCTTAAAATGATGATTCAATAACCAACACGCTAAGAATGAGAATATTGTCCATTTACTACCAAGCAACAAGGTTGCTAGGAGTATCGATTTCACACACCACAATTCACTAGTCGGCATTCCGGTTGCGACAACGCGAAACCGAGGAATGAATAATGATGGCGGGAAGTATCACTGCATCAAGAATTACTAAGAGGTTGTGAAATTCCCATGACATTCTTGACATCAGATGGCAATACTTCAGGGTAGAACAGAATCAGAAGCTGGATTGGCATTTGATCTGCAGAATACAACTACTTTGACCCAATCCTAGATATGGACGAGGTACTGGAGTTTGTTTCTCCTAGTCATTCTGAAAAAAAAACCGGCTTGACGGTCCACAAGAATAATAGGCATCGATAACACGAATGCACACATACTCTTGACTATCAATTGATAGACGAGAGTCAGAATACAACTAAAGAGGGACAACTCAAGGAACATATAACTTTTCGAGTTGTGGAGGCATGGATTAGTATGTCAAGCAAAGTTCAACATTTCTTCCGGATAACCCATGCGGAAAGGTAGAATTGGCAGTCACAATATGAATGGAGTACTCCTCAAGAGCACTCTGGTTGTGATCTTTTGGTTCAAAAGAACTTCTGCCAAGAATGGTTCATGGTATTTAGAAGAATGATGTACCACGAACCTCGAGGACTATCGCAAAGGTTACTAATATCCTAAAGGAACTAGCAAACACTATCAACATGAAGTAGGTAGGATGAATTTTTGGCTCAAAACCCAGGAGTAGAATACCTACTTCTAAGTGGCATCACGGGATGCTATCGAGAATGATGGCCCGAATCATCACACTGGGGATACAAAAGCATTGCTAAATTACTAGGTGACTTCCTAAACACCTAGGGTCATAATAATAGCTCCAACATCTACGCCGAGGCAACAAAGTACCTCAAGTTACCGATTAGTGTGCTTATTCTGACCAAAGAGGACATCGGGAACAGAAGGAAAGAATTTGCAAATGCATCAGACTATTTAGAGACCTGGGATGACTCGGACATCATAACGGCTGTAAATGCTCAAAATGATTTGAGACATCCTGCAAAAATGGTGGCATAACCACTCAACAACATCATATCAAGGTTCCGAGATCAACAAAGCTAACATACAAAGAATAGTAGGAACTGAATCGGGCTTAAATCCAACAATCTTAAAGGTCTATGGATTAGTAACACGTCATCCTAATAGATAGATGAGAAGCCTAGTTCTTAATCCCTCAGAGAAGAGAAGAGGTTGACTCGCATCGTAAGGCCATGAGGTATAAGGAGTAAAAAGAGCCTTACGCTCCCTTCCACAATCAATTCCTTACATAACTAAAGCATTTCTAGACTCAACTTCACCGGTTTGGCTTGGTAATCCTACAGGCGGTCAGGCTCTGATACCAAAGCTGTCAGGACCCCGATTCCAAGTCACATCAATCTAGCCGGTAACACCTCATATCACTTTGCGGCCTCACGCACGGTATCCCCACGGGTGTCGCCTTACCATGGCCCGGGACCGTTTGCGCCTTTTGGCTCACGTATATGATAGTGTCGCTAGCATCCATATGACAGAGAAACCGGGCCGACATGGCTAGTCGTGAACTGTCAGGACCCCGATTCCAAATCACATCGACCTAGCCGGTAACACCTCATATCACTTTGCGGCCTCACGCACGGTATTCCCACGGGTGTCGCCTTACCATGGCCCGGACCGTTTGCGTCTTTTGGCTCACGTATATGACAAAGTTGTCGCTAGCATCCATATGATTAAGAACCCGGGCCGACATGGCTAGTCGTGAACCCAAAGCGGCGCTAACCTATGGGGACAGCATACATGAATCACATCGAGCATGTCGGTCATCAACGATAGATTCGGCTGTAGCTTTGGGCTAACAGGACTCGGTGAACCGGGCTGTAGCAGGCTAGGCGGGACTCGAATAACACCGCATTTACATTTCCCGAAGGGATGTATATAGGAACAAAGTGAAACACATGCCGGCCGATCAAGTGTCCAAGCAGTAGTCTTTGGGCTAGCAGGACTCCGGTGAACCGGGCTGTGGCGGACTACTATCGCTCGGAAGCACGAGACTACATTTCCCCATATGAGAGGCTGCCAAGGATAAACAACTAGTTTGTCGGATCCCACTCATACCAAGCATTTCAATCATACACGCAATATGCCCGATATGAGTAAATACAACAAGGCATCACAACAAAACTCTACAACTCAAAGTACTTTATTTAGAGGGCTCCAAGGAGCCATACATAACATATCCATACAGGTAGGGGTCGCATGACCCAACACTCAAGTCATACAACATACAAGCACATGCGGAAGCAAACTAGTCTGAGTACAGACTTTAAAAAGAAAGAAAGCTTGTTGAAGCCTTTCTATCTAAAGTGGCCCTTCACAAGCCTTGGATCACCACCTGGGTGGCTAGTTCACTCGTCGATGTCAAGGTCTACATTGAACCCATCGGAAAGGGCAGTGTTGTCGTTTGAAAAACATTAATTAAGCAAACATGAGTACGGAGGTACTCAGCAAGTCTTACCACGTAATCCTATCATACATGCACATTCTCAAGAAGGTGGTGGAGTTATTTTGACAAGCCAGCTTTGACTCTTGGTTAAGCTTATCCCACGTGACACCATTTGAAAAGCATTTTGTCGCATTAATGAGTCCACTAATCACCATCACAATACTCCACCGTGGATCCTCTCTCATCATCCCACGAGAGGGCCATCCGCGGTACTCACACTTATCTTGAGGCTTTTAATAGTATCCATTTACTTGTCTATGAACTGATATAGGTAACCCAGAAGTCCTTCTCCGTGGACACAGCTATTCGAATATATCATATTAACCCTGCAGGGGTGTACTTCTTCACACACGCTCTCACCACTTACCGCCATTTACACGACATGTACTCGGCAACCTTCAAGCGGAAGCCCAACGTGGGTGTCGGCCACAGCCTACCTAAACACACAAGTCCCAAGTCCGTGTTTATCGCCTATTCGGGTTCCATCCACAGGAGTCCGCCGAGGTTTCCCATACTGCCCCGAACGATGTGTACAGGTTCCGAGACACCAAACGGGCGAATCGGTACACCGGGCCCACGATGCCTACCGCAACACAACCCACCCCTACGGCCAGCGTTGCGTGCGGCCCCAAAGATGCTACAAACACCGTAAACTACTTGCAATTCTTGACCGAGGACAAGAGTGGTTAAGAAGCCGAGAGGGTCCATTGGTTTCGGGCCCAATGCGTGGTAGTAACTGCTTCATGGATCACAAACACAGATCTCGGTTCTTAGGGACGGCTTCAATGAAACAACCCACCATGTACTCCTACATGGCCTCTCATCGATACCTTTACCAAAACGTGTTCAACACTTTCACTCTCGAACTCGACACAACCTTTCACTCCAGTTCATCATCCCGATGAGCCGGACACGACACAACTCTAAGCATAGCAAGCATAGTATGGTAGGAAACACAAACATGGCTCAATCAACTCCTACACATACTAGTGGGTTTCATCTAGTTATTGTGGCAATGACAGTCATGCAAAGGAAGTGGGTTCAACTACCGCATGCACACAACAGTTTGAATCGCGTTGTCTTAATGCGATAAAACAAGAGCGTAAGCGAGAACATGGGTTTGTATCGGAATGATCAATGGGTTGCTTGCACGATGGAGTGGTGGTAGGATATCGCCCTTCGTACGGATATTCGGGATTATCCTCGAGGCGTAACCTATCACGAAAGACATACCGAATATAAACACACATGGCAATATGCAACAATATGATGCATGCTATGACATGGCAATATGGATGTGTGTTGGCCTAATGCAAGCTGAAACAAAAAGGGATGAACTCATTTGAATCAAAGATTCAAATGCTAGCTTAGTCAAAATAGCCCTAAAGGTGCAATATCTTAATTTGCTTAAACAGCAAGGTTAACTTGGTTTATCATGCATGAAACCTGTACCAATGGATAGAATGGATTTTTCTGATCATTTTTCATATATAGATCTTTGCATTTGGAGTTACAGATTAAAAGTTATGAATATTTGAAGTTTGAACTATATTCGAATTTCCTATATTAGAATAAATCCGAGAATTGATTTATTGCGTCGAGATGATGTCGTGGTCAACGGAGACGCTCTAGGTCAAACTTGACTGTGGGTCCAGGTGTCGTGGTAATTAGTTTAGTTAAAGTTTAATTAAAACTAAACCTATTTAGTTAATGTGGCTGGGCCCCACCCATTGACTCATCAGAGTCAACCAGGGCCCGCCATGGTCAAAGTCCACGTCGGCTGCACCGGCGTCTAGCCGCCGGCGAGCCCGACGCGGCGGCGGAAGTGAGTTTGGCCATTACGGCGACCAAACGAGCCGCGGAGGGTGGCTATGGGTAGCTGGGGTTGAGCCGCAGCTCTTGGTGGACTGGGTTGGGGTCGGGGCGGCCGGAATCGGCACCGGCGACGACCTAGGCGGCCGCCGGAGTTCGGCCGAAGGCGAACTCGAGGCTAGAGGGGTCGGCGAGTTGCGGGGAATGCATAGTTAGACCCTATGCGACGTGGTGAGTGTGATGGACACCAAGAGGTGGCCGGTGGGTGACCGGGAGCACGTCGGCGACGAGCTCCGCGGCGGCGGGTGCGGTTGATCTTCGTTCAGTCGCTACACAGCTCAAGAGCGAGGGAGGAAGGAAAGGGGAGATAGATGGGCTCACGGGCAGCTCGGGGAAACTCTCGTTGCGGTCGGGGACGGGCCGGAACAACGACGGCGTTGAAGGGGATCTCCGGCGACGGTGGACTCGGGCGAAGTCGGTGCGGTCGACTCGGGCTACTCGAGCACGCGGGGCTCAGCTAGCTCGACGTAGTTGGGGGCGGCGGAGCTCCTGGACACGATGAGGAGGAGCACGGACGGCGGGGAGCACGTCTACGGCGATGGTGCGGCGGCGGTGGCGTCGGCCATGGCGGGGGAGCGCGCGAGAGAGAAGCCGGGGAGGAGCGGAGGTGTCCGGGGGGTTCAGGGGAGAGAGGGGGAGCAATCCGCGTCGATAGCTGGAGGAGGGGAGGGGCGAGGCGGCGACCAGGTGCGTGGCACCCATAAGTGCTTCCGCCGAAAGCACTGGTTGCTGCTCAAGCCGAGCTAAGCAGCTCATGGCGGCGGTTGGCCGGCCAGTGGGCAGTTAGTAGGCGCCTGTAAGGTTTTCTTCCTGTTTTCTTTTTCTAATTTTCTGTAACTTTGTGGAGTTTTTAAAATACCAAAACAGTTTCAAAAATCACCAAACTGCTCTGGTCCATTGTTGGAATATTTCCAACATGAAACATTTTAGTTTGGCAATATTTGGGCATTTGAAATATTTTATATAATTTGAAATGCTCAAACTCAAATACTTATGATTTAATTCAAAGACCTTTGGATGACCTAGAAAATGGTGCACCACTTTTGGCAGAGGCTGTGAACCAAAGCAAAGATGATGAACATTTTGAAGGGCATTTCAAGTTCATTGAAATAATTTTTTAGTAAACCCTAGTTGAATTAAGAGGGGTTCTGGGGTTTCCTGTCTTCCCCATTTCAAATTCAAATGAAATTTAAACATGATGCACACACTAATGCATGGTCTAACTGGGATGTGACAACTCACCCCCACTCAAAAGAATCTCGTCCCAAGATTTAGGATCTGTTGTGAAAAAGGTGGGATACTCAAGTCGAAGACGATCCTCCCTTTCCCAAGTTGCTTCTTGCTCGGAATGGTTTGACCATTGAAACTTTAGAAACTTGACATTCTGACGTCGAGTGGTACGCTCGGTTTGATCAAGAATACGAACGGGATATTCTCGATAGGTGAGGTCATCTTTGAGATCAAGCATTTCGTGGTCCACTCCACGGATAGGATCCGAGAAGCAACGCCTGAGTTGGGAAACGTGGAAGACATCATGGACTCTGGGAAGATGCGGAGGTAGTTCCAATTGGTAGGCAACTTCTCCTCGTTTGGCAAGAATGCGAAAGGGTCCAATGTAACGAGGAGCCAACTTGCCTTTGATACCGAATCGATGGGTTCCCTTCAAAGGTGTAACCCGAAGGTAAGCCTTCTCGCCAATTTCATAAGCCATAGGCTTATGCTTGCGGTCATATTGGCTCTTTTGACGAGATTGGGCTGTTTTCAATTTCTCACGAATAACGCGAACTCGCTTTTCTTCGCTTCGAATCATATCCGGGCCAAAGAGTTGTCTCTCCCCGGTTTCGACCAGATTAAGAGGCGTTCACATTTCCGTCCATAAAGAACTTGAAAGGAGCATTGCCTAAGCTAGCTTGATAGCTATTGTTATAAGCGAACTCGGTGAATGGAAGGCATTTCTCCCAATTCATGCCGAAAGAGATGATGAAGCTCAAGCATATCCTCTAGGATTTGATTGGCTCGTTCTACTTGACCACTTGATTGAGGATGGAATGCGGTGCTAAAAGAGAGACGAGTTCCCATAGCATTTTGGAAACTTTCCCAAAATCGGGAGGTGAAGAGACTTCCACGGTCTGAGTTAATCTCCAATGGAACTCCATGAAGAGACACTATTCGAGAGATGTACAATTCAGCTAGCTGGCTAGCGGTTATACTCTCACGAACAGGTAGGAAGTGGGCTACTTTGGAAAGACGATCGACGACAACGAAGATAGCATTATTCCCTCTCTTGGTCCTGGGAAACCCGGTAATGAAATCCATACCGATTTTATCCCATTTCCATTCAGGAATTTCCAAAGGTTGAAGGGTACCAACAGGCCGTTGATGCTCTGCTTTAACTCGACGATAGACGTCGCAATTAGCAATGTATTGAGCGATTTCTCTCTTCATCCTAGTCCACCAAAACCTCTGGCGTAGGTCTTGATAAATTTTAGTACTACCGGGATGAATGGTGAGAGGGGAGTCATGAGCTTCCTTAAGGATCAATCGCCTCAGGTTACGCACCTTGGGAACCACTAGACGGTCTCCAAAGAACACGACACCTTGTTCATCAATGGAGAAACAATCAGCGACTCCTTTCTTGGTGTTTCTCTTGATACGGGAAATTCCCGGATCTACCTTCTGTGCCTTGATGATCTGATCCGTAAGGGTAGGTTTCGCCACCAGGGTGGAAAGGAATCCTCGAGGACCAATGTGAAGATTAAGCTTACGAAATTCCTCGTGGAGAAATGGTTGACTTTGTTGTAACATCAGATTGTTACAATAAGATTTATGCGACTTAGTGCATCAGCCATGACATTGGCTTTGCACAGGGTGTAAGATATTCCTAAGTCGTAATCAGTAATCAACTCGACCCAACGTCTTTGCCTCGAGATTCAAATCCGGTTGGGTGAAGATATATTTCAGACTTTGGTGATCGGTGTAAATTTCGCAACGATTACCAAGAAGGTAATGTTGCTGTGTTTTGAGTGCATGAACCACTACCGCAAGCTCGGATCGTGTGTGGGATAGTTATCCTCATGTGGGCGCAACTGCCGGGAAGCGTGAGGGCAATCACATGACGATCTTGCATGAGTATGCAACCTAGTCCTTGTCGCGAGGCGCCGTAATAGATAATAAAGTCCTTAGAAAAATCTGGTGGAACAAGTACGGAGCAGATGTCGAGGCGTCTTTTCAGTTCTCGAAAGCTGAACTCAGACCGTATGGCGTCCATTCAAACTTCTTATCTTTCTTGAGGAGTTCGGTTAGAGGTTTAGCAACTTTAGAGAAATTCTCGACGAAGCGGCGGCAATAGCTCGCTAAACCGAGGAAACTCCGAACTTGCTTGACCGATACAGGTGGAGTCCATTTAAGGACGGCTTGAACTCGCTCGGGATTGACAGCAATGCCCTTGCCAGAGATTACATGGCCTAGGTAGGTCACTTCTGGTAACCAGAATTCACACTTAGAGAATTTGGCATAAAGGCGGTGCTCTCGAAGTTTCATCAATACTAGCCTTAGATGTTCGGCATGTTCTTCCTCATTCTTGGAGTAGATGAGTATATCATCAAGGTATACCACGAATTTATCCAAGTACTCCATGAAGATTGAGTTCATTAACCGAGAGAAGGTGGTCGGAGCATTGGTTAATCCGAAGGACATGATGACGGTGTACTCGTATTGGCCATAACGAGTAACAAAGGCTGTTTTAGGAATGTCCCCGTTATTGATTTTGATTTGTTGGTAACCCAACCTCAAATCCATCTTGAAAAGATCGAGGATCCAAATGAGCTGATCATACAGATCGTTGATCCCGGGAGCGGATACTTGTTCTTGATAGTGACCAAATTGGATGTGTCGGTAATCCACAACCATCCGATCCGTACCATCCTTCTTCTTGACGAAGAGGACGGGCAAGCCCATGGAGATGAACTAGGACGGATGAAACCCTTTTGCAAGGACTCATCGAGTTGCTTCTTAAGTTCGGCTAGTTCTAGGGGTGCCATCTTATAAGGTCTTCTAGAAATTGGGACGGTTCCGAACAAGATCTATCACGAACTCGACATCCCCGCTGTCGGTGGAATACCCGGCAGTTCTTCCGAAAGACATCCGAAAAATCACGGACTACCGGAATATCTTCGAGGTCCGGAAGGGGATTGGCATTTAAGGAGTAAAGTGGCGCTTGGACACTCGGGTTAAAACATTAATGCCTTGCCCAAGGATGAGTGAGTTGAACAATTCTAGTAGAGCAATCAATCTTAGCATAATGGGTCGACATCCAGTCCATACCCAAGATGATGTTTATGTCCGAGGACTTGAGAGCTATTAGAGAAGCAAGAAAGACTAACTCGTCGACAAGAATTTCATTCCCATGACTTATTCTAGAGGTTTGCCATCTAGAACCAGGGTCTGAATTTCCATGGAGGTGTGCATGTCACGTAATGTGGTGTTGTGTAATCGAGCATAGCTCTTTAAATAAATGGATGAGATGCTCCAGTATCAAAAAGAACAGTTGCGGATGACAATTAACAAGGAGCGCATCGAGAACGACGTTGGGATCCTCATAGGTTTCCTCGGTGAAACGTAGTTGACGTGGCCACGGCAAAGTGGCAGCTGGTTTAGCATGGAGCACCTTTCCGCCGGCTTACCACGGCCAACAGACTTTCCGATCCGACCGGGGTTGTTCTGGGACACTCACGGATGTAGTGGCCCGTCTCCACACTTGAAGCAAGTTATCATATTGGGGCGTGGAGCAGCATTAGCAGCGGGGCCTCCATAAATCTTGGGCGGTACATACTGCTGGTTGGGGCGAGGCGCCTCAAAGGATGGCCTCGGGGTGAACCTGGGTGGCAGAGCGGTATGTGGAATCCAAACCCGGCGCTTCTAGGATCCAGAGCCGGATGAAGATCCAGAGTTACGGATGTGCTTGCGCGAAGCCTCAAAGTCAGACTGTCCAGTTTCAGCACTAATAGCCTTATTGACTAACTTCGGAAAAGAGGTGCACTCATGCAGACGAAGATCACGACGAAGCTCGGGGCTAAGTCCCTTGCGGAACCTTGCTCGCTTCTTGGCGTCGGTAGAAACCTCTTCAGAGCATACCGTGCTAGATTCCCAAATTCACGGTCGTAAGCATCCACGTACAGCCTACCTTGGGTGAAATTACAGAATTCCTCCCTTTTCCGATCCATGAGACCTTCTGGGATGTGATGCTCACGGAAAGCGGTACTAAATTCAGCCCAAGTAGTAATTTGTCCAACCAGACGCATGGCCTCATAATTCTCCCACCAAAGGCTAGCAGGGCCTTCGAGATGTTAGGCAGCAAAAGTAACCTTATCAGCTTCAGCCATGTTGGCAGAACGCAGCTTGTGGTTAATGCTATGAAGCCAATCATCCGCGTCGAGAGGCTCAACGGAATATTTGAACTTCGGTGGATACAGCTTGACGAAGTCATTGAGTGACACCAAATCATTTCTTGGCTGGCGTGCGGTGTTTTGCTCAATCCGCCCAAAGAGGGCGATTGGTCTCACGCTTATTATGCTCGCTTCCAAAGATAACCTCGGCCAAAGATGGCGGTTCAGGCAGATTTGCATTTCCAGATGCGTTGGCTTCTGCCTGCCCGGAGCGGCAGGATTGTTGCGGGTGTTGACCATCCTAGGAAACAAAACAATGGTTTAAACCAGGATGGCAGAATTTAGCAAGGAAGTGCGGAATGTAATGGATAACACGGAACGCAGTAGATGTTCATCAAGATGACATGGTAATATAAAACTGCCATATATATACCAACGGTCATACACACCATTCATAGTCTAGTACAAGCCCAACGGAGTACAACTATCGTGAAAGGCGTTACATCTCATCCAAGCATTCCAACTCCTATACATTATTTTTCTACACTTCCGTAATGATACACACTAAGTCATATTCCACAAGTCACGCAGACGGCGGAAATACAACTATTACAATACTAGGGATACTACTACTACTCGCATAGCTCCGTAGTAGTCCTCATAGAAGTCACCACCCAAGCACAGGAGTGGAACATGATCATCCAGGAAGCAGGCGATCTGTGGAGCTTGCGAGACCAAAGGGGCTCGGATGTGGACGTGGTCCAACAAACGGCGGCAGACGAGGTCCAAGAGGAGGAGTGATGCCTCCTACCTCACGCCACTCCATAAAGTCCGCAGACCAGCCCGCATCGGGTACAAGTCCCTCATGTCCATGTATCCGCTTGCACAAAGCAGTGCAAACCGAGTCGAGTAGCCCAGTGATCAAAGACGGGCATTAAAGAGCTCCATACGCAAGGCCCGGTTTTCACGGTCCTTGTCTTCCAAAGATCTCCGTGGTGGTGCGAAGAAGTGAGTTTTCATGGGATGCATCGCTGTACATACCTGAAGGTAACCATGCGCCCGTGGAGGGATGCTTTGGCATATAGCGGAAATCGGTGTTGCACGCCAAGGCGATTCAGCTCGAATAATAGTCATCATTGAATAGGCTGCATCTTGCACGGACATCCCAATAGTGATCCCAAGTCCATAAGAACAAAGGAGCGGTTCAAGAGCTCCGGATAAGATGGATAAATCCTGACCGTGCACGGATATTGGCTTTGATTAAAATCCCTAAACTACTCCTCGACGGTATATTCAGGATACCACCGTAACCGGTCTCGACCATCACCGAACCAACATTGCCGTGTGACCACACACATCAATGCAACGGGTCAGACGAACCACTTGGTTCTGGGGACGGGTGGCCATCTGAAAGCACAGCCACAATGCAAAGACATTAGAATTTCTAGGGAAAATCGGGCAGCATAACATCTGTAAATGCTAAAAAAAACAGATTTGAGACATTCATAATCAGATTGCAAAGCCACACAACAACATCATATCAAGGTTCTGGTTCAACTGGTAGCATACCAGAAATAATAGAAACTGAATTGAGGATGTAACCAACAATCCTATAAGTTACTACGGATTAGTAACACGTGAACCTGATAGAGAGAAGAGAGCCTAGTCCTATACCCACGTGGAATGAGAAGAGGATGACTCGGATCGGAGGGCATAAGGTAAAGGAGTAAAAAGAGCCTTACGTTCCTCCCACAATCAATTCCCTACATATAACTAAAGCATTTCTAGACTCAACATCGACCAGTTTGGCTTAGCGAACCTACAGCAGCCCCCGCTCGATGCCAATGCTGTCAGACCCCGATTCCAAATCACATCGACCTAGCCGGTAACACCTCATATCACTTTGCGGCCTCACGCACGGTATTCCCACAATTGTCGCCTTACCATGGCCCGGGACCGTTTGCGTCTTTTGGCTCACGATATGACATGATGTCGCTAGCATCCATATGATTAAGAACCCGGCCGACATGGCTAGTCGTGAACCCAAAGCGGCGCTAACCTATGGGGACATGCATACATGAATCACATCGAGCATGTCGGTCATCAACGTATAGATTCGGCTGTAGCCTTTGGGCTATGAGGACTCCGGTGAACTGGCTGTAGCAAGCTAGGCAGGACTCGAATAACACCGCGACATTTCCCGAAGGCGACATATAGGAACGAAGTGAAACACATGCCGCTACCAAGTGTCCAAGCAGTAGTCTTTGGGCTAGCAGGACTCGGTGAACCGGGTCAGAAGCGGACTACTATCGCTCGGAAGCACGAGACTACATTTCCCCATATGAGAGGCTGCCAAGGATAAACAACTAGTTTGTCGGATCCCACTCATACCAAGCATTTCAATCATACACGCAATATGCCCGATATGAGTAAATACAACAAGGCATCACAACAAAACTCTACAACTCAAAGTACTTTATTTAGAGGGCTCCGAGGAGCCATACATAACATATCCATACAGGTAGGGGTCGCATGACCCAACACTCAAGTCATACAACATACAAGCACATGCGGAAGCAAACTAGTCTGAGTACGGACTTTAAAAAGAAAGAAAGCTTGTTGAAGCCTTTCTATCTACAAAGGGCCCTTCACAAGCCTTGGATCACCACCGGGTGGCTAGTTCACTCGTCGATGTCAAGGTCTACATAGAACCCATCGGAAAGGGCGGTGTTGTCGCTTGAAAAACATTAATTAAGCAAACATGAGTACGGAGGTACTCAAAGAAGTCTTACCACGTAATCCTATCATACATGCACATTCTCAAGAAGGTGGTGGAGTTATTTGCAGCAAGCCGCCTTTGACTCTTGGTTAAGCTATCCTACGTGACACCATTTGAAAAGCATTTTGTCGCATTACCGAGTCCACTAATCACCATCACAATACTCCACCGTGGATCCTCTCTCGTCATCCCACGAGAGGGCCATCCATGATACTCACACTTATCTTGGAGGCTTTTAATAGTATCCATTTACTTGTCTATGAACCGATATAGGTAACCCGTAAGTCCTTCTCCGTGGACACAGCTATTCGAATAGATCATATTAACCCTGCAGGGTGTACTTCTTCACACACGCTCACCACTTACCGCCGTTTACACGACATGTACTCGGCAACCTTCAAGTGGAAGCCCAACGTGGTGTCGGCCACAACCTACCTAAACACACAAGTCCCAAGTCCGTGTTTATCGCCTATTCGGGTTCCATCCGCAGGAGTCCGCCGAGGTTTCCCATACATCCCCGAACGATGTGTACAGGGTTCCCGAGACACCAAACGGGCGAATCGGTACACCGGGCCACGGTGCCTACCACAACACAACCCACCCCTACGGTCAGCGTTGCGTGCGGCCCCCAGCATGCTACAAACACCAGAAACTACTTGCAATTCCCGGACTGAGGACAAGAGTGGTTAAGAAGCCGAGAGGGTCCATTGGTTTCGGTCCCAATGCGTGGTAGTAACTGTTTCATGGATCACAAACACAGATCTCAGTTCTTAGGGACGGCTTCAAGAAACAACCCACCATGTACTCCTACATGGCCTCTCATCGATACCTTTACCAAAACGTGTTCAACACTTTCACTCTCGAACTCGACACAACCTTTCACTCCAGTTCATCATCCCGATGAGCCGACGACACAACTCTAAGCATAACAAGCATAGTATGGTAGGAAACACAAACATGGCTCAATCAACTCCTACACATACTAGTGGGTTTCATCTAGTTACTGTGGCAATGATAGGTCATGCAAAGGAAGTGGCTTCAACTACCGCAGCACACAACAGTTTGAATCGCGTTTTCTTAATGCAGTAAAACAAGAGCAGAAGCGAGAACATGGGTTTGTATCGGAATGATCATTGGGTTGCTTGCCTGATGGAGTGGTGGTAGGATGTCGCTTCGCACGGATATTCGGATTATCCTGAGGCGTAACCTATCACGAAAAGACATACCGAATATAAACACACATGGCAATATGCAACAATATGATGCATGCTATGACATGGCAATATGGATGTGTGTTGGCCTAATGCAAGCTGAAACAAAAGGATGAACTCATTTGAATCAAAGATTCAAATGCTAGCTTAGTTAAAATAGCCCTAAAGGTGCAATATCTTAATTTGCTTAAACAGCAAGGTTAACTTGGTTTATCATGCATGAAACCTGTACCAATGGATAGAATGGATTTTTCTGATCATTTTTCATATATAGATCTTTGCATTTGGAGTTCTGATTAAAAGTTATGAATATTTGAAGTTTGAACTATATTCGAATTTCCTATATTAGAATAAATCCGATGAATTGATTTATTGCGTCAAAGATGATGTCGTGGTCAACGGAGACGTCCAGGTCAAACTTGACTGTGGGTCCAGGTGTCGTGGTAATTAGTTTAGTTAAAGTTTAATTAAAACTAAACCTATTTAGTTAATGTGGTGGGCCCCACTGTCATTGACTCATCGAGTCAACCAGGCCCGCCGTGGTCAAAGTCCACGCCGGCTGCACTGGCGTCTAGCCGGCGCCAGCGACGCGGCGGCGGAAGTGAGTTTGGCCATTCCGGCGACCAAACGAGCCGCGGAGGGTGGCTATGGGTAGCTGGGGTTGAGCCGCAGCTCTTGGTGGAGTGGGTTGGGGTCGGGGCGGCCGGAATCGGCGCCGGCGACGACCTAGGCGGCCGCCGGAGTTCGGCCGAAGGCGAACTCGAGGCTAGAGGGGTCGACGAGGTGCGGGGAGTGCATAGTTAGACCCTATGCGACGTGGTGAGTGTGATGGACACCAAGAGGTGGCCGGAGAGTGACCGGGAGCACGTCGGCGACGAGCTCCGCGGCGGCGGGTGCGGTTGATCTTCGTTCAATCGCTACACAGCTCGAGAGCGAGGGAGGAAGGAAAGGGGAGATAGATGGGCTCACGGGCAGCTCGGGGAAACTCTTGTTGCGGTCGGGGACGGGCCGGAACGACGACGGCGTTGAAGGGGATCTCCGGCGACGGTGGACTCGGGCGAAGTCGGTGCGGTCGACTCGGGCTACTCGAGCACGCGGGGCTCAGCTAGCTCGACGTAGTTAGGGCGGCGGAGCTCCTGGACACGGTGAGGAGGAGCACGGACGGCGGGGAGCACGCTCTGGCGATGGTGCGGCGGTGGTGGCGTCGGCCATGGCGGGGAGCGAGAGAGAGAAGCCGGGAGGAGCGGAGGTGTCCGGGGTTCGGGAGAGAGGGGAGGGATCCGCGTCAACAGCTGGAGGAGGGGAGCGGCGAGGCGGCGACCAGGTGCGTGGCACCCATGCGGTGCTTCGCCGCGAAAGCACTGACTGCCTACTGGCCGAGCCAAGCAGCTCAGCGCCGCTTGGGCTGGGCCGGCGGGTGGGCCGGTTAGTAGGCGCCAGTAAGGTTTTCTTCCTGTTTTTCTTTTCTAATTTTACGTAACTTTGTGGAGTTTTTAAAAATACCAAAACAGTTTCAAAATCACCAAACTGCTCTGGTCCATTGTTGGAATATTTCCAACATGAAACATTTTAGTTTGGCAATATTTGGGCATTTGAAATATTTTATATAATTTGAAATGCTCAAACTCAAATACTTATGATTTAATTCAAAGACCTTTGGATGACCTAGAAAATGGTGCACCACTTTTTGGCGGAGGCTCAACCAAAGCAAAGATGATGAACATTTTGAAGGGCATTTCAGGTTCATTGAAATAATTTTTTAGTAAACCCTAGTTGAATTAAGAGGGGTTCTGGGGTTTCCTGTCTTCCCCATTTCAAATTCAAATGAAATTTAAACATGATGCACACACTAAAGCATGGTCTAACTGGGATGTGACATGAACCCAAAGCGGCACTAACCCATGGGGACAGGCATACATGAATCACATCGAGCATGTCGGTCATCAACGTGTGAATCCGGGCTGTAGCACTGGGCTAACAGGACTGCGGTAACCCGGGCTGTAGCAGGCTAGGCAGGACTCCGGATGTCACCGTGTGACATTTGCCCGAAGGGATGGAACAGAACGAAGTGAAACACATGCCGGCCACCAAGTGTCCAGAGAAGTAGTCTTTGGGCTAGCAGGACTCCGGTGAACCGGGCATGTAGCGGACTACTATCGCTCAGAAGCACTAGACTACATTTCCCCATATGAGAGGCTGCCAAGGATAAACAACTAGATTGTCGGATCCCACACATACCAAGCATTTCAAACATACACACAATATGCTCAATATGTGTAAATACAACATGGCATCACAACATAACTCTCTGACTCAAATATTTATTCATTAGGCTCCGAGGAGCGAGATATTACAAACATGGGTCTCATGACCCAACATTCAGAGCATTCAAGCAACAAGCACAAGCGGAAGCTTAACATGCCTGAGTACAGACATCTACAACTGAAAAAAGGCCGAGAAGCGACTATCTACCGAGATCTGCCGAGGGCACAAGATCGTAGCTGAGGTAACAAGCTAAACGTCGAAGTCCATGCGGAACCACTAGCGAGACTGACGTCTCTCTGCAAAACATAAAATAAGCAAACGTGAGTACAAATGTACTCAGCAAGACTTACATCAGAACTAACTACATATGCATCATTATCAACCAAGGGGGTGGTGGAGTTTAACTGCAGCAAGCCAGCTTTGACTCGGTGGCTATCCTGAACTACAACTGCAAGTAACTCTTTTGAGGTGGCGCACACGAGTCCACATATTCACCATATCAATACACCACTATGGAGCCGCTTCCGTCTCCCTACGAGAACGCCATCCATAGCACTCACGCTTATCTTGCGCATTTTAGGGTATCCACTTTCACTTGTCTATGAACTGTTATAGGCAACCCAGAAGTCCTTTACCGCGGACACGGCTATTCGAATAGATCATATTAACCCTGCAGGGGTGTACTTCTTCACACACGCTCTCACCACTTACCGCTGTTTACACGACATGTACTCGGCAACCTTCAAGCGGAAGCCCAGCGAGGGTGTCGGCCACGACCTACCTAAACACTCAAGTCCCTAGTCCAGGTTTATCGCCTATTCGGGTTCCATCCGCGGGAGTCCAGCCGAGGTTTCCACTAACGGCCCCGAACGATGTGCAGGGTTCCCGAGACACCAAGCAGGCGAATCGGTACACCGGCCACGGTGTATCTACCGCATCATAGCCCACCCCTAGGGTCGGCCACGCACGGCCTCCAACACATATCCTACAAACACCGTAAACTAGTTGCAACTCCCGGACAGAGGACAAGGGTGGTTAAGAAGCCGAGAGAGTCAATTAAGGATCCCAATGTGTGGTAGTAACTGTTCATGGATCACAAACACGTAACTCGGTTCGAGGGCGGTTTCAATGAGACAACCCACCATGTACTCCTACATGGCCTCTCACCGCTACCTTTACCAAATCGTGTTCACACACTTAGCTCACACACAGTAGGACATGTTCACACACCTCCGATTCATCCCCGA
Source organism: Aegilops bicornis (assembly GCA_021605145.1). Classification (NCBI taxonomy): domain Eukaryota; kingdom Viridiplantae; phylum Streptophyta; class Magnoliopsida; order Poales; family Poaceae; genus Aegilops; species Aegilops bicornis. Next base: position 382,380,067 of record CM038669.1, on the reverse strand, counting down.
TGAATCAGACCTGACTCAACTCTAAGCAATAGCAGGCATGACAAACAAGCATGAATGAGTAGGCACAACAGGGCTCAAACAACTCCTACTCATGCTAGTGGGTTTCATCTAATTACTGTGGAATGACAGGTCATGCAGAGGATAAAGGGGTTCAGCTACCGCAACAAGTAACAGATGAATCGTTGTTGTCCTAATGCAGTAAAAGAGAGCAGGAGCGAGAGAGTGGGATTGTATCGGAATGAACAATGGGGTTTTGCTTGCACAGCACTTCAAGATAAAATAGTTCTTCATCGGTGTCATCGAACTCATCGTCGGGATACGCCTACCGAGAGGGGACAAATACCGGCATCACAGAAGGAAACACAATCAATGCAATGCACAATATGATGCATGATCATGACATGGCAATATGATGTGATTGAGCTAATGCAACAGAGGGTCATATTGATTGAAGTGGAATTCAAAACTAGATCAAATTCCAACTCCAAATCTATTATCAGACTTGTCCTAATCATGTTTCATCCTAAACAGTGAGGTTAAGTTTCTCAAACATGCATGAAAATGGTACAGATGGATAGATTGGATTTTTCTGATAATTTTTCATATATAATTTATTTCATTTGGAGTTACGGTTGATTTTATATGAATTTTAGAAGTTTATACTATTTTCTGGAATTTCCTGGAAAAGAATAAATCCAGAAAAGGCATTATCTGCGTCGACATTCGTCACTATGACGTCGCCGGTCAATCGACCCGATCCAGGTCAACCTGACCTGTGGGGCCTACACATCATCGACTCAGCTAACTAACAAAGTTAATTAACTTAAACTAAAATCGTTAGCGGGCCCACGTGTCGCTGGCCCGTGTAGGAGGTAATTAGTGGCATAATTAGCTTAGCCTAATTGGACACGTCAGCCGACCGGGGTTAGGCCGCCGGCGACGGCCAGACAAGGCGGAGGGCGTCGGAACTTGCCCTCCGACGACCAAACGGACGGCGGGCACCACCGGAGCGAAGCCCAGGCTCTCACACATCCAATGGAACACGCAGGAGACCGTGGAATGGCCGGAGGCGACGATGGCGTCAAGGTCGTGGCGGCCGAGCACGGGCTCGACCGGGCGCGACGCTTCTGGTGTACGGAGAGAGAGGTGAGCAGTGCTATGGCTTCGGGAGCACGCCGAAAGCACGATGGGATGCACGTCCATGAGTATGGCGGCTATGGCTACTGGCGGCGACATGGACGGCGAAGCTTTCAGGCGGTGGCTAGGCTAGCTAGGGGAGGCAAACGAGCTTGGGGAGAGAGGGGAAAAACGGCGAGGCTCACTGGGAGGTCGAAGCGCAGCTCAGTGGGCTCGGGGTCGACCTGGAGGCGGTGAATTTGTCGATGGCGTCTGGCGGCCGTGCGGAGAAGACGAGCTCGAGGACGAGGCTTCAGGGCGTCCGGGGTCCTGGGGTTTGGCGTAGAGGTGCGGGGCAGCGAGGCGGATCTCGTGGGATAGCTCGCTGGGCATGGGGAGATCGGTGGACGCGGCGAGCGGCGACGGTGGCAATGGATCCGTTCGGGTTGCCGTGAGAGAGAGAGAGAGAGAGCAGAGGAGGGGAAAGAGGTCCAGGGAGAGAGGGGAGAGGACGAGGGGGTCGGGGGGTGTGTGTGGCGTCGTCCAGAGCGTTCAGAGCGACGTCGGGGAGGCGGCGGGAAGCAGGAGGTGGCCGAGGCGCTGGGTCACTGCCGAGGGGCACACGCCCGCGCCCTTCTGTCCCAAGGAAGGGATGGTGGCGAGGTAGGTTGGTGGGCTGGGCCAAGCTGGGCCCAGCCTCAGTAAGTGGTGGGCTTCTCTCTCTCTGTCCTTTTCTAATATATTCTGCTTTCTATTTTCTGCTTTATGTTTGCAAATAAAATACCAACCAAAACACTTTGGTTAAGTCTGTAAATTTTTGTGAGGAATATTTGAATTATTTTCAAACCACACAATAAATTTCAGAATATTTGGAGCAACCAATATTTAATGGTAACTTTTAAACTCCAACTCAAATACCATAATGATTTAATTCAATGACCAAAATGTCACGGAAAAATATGCATCATCTCCGTAGGGGCTTTCACCTTTTTCCATAAATCATGAACATTTTAAAAGGATATTTTGAGGTCATTGGAAATATTTTGGTTGAACCTATTTGAATTGCATTTGTGCTAGGGTTTATCATCCCCATTTCAAAATTCCTTTGAAAACAAACATGATGCATGGATGCAGATGCACTATTTACAACCAATTCTGGGGCCGTGACAGAATCCTAGGGCTAAAAAGTTGGCCACCCTCATTCTTATGAATGAGTTTGACTACATAATACGGGAAGCTAGGGAAAGCTTTGATTTTTATGGTACACTACTGCAGGATGGTCCAAACGAGACACTATGATCAGAGACCCTTCAACGGAACTGTGTGCGATGCCATAATCACAAACGGTGGTGTAAAAAACCCTTCAAAAAAGGTGCAAAATGTTTGCAATGATAGATGCATCAAACACGGTTCAGAATTTAGTTGCGCGTGCGATGCAGGGCATACGGTTCAGCTCGATGAACTGTTTGTGATGAGGAGCACAAAAGAAACGGGCAGCCAGATGAAGGCGTGTGCGATATACAACATACGGTTCACTGGGATGAACTGTGTGTGATTAGGCAACACAATGGAAACGGTTCAACTGAACAAGATGTGTGTGATACGCGGCAAACAGGTCCGTAATCTGAAATGTGTGCGAAGACCAATAATAACACAGACCATTGCTGCTAATAAGTCATGTGAATTGCTCTGTCTATAGTAGAATAACATCTATATATATAACTGCAATAAACATCCAATTACATAAGTGACTATACAGATCATCCACACACACCTCAATAAACAATTGCATACATTCTTGTGAAGCTCCCGCCACTGCTATGTGGCTCGATCCCTCGTCTGGGTCAGGAAGAAGACAGTTCCTCATGTCAACGATCCGCATGTACATCTCGTAGCTTGGGTACGCGTCCATGGCCGCGTACTTGACATGTTGTTCATCCAGTCTCTTATGCCACACACTGTGCAAGGCGTTCTTGTCCTTATTGCTCTCTTGCTTCATCTTCACGTAGTAGGGGTCAATGATGGCCGAGGCGAGGTCAACCAGGGAGTTCAGTTTGCTTTTGTCGGTGCCCTGCACCTTGTAGTGGTGCTGGATGTTGACAAGATTCGGGCATTTCAAGTCCGAAACCTTGAGCGCTTTTAGATCGTTGGTGGTGTCCACTATAGCGAAACTGTAGTCGGAGCTCTTGATAAACCTGGAGAAACGCTTGCAAGGCCTTGTGGCAAGGTGGAAATGGTAGACGAGGACATCATGTTGCACGCACAGCTGGGCGACGGCAACCTTCTGATCATGCCCGGCAGGACCGATGGTGTACTCGAGGTCGAAGCCGACCACTCGGTACTTGTCCTCAGCAAGGAACTGCTCCGTAGTTTGGATGGATCTCTCCACCGAGACCGGATCGTTCGTGTACACCATCGAGAGGGCCTTCCCCCTCACGTGGGCGTCCACTACGTGATGCGTGGTGAACTGCCCGCCATTGTTGTCGTCGGCCGCTGGGAGCGCCATTAGAGCCACGGGGAGCGCCATTGGAACCGCTGGATGTCCTCTCTGTATGTGTCCTCGTGGGTGTGCTTATTGTGCCGTGTGAGACGAGAGATGAAGGTAAATGGCCGTAGGAATAAAAGGGGACTGGGCGGCGTGGATTCTCGGCGCATCCGCATGGCAGTTTTTGCAGCGGGTAACTGCATCGTTGCGCCGCGCTTGGCGCAACCGCTTGCACACGAACGTGCGTGATCGTGCGCCGGCCCAAAACACTAGTAGCACGCGTGGAAGGACGATGACAGAGCACCCGGAGGGACGCGAGAGCAGAGCACGCGCGGCGGGACGCGAGCAGAGCGTGCCGCGACCACCTGAACCGCGAGCAACCACACGCATGGAGCAGTTGAACACGCAGCAAATGGTCGCCTACAAGCCGATCGACAGTTGCATCGCTGCGTAGAGAGCGGCCGTTTGGTACCACCTCCGTCTAGTCTATAGTCTCCTTTATATTCTGTGCCATACTTTGCCCTCAAATTTAACTAACGAAATGTTAATGCATGTTTTGAAATTATATAATTGGAAACTATGTTCAAATACAAATCCAACTATATAATCTTTGGCGACATGCATTTGTATTTTATTAGTTAAATCATACTTATAAACCAGGACGATGGTATAGTAGGTAATTAAATCGCAAACGTTTTTTTATTAACCGCCGGGGTCATCACCCGCTCCGCCACCGCCGCCCGAAGGCGGAGGTGGATGCCCGCACGTGCGACAGCGACCTTGCAAGCTACACCGAGTTCCTGCAGGAGGAGGAGGAGCGCCTCGTCGAGCATGCAAACACCCTTACCGCCACAGTGGCAGCGGCACACGCCGCCTCAGAGGCGAGGAATTAGGAGATCTACAAGGAGAACTTCCGCTTCGAGAGGGGTCATCTGCAGCGGCAGAGGGCGTTCGAGGTGAGCGTCACTGAAGCTGCATTAGCGGCAGGCACCGCATTGCGGTTGCCCGGCTCGTCGGCAGGCTCCTCCTCCTCCGCCTCTTACTGAGCGTGCTTGGCAGAGGAGAGGCAGTCGGAAGTAGTACTGCACAGTAGTAGTAGTATTTAGGGGCTATTTTGTTCAGTTCATCTGACTATAGATGTGGTGGAAGTATACAACGTACTTAAGATTAGCTAGTATATATAGTTGAACTAGCTATTTCAGTACGTGGTTGGCAACAATTGGGGAAAAGTTTGGTCGGTTCAGCTGTCGAGTTGAACTGTTTGTATAAATTAAGAACGACTGCTTAATCTATGAATGAAATCTATGCTTAATTACTGAATTTTAGTTGCAAAAATTAGATACTGCTAGTGATTTTTAGCTTCATATTTTGACAAATCACAGTGTTACAAGGATTGACAAATCTTACCAAATTGTTTGTACGTGGTTCCACATGGGTTATCCAAAACAACCATTTGCATTGAAGAGATGCCCAAATCCTGCATTGCTCTCACTTTGCATACGGGTGTTCTATCTAAAACGTTAGCGATCAAGAGCTACAGAAATCCTGCTCGGCACATTTTCTCTTGGCTTCCTGGGGAAGCTGTCGGTTTGCATACGAGTGTTCTAACTAAAATGTTTGCGATGAATGTTTTATATTTAAAAAGTGAATTAAACTGCGGCTTGGGAGCCATTAATGGAGAGGATGTGAGCAAGCGGGCGGCCATGGAAGTCAAAGGGCTCGCTTCCCAGTGAGCCTGTGCAGCGTATAGCTCGCACGCTTCTCGGTGATCCTGCGCACTCAAGGACAGCTTGCACGCCTCTCGGTCAGGCTGCGCACCGGACGGCGCTCGCATGCCTCCCGTTCAGTCAAGGTCAAGCAACTGCCCGCACAGCACCTCCTACAACTGTTAAAACCAAGACACGTGGCGTCACGTGAATGGTTAACAGAATTTTGGATTTACTAGAATTTAAAAACCTGGCATCTCAATGTTTTGTCGGCAATCAACGGTGCCCTGGTGTTTGAAATTCATTCCCATTTCTTTCATGGGACCTAAGCATGCACCCAAGGACACATATTTGATTTTTCAAGCAATTTATATGCACTGGAGCATGTGCATGTAGTTCAAATTTGAATTATGCACATAAATGCATTGAAAACTCAGTTAATGCATAAAAATGTCCAAACGAACCCCGAAAAATCACACAACACTCCTGTTCTTCTATGTTGACACGATAAAAAAATTTGAAAGCAATAAGAGGCAATGGATATCGTTTTGTCCATAAAGGTGGGACGTTCCCTACCGAAAACCATCATGCTTGTTGTGAGAAGCTCTGGTTTGTGAGAAGCATATACCCAAACCTACCCCAAATGGGACAAAATTTGTACACGACATGTTGATGCCGCTCCATGATAGCATGCCAAGTTTCATGAATTTCAGACGAGTCTTGGATTTACTAGAATTAAAAAACCAACCATCTCAATGTTTTGCCGGGAGTCAATGGTGCCCCAGTGTTTGAAATTCATTCCCATTTCTTGCATGGGACCTAAGCATGCACCCAAGGACAAATATTTGATTTTTCAACCAATTTATATGCACTGGACCATGCGCATGTAGTTCAAATTTGAATTATGCACATAAAATGCATTGAAAACTCAGTTAATGCATAAAAATGTCCAAATGAACCCCGAAAAATCACACAAAACTCCTGTTGTTCTATGCTGACACGAGAAAAAAATTGAAAGCAATAAGAGGCAATGGATATCGTTTCGTCCCCAAAGGTGGGACGTTCCCTACCGAAGACCATCATGCTTGTTGTGAGAAGCTCCGGTTTGTGAGAGGCATATACCCAAATCTTCCCCAAATGGGACAAAATTTGTACCACGGCATGTTGATGTCGCTCCATGATAGCATGCCAAGTTTCATGAATTTCAGACGAGTTTTGGATTTAATAGAATTTAATAACCAGGCATCTCAATGTTTTGCCGGCAATCAACGGTGCCCGGTGTTTGAAATTCATTCCCATTTCTTGCATGGGACCTAAGCATGCACCTAAGGACACATATTTGATTTTTCAACCAATTTACATGCACTGGAGCATGTGCATGTAGTTCAAATTTGAATTATGCACATAAAATGCATTGAAAACTCAGTTAATGCATAAAAATGTCCAACCGAACCCCGAAAAATTACAAAAAATCACACAACACTCCTGTTATTCTATCTTGACACGAGAAAAAAAATTGAAAGCAATAAGAGGCAATGGATATCGTTTCGTCCCCAAAGGTAGGACGTTACCTACCGAAAACCATCACGCTTGTCATGAGAAGCTCCGGTTTGTGAGAAGCATATACCCAATCCTGCCCCAAATGGGACAAAATTTGTACCACGGCATGTTGATGCCGCTCCATGATAGCATGCCAAGTTTCATGAATTTCAGACGAATTTTGGATTTACTAGAATTTAAAAACCAGGCATCTCAATGTTTTGTCGACAATCAACGGTGCCCCGGTGTTTGAAATTCATTCCCATTTCTTGCAAAGGACCTAAGCATGCACCCAAGGACACATATTTGATTTTTCAAGCAATTTATATGCACTGGAGCATTTGCATGTAGTTAAAATTTGAATTATGCACATAAATCCATTGAAAACTCAGTTAATGCATTAAAATGTCCAAACGAACCCCGAAAAATCACAAAAAATCACACAAAACTCATGTTGTTCTATGCTGACACGAGAAAAAAAATTGAAAGCAATAAGAGGCAATGGATATCGTTTCGTCCCCAAAGGTGGGACGTTCCCTACCGAAAACCATCATGCTTGTTGTGAGAAGCTCCGGTGTGTGAGAAGCATATACCCAAACCTGCCCCAAATGGGATAAAATTTGTACCACAACATGTTGATGCCGCTCCATGATAGCATGCCAAGTTTCATGAATTTCACACGTTTTGGATTTACTAGAATTTAAAAACCAGGCATCTCAATGTTTTCCCGGCAAATAACGGTGCCACGGTGTTTGAAATTCATTCCCATTTCTTGCATGGGACCTAAGCATGCATCCAAGGACACAAATTTGATTTTTCAACCAATTTATATGCACTTGAGCATTTGCATGTAGTTCAAATTTGAATTATGCACATAAAATGCATCGAAAACTCAGTTAATGCATAAAAATTTCCAAACGAACCACGAAAAATCACAAAAAATCACACATCACTCCTGTTGTTCTATGTTGACACGAGAATTTTTTTTGAAAGCAATAAGAGGCAATGGATACCGTTTCGTCCGCAAAGGTGGGACGTTCCCTACCGAAAACCTTCAGGCTTGTTCTCAGAAGCTCCGGTTTGTGAGAAGCATATACCCAAACCTGCCCCAAATGGGACAAAATTTGTACCACGGCATGTTGATGCCGCTCCATGATATCATGCCATGTTTCATTAATTTCAGACGAGTTTTGGATTTACTAGAATTTAAAAACCAGGCATCTTAATGTTTTGCCGGCAATCAACGGTGCCCCGGTGTTTGAATTTCATTCCCATTTCTTGCATGGGACCTAAGCATGCACCCAAGGACACATATTTCATTTATCAACCAATTTGTATGCACTGGAGCATGTGCATGTAGTTCAAATTTGAATTATGCACATAAATGCATTGAAAACTCAGTTAATGCATAAAAATGTCCAAACAAACCCCGAAAATCACAAAAAATCACACAACACTCCTGTTGTTCTATGTTGACACGAGAAAAAAAAATTGAAAGCAATAAGAGGCAATGGATATCGTTTCGTCCACAAAGGTGGGGCGTTCCCTACCGAAAACCATCATGCTTGTTGTGAGAAGCTCCGGGTTGTTAGAAGCATATACCCAAACCCGCCCCAAATGGGACAGAATTTGTACCACGGCATGTTGATGCCGCTCCATGATAGCATGCCAAGTTTTATGAATTTTAGATGAGTTTTGGATTTACTAGAATTTAAAAACCAAGCGTCTCAATGTTTTGCCGGGAATCAATGGTGCCCCGGTGTTTGAAATTCATTCCCATTTCTTGCATGGGACCTAAGCATGCACCCAAGGACACATATTTGAGTTTTCAACCAATTTATTTGCACTGGAGCATGTGCATTAGTTCAAATTTTAATTATGCACATAAAATGCATTGAGAACTCAGTTAATGCATAAAACGAACCCAGAAAAATCACACAAAACTCCTGTTGTTCTATGCTGACACGAGAAAAAAAATTGAAAGCAATAAGAGGCAATGGATATCGTTTCGTCTCCAAAGGTGGGACGTTCCCTACCGAAAACCATCATGCTTGTTGTGAGAAGCTGCGGTTTGTGAGAAGCATATACCCAAACCTGCCCCAAATGGGACAAAATTCGTATCATGGCATGTTGATGCCGCTCCATGATAGCATGCCAAGTTTCATGAATTATAGACAAGTTTTGGATTTACTAGAATTTAAAAACCAGGCATCTCAATGTTTTGCGGCAATCAACAGTGCCCCGTGTCGTGGTTCTAAGCCTGATAGTAGAATGGGGGGTAGGTATGGAGAGGCAAGATCCTAGCTATGGAGTAGTTGTATACGCAAGTTGTTTACGAGTTCAGGCCCTTCTCGAAGGAAGTAACAGCCCTACGTCTCGGAGCCCGGAGGCGGTCGACTGTATTATGTGCGTATGAGTTACAGGGTTGCGAAACCTTGACACTGAGGAGGGGGGTGGCTTATATAGAGTTCGCCAGACCCCTCCGGCCCTCAGTTATGCAGGGTTAAAGGTACATTAAGATAGGGGGTTACTGGTAACGCCCACATAAAGTGCTGTGATGACCATAAAAGCTACTTAATGACTGACCGATTGTGCACAGACTGGCTTTGGATCTCCTGGTGGTCGAGTGGTTGGTTTCATGGTCGAGTGTCTTCCAGTTGGTCGAGTGGAACTCTTCCAGGTCGACTGAAAGGTAGTTTCTTCTAGAGATGTCCTTGGGGAGGGTGTCTTGGACAGGTCCATGACCCTACCCTAGGTATATGACTTCGTCATTAGCCCCCGAATTAATGAGGTTTGAGTGGGGAAGGAGTTGAACATACTCCCGACTCATTCTTGTGCTGCAATTGTGTCTTGTCTTGGATCAAATGGACTTAAGTGACGGCATCAACTCCTTTTTCAGTCGCCTTGATCCATTCTTTGTATCCGCCGAGTGTGTTTTCCGTACTTGGCGATTTCCGAATGACAGGACGGAGGAAATCTTTTGTCTGACGATTTGCTTTGCGGCGCGCAGATTTAGCGGGATTTGAATCTTCGGGAAACGAGCGGGACGGAGAGAGAGCCGTAGTAATCGGACGGGATAAGGCAAGGATGCCTCGATCTCCGCATCACCTTTTTCGCCACGTATCGCACGGGCGACTGTTGCGGGATTTGACAGGATCGCCTGGGCCTACCGGTCAGTCACTCGGAAGCAACCTCATATAAGGTCCAGGACTGGGGTTTTTTGAACAGTGCGTTCCCCTTTCCTCCTTCCTTCCTCAGATTCTTCCGCCGCACCTGCCTCCACCTCCGGACTGCTGCTCCACGCGCGTTCCACCGGCGACAATGGTGAAAGAAAAGACGGCGGCTTTGGAACGGGTGAAGAAGGCGACGGCGAAGGCGAAGGGGCGGGCGACCAGTCAGGGCGGATCCTCGTCGCGGGCCGGTTTGCCGCAGGGCTGGATCCTGGGCGACTGGATTCGCTCGACCATCCACCAGAAAGATCTTGACAACCTGGCCAATGTAGGACTGATCCCTCATGGATCAACGAGGCTTCCGGGGATGGAGTGGCAGCCGCAGCCTCAGGAGGGTGAGTGCATCCTCTTAGCCACTCACATTGATCGCGGGTTTTCTTTGCCGCCCCACCCTTTCTTTCGAGGATTTCTGAACTTCTTTGGGGCACAACTCCACCACTTCACACCCAACTCTATCACGTATCTCGCTGCTTTCGTGTCTTTGTGTGAGAATTTTTTGGGTTGTCGGCCGCATTGGGGCCTCTTCAAACACATTTTCACCTGTCGCTCCCAGACGGTGAAAAAGGCCAATCCGAGTGATGAGAGAACCCATGTGATTCAGATGTGTGGGGGTCTTGGGGTCCAAATGAGAGGTAAGAGCTCTTTTCCAGCCATGATCCTTCCTGAGTCGGTTCGAGGGTGGCAGTCGACCTGGTTCTCTTGCCAAGACCAGCCGATGCGAGGCGATCATTGGACTCCTCCTTTCTCCATGGATCGAGTGAGCAAGCCATCCTCTCTAAAGGTGGTCCCAGAGGAGAAGGCTCAGGTCAAGGTTTTGGTCGAGCGTGTAGTCCAGTTCATCTGTGACGGGGTGACTGGTATGGATCTTCTAGAGGTTTTTCTTTGACGGTGCATCCAGCCACTTCAGTATCGAGACCATCCTATGTGGATGTATTCTGGCACTGATGACACCACTCGGGTCCACCCGGAGGAGGTCGAGGATGCCACCTTTGGAGAGATGGATGGCCGCCATCACTGGGAACAAAGATAGCCCCCCAGGAGCCAGGAGGATCCCTCCACTCGACCAATCGTACGAGCCAGACAAGGTTCAATCCCGTATCTTTGACTCTGACTCTCCTTACTCCATCTTGTTTGCTTAAATCGGTCGACTGACTTTCATCTTGTTTGTCTTCTTCCAGGTCACCACTGAGATGTACTCGATGCCCAACAGGGCGCAGGAACCAGTTGAGGAGGAGGAAGGGAGCGGAGGTGAAAGCCAGGAGGAATGGCAGTCTGACGGTGGGAGGGACGAAGATGACGACAGCTCCGACGAAGAGGAGGAGGAGGAAGAGGAGGAAGAAGTCGACCCTCCTTGCATGGAAAGACGGTCCAAGCTCACCCATGACCTTGCGGTCGAGCGCGGGAAGGCTATCGCGCCTGTCGGGCAGTCGACGAAACGTCCTCAGACGACCTCTCTGGCGCCGACTGAAAAAGCACTGAAGCAACCCCGAGCGACGCCGTCGAAGCCGAGAAAGGTTTTGCCCAAGATGAAGATGGATATCCCCACTATTTCCGGGTACAGCGGAACTTGAGCTTTTTTGTTCAGTGTGAACATACTTTTGGTCGACTTGTTGACTGATCAACTGATTTCTGAAATCTGCAGCGCTGCCACCTCCGAGACCTCAGTCAGGAACGAAGACCAGGAGATGGAAGATGCTGTTACCTCTAACCTTGGTATGATCGCTGCAATTTTGCTTTTGGTCGATTGGATTTCCGTTTTTAACTTTGAATCTTTCCTGTAGTCCCTCCTCATGTCATTGATCTCCCTGATGATGATGACGAGGCGCCGTTGAGGTGGAGGAGAACTAAGAAGGCACCTATCGGCAAGACCGCTCAGGTTGCATCGATGCCTGAGGCGCTGGTTCATGAGGGTGGCAACACCACTCGGACTTCTGTGTCTTTTGCTGTGCCGCTGACGAGTATCCGGCCTTCAACGTCGACTGCTGATCCGCTTTCCTTTTTTCGCCACGCACCACGCCCCGGAGGACCAAGTGGGTGCTGCTAAGGAGGCTATACGCCAAGCAGGGCTCATGATGGAAGCGAGATGAAGGTGGTCCGGGAAGCCAGCCAAGCGGCCTATGATGCCAGCTCAGCTCTTCAGAGCAACGTCCAGGTTAGTTGATCACCACTTGTTCTTTTAGGATACGCTACCTGAAAAACTCTTCTTTCTGAAGATCTTCGTATCTATACACCCATTGGGTGTGTCGATTGAATTTTCGGACTGGTGGGGGCACGCTGATTGCACCCATTGGGTGTAGTCCCCGAGACTATGGTGGACTGCTGGCAGTCGACCATAGTCTTTATACTTTGTATCTCTTCGATAACTTCTTCACTTGGTCTGGTCGGACCATGTCGAATGGAATCTTGAAACCGGTGGGGGCACGCTGAGTGCACCCACTGGGTGTAGTCCCCGAGACTATGGTGGACTGTTGGCAGTCGACCGTAGTCTGAAGAACTCCTTTTTTTGTCTCTTTCGGTCGACTGATTGAACCGAGTCGATAGGACCAGTGGGGGCATGCTAAGTGCACCCACTAGGTGTAGTCCCCGAGACTACTGTCAAATATTTTGATTCGGCTGTAGTCTTAGAAACGCAATGATTTTTCTTAGTTACACCCAGTGGGCGGTAACCTATCTGTGACGTCTGTCGACTGATTCTTTGCCGAAATCTTGCGAGCTTGTGGCTCGATACACTGAATTGGAGAACAAACAGATCCAGCTCAACCTTGACTTGAAGCTTGCATAGGAGAACTTGCAAAAGGCGAGAGACGAAGCAAAAGGTATGGCTGGTGAGATCTTGACGACTGTTTTTATTTTTTTGTCCCTTCCTAATTCTGACATCACTGTCATTTTGCAGACAAAATGGAGGAGGCTCTGAAGAAGAAAGATCATGACCTTGCCGAGGCGCAGCAGACGGCTTTGAACAGAACCAAGCTCGCGGAAGAGAAGCTGTCTTCAATCGGAAAACTTGAAGAGGAGAACGCCAATCTGAAAGCTGCTCTCGACGCGCCAACAAGGAGGTTAGCCGATCAAGAATGACAAGATAGCTCGAGTGAAAAGGTCAAGAATCTGGCGGGGAAGAGGAATGATCTAGAGGCTTATCTGGGAGGGCTCGCCAAGAAGCTATTCCTCATGCTTGAAGGTAATTCCTCTTATCCGACTGACTTGTTATCACCGACTCATCATAGAACCATTAGCTTGAACTCGAGTTGTGTTCGCAGAATTCTGTCAGAACTTCGAGGAAGAGACTAGTCGAGTGGAGACAAGTCTGGACCCCATTAACTCCCCCGTGAAGGATGAAGCTGCCATGAATGTGCTCCATTTGGAGTCTCGTGTTCTTCTTTGTGGTGGATTACCTCGCTCGGTGAAGGTCGCGGTCATGGATCGACTCAAACACTCTGGCCAGTGAAACACTTCAAAATGACCTCGAGTCTTTAATGACTCGGTGAATGACGTTCAAGTCGAGTGCAGGAATGGAAGAAGTCTTACGCCGGATGTGGTCTTGACGTCGCTCATCCCTGGTCCGTGTTCATTGCAAGGAGGCGCGAGAGGAAAGGTTGGCGTCCATTAAAGTTGCCAATACCAAGAAGTACGACTTCCGATCTTTCATGGAGACTTTTATTGGTGCTGCCACCCGAATCGCTGATGGGATTGACCTAGACCAGTTCGTCGCGCCTTCTAGTCCTCCACCTGAGGAGTAAAAACCTTCTATGATTCGTCTTAAATTTGCCTCGGAATGCCGAGTGATCCTGTAACCGATAAACTTTAACAGGCTTGAGGCCTGGCTACTTCTGCATCCTTAGGATGTTATCCGAACTTTACTTATCGTCGAAATATGCTTTTGTTTGTCTTCGAGTGAACTTTGCTCTTCACTCTATCGGCGTTCTGGGAACGGGGGTCCCAAGACTTGCCTGCCTGCGGCCTGCGGCGTGGCTCAAAGGAGGCTCAGGACAGCCCATCTTCATCAACACAAGCTCAAGACCCTCGCGAGGGGCCAAGCCTCATGAGGCGGGGCGACAAGGAGCTTCCTCGAGCACGGCCTCGTCAGTGGCTCATGAGGAGGCGGAGAGTTCAAGGCAGGGTACCTCGCGAGGTGCCCATGACGCAAGCCATGACGACCAAGGGCGCCCGATCGAGGCGCCACGGCCAGCGTCCTCCTTTCCTCTTTGGTGCAAAGGGAGCAAGCGCAGCGAGAGCATCAAGCAAAGGCACCCGTTTGATTGCAACAAGACCAAGACCAGCCCCAACGGCTGGAAGGGAGTCATCGTGGAGCCCAAGCAGGCGTCATCACCAGAGCCTTTGGCGGCGAGGACCAACTTTAGTCAGGATAAGTGTACCCGCTGTTCCCCTTCAAAATGGCCAATTGTTGGCGCCCTTCCCGCTCAATATTTGGGGAGAGGCCCAGGGCCTTCGCCTATAAATAGGAGTAGCCACACTCAGAGAGGGGAGAGCTGGGATCGGCCCCCTGGTACGAGATCGGAATCCTCATCAAGGAACCAGTAGCTAGAGCGACAAAACACCACCTAGCAGTTCATCGCACCCACCAAGAACAGACCCTCGCGAGGCTGTTCTTCCCTGTACTGTTCCTCATCGGCCCAAGAGGCAATCCACCACACCACAAACTAGAGTAGGGTATTACACCACAACGGTGGCCCGAACTAGTATAAATCTCGTGTCTTTTGTGCTGTTCCGTTAGTAGTTTAGGTTCCTGCGATTCGGCGGGGTGCGAGACGGTGGAAGGTTGGATCTTCGCGCACCCGTGTTTGAACCTCAAGGGTCTGCGGAACCCGAAATCCGACATTTGATGCGCCCGGTAGGGGTGCGCGGAATCCGCCTTTCGCCACCTCGTGTCCCGTCGCATCGTCATCACCATGTCCAGCGACCAAGCGAGCAACCCAGATCCTTAGGCGGCATGGCCCGCCCACGCAGCCGCTCGCCTCAGGCGACCCGTGCCCGAGCAGCTCGCGGTCCCGCAGGGCGCGGGCCATGCGACACGGACAAGCCGACGGCTCTCACGCCGCTGGCAGCGCGGGTCGGCAGCAATGGCCTCCAATCACGCCCGCGACCGCGTCACCGTACACCCGCCGGGGCAGGTGAACTCAAGGGCAGCGCTCACGGTGGCGAGAGGCTGCTGCGGTGCGAGGCTCTTTGGAGAAGCGGCTGCGGCGTGTCTTCTTTGGAAGCGAGTGGCAGAGCTCCTGGGCTTCGCCGCCTCGGGGGCTCACCCCTTCTGCACCCAGCTTCTATCTCAGGCCCAGGGCGGCCCGCATGGGGGCTCCACGCGTGCCCGCGGGCTCCAAAGCTACTCCAACACCGGAGAAGCTGTCAGCAACGGGCCGGCGGTGGGGTTGCCCCCGCCCCCGGCCCGCGGAGAAGAAGGACTCGACGTAACTCACGGCCCTGGTGGACCGCCGCGCCACCACCCCATGGTGGGCGCATCAAGCGAAAGCAAGATGGCACGCCAAGACTACGGGCGTGGCCTTCGGGATGACGGCACCAGAAGAATCGTGCCCCACATGATGGACCAAGGGCACCCGCATGAGGGAGAACAAGGATCGCTCCTCAGCCGGTAGGGCGATGAGGCGCTAGAAGCCGAGCTCTTCCAGAGCCTCGAGGCGGTCCCACTGGTCACGCCCGGGCGACGATTATCGGGTACCGCTACTTCCTCTAGAGCAAACATACGCTAACCATAGGTCGCAGGAGGTACAGTGTCGCCACGACGGCGGCTGCCCCGCTCCTCAGCCTCCTACCCCTCGGGAGGCGCGAGGGGCTGCCGGAGAGGCAGAGATCCGACATCACCACCGCGGCGTTGAGCAAAGGCGTTCTCGGGAGGTAGGCCCTCTGCTGGGAGGCGCCTCGGGGCCTGCCTGGCGGAGGACCCGTGGTCGTCGAGGAACCGTGGCGACCGCTCTACCCCATCGGCGGCGTCTGGTTTCGGTCGTCGTTGATGGCACTAGAGCTTGAACAAGGCGGGGGCCCTCGTCAGCGATATGAAGCAAGGCGGTACACATGAAGAAGGCCCAGTGCGTGTGAAGCTCGCCGCCCCGTGACACTCTCACATAATAATGAGTGGGGCTGTACATGCCCCGGAGTCTCAGGGGTGCCAGCCTCAGGCCCTGGGGCTCCCTCCCACGCCGAGTGGCAGCACTTAGCTCCGCGCTGGTGAGAAGACGTCCAAGACTAGACTAGGTACCGGACGCGGCTTTTCTTCTACTTTCTTCGCCTTTCCATTCGATTGTCGCTTTCCCCCGCTGGATTTAAGTTGGATTCGAATTTGAGATTTGCGTGTGTTCGGGGAAGGGGTGCTTAGTCTCGTTCGAGCAAATCTCTCGCGTTTCGGTTACCACTCCGCCTCAGCTGCCTCCCCTCGCGAGCCCCTCGCGAGCCGGGCCAGGCCTAGCTTGCGCGCAGCCCAGCCTGTCGCCGCCGCGTCCTCTCCGGAGGGTTTTTACTGCAGATCCTATGGATTCGATCAGGAGACACTCAGGTCACCGCAGCCTCCCACATGCTATCTCAGGACTCGTAAGAAACAAAGGTAAATCAGCCAACCCACACGTCGCTTGGCCAACCACTTGGCGCGGGCGTATGGGCAATGTAACACCTGCTAATACGATGAACATAAGTTTTAGATGAGGGGCTCCCCCTCCCAAAATGCTCTCACAGCCATCAGGCCAAAACCTGAGTTCTATTCATGCAGGGTAATGGAACAGGGACAATACATAATCAGTCGGATAAATCCCCCAATGCGTTCTCAGAGCACCTCCCGAGCCGTTCTTTGGCGTCGGCAGCCTCACCAAATCCTTTCTGGGTCATCGGCGGCGTCAGGGCCGTTCACCACGCCGCCCTCATCGGCGGCCACGACCACGCCGTCGTTGTCCGAAGCGAAGGCGGACAAGAGCATCCACATTGTCTTCCACCCGGTCGCCAGTCGCCCGGACGGCTGGGGAATCGGGGCGATAACTGCGTCAAAGTCGGGCGGGGGTCCATGTCACTGAGATGGCTGAAGACACGAGAAAAGGCACGCCCAAGTAGCGCGGCTCCTCTCCTCCACCAACCTATTGGCCCCGACCGACGCGCCTCGGCCGCGCCACCACGTCGGTGAAGAATCAAGGTTGCCGGCGTAGTTAATCACAGGCGGCTCGCCAACCGCCGCCGCCTCAGATATTACCCAAAGGCTGCGTTGGCTCTTTCCCGGGCGTGGCGAGCATGGGGCGTGCTCATGCTCCAGATTCACTGGCCGACGCATCTCGTCCGCATTCTGGCGCGCGACGGCCTCGGCCTCCTCCACCCGTTGGCGAACAAGGAGCGCCTCGGCCTGAGAGGTGGTTGACTCCCCCTGCACCACCTCGAGGGCGGCCCAAAGAGCGTCGGCCCGCCGCATCGCCTCCTCCAGCTTGGCCCTCAAGGCAGCAGTCCTGCCCTCAGCCTCGGCCTTGATCAACCCCAGTCTCTCCTCAAACTCGCGCGGGAGGTTCGAGCGCGCCCGTCGCCACTCGGCGTCCAGGCCTCCTCGGGGCCAGCGGGCTTCCCGTGCTCGACCTCATCCTCTGCCGCGCCGCCAGCGCTCCCTCGTCTCAAGCGCTTCGTACTCGCGCGTGCGTTGGCGGCTTCAGCGTCGCGCCTCTTGGCGCTTGGAGCTCCGCCGGGTGGCGGAGGACACCTTCATCGACGCCGAGGGCTGCCTCGCAGCTCCACTTGCTCCTCCAATGAGTGACACGGGCCAGGAGTTCCCGTGCCCGCTCCTCCGCCTCTCGCCGCCTGTTAGCTTCCTGGGCCTCCTCGACGGCCCGAGAACAGGCCTCCCGAGAGGCTGCCAGCGACGCCTTGGCCTCTTCATCATCAAGATAGCACTGGTGGCGCACAAGGGCGACAGCGCCCTCCAGCTCGCGCCTCTCTGCGGCTAGGCGCAGGCCCTCGGCCTCAAGGCGCGCGTCTTCATCAGCAAGCTCTTCACCAAGCAGGCTCACCGCATCAGCCGCCCTTCGAAGAAATCCTTGGCGAAGGGCGCGACGCTCCCGGGCGCGCTCGTGCACGTCCTCCACACCATCAACCGCCCCAGGCGGGCGCCGGGAGCCACGAATCAGCACTCCCCCTCCGGGCAGGGGGTTGGGAGCTGGCAACCTCGCGACGGCTGGGCGCGCCGCGCTAGAAGCCCGGCCTGGAGCCAGCCCATCCCCAGACGAAGGGCGCAGGAAGCGCCTCAGCCAATCGCCGTTCACGACCAGGCGAGAAGCCCACGACAGGCTAGCTATGCCATGGGAAGGCTCGCGAGGAAGGGTTGCAGGGCACGCTGGGCCACGACGCGCCTCGGGACGGTTCACCTCCCCGGTCGCCCTGACCACAAGGGCTCCACTGCTTGGGGCACTCAAGGACGGGGGAGGAGGCGAAGCCGGGGGGGACGGCTCCTCACCCGTCTCCGTGAGCTCGACAGGAAAGGGCGTGCAGGGCAAGGATCAATACAAGCAGCAGAAGAATCAGGAGCTGGAGAAGGAGAAGGCTTACTCATCAGTGGCGAAGTACTTCCTACGCTTCAGCAGGCGACAAGGGTAATCATCGCCCAGGGCCTCCCTTCTCTTCCGGAGGGCCTCGAAGTTCACGCGGAAACGACCCAAGATTTGAGCGCAGGGGTCAGCCTGCGGCGAGGGAGAAGCATCAAGGCGACCTGCGTCAGGGGCGTCCGCCTGACGCGCGCTGCTGGTCGCCTCACCAAGAGAAGCAGCAGGGGCCTCGGGGGCTCCATCCGCAGGCGCTGCGGGCGGCTGCCTGCCGCCCTCAGCCGCAGCGGCATGAGCCTCAGGAGCTGCTCCCTCATGAGCGTCGCCCGGCGCTGTCACCCCGGCGGGGGTCCCTTCGGCCTCTGGCGGCTCGTGCCTCCCTGCTCCGCCACTTGAGGAGGAGCCGCCTGGGCTGACTGGAAGGGCTGTCACCATCACGGGATTCTCGCGAGGCCCCTGGAGACCAGCGGGGCGAGGCCCCCATTCATCGAAGATGGGCATCTGGTTCACAAAATCACCCCTGTTCTGGCAGAGGTACAGCAAGGCCCCCCCATGTCGGATGCCACCGGGGTTGGGGTCGCCAACAGACCAGAGTACTTTCCTCGGCCTTCAGCGTCGGTCTTCTTCTGAAGCCTCATACGATCACCAGGCCAGCTGAAGGCCCACATCCGGTGGGAATGGCGTTGGAGAGAGCAACGGCACATCAGGAACTCCTTCACCACCTTGGGCGCCACACAAGCGACCTCGAGCCAAGCGGCGCCCAGACAAAGATGAGCCGAGGGCTTGAAAGCGTCTCCGCCCCAGCTGAATCGGGGACAAAGCGAGGTTGGCTCGATAGCGGGCTGGGCACCCCCACATCCACGTACAACCACCTCTCGCGGAACTCAGCCGCGGGCGGAGGCAGGCTGAAGTCGATCCCTGAGGCCGCTGTCTCGGGCGTGGCGACAAAGCTCACACACACCGAGCATTGGGTGGGGTCGACAAGGCGCAGAGAGAAGAAGTGGCGCAGCAAAGCAACCGAAGGAAGGATGCCCATCATTGCCTCACAAACGAAGGCGAAGACCGAGAGGAGAGTAATGGATTCAGGACCCAGATGCATCATGTGGATCTGATAGTGGGAAAGCACGGCATTGAAGAAATCAAAGAAAGGGGGAACCAGCCCCGCCCACAGGGCGTCAGCAAAATACCGGACCTCAGTGACTATCCTGTCGATAGAGAAGTGGGACGCGGGCCAAGCCGTCATCCTCCTGCATTCGTTGAAGGAGGTGGCCAGAGCCGAACCAACCTTGCCCAAGCCCTCTAGATTGAGTATGATCGACGGGTCGACAGCGGAGGCCGCCGGCGGCGGCGAGCGAGGCGGTGGCACAAGTTTCTTCCCTTTCCCCTTCTTCGTCGGAGCCATGGCGATTGAAAGGGCGAGGGGGAGATTTGAGATTGGATTGAAAATGGAAGCTGGAGTTCGAGAGGGGGAAGGACAGGCGCCTGACGAGCAGAGAGAGAGCGGATGTGTACAGCAGCGTGTCCTCCTAGCAAGGCACGAAATAAGGAGGCGTGGGGAACAGTGCACGCCACGTCCAATCAACCGCCACGCTGGCGCCCAAGGCCAGGCTGTTAGGGCCAGCGACGCCGCCTTGCCCTTTCGCCTCCTTTGCTCGGCCAAGTCCGGGCGTCGTGGGCAGGGGCTACTGTCGGCGTTCTGGGAACGGGGGTCCCCATACTTGCCTGCCTGCGGCCTGCGGCGTGGCTCAAAGGAGGCCCAGGACAGCCCATCTACATCAACACAAGCTCAAGACCCTCGCGAGGGGCCAAGCCTCGCAGGGCGGATGACAAGGAGCTTCCTCAGGCACGGCCTCGTCAGGCTGGCTCATGAGGAGGCGGAGAGTTCAAGGCAGGGTACCTCGCGAGGTGCCCATGACGCAAGCCATGACGACCAAGGGCGCCCGGTCGAGCGCTAGCCAGCAGCGTCCTTCTTTCCTCTTTGGTGCAAAGGGAGCAAGCGCAGGCGAGAGCATCAAGTAAAGGCACCCGTTTCGGTGCAACAAGACCAAGACCAGCCCCAACGGCTGGAAGGAAGTCATCGTGGAGCCCAAGCAGGCGTCATCACCAGAGCCTTTGGCAGGTGAGAACCAACTTTAGTCAGGATAAGTGTACCCGCTGTTCCCCTTCAAAATGGCCAATTGTTGGCGCCCTTCCCGCTCAATATTTGGGGAGAGGCCCAGGGCCTTCGCCTATAAATAGGAGTAGCCACACTCGAGAGAGGGAGAGCTGGGATCGGCCCCCCTGATGCGAGATCGGAATCCTCATCAAGGAACCAAGAGCTAGAGCGACAAAACACCACCTAGCAGTTCATCGCACCCACCAAGAAATGCACCCTCGAGGCTGTTCTTCCCTGTACTGTTCCTCATCGGCCCAAGAGGCAATCCACCACACCACAAACTAGAGTAGGGTATTACACCACAACGGTGGCCCGAACTAGTATAAATCTCGTGTCTTTTGTGCTGTTCCGTTAGTAGTTTAGGTTCCTACGATTCGGCGGGGTGCGAGACGGTGGAAGGTTGGATCTTCGCGCGCACCCCAGTGTTCGAACCTCAAGGGTCTGCCGGAACCCGAAATCCGACACACTCAGATTATGTTTCAATGCTTGAGATGCAGCTCTGAGGTGGATCCAGTCGACCTACACTTCGTTGTTCTTGCAAGCGCAGGAGAAGGTAACAGTCGACCTGCACCTCGTCATCCTTGTGGATCGGGAGGGAGTGCAAGTTGTACTTGTGGCGCAGTTCTGAAGGAGAAGGCAGCAGTCGACCCGGACCTCGTCGTCCTTACGGATCGGGATGGAGCGCACATTGTACTTGTGGCGCGGCTCCGAAGGAGAAGGTAACAGTCGACCTGCACCTCGTCGTCCTTGCGGATTGGAATGGAGCGCACGTTGTACTTGTGGCGCGGCTCTGAAGAAGAAGGTAACAATGACTAAGACTCTCATCGTCCTTGCGGATCGGAATAGATTTCGTACTTAGGCGAGTACTCGACTGTAGCTAAGCCTCCGAGTGGGAGGGTTGCTCTCCACTCGGTAGGATTTTTTAAACTTAGGCGAGTACTGGACTACAGCTAAGCCTCCGAGTGGTAGGTTTGCTCTCCACTCGGTAGGATTTTTCAAACTTAGGCGAGTACTGGACTGCTGCTAAGCCCCCAAGTGGGAGGTTTGCTCTCCACTCGGTAGGATTTTTCAAACTTAGGCGAGTACTGGACTGCTGGTAAGCCCCCGAGTGGGAGGTTTGCTCTCCGCTCGGTAGGATTTTTCAAACTTAGGAGAGTACTGGACTGCTGCTAAGCCCCCGAGTGGGAGGTTTGCTCTCCGCTCGGTAGGATTTTTCAAACTTAGGCGAGTACTGGACTGCTGCTAAGCCCCCGAGTGGGAGGTTTGCTCTCCACTCAGTAGGATTTTTCAAACTTAGGCGAGCACGGACTGTCAAGAAGCCCCCGAGTGGGAGGTTTGCTCTCCACTCGGTAGGATTTTTCAAACTTAGGCAAGTCTTGGATCGAGCTAAGCCTCCAAGGAGGATTTTTGCATCGTAGCTCTGAAGGGGTAGGCAACAGTCGACCTGTACCTCGCCGTCCTTGCAAAGCGCACATTGTATTAAATACCTAGGCGAGTACTTGGACTGCAGCTAAGCCCCCGAGTGGGAGGGTGGCTCCTCACTCGGTAGGATTTTCAAACTTAGGCGAGTACTTGGACTGCAGCTAAGCCCCCGAGTGGGAGGCTGGTTCCTCACTCGGTAGGATTTTCAAACTTAGGCGAGTACTTGGACTGCAGCTAAGCCCCCGAGTGGGAGGCTGGCTCCTCACTCGGTAGGATTTTCAGATACTTAGGCGAAACGGATTCGCAGCTAAGCCCCCAAGTGAGAGGCTGGTTCTCCACTCGGCAGGTTTTTTTTTACAAACTTAGGCGAAACAGGTTCGCGGCTAAGCCACCCACTGGGGGAAATTTTCTATGTAAACGAAAAATAATAACAATCACTGGGAAAATTATAACATTCTTGTCTTTGATAAACAAACTACAGAGGTACTTTTATTACATGTCACCCGAGTGAGTTCTTAATTGTAAAAGGGGCGGAGCAGCTCCGCATTCCAGGTTCGAGGCTCATCAATCTGGCGTTCGACGTTGTAAAGATGGTAAGCTCCATTGTGGAGAACCCTGGTGATGATGAAGGTACCTTCCCAAGTGGGAGCGAGCTTGTGTGGTTTCTGTTGATCCACTCGGAGGACCAAGTCCCCTTCTTGAAAGGCTCGACTCTTCACATTTCTAGCATGGAATCGACGCAAGTCCTGCTGATAGATGGTCGAGCGGATCAGGGCCATCTCTCTCTCTTCTTCAAGGAGGTCGACTGCATCTTGCCGGGCTTGCTCCGCTTCAGCTTCAAAGTAGAGTTCGACTCAAGCGCATTGTGAAGCGTGTCGCTCGGCGAGAATCGCTTCAACTCCATACACCATAAAGAATGGAGTTCTCCCAGTCGACCGATTAGGAGTGGTCCTTAATCCCCAAAGAACCAACGGAAGTTCGTCGACCCACGCTCTTGCTGCATGCTTGAGATCACGCATCAGTCGAGGTTTCAGTCCTTTGAGAATTAGATCATTTGCTCGTTCTGCTTGTCCATTCGACTAGGGGTGAGCAACTAAAGCATAGTCGACTCGCGTGCCCTGAGAGGCGCAAAAGGCTTTGAACTTGTCGGAATTGAAGTTTGATCCATTGTCAGTGATGATGCTGCGCGGAACTCCATATCTGAATATCAACTCTCGATGAAACCGATAGCGATTGCGCATCAAGGTTCTTGATAGGTTTAGCTTCGATCACTTCAGTAAACTTGTCGATTGCCACAAGCAAATGAGTGAAACCGCTCTGCCGGTTCTCGGCGGTCCAATCATATCCAACCCCCAAACAGCGAAAGGCCGAGCAGTGGAATGGTCTTCAATGCTGAGGCGGGTTTGTGTGACATATTGGAGTAGAACTGACATCCTTCACACTTGTCGACTATTTCCTTTGCCATTTCATTTGCTTTTAGCCAGTAAAATCCCGCTCGGTATGCTTTAGCCACGATGGTCCGAGAGGACGCATGGTGACCACAGGTCCCCGAGTGGATATCATCAAGAATTATCTGACCTTCTTCTGGCGTTATGCACTTCTGGCTGACTCCAGTCTCGCTTTCCCTAAATAACTGTCCCTTGATCACAGTAAAGGCCTTGGATCGATGGACAATCTGCCGAGCCTCTTCTTCGTTCTCTGGGAGCTCTTTCCTCAGGATATACGCGATGTACAGTACTGTCCAGTCGGGAGTGATGACCACGACTTCCGTGATCAGGTCGACCACCGCTGGGACCTCAACTTCAGTCGGATCAGTGGCACTTTTTGGCTATGGAGCTTCTTCAGTGAAAGGATCCTCTTGAATCGACGGTGTGCGGATGTGCTCCAAAACACATCACTTTGGAATGGCTTCCCTCTTGACCCTATTTTCGCCAAATCATCGCCAGCTTGATTTTTCGGTCGGGTATATGATGAAGCTCTAACCCTCAAACTTCTTCTCTAGCTTCCTCACTGCATTACAGTAACCAGTCATGGCTGGACTTCTGACGTCCCACTCCTTCATCACCTGATTAACCACTAGATCTGAGTCGCCATAAACCATGAGGCAACGGACGCCGAGTGAAATGGCCATACGCAACCCATACAACAAAGGTTTCAGATTCTCGCTTCATTGTTGGAAGAATCAAAGTGAATCTGGAGCACATATCTGAGCTTATCTCCTCGGGGAAACCAATACTACCCCAAAGACCGGAACCATTCAGCATCTTGGAACCATCAAAGAACATAGTCCAGTGCTCCGAGTGTACTTGAGTCGGTAACTGTTGTTCAATCCACTCGGCGATGAAATCTGCTATTGCTTGGGACTTGATGGTTTCTTTGCCTCAAACTTGATATCAAGGGGAATAAGTTCAATCGCCCATTTCGCCACTCGACCAGTTGCATCTTTGTTGTGCAAAATCTCCGATAATGGGGCATCACTGACGACTGTAGTGGAATGATCAGAGAAGTAATGAGCAACCTTCTTCGCGGTCATATAAATCCCATACACAAGCTTCTGATAATGAGGGTATCTTTGCTTTGACGGGGTTAATACTTCAGAAAGATAGTATACTGGGCGCTGAACTTTGAAGGCTTTTCCTTCCTCTTCCTGCTCGACCGTAAGTACTGTGATCGGGCGACTTGTCCTGTGGCTGCAATGTAAAGCAACAACGGCTCCTTGCTGATTGGGGCAGCAAGCACCGGCTGGGTGGAGAGCGAGCTTTGAGCTCGCAAGCGCCGCATCAGCTTCGTGGAGTCCACTCGAACTTGTCGACTTCTTCATCGGTCGGTAAAGAGGCAATGCCTTTTCACCGAGGCGAGAGATGAATCGGCTTAAAGCGGCCAAGCATCCAAAGAAGCTTCTGGACATCGTGCACACGCACAGGGCGTTTCATTCGGAGTATAGTGCCAACTTTTTCTGGGTTAGCGGCGATTCCTCGTTCAGAAACGAGAAAACCGAGTAACTTTCCACCAGGGACCCCGAATGTGCACTTTGATGGATCAAGCTTGATATCATACCTCCTGAGATTGGAAAAAGTTTCAGCAAGGTCAGTCAACAGGTCGGAACCTTTCCGTGACTTGACCACAATGTCATCCATGTATGCTTCCACGTTCCGACTGATTTGAGTGAGTAAACACTTCTGAATCATCCTCATGAACGTGGCTCCGGCATTCTTGAGGCCGAATGGCATGGTGACATAATGTAAGCACCGAATGGAGTGATGAAAGCTGTTTTGATCTCGTCGGGTCCATACAGACGGATCTGATGGCACCCGGAATATGCGTCTAAGAAAGACAACCGCTCACATCCCGCAGTCGAGTCGACTATTTGGTCGACGCAGGGGAGAGGAAAGTGATCTTTCGGGCAGGCCCTATTGATATGTTTGAAGTTGATGCACATGCGCAGTGAATTGTCCTTCTTAGGAACCATGACAACATTGGCGAGCCACTCGGAGTGGTAAATCTCTTGGATAAACTCTGTTGCTAAGAGCCGAGCCACCTCCTCGCTAATGGCCTTTCTCTTCTGGACGGCGGACCGTCGAAGATGTTCTTTGACAGGTTTAACTTTTGAATCGACTCGTAGACGATGCTCAGCCAGTCCCCTGGGAACACCCGACATGTCAGCAGGCTTCCATGCAAAGATCCAGTTCTCACGGAGGAACGGGATGAGCGCTTCTTCCTATTTGGAGTCGAGTGTTGTTGAGGAGCGCTCTGAAAATCTACGACCTCAAAGGTCAACTTTTCCTTACGAAAATTCTTGTAGTCACCAAAAACCACATCGAGAGCAATTTGGCCGAGTGACTCAGCCTTCTTTCCAGGAATGACTCCATGGAAGCTCATGTTGCTGGTGCTGAGTCTGGACATCGGAATGCCCATCCCTTTCAACGTCTCTGCATACAATATGTTCGGGCCACTACCACCATCCATCAAAACCTTAGTTAGTCGAGTGCCTTCGACGACTGGGTCGACCACCAAAGCTTGCCTCCCCGGGGTGGCTATGTGTGTTGGGTGATCGACTGGTCGAACTCGATGGCGGTCTGCGACCATTTCAGTAATCGGGTGTCGCCGAGCGACCATATTCACTTCATGTTGATAACTTTCAATCGACTTTTGCTTTCAACGTCAGCAAAAATCATTAGAGTGGAATTGACCTGAGGGTACCCGCCGTCACTATCTTCCTTTTCCTCAACTTTGTCCGACTCCTTTTCTTTGTCCTTGGGCTGCTTCCCACAGGCTACTTTGAATCAAGAGCCGGCACTATCGAAAGTGGTATGCTTTGGGTAAATAAGTTTACCCTCTTCATCTTTTTTCGTGTGAATGTGACACGACAAGTCCAACACATCATTTCCATCTTGGTCTTTCACTTTCTTGGGGTTCCAAGGCCCCTTGGGTTTCCCCTTGAACTTTCCTGGAGTCACGACCAAGGCTTCTCCAGGAGCAGCTAGCTCGGCTTTCCGCTTCATTTCGAATGGAGTTCCCTCCCGGTTTCATTAGCGGCTGACTTGTACTTGCCACTCCGGGCCGATCCTCTTCTTCACCATTAGGCGTGCTTGGTGGCAATCTCCATCATCCGACTCAGGGTCATGTCTCCTGTCCGACCGAATTTCAGACTCAACTCTCTATTCTTAACACCTTCCTTGAAGGCACAGACTGCCTGATGATTAGATACATTCTCTACTGTGTGGTGCAAAGTGATCCATCTCTGAATGTAATCCCTCAGAGTTTCATTCGACTTCTGGACACACGACTACAACTCTGTCAACCCTGCTGGCCGCTTGCAAGTTCCTTCAAATGTCCTGACAAACACTCGGGCAAGATCTTCCCAAGTGTAAATGCTGCTGGGTGCTAACTGATTCAGCCATGCTCTGGCCTATCCCTCCAACATAAGTGGCAGGTGTTTCATGGTCACTTCATCGTTGCCGCCGCCGATCTGAACAGCCACTCGGTAGTCCTCAAGCCAAGTATCCGCTTAGACTCACCAAAGTGAACTTATCGACTCCGATCGCCAACCTGAAGTTGGGAGGAATCACCGCTACTCGATGGCTCGCTAAAACACTTTCCCGAGGCGTGTACTCTGCTGCTGATGGGTGCATTTCTGTCATGGCCTTCTCGGTTAGCTCTGTTCCTGTCGACCAGACCTTGAACGATGACGGATCTTGCATTAAAGCCTGGTTCCCTGGGGTCGACTGGAATCCTTCGCCCAACACTATGCCGGCGTCTGTCGTCTTCCTGCCGAGGCGCATATGACCCACCCCTTGGAGGAGGAGTGGGCACTCGACGTCGATCATCATGATCGAATCGGTCCTCATACTGCTCACGCCGGCCTCCATGCCCCTCACGCCTCAGGGGCGATCTTGGGCTATGTGCCAACTGAACTGTATTCACAGAGACAGATCTGCTGTGAATCATGTTCCGCGACTGCGATACAGCTGAATTTTGATCTCCTGCTGCTCGGAGCAAATCTCTGATCTGGAGTAAGCCCCTGCCAGCCTCCGACTGTGAAGGCTGAATGGACTCTGCTATACGGGCTGCAGCTGCTAGATTCTGAATGGGAGTTCGGTATACCTGAGTTGGTTGTGGAAAGAGTTGATGTCGACTGGACGACGGGACCCGTTGTTGCGCTCGTTCATCGAGCACCCGCTGGAGATTTTCCAGTCGAGTGCGCTCAGCCAAGTTGGCCAAACGCGCATCTTCTAAGGCACGGGCCTCGGGGGTTTCTCCAACTATAGGAGTGTGAAGCGCATCCATGTTCCGGCGGCAAAGCTCCTCCCTCTGCAGCGAAGTGAGGGGCTCGGGTTGGTACTCTTCGTGCGCCTGCGCCGGCTCACCTCCGCCAACGCCTCCGTCGGTGCGGAGGAAACCAGGCGGACTGCGTGGTCCGTCGACCATGAGAACCTCCGCCATTGGATCACTGCTGTCGCACTCGGATGCAGTCTCTACGGAGCCAGTCGACAGATCGAACAGGCCGTAGAGAGATTCGTCGGGCTCGATTGCCGCGACTTGGGGAGTGGCCGACTGGCGGGCCACCGCGTGCCTCACCCACCGCTGAAGCCTCGATCGGCCGGAGCGCTTGCACCGGCGCGAGACCGGGAGGGAGGACGGCACAAGAGCTGACCGATACTGGGTCGACGGTTGCCGCAGGAGGATGCCGCGGACGCACGCGCGAAAGTGCATCGCCCCACGGACGGGGAGTGCGTCAACGTCGAGTGGAGCCTCCTGCAACCAAGCGGAGTCGTCGGCGATGAACGTGAGCGCGCCGAGACGGATCTCGCGGCCCTCAACCAAAACTCTGCCTGAAACCATGATGAATGGGATCGGAAAAATGCAACTTCTCCAACAAGTCACTAAAACACCTGCCCCACGGTGGGCGCCAACTGTCGTGGTTCTAAGCCTGTCAGTAGAATGGGGGGTAGGTATGGAGAGGCAAGATCCTAGCTATGGAGTAGTTGTATACGCAAGATGTTTACGAGTTCAGGCCCTTCTCGGAGGAAGTAACAGCCCTACGTCTGGGAGCCCGGAGGCGGTCGACTGTATTATGTGCGTATGAGTTACAGGGGTGCGAACCCTTGACACTGAGGAGGGGGGTGGCTTACATAGAGTTTGCCAGACCCCTCCGGCCCTCAGTTATGCAGGGTTAAAGGTACGTTAAGATAGGGGTTATTGGTAACGCCCACATAAAGTGCTATGATGACCATAAAAGCTACTTAATGACCGACCGTTTGTGTGCAGACTGGCTTTGGATCTCCTGGTGGTCGAGTGGTTGGCTTCATGGTCCAGTGTCTTCCAGTTGGCCGAGTGGAACTCTTCCAGGTCGACTGAAAGGTAGTTTCTTCTAGAGATGTCCTTGGGGAGGGTGTCTTGGACAGGTCCATGACCCTACCCTAGGTATATGACTTCGTCACCCCGGTGTTTGAAATTCATTCCCATTTCTTGCATGTGACCTAAGCATGCACCCAAGGACACATATTTGATTTTTTCAACCAATTTATATGCACTGGAGCATGTGCATGTAGTTAAAATTTCAATTATGCACATAAAATGCATTGCAAACTCAGCTAATGCATAAAAATGTCCAAACAAACCCTGAAAAATCACAAAAAATTACACAACACTCCTGTAGTTCTATGTTGACACGAGAAATTTTTTTGAAAGCAATAAGAGGCAATGTATATCGTTTCGTCCCCAAAGGTGGGACGTTCCCTACCGAAAACCATCATGCTTGTTGTGAGAAGCTCCGGTTTGTGAGAAGCATATACCCAAAACTACCCCAAATGGGACAAAATTTGTACCACGGAATGTTGACGCCGCTCCATGATAGCATGCCAAGTTTCATGAATTTCAGACGAGTTTTGGATTTACTAGAATTTAAAAACCAGGCATCTCAATGTTTTGCCGGCAATCAACGGTGCCCCTGTGTTTTAAATTCATTCCCATTTCTTGCATGGGACCAAAGCATGCACCCAAGGACACAAATTTGATTTTTCAACCAATTTATATGCACTGGAGCATGTAGTTCAAATTTAAATTATGCACATAAAATGCGTT
The DNA here is from genome assembly GCA_021605145.1 of Aegilops bicornis. Lineage (NCBI taxonomy): Eukaryota > Viridiplantae > Streptophyta > Magnoliopsida > Poales > Poaceae > Aegilops > Aegilops bicornis. The sequence goes on along the minus strand of CM038669.1, from coordinate 382,350,299 downwards.
GAAAACTCAGTTAATGCATAAAAATGTACAAATGAACCCGGAAAAATCACAAAAAATCACACAACACTTCTATTGTTCTATGTTGACACGAGAAAATAATTTGAAAGCAATAAGAGGCAATGGATATCGTTTTGTCCACAAAGGTGGGACGTTACCTACCGAAAACCATCACGCTTGTCGTGAGAAGCTCCGCTTTGTGAGAAGCATATACCCAAACCCGCCCCAAATGGGACAGAATTTGTACCACGACATGTTGATGCCGCTCCATGATAGCATGCCAAGTTTCATGAATTTCAGACAAGTTTTGGATTTACTAGAATTTAAAAACCAGGCTTCTCAATGTTTTGTCGGCAATCAACGGTGCCCCGGTGTTTGAAATTCATTCCCATTTCTTGCAAGGGAGCTAAGCATGCACCCTAGGACACATATTTGATTTATCAACCAATTTATATGCACTGGAGCATTTGCATGTAGTTCAAATTTGAATTATGCACATAAATCCATTGAGAACTCAGTTAATGCATAAAAATGTCAACCCCAAAAAATCACAAAAAATCACACAAAACTCCTGTTGTTCTATGCTGACACGAGAAAAAAAAATGAAAGCAATAAGAGGCAATGGATATCATTTCGTCCCCAAAGGTGGGACGTTCTTCCCTACCGAAAACCATCATGTTTGTTGTGAGAAGCTCTGATTTGGGAGAAGCATATACCCAAACCTGCCCCAAATGGGACAAAATTTGTAGCACAACATGTTGATGCCTCTCCATGATAGCATGCCAAGTTTCATGAATTTCAGACAAGTTTTGGATTTACTAGAATTTAAAAACCAAGCATCTCAATGTTTTCCCGGCAATTAACGGTGTCCCGGTGTTTGAAAATGATTCTTATTTCTTGCATGGGACCCATGGATGCACCCAAGGACACATATTTGATTTTTTCAACCAATTTATATGCACTGGAGCATGTGCATGTAGTTCAAATTTGAATTATGCACATAAATGCGTTGAAAACTCAGTTAATGCGTAGAAATGTCCAAACGAACCCGGAAAAATCACAAAAAATCACACAACACTCCTATTGTTCTATGTTGACACAAGAAAAAAATTTGAAAGAAATAAGAGGCAATGGATATCGGTTCGTCCCCAAACGTGGGACGTTCCCTACCGAAAACCATCATGCTTGTTGTGAGAAGCTCCGGTTTGTGAGAAGCATATACCCAAACCTGCCCCAAATGGGACAAAATTTGTACCACGGCATGTTGACGCCGCTCCATGATAGCATGTCAAGTTTCATGAATTTCAGACGAGTTTTGGATTTACTAGATTTTAGAAACCAAGCATCTCAATGTTTTGCCGGCAATCAACGGTGCCCCGGTATTTCAAATTCATTCCCATTTCTTGCATGGGACTTAAGCATGCACCCAAGGACACATATTTGATTTTTCAACAAATTTATATGCACTAGAGCATGTGCATGTAGTTCAAATTTGAATTATGCACATAAAATGCATTGAAAACTCAGTAAATGCATACAAATGTCCAAACGAACCCGGAAAAATGACAAAAAATCACATAACACTCCTATTGTTCCATGTTGACATGAGAAAAAAAATTGAAAGCAATAAGAGGCAATGGATATCGTTTCATCCCCAAAGGTGGGACGTTCCCTACCGAAAACCATCATGCTTGTTGTGAGAAGCTCCGGTTTGTGAGAGGCATATACCCAAACCTGCCCAAAATGGGAAAAAAATTTGTACCACGGCATGTTGATGTCGCTCCATGATAGCATGCCAAGTTTCCTGAATTTCAGACGAGTTTTGGATTTACTAGAATTTAAAAACCAGGCATCTCAATGTTTTGCCGGCAATCAACGGTGCCCCGTTGTTTGAAATTCATTCTCATTTCTTGCATGGGACCTAAGCATGCATCCAAGGACACATATTTGATTTTTCAACCAATTTATATGCACTTGAGCATTTGCATGTAGTACAAATTTGAATTATGCACATAAAATGCATTGAAAACTCAGTTAATGCATAAAAATTTGCAAACGAACCCCGAAAAATCACAAAAAATCACACAACACTACTGTTATTCTATGTTGACACGAGATTTTTTTTGAAAGCAATAAGAGGCAATGGATATCGTTTCGTCCCCAAAGGTGGGACGTTCCCTACCGAAAACCATCAGGCTTATTCTCAGAAGCTCCGGTATGTGAGAAGCATATACCCAAACCTGCCCCAAATGGGACAAAATTTGTACCACGGCAGGTTGATGCTGCTCCATGATAGCATGCCAAGTTTCATGAATTTCAGATGAGTTTTGGATTTACTAGAATTTAAAAACCAAGCATCTCAATGTTTTACCGGGAATCAATGGTGCCCCGGTGTTTGAAATTCATTCCCATTTCTTGCGTGGGACCTAAGCATGCACCCATGGACACATATTTGATTTTTCAACCAATTTATTTGCACTGGAGCATGTGCATGTAGTTCAAATTTGAATTATGCACATAAAATGCATTGAGAACTCAGTTAATGCATAAAAATGTCCAAACAAACCCAAAAAAATCACAAAAAACTCCTGTTGTTCTATGCTGACACGAGAAAAAAAATTGAAAGCAATAACTGGCAATGGATATCGTTTCGTCCACAAAGGTGGGACGTTCCCTACCAAAAACCATCAAGCTTGTTGTGAGAAGCTCCGGTTTGTGAGAAGCATATACCCAAACATGCACCAAATGGGACAAAATTTGTATCATGGAATGTTGATGCCGCTCCATGATAGCATGCCAAGTTTCATGAATTACAGACAAGTTTTGGATTTACTAGAATTTAAAAACCAGGCATCTCAATGTTTTGCGGCAATCAACGGTGCCCTGGTGTTTGAAATTCATTCCCATTTCTTGCTTGGGACCTAAGCATGCACCCGAGGACACAGATTTGATTTTTTCAACCAATTTATATGCACTAGAGCATGTGCATGTTGTTGAAATTTGAATTATGCACATAAAATTCATTGCAAACTCAGTTAATGCATAAAAATGTCCAAACAAACCCCGAAAAATCACAAAAAATCACACAACACTCCTGTTGTTCTATGTTGACACGAGAAAAAAAATTGAAAGCAATAAGAGGCAATCGATATCGTTTCGTCCCCAAAGGTGGGACGTTCCCTACCGAAAACCATCATGCTTGTTGTGAGAAGCTCCGGTTTGTGAGAAGCATACACCCAAACCTACCCCAAATGGGACAAAATTTGTACCACGGAATGTTGACGCCGCTCAATTATAGCATGCCAAGTTTCATGAATTTCAGACGAGTTCTGGATTTACTAGAATTTAAAAACCAGGCATCTCAATGTTTTGCCGGGAATCAACGGTGCCCCAGTGTTTTAAATTCATTCCCATTTCTTGCATGGGACCTAAGCATGCACCCAAGGACACAAATTTGATTTTTCAACCAATTTATATTCACTGGAGCATGTGCATGTAGTTCAAATTTAAATTATGCACATAAATGCGTTGAAAACTCAGTTAATGCATAAAATGTCCAACTGAACCCGGAAAAATCACAAAAAATCACACAACACTTCTATTGTTCTATGTTGACACGGAAATAAAAATTGAAAGCAATAAGAGGCAATGGATATCGTTTCGTCCACAAAGGTGGGACGTTCCCTACCGAAAACCATCATGCTTGTTGTGAGAAGCTCCGGGTTGTTAGAAGCATATACCCAAACCCACCCCAAATGGGAAAAAATTTGTACCACGGCATGTTGATGCCGCTCCATGATAGCATGCCAAGTTTCATGAATTTCAGACGAGTTTTGGATTTACTAGAATTTAAAAACCAGGCATCTCATTTTTTTGCCGGCAATCAATGGTGCCACAGTGTTTGAAATTCATTCCCATTTCTTCCATGGGACCTAAGCATGCACCCAAGGACACATATTTGATTTTTCAACCAATTTATATGCACTGGAGCATTTGCATGTAGTTCAAATTTGAATTATGCACATAAAATGCATTGAAAACTCAGTTAATGCATAAAAATGTCCAAACGAAACCCGAAAAATCACAAAAAATCACACAACAAATTTGAAAGCAATAAGAGGCAATGGATATCGTTTCGTCCCCAAAGGTGGGACGTTCCCTACCGAAAACCATCATGCTTGTGCTCAGAAACTCCGGTTTGTGAGAAGCATATACCCAAACCTGCCCTAAATGGGACAAAATTTGTACCACGGCATATTGATGCCGCTCCATGATACCATGCCAAGTATCATGAATTTCAGAGGAGTTTTGGTTTACTAGAATTTAAGAACCAGACATCTCAATGTTTTGCTGGTAACCAACGGTGCCCTGGTGTTTGAAATTCATTCCCATTTCTTGCATGGGACCTAAGCATGCACCCAAGCACACAGATTTGATTTTTCAACCAATTTGTATGCATTGGAGCATGTGCATGTAGTTCAATTTTGAATTATGCACATAAATGCATTGAAAACTCAGTTAATGCATAAAAATAACCAAACGAACCCCGAATATCACAAAAAATCACACAAAACTCCTGTTGTTCTATGCTGGCACGAGAAAAAAAATTGAAAGCAATAAGAGGCAATGGATATCATTTCATCGCCAAAGGTGGGACGTTCCCTACCGAAAACCATCATGCTTGTTGTGAGAAGGTCCGGTTTGTGAGAAGCATATACCCAAACCTGCCCCAAATGGGAGAAAATTTGTACCCCGGCATGTTGATGCCGTCCATTATAGCATGCCAAGTTTCATGAATTTCAGACGAGTTTTGGATTTACTAGAATTTAAAAACCATGCATCTCAATATTTTACCGGCAATCAATGGTGCCCCGGTGTTTGAAATTCATTCCCATTTCTTGCATGGGACGTAAGCGTGCACCCAAGGACACATATTTGATTTTTTTCAACGAATTTATATGCACTGGAGCATGTGCATGTAGTTCAAATTTGAATTATGCACATAAAATGCATTGAAAACTCAGTTAATGCATAAAAATGTCCAAACAAACCTCGAAAAATCACAAAAAATCACACAAGACTCCTGTTGTTCTATGTTGACACAAGAAAATTTTTTGAAAGCAATAAGAGGAAATGGATATCGTTTTGTCCCCAAAGGTGGGACATTCCCTATCGAAAACCATCATGCTTGTTGTGAGAAGCTCCGGTTTGTGAGAAGCATATACCCAAACCTGCCCCAAATGGGACAAAATTTGTACCACGACATGTTGATGCCGCTCCATGATAGCATGCCAAGTTTCATGAATTTCAGACGAGTTTTGGATTTACTAGAACTTAAAACCAGGCATCTCAATGTTTTGCCGGCAATCAACAGTTCCCCTGTGTTTGAATTTCATCCCGTTTCTTGCATGGGACCTAAGCATGCATCCAAGGACACATATTTGATTTTTCAACAATTTTATTTGCACTGGATCTTGTGCATGTAGTTCCAATTTGAATTATGCACATAAAATGCATTGAGAACTCAGTTAATGCATAAAACGAACCGAGAAAAATCACACAAAACTCCTGTTGTTCTATGCTGACACGAGAAAAAAATTTGAAAGCAATAAGAGGCAATGGATATCGTTTCGTCCACAAAGGTGGGACGTTCCCTACCGAAAACCATCATGCTTGTTGTGAGAAGCTCCGGTTTGTGAGAAGCATATACCCAAACCTGCCCCAAATGGGACAAAATTTGTATCATGGCATGTTGATGCCGCTCCATGATAGCATGCCAAGTTTCATGAATTATGAGACAAGTTTTGGATTTACTAGAATTTAAAAACCAGGCATCTCAAAGTTTTGCGGCAATCAACGGTGCCCCGGTGTTTGAAATTCATCCCCATTTCTTGCATGGGACCTAAGCATGCACCCAAGGACACATATTTGATTTTTTTTCAACCAATTTATATGCACTGGAGCATGTGCATATTGTTGAAATTTGAATTATGCACATAAAATGCATTGCAAACTCAGTTAATGCATAAAAATGTCCAAATAAACCTCGAAAAATCACAAAAAATCACACAACACTCCTGTTGTTCTATGTTGACACGAGAAAAAAAAATTGAAAACAATAAGAGGCAATGGATATCGTTTCGTCCCCAAAGGTGGGACGTTCGCTACCGAAAACCATCATGCTTGTTGTGAGAAGCTCCGGTTTGTGAGAAGCATATACCCAAACCTACCCCAAATGGGACAAAATTTGTACCACGGAATGTTGACGCCGCTCCATTATAGCATGCCAAGTTTCATGAATTTCAGACGAGTTTTGGATTTACTAGAATTTAAAAACCAGGCATCTCAATGTTTTGCCGGCAATCAACGGTGCCCCGGTGTTTTAAATTCATTCCCATTTCTTGCATGGGACCTAAGCATGCACCCAAGCACACAGATTTGTTTTTTCAACCAATTTGTATGCACTGGAGCATGTGCATGTAGTTCAATTTTGAATTATGCACATAAATGCATTGAAAATTCAGTTAATGCATAAAAATGTCCAAACGAACCCCGAAAAATCACAAAAAATCACACAAAACTCCTGTTGTTCTATGCTGGCACGAGAAAAGAAATTGAAAGCAATAAGAGGCAATGGATATCATTTCATCGCCAAAGGTGGGACGTTCCCTACCGAAAACCATCATGCTTGTTGTGAGAAGGTCCGGTTTGTGAGAAGCATATACCCAAACCTGCCCCAAATGGGACAAAATTTGTACGCCGGCATGTTGATGCCGTCCATTATAGCATGCCAAGTTTCATGAATTTCAGACGAGTTTTGGATTTACTAGAATTTAAAAACCATGCATCTCAATGTTTTACCGGCAATCAATGGTGCCCCGGTGTTTGAAATTCATTCCCATTTCTTGCATGGGACGTAAGCGTGCACCCAAGGACGCATATTTGATTTTTTTCAACGAATTTATATGCACTGGAGCATGTGCATGTAGTTCAAATTTGAATTATGCACATAAAATGCATTGAAAACTCAGTTAATGCATAAAAATGTCCAAACAAACCTCGAAAAATCACAAAAAATCACACAACACTCCTGTTGTTCTATGTTGACACAAGAAATTTTTTTGAAAGCAATAAGAGGAAATGGATATCGTTTCGTCCCCAAAGGTGGGACATTCCCTATCGAAAACCATCATGCTTGTTGTGAGAAGCTCCGGTTTGTGAGAAGCATATACCCAAACCTGCCCCAAATGGGACAAAATTTGTACCACGGCATGTTGATGCCGCTCCATGATAGCATGCCAAGTTTCATGAATTTCAGACGAGTTTTGGATTTACTAGAACTTAAAAACCAGGCATCTCAATGTTTTGCCGGCAATCAACAGTTCCCCTGTGTTTGAATTTCATTCCCGTTTCTTGCATGGGACCTAAGCATGCATCCAAGGACACATATTAGATTTTTCAACAATTTTATTTGCACTGGATCTTGTGCATGTAGTTCCAATTTGAATTATGCACATAAAATGCATTGAGAACTCAGTTAATGCATAAAACGAACCGAGAAAAATCACACAAAACTCCTGTTGTTCTATGCTGACACGAGAAAAAAATTTGAAAGCAATAAGAGGCAATGGATATCGTTTCGTCCACAAAGGTGGGACGTTCCCTACCGAAAACCATCATGCTTGTTGTGAGAAGCTCCGGTTTGTGAGAAGCATATACCCAAAACTACCCCAAATGGGACAAAATTTGTACCACGGCATGTTGATGCCGCTCCATGATAGCATGCCAAGTTTCATGAATTTCAGATTTAGTTTTGGATTTACTAGAACTTAAAAACCAGGCATCTCAATGTTTTGCCGGCAATCAACTGTTCCCCAGTGTTTGAATTTCATTCCCATTTTTTGCATGGGACCTAAGCATGCATCCAAGGACACATATTTGATTTTTCAACCAATTTAGTTGCACTGGAGTGTCGGGGAGGCTGATCGTACCCACGGACACCTATGGGGCCGGCGGAGCAGGCCCCTTGTGGTTCGGAGGGGGGCGGAGATCGCACGAAGAGCGGATCGAGGCGAGGCACACGAGCAGTTTACCCAACTTCGGAGCTCTCCGGAGAGATAAAACTCCTACTGCTGCTTGTCTGATGTATTGTGTTCTTGCTAGGGAGCAATGAGAGCTACAAAACCTAGCGTGAGTGTATCTGGTCTCGAGTGAGACGAATGAACTGAACTAACCGAACCCTCTCTACGTTGCGCATGGGCCTCCTTTTATATGCTCAAGGGGTCTCCGACAGGTGGCAACATAGGCGGGGGTACAAATGTAAAAACAGGAGTTGGTACACCTACTCGAGCGATTAAGGTGCAAAATACCTAACTCGACGGCAAGGGACAAAAGCAATAAATGCCCGTCGGTGTCGCCCGAACAGGCAACAAAGGGGCGTCAGTGCGCCTCCGCTCGCCACGATGGCAAGCTTGTCAGCGCCGCTTATCGCTGCTCTCCGCTGGCTGCACAGCCTCTCGACACGCGCCCATGGAACGGTCCCATGGCGACACGTTGCTGGATGAGCTGGAGCGGAAAGGGAGAGAGGTTGCATGCCGCGGCAAGCGCCTTGCCGTGGCCGAATCCTTGTCGCGCCCCTAGACTTGTCGCGCTCCGAGCCTTCCCGGCAAGCTCCTCTTGCCGGGGTCTTGTCTTCTGCGTGCCTTGAGCGGCCTTCCCGACAAGTTCCTCTTGTCGGGGCCTTGTCTTGTTATTCAAATACTTTGTTCTTGAATGGCTCCAAGGAAGCAACGGCGGATCTTGGCGGTGTCGAGGCAAGCCTTGCTGCAGTGTCAGCAACTGTCTGCGTGCAGATGCACGGGATACTAGGGTACCCCTACTCTAGTACACCGGCAGAGCCTCGGCACAGGGTTGCATTACGGTGTCGAGCGCTTGTCGGGCCAGGCCCGTAATCGCACGGACACACGCAGCCTCGACCACGCCGCACTTCGCCCGGACCCACCACGATCCCCACTAACGACACGCACCGGACGTGGCGTCGTGCGAGAGATCGTGGGCGCGGTCGTGGGGGGTTCTTTATTAGTATAAGCGGAACGTCCGCCCCCTCCTCCCCTTTATAAGCGGAGGAAACAGAGGCAGGCCGACCACCCCTGCCATTGCTGTCTTGTCAAGAAAACCACCGCCGCTCCCCTCTTCTTCTCAGTGCGAAGAGAGCAGCGCCCGCTTTCGCCACAAGCACGCCACCGCCGTCGGCCTCCTCCGCCCCGCGCCATGGCTCCGAAAGCCAATAAGGAGAAGGGCGTCAAGTCGGCCGAGGCGCAGCGGCTCGCGGCGTTGTGCAAGGAGCGAGCCATCTTCCCCCCGCAGCTCGGCGCAAGGGAGCTGCGGGACGTCTTCTACCTCTTCTAGTCGACGGAGACTCGTGCGCATCCGCGCACGAGGGTGCTCCCCGCCTCCGCCGCTGATTTGGCCCCAACAGGGTACCCCCTTTTCGCCCTTTTCTTCTATTGCAGGCTTTGCCCGCCCTTTTCCGAGTTCTTTTGCAACATCATGAACACCTTTAGCCTCCGCCTCCTTGATTTCACCCCCAACGCCATCTTGACCATGGCAGTTTTCGCGCATTTGTGCGAAAACTTTGTCGGAGTCCACCTGAACGTGGCACTCTTCCGCCATTTCTTTGTTCCCCGCGTCGAGAGAGGAGAGACACTTGCCGGAGGGATAGCACAGGTCTCTAGGATCGGCAAGAAAGAGGCCTACCTAGAGGGGAGTTCCGCAACAAGTGGGAGGAGTGGAGAGCCAACTGGTGCCGGGTCGTAGAGGAGAACCCGCAGCCCTTCACCGCCAGGCGCCAAACCCCAATAGTGCGCGGGCAGGGATTGGAGTAACTTGGCGCCGGAGGATGCGGTCAAGATAGTCAGTGACCAATTCTGCGCCTCGGGCTTGCCGGGTTAACCGTGGGAGCAGCGATGGCGAGACTTCCTTCGCCGCCAGACGCTTCCCTTGCAGGAAAGGAGGAGGCCTGCCCGGGAGTTCCAAAATGCGACAGACATTATGAGGCTGCGCCGGGCTTGAATCGAACTTCACCGTCTTGGAGCTGGACTCGACATCGCTCGAGCTGTTCAAGAACGACCCGACCACCCCGAGTGGTTTAGGTTGCCGCGGGGTCGCCCCATTGTGCAACAACTTCGGCGCCGACCGCATCCGCGCCATGATGCCATCAGGCGACTCCCACGGGATCGCCCCAACTGGCAGGAGCCCCGACGAGGTCGTGCAGCAATTCTTGACGATTTGCAAGAAGTGCCGATCCGCTCCGGACGAGCGAAAAAGGCTCACCAGCGACACCACCGACCGTGAGATGGCGCGGATTGCCACCTGTGGAGGAGGCGGCAGCAGCTGCCGCGGGAGCCTTCGGGTTCCCCGTGGCGGAGGCGGACGCGGCGACGGCGGCAAGCCTTGCCGAGCGCGGGGAGGTCGCCGGCGAGGACGAGCTTGTCGCGCCCGAGGCCGGGTCGAGTGGACCCGCCGAGGGCGCTTCTTCCCCACCGCCAAGCGACTTGCCGCCAGCGGAGCCCCCGGCTCCGCCGAAGAGGCGTCTCCGCAAGGCCGGAGACGAGCCGGGTGACAGATCGCCCACAAGAAGCCAGCTGCGACGCGCTTCCACCGTGGCAAGCGAGGTTGCCTCGAGCGCCCCACACCGCCGCGACAACCGGGCGGGATCTTCTCGAGCCACCGCCGACGCCCGCCAAGCGGCCAAGAGAGCCCACGCCTCCACCTCGTCCGCACCGGAGGCGAGGCGGAGTTTGACTTCTCCGCGCTCAGCTCCGAGGAGGAAGGCGAAGAGTAAGTTCTTGAGATTGTGCTTGTATTTCTTCAATTTTATTGCTTCATCTTGAATCTGATTTGCTTCGTTCTGGACTCTTTCCTTTTCAGGACGCTGGCCCAGAGAGCGGCGAAGAGGGCCAAGATCCCGACGGTCGTCGTCGAGGACGATTCTCCCGTGGCGACAGGGGAAGCGTCCGAGACTCCCTTGCCGGACCCGGCGACCCTCTCTCAGAGCAGCCCCCAGCACAGCCCCCAGAGTAAGTGCACAGTTTTTCTTCTTACTATTAGGTGTGCAGGGGTGCTCCTTCTTCGCTGATACCTGACTGGGTGCTTGTGTAGGAGCAGAGCAGCCTCATCAGGAGGGCTCGGAAGCCGCCTCCGTGATCCCGCCACGCCACTACGCCGTCAAGGGAGAACTCCCCGGCAAGGGAGCGCCCTCCGACAAGGGAGGCCACCCCGGCAAGGGAGGCTACCCCGGCAAGGGACGGCGCCAGTGACCCTCCAGTGGTCGAGGCCATGGCTGCGGATCCCGTTGCAGGTAATTCCCTTACGCGAAAATCTCTCCTGGGCTTGCTTTCTTTTGTTTCTCTTTTTCAACGATTGCTTGATTGCCCTTTCTTCGTCTGACGCATAGCCGATGGAGGTCGAGGCCGCCGGCGAGGAGGAAACGCGCGGCAACACCGACGAGGCCGCCATCGAGGAAGAAGAGATCGTCGTTGTGGGAGAAGAGGCCGTCGCCGACGAGCCTGTTGGCGAGGAGGCCACCGAAGGCTCATGCAGCTGGCCGGGCGAGGGTCGGGCGATCGCATCGACGGCCCCGAGGCCGCAGGAGCGACAAGCGCTACACCGACAAACCGACTCCCCCGGCCGCGGTGGCAGGCTCCAAGGAGCCCCACCTACCTACCAAGGCCGTGGCGTCTTCATCAAGCTCCCCCGGGAACCGAAGCTCAAGGCCGGTCGAGGGCGAGACCTTCGACGGCGAGCTACTCGCCTCCGCTAGGCTGACGCTGGTGGATGCGCCAAGCAGCAGCAGCGGCGAGTCTGAGGAGGAGCAGCTGTTGAAGAAGCTGCTGTCGCTCTACCGCACCCGACAGGCCAAGTTAGAGACCCGGGAAGCCCTTGTCGCGAGGGCGGGAGCAGACATGGAGAAGCGTGCCGAGGAGCTCCGGAGCGCCAACAAAGAAGCCCTCCGCGACGTGGCGGAAGCGCGGGGGCAACTCGCAGAAGAGCGCACGGCCTTCATCCTTGAGAAGGCCGCAGCTGAGGAGGAGCAGCGGCTGGCTGCCGAGAAGCTCGCCGCGCAGGAAAGCGAGTTGGCGCAGCGGAAGGTCAACCTGGACAGCCACGAAGAAGACCTTGCCGCGAGGAGTCGCTTGGCGGGGCGCTTCAGGAAGCGGGCGACGCTGCCGCAGCCGCCGAGGCCGCCAAGGAAGAGCTGAAGGCGAAGGTGGCACAACCGAGGCCACCCTCAAGAAGATCGGCGAGGAGCTTGCCGTGCTCAAGCGTGGCCGAGAAGGACGCTTACACCCTTGGCGAGCTGCAGAGCCGTCTCGCTGATAGGGCCAAGGAGCTCGGCGCCGCCAAGGATTCCAAAGGCGGATCTTGAGCTGAAGGCGACCACTCGAGCCAGCGTTGGATGGCGCCCGAGAGCGGGAGGTGGGCTTGTTGGAGGCGATCAAGGCCAAGGAGGAGCTGCTGGCGAATGCTGCCTCCGTCCAGAACACCTTGAGGGAGAGCGTGGAGCACTGGACCGAAGGTCTTGTGGACACCGCCGCCGACATCCACAACGAGCTGATGGAGCTGGGGATGGCAGACCTTGCGTACTCCTCCGACGAGCATCTCCAACCCAGCGCCAAGCTCAGCTTATTCTTCAAAGGCGTGGCGACGGGCCTCCAGCTGACTCCAGAAGAGGTCCCAAAGCAGCTGGGACGAGGAATCACGCCAGTGCATGCAGGAGCCCTCGAGAAGGTGTTGATCAAGGTGGCCTTCCGCAATCCGGGCCTCAACCTTAACGGCGTCCTCAGATCCCTGCCGCCCGATGCCAATGTGGAGGAGCTCAAAGCCCTTGTCGCACCCATTGTGGACAAGGTGAACAAGATCAAGCGGATTGAGGGCGACCGCGTAGACTAGGCCGCCAACTTTATCTTTCCCTTGTCGTTGCTGATCATGTTTAGAACACTTTGTTAGATCAGCGACAAGTTATTTTGTAATATACTCTATCTTAGGCGATCAATGCAATGTTATTTCCTCTACTGGATTCCTTCCTTTATGCGTTTACGCCTTACACATTTGGGGGACTTGTCGGTGCAGTGCACTTTTTGCCGCGAAGGCCGAGTGCGGAACGTCAAGACCTTCTTGGCGATGCCGCCTCCGACAAGCAACCTCGTCGCGACTAAGCCGCAGCTCACTTAAGTTGTTGAGCGGACTCGAAACAAAGTAAGTAGCGACTAGCCGGGCGAGTTGGTTCCTCTGCACGTGTTTTCCATACAAAGTACTATCGTTCGAGGAAGATAACTTGAAAATTTAAAAATTGATTGCTCAAACTTTGGCAACTTAGCTTTTACATCTCTTGCTTCCCGATGAGGTGAAACTTCCTCGAGCGGTGCACAGTCCATAGTATTATCTCCTCCTTCCCCTGGTTAACTTGTGCGCGAGGGAGCCTCCCTTTCTTTGAGAAAAGAAAAGAAGAGGAAATAACGTTATGGAGCCCAATGACTCGATTCTGCTTACGGGTGTGGTTGCCGCACAAAGTGTTAGCCAAAACATGCAATAAAATTATGAAAGCATGAATTTGACAAGTTGTGCGCAACACATGAGCTTTACTGATGCACGGGGTCTGCGCCCGGCTTAATACAAAGGATTACATGCAACTGCGGCAAGACTTGTACAAAAGGTGGTTGCCGGAATGGGTTCCGACAACCGCGCCCTATGGGTAAAACTTACGAAGATGCTCAATGTTCCAGGAGTTGCTCACCGGAATGCCATCTTCGGTCTCAAGGCGGACAACGCCAGGCCTAGTGATTCGTTTCACCCGATAAGGGCCTTCCCACTTCGGCTCAACTTGTTTGAATTCTTGGCGAACTGAACGCGCCGAAGAACAAGGTCGCCTTCCTTGAGACTTCTGGCACTAACCTTGCGGCTATGGTAGCGACGCAAAGCTTGTCAGTAGCGGCGGCTCGCCAATGACACGAAGGACGATACTCCTCAAGGAGCAGCGCGTCATGTTGTCGCAGCTGCTCTTGCTCAAGCTCATCATAAGCGAGCACTCGAGGCGATCCGTATACAAGTTCCGTGGGGAGAACTGCCTCTGCTCCATAGACTAGAGCAAAGGGTGTCTGGCCGGTGGCTCGATTTGGCGTCGTCCTGATCGACCAAAGAACCACCGGCAGCTCCTCGATCCAGTTTCTTCCGCACTTGTGCAGCACAGCCGAAAGTTCTGGTCTTGAGCCCGCAGCACTTCAGCATTTGCCCTCTCTGCTTGACCGTTGCTTCTCGGGTGAGCAATGGAAGCAAAGCAGACCTTGGCGCCAAGATCTTGGACGTACTGCATGAAGGTGCGACTCGTGAATTGTGTGCCGTTGTCGGTGATGATCCTGTTAGGGATTCCGAAACGGCAAACAATCGACCTGAAGAACTTGATCACGATCGTGCCGTCACCTTCCTCATCGCTTCCACTTCCGGCCACTTTGTGAACTTGTCGATGGCGGCGTACAAGTACTCAAAGCCCCAAACTTCGGGGAAGGGGCCGAGATGTCGAGCCCCAGACGAAAATGGCCGTGATAAAGGGATCGTCTGGAGAGCTTGAGCCGGCTGGTGTATCTGCTTGGAATGGAACCGCACGCTTCACACTTGGTTACTTGTGCGGTTGCATCACGGAGGGCTGTCGGCGGAAGAAACCTTGCCGGAAAGATTTGCGGCAAGTGCTCTTCTTGCCAATGTGGCGACCACATATGCCTCCATGTATCTCGCCAACAGCTTCATCCATCTTCCACAGGAATACACTTCAATTTCACACCGTTGAGTCTTCTTACATGCAGTATCTTGTCGACAAACTGGTACATACTTGACTGCCGGGCTACTCTTTCCGCTTCTTCTTGTTGTTCGGGAAGTTCTCCTGTCTGAAGGAAATGGACAATCTGCTGCGCCCATGCTGGAGCTTGCGGCTCGACAACAAGGACTAAATGCACATCTGCTGTTGCGGGAACATCAGCTTCCACGGCAAGAACACGCAGCCTGCCGGAGCTTGATGCTCCCGACAAGCTTGCCGAGCAAAACTTGTCGGGGCGTCGCCTTCAACGAAACAAACCACAGGGTCTGCCGGAGCAGAGGCCCCTCAAGACTGTTGGTGTTGATCTTGGGGACCTTTGCAACGACGGCTTCGGGAAGCTCATGGAACGTAGTCCCCAGAGGTCAACTTCCTCTTCTTGCTTTGTCCAGTTGATGGTGTTACGGTTGGTCGAGTCAGCTTGAGCACGAAAATCCCTGGTTCCACAGGCAACTTAAGTGCAGCGCACTTTGACAGGCCGTCAGCAATATCATTCTGAGCTCTTGGAACATGTTCCATTTGCAGGCCGTCAAAGTGCTCTTCTAGCTTCCTCACTTCATCGACGTAGGCTTCCATCAATGGACTCTGGTAACCTTTGTTCACTTGGCGGACGACAAGCTGCGAGTCACCCCTGACAATAAGCTTTTTGATCCCAAGGTCCACTGCGATCCTGAGACCGGCAAGCAAACCTTCATACTCTGCGGTATTGTTTGTCGCTTGCTCCTTGGGAAAGTGCATCCGGACGACGTGCTTGAGGTGCTCTCCGGTGGGTGCGATAAGCGACGCCGGCACCACGCCTTGCAGCGAGAAGGCACCATCAAAGTACATCAGCCACTCTTTGCTTGCTTCTTTGACGGGAATGCTCGTCTCCGGAATCTCTTCATCTGGTGTTGGCGTCCATTCCGCTATGAATTCTGCCAACGCTCTGCTCTGGATAGTGGATGTGCTTTCAAACTTGAGACCAAAGCTTGACAGCTACAAAGGCCCACTCGACAATCCCGCCTGCCGCTTCGGATTCTGCAAAGATATCCTCTTGGAAAGCGAGTGACAACTGTGATCTCATGTGCTTGGAAGTAATGGCGCAGCTTTCTCGAGGCCATGAGGAGGCCGAAAAGCAATTTCGCACACCGTAGTACCTTGACCTAGCTCCCTGCAGGAGGAAATCGACAAAGTAGATCTGGTAGTGCACCATCCTTTTCTGCATCTGGTCATGCGTCTCCGTGGATTCGCCCTTGTCGGGACCAGAGCTTGTCGGTGAAGCCCCCTGCTTGTCGCTGGATGTGCTTGCCGTGGTTGCTGGCTCGTCATCCGCCTCCCTCTCCGCTACTAACGCAACACTAACCACTTGATTGGTTGCCGCTATATATAGCAGCAACTTCTCTTGTGGCTTAGGTGCGACAAGTGTTGGAGTGGAGGGCGGTATCTCTTCAAGTCCTGCAGACAGCCTCCGCTTGAGTCCATTTCATTGGACCTGCCTTTTTCAAAATCTTGAAAAAGCGGCGGTAGCTCAGCAGAACCTAGAAATAAACCTGCCGAGAGCAGCGCATAACCGCAAGTCTTCGTACATCCTTGACGCGCTTTGGTGCTTCAATCTGCTCAATGGCCTTGATCTTGTCGGGATTAGCTTCAATCCCTCGTTGAGACACGAAGAACCGAGAAGCTTGCGGAAGGGACCCCAAACACGCACTTCTCGGGGTTGAGCTTGAGGTTGATCTTGCAGATTTGCAAAGGTCTCGTCCAAATCTTGAACCAGAGTTGCTTTGTCCTTGCTTTTGACCACTATGTCGTCCATGTAGGCTTCTACATTTCTGTGCATTTGCGGCTCAAAAGCGTCATGGACTACCCTTGCAAATGTTGAACCAGCATTCTTCAAACCGAAAGGCATCCGTATGAAACAGTATGTGCCACATGGTGTGATGAATGCGGTCTTCTCTTCATCTTCTTCAGCCATGAAGATCGATGGTATCTCGAGTATGCATCAAGAAACGAAAGCAAATCACATCCAGCCGTGGAGTCAACAATCTGGTCAATGCGTGGCAAGGGAAATGGATCTTTGGGACAAGCTTTATTAACATCCGTGAAGTCAATACAAAGTCTCCATTTTCCATTTGCCTTGCGCACGACTACTGAGATTGGCCAACCACGTGGGATGGAGCACTCCTCGACAAGGCCTGCCGCTTCCGGTTTCTTGATCTCTTGACTATGAATTCTTGGCGCTCCTTGCTTGCTTCGACTTTTTGCTTGACGGGCGCGCATGAGGACAAGCGGCCGGCGGTGCTCCATCACTTCCACAGGAACACCGGCGATGTCGACGGTTGCCATGCAAACACGTCGACATTCGCCCGCAGAAAGCAACGAGCGCGCCTTCCTATTTAGGGTCGAGAGGCAGCGATGGTGAAGGTACCACCGGTGCCGTCCTCCTCCTTGGCGGGCACCTTCTTGGTCTTTGGCGGAGCCGCCATCTTCTTGCACTTGCCGGTGGAGCTCGATGGTGCGTCCTCGACGGTAGCGCAGCACTCGAAGAGGTGCGCTTGCGGAGTAAGCATCGAGCCCTTGCGGACTTAGACTTCGTCTTCTTCCCCGGGAGATTCAGCGGCAAGTGTTGGCGATGCATCGCGGCTGCTGCATCCCGGTAGATCTTGTCGGCACGGATAAGGGCATCCTTCTTGTCGCCATGGACAGAGATGACGCTTATCGGGCTGGCATCTTGAGTAGGTTGTAGGCGTAGTGAGAGGCTGCCATGAACTTGGCGAGTCTTTGGGCGGCCAAGTATGCCATTGTAAGGCAATGTGAAATCGGCTACGTCGAATGTAACCTTCTCAGTCCTGATGTTCAGCTCGCTGCCAAATGTGACCGGCAACGTAATCTTCCCCTTTGGCTTGCTCCTTCCGGATTGATTCCTTGGAAGGTACGGTCTCTTCGAGCTCATTGTCGAGGATTTAAAGCTTCGGAGCACCGCGGAGGAGATCAGATTCAAGCCGGCCCGCCGTCAACTAGCATTTTGGTGACCTTGAGGTTGCGGATGGTTGGTGAGACCAACATCGGCAAGCACCCGACCGCGATTATGCGATCGTGGTGGTCCTCAATATAAAAAATGATAGGCGTCTTTGGACCACTTGAGGCTTGTGTGACTCTACGGATGGTTCCGCTGCATTGACCTCCCGCATCCATTTCTTGAGTTGGCGGTGGGAGGTATGCGAGAAGCACCTCCGTCAACGCAGAGGACCTCTGTGGCTTTACGGAACTCCTGCTCATCGGTCGCTGCGTCTTCCATATCTTCGTCGTTGTCATCATCTTCATCCTTGTCGCGGCCGGGAGAGGTCGATCTCCTTGCCGCTGCTTGGCCTTGCAAGGCGTCCTCCCCGGGGACGTTTCTTGCTTGCTCCCCGGCACCTTCCTGGGCCTTCTCCTTGTCGCGCCGCTCGTACTCATCTCTGCTGTTCGACAAGCTGCTCGACCTTCTTGCAGCTCTGGAGGTCATGGCCCTTGGTGCGGTGGATCTTGCGATCTTGCTTGCCGGAGCTGTCACTTGTCGGCGGCCGCCACCGGTGGTGGTTGGCGTCGTGACAACCTCCTTGCCGGAGCCACCAGCCTTGGCGTTCTTGTCGCCACCTCCGTTGCGGACTGCTCAATAGCTAGCACTTCTCTGGCCTTCTTCTTCCTGTTTCCTCGCCGCGGCCCTTCTTTGCCGGGCGGTGTCCTCCTTGTCGAGATCCTGCTTACGCATTCTCTCACAGGAGTCTCCTCCTTCCTCGGTAGCGTGCACACTTGTCGGCCAAGGCGTACAGCTCACCGACGTCCTTGACTTTACACATCGCCATCTCCTCCCTCATCCTGCGGTTCCGCACATTCTCGATGAAATCTGGCTGATCACCGCGGCAGGGTGGGCGTCACGGGATGTTGTAGTGCACACGGTGAATCTCTGAATGAACTTGCGCAGACTCTCCTTCCTTACGGGCGGCGGATGAAGGTCACTCTCTTGGCCATGAGGTTTGTGGCCACTGTGAAGGCGCCAACAAACCGATGGCAGATCTGCCCAAGAGGATATGGAGCTGTCCGGCAAGTGCATGAGCCAAGATCGGCGTTGGGCTTGAGCACGGCGGGAAGTAGTTGGCGAGGATCTTGTCGTCCCGTCCCCCGCAGCCTGCACCGCGATGGTGTAGATGCTGAGGAACTCCGACGGATGCGTCCTGCCATCATACTTCTCCGACACGCGTCTGGTTTGAAGTTTTTCTGGCTGGGCCATCGGACTTGCCGCAGCTCACGAAAGTGAACGCAGGGCAACCCCATCACAGACGGCAAGTCGCTCGCTCTCCGGCGCTGCCGCGTATGTCAACAGAAGGCCCAGCGCCGCTTTGTTTGACCGACGCCGCTTCTCTTGACGCTCGATGCGAGTTCGGCGTCCTCTTGTTGTCGCTCATGAAGAACTTGGCGCTGATCGCGGCGAGCTCGCGGATCCGACGACGCGGTGGAGTCGCTGTCGAGGTGGATCCGGTGAGTCGGCGATCTTGGCCTTCGTGGCGGAGAGTGCACGGTGGTTGCACCTCCGATAGTCTCGTCGCCACCGGCTCGTGCCTTGTCGTCTCGCCGCGGCAACGATGGCGTTGGTTGTCGCGGAGCGTCGCCGTTGGCGAAGCCGATGAGGCTCTGGATAGTGGCCCTCCACTCGTCGACCTTGTCGGCTGTTGGAGGGTAGTCGAGCAGCTGAGCTCGCCAGAGCTTCGCTGGAGTAGTGGGCCGCATTGGAGAAGCGGTGCGAGGCGGGATACGCCGGACTTCTAACTACGTTAGAAGGAGCAGCACCCCGTCCGGGCGATCGTATCTCACTCGTGCCAGCATGTTGGCGTGCATGCTGGTCTTGAGGGTCTCGATCCAACGAACGTATGGCGTTGTGAACGCCATGACGTTGTTGGTCCCGCGTCTCCTGAGATGGGCGCGGGGGATGCGCGGACACCGAGGTTTGCGGGGCCTTGTCCTTAGACTTGGCAACGTCGCGAGCACCTTCGTCGGCGCCCGTTCCTCCGCCAGCGTCTGCCCCACCACCCGTTTGCTGCGGTGAGGGTGGGTACGACGCGGACGGCTCTGCTGCCGCCGAAGCCTTCTTCTTCGGTGGCATGTTGAGGAAGATGTTGATGACGCTGCTCGCGTGAACGCCGGATCAGGTTCACACGGCCTCGACACCCCCTACCTGGCGCGCCAAAGATGTCAGGGAGCCTGATCGTACCCGCGGACACCTATGGGGCCGGCGGAGCAGGCCCCTTGTGGTTCGGAGGGGGGCGGAGATCGCACGAAGAGCGGATCGAGGCGAGGCACACGAGCAGTTTACCCAGCTCCGGAGCTCTCCGGAGAGATAAAACTCCTACAGCTGCTTGTCTGATGTATTGTGTTCTTGCTAGGGAGCAATGAGAGCTACAAAACCTAGCGTGAGTGTATCTGGTCTCGAGTGAGTCGAATGAACTGAACTAACCGAACCCTCTCTACGTTGCGCATGGGCCTCCTTTTATATGCTCAAGGGGTCTCCGACAGGTGGCAACATAGGCGGGGGTACAAATGTAAAAACAGGAGTTGGTACACCTAATCGAGCGATTATGCGATTGCAAAATACCTAACTTTCGACGGCAAGGGACAAAAGCAATAAATGCCCGTCGATTGTCGCCCGAACGATTACAGAGGCCGTCAGGTGCGCCTCCGCTCGCCACGATGGCAAGCTTGTCAGCGCCGCTTACCGCTGCTCTCCGCTGGCTGCACAGCCGCTCGACACGTGCCCATGGAACGGTCCCATGGCGACACGTCGCTGGATGAGCTGGAGCGGAAAGGGAGAGAGGTTGCATGCCGCGGCAAGCGCCTTGCCCGTGGCGAATCCTTGTCGCCGGAGGCTTGTCACGCTCCGAGCCTTCCTGGCAAGCTCCTCTTGCCGGGGTCTTGTCTTCTGCGTGCCTTGAGTGGCCTTCCCGACAAGCTCCTCTTGTCGGGGCCTTGTCTTCTTAATCAAATACTTTGTTCTTGAATGGCTCCAAAGGAAGCCACGGAGGATCTTAGCGGTGACGAGGCAAGCCTTGCCGCTGGTGTCTGCAATCGTCTGCACGTGCAGTATGGGATACTAGGGTACCCCTACTCTAGTACACCGACATGGAGCATGTGCATGTAGTTCAAATTTGAATTATGCACATAAAATGCATTGAGAACTCAGTTAATTCATAAAACTAACCGAGAAAAATCACACAAAATTCCTGTTGTTCTATGCTGACACGAGAAATTTTTTTGAAAGCAATAAGAGGCAATGGATATCATTTCGTTCACAAAGGTGGGACGTTCCCTACCGAAAACCATCATGCTTGTTGTGAGAAGCTCCGGTTTGTGAGAAGCATATACCCAAACCTGCACCAAATGGGACAAAATTTGTATCATGGCATGTTGATGCCGCTCCATGATAGCATGCCAAGTTTCATGAATTACAGACAAGTTTTGGATTTACTAGAATTTAAAAACCAGGCATCTCAAAGTTTTGCGGCAATCAATGGTGCCCCGGTGTTTGAAATTCATTCCCATTTCTTGCATGGGACCTAAGCATGCACCCAAGGACACTGATTTTTCAACCAATTTATATGCACTGGAGCATGTGCATGTAGTTCAAATTTAAATTATGCACATAAAATGCGTTGAAAACTCAGTTAATGCATAAAATGTCCAAATGAACCCGGAAAAATCACAAAAAATCACACAACACTTCTATTGTTCTATGTTGACACGAGAAAAAAATTTGAAAGCAATAAGAGGCAATGGATATCGTTTCGTCCCCAAAGGTGGGACGTTCCCTACCGAAAACCATCAGGCTTCTTCTGAGAAGCTCCGGTTTGTGAGAAACATATACCCAAACCTGCCCCAAATGGGACAAAATTTGTACCACGGCATGTTGATGCCGCTCCATGATAGCATGCCGAGTTTCATTAATTTCAGACGAGTTTTGGATTTACTAGAATTTAAAAACCAGGCATCTCAATGTTTTGCCGGCAATCAACGGTGCCCCGGTGTTTGAATTTCATTCCCATTTCTTGCATGGGACCTAAGCATGCACCCAAGGACACATATTTGATTTTTCAACCAATCTGTATGCAATGGAGCATGTGCATGTAGTTGAAATTTGAATTATGCACATAAATGCATTGAAAACTCAGTTAATGCATAAAATGTCCAAATGAACCCCGAAAAATCACAAAGAATCACACAACACTCCTGTTGTTCTATCTTGTACGAAATTTTTTTGAAAGCAATAAGAGGCAATGGATATTATTTCGTCCACAAAGGTGGGACGTTCCCTACCGAAAACCATCATGCTTGTTGTGAGAAGCTCTGGTTTGTGAGAAGCATATACCCAAACCAACCCCAAATGGGACAAAATTTGTACCACGGCATGTTGATGCCGCTGCATGATAGCATACCAAGTTTCATGAATTTCAGACGAGTTTTGGATTTACTAGAATTTAAAAACCAAGCATCTCAATGTTTTACCGGGAATCAATTGTGCCCTGGTGTTTGAAATTCATTCCCATTTATTGCATGGGACCTAAGCATGCACCCAAGGACACATATTTGATTTTTCAACCAATTTATTTGCACTTGAGCATGTGCATGTTTTTCAAATTTGAATTATGCACATAAAATGCATTGAGAACTCATTTAATGCATAAAAATGTCCAAACAAACCCAAAAAAATCACAAAAAACTCCTGTTGTTCTATGCTGACACGAGAAAAAAAAATTGAAAGCAATAAGAGGCAATGGATATCGTTTCGTCCACAAAGGTGGGACGTTCCCTACCGAAAACCATCATGCTTGTTGTGAGAAGCTCCGGTTTGTGAGAAGCATATACCCAAATCTGCACCAAATGGGACAAAATTTGTATCATGGCATGTTGATGCTGCTCCATGATAGCATGCCAAGTTTCATGAATTATAGACAAGTTTTGGATTTACCAGAATTTAAAAACCAGGCATCTCAATGTTTTGCGGCAATCAACGGTGCCCCGGTGTTTTAAATTCATTCCCATTTCTTGCATGGGACCTAAGCATGCACCAAAGGACACATATTTTATTTTTTCAACCAATTTATATGCACTGGAGCATGTGCATGCTGTTGAAATTTGAATTATGCACATAAAATGCATTGCAAACTCAGTTAATGCATAAAAATGTCAAAACAATCCCTGAAAAATCACAAAAAGTCACACAACACTCCTGTTGTTCTATGTTGACATGAGTTTTTTTTTGAAATCAATAAGAGGCAATGGATATCGTTTCGTCCCCAAAGGTGGGACGTTCCCTACCGAAAACCATCATGCTTGTTGTGAGAAGCTCCGGTTTGTGAGAAGCATATACCCAAACCTACCCGAAATGGGATAAAATTTGTACCACGGAATGTTGACGCCGCTCCATTATAGCATGCCAAGTTTCATGAATTTCAGATGAGTTTTTGATTTTCTAGAATTTAAAAACCAGGCATCTCAATGTTTTGCCGGCAATTAACGGTGCCCCGGTGTTTTAAATTCATTCCCATTTCTTGCATGGAACCTAAGCATGCACCCAAGGACACAAATTTGATTTTTCAACCAATTTATATGCACTGGAGCATGTGCATGTAGTTCAAATTTAAATTATGCAAATAAAATGCGTTGAAAACTCAATTAATGCATAAAATATCCAAATGAACCCGGAAAAATCACAAAAAATCACACAACACTTCTATTGTTCTATGTTGACACGAGAAAAAAATTTGAAAGCAATAAGAGGCAATGGATATCATTTCGTCCAGAAAGGTGGGACGTTCCCTACCGAAAACCATCATGCTTGTTGTGAGAAGCTCCGGGTTGTTAGAAGCATATACCCAAACCCGCCCCAAATGGGACAGAATATGTACCACGGCATGTTGATGCCGCTCCATGATAGCATGCCAAGTTTCATGAATTTCAGACGAGTTTTGGATTTACTAGAATTTAAAAACCAGGCATCTCAATGTTTTGCCGACAATCAACGGTGCCACAGTGTTTGAAATTCATTCCCATTTCTTGCATGGGACCTAAGCATGCACCCAAGGACACATATTTGATTTTTCAACCAATTTATATGCACTGGAGCATTTGCATGTAGTTCAAATTGGAATTATGCACATAAAATGCATTGAAAACTCAGTTAATGCATAAAATATCCAAATTAACCCGGAAAAATCACAAAAAATCACACAACACTTCTATTGTTCTATGTTGACACGAGAAAAAAATTTGAAAGTAATAAGAGGCAATGGATATCATTTCGTCCAGAAAGGTGGGACGTTCCCTACCAAAAACCATCATGCTTGTTCTCAGAAACTCCGGTTTGTGAGAAGCATATACCCAAACCTGCCCTAAATGGGACAAAATTTGTACCACGGCATGTTGATGCCGCTCCATGATACCATGCCAAGTTTCATGAATTTTAGGCGAGTTTTGGTTTACTAGAATTTAAAAACCGGGCATCTCAATGTTTTGCTTAAGCAACCAACGGTGCCACAGTGTTTGAAATTCATTCCCATTTCTTGCATGGGACCTAAGCATGCACCCAAGCACATAGATTTGATTTTTCATCCAATTTGTATGCACTGGAGCATGTGCATGTAGTTCAATTTTGAATTATGCACATAAATGCATTGAAAACTCAGTTAATGCATAAAAATGTCCAAACGAACCCCGAAAAATCACAAAAAATCACACAAAACTCCTGTTGTTCTATCTTTGTACGAGAAAAAAAATTGAAAGCAATAAGAGGCAATGGATATCATTTTAAATAGCTAAAGGTGGGATGTTCCCTACCGAAAACCATCATGCTTGTTGTGAGAAGCTCCGGTTTGTGAGAAGCATATACCCAAACCTGCCCCAAATGGGACAAAATTTGTACCCCGGCATGTTGATGCCGTCCATTATAGCATGCCAAGTTTTATGAATTTCAGACGAGTTTTGGATTTACTAGAATTTAAAAACCAGGCATCTCAATGTTTTGCCGGCAATCAATGGTGCCCCGGTGTTTGAAATTCATTCCCATTTCTAGCATGGGACGTAAGCGTGCACCCAAGGACACATATTTGATTTTTTTCAACGAATTTATATGCACTGGAGCATGTGCATGTAGTTCACATTTGAATTATGCACATAAAATGCATTGAAAACTCAGTTAATGCATAAAAATGCCAAACAAACCTCGAAAAATCACAAAAAATCACACAACACTCCTGTTGTTCTATGTTGACACAAGAAATTTTTTTGAGAGCAATAAGAGGAAATGGATATCGTTTCGTCCCCAAAGGTGGGACATTCCCTATCGAAAACCATCATGCTTGTTGTGACAAGCTCCGGTTTGTGAGAAGCATATACCCAAACCTGCCCCAATTGGGACAAAATTTGTACCACGGCATGTTGATGCCGCTCCATGATAGCATGCCAAGTTTCATGAATTTCAGACGAGTTTTGGATTTACTAGAACTTAAAAACCAGGCATCTCAATGTTTTGCCGGCAATCAACGGTTCCCCAGTGTTTGAATTTCATTCCCATTTCTTGCATGGGACCTAAGCATGCATCCAAGTACACATATTTTATTTTTCAACCAATTTATTTGCACTGGAGCATGTGCATGTAGTTCAAATTTGAATTATGCACATAAAATGCATTGAGAACTCAGTTAATGCATAAAACGAACCCAGAAAAATCACACAAAACTCCTGTTGTTCTATACTGACACGAGAATTTTTTTTGAAAGTAATAAGAGGCAATGGATATCATTTCGTCCACAAAGGTGGGACGTTCCCTACCGAAAACCATCATGCTTGTTGTGAGAAGCTCCGGTTTGTGAGAAGCATATACCCAAACCTGCACCAAATGGGACAAAATTTGTATCATGGCATGTTGATGCCGCTCCATGATAGCATGCAAAGTTTCATAAATTACAGACAAGTTTTGGATTTACTAGAATTTAAAAACCAGGCATCTCAAAGGTTTGCGGCAATCAACGGTGCCCCGGTGTTTGAAATTCATTCCCATTTCTTGCATGGGACCTAAGAATGCACCCAAGGACACAGATTTGATTTTTTCAACCAATTTATATGCACTGGAGCATGTGCATGTAGTTCAAATTTGAATTATGCACATAAAATGCATTGAAAACTCAGTTAATGCATAAAAATTTCCAAACGAACCCCGAAAAATCACGTAAAATCAGACAACACTCATGTTGTTCTATGTTGACACGAGAAAAGAAATTGAAAGCAATAAGAGGCAATGGATATCGTTTCGTCCACAAAGGTGGGACATTCCCTACCGAAAACCATTATGGTTGTTGAGAGAAGCTCCGGTTTGTGAGAAGCGTATACCCAAACCTGCCCCAAATGGGACAACATTTGTACCACGGCATGTTGATACCGCTCCATGATAGCATGCCAAGTTTCATGAATTTCAGACGAGTTTTGGATTTACTAGAACTTAAAAACCAGGCATCTCAATGTTTTGCCGGCAATCAACGGTTCCCCAGTGTTTGAATTTCATTCCCATTTCTTGCATGGGACCTAAGCATGCATCCAAGGACACATATTTGATTTTTCAACCAATTTAGTTGCACTGGAGCATGTGCATGTAGTTCAAATTTGAATTATGCACATAAAATGCATTGAGAACTCAGTTAATTCATAAAACGAACCGAGAAAAATCACACAAAATTCCTGTTGTTCTATGCTGACACGAGAAAATATTTGAAAGCAATAAGAGGCAATGGATATCGTTTCGTCCACAAAGGTGGGACATTCCCTACCGAAAACCATCATGCATGTTAGAGAAGCTCGGTTTGTGAGAAGCATATACCCAAACCTGCACCAAATGGGACAAAATTTGTATCATGAATTGTTGATGCCGCTCCATGATAGCATGCCAAGTTTCATGAATTACGTACATGTTTTGGATTTACTAGAATTTAAAACCAGGCATCTCAAAGTTTTGCGGCAATCAACGGTGCCCCGGTGTTTGAAATTCATTCCCATTTCTTGCATGGGACCTAAGCATGCACCCAAGGACACAAATTTGATTTTTCAACCAATTTATATGCACTGGAGCATGTGCATGTAGTTCAGATTTAAATTACGCACATAAAATGCGTTGAAAACTCAGTTAATGCATAAAATGTCCAAATGAACCCGGAAAAATCACAAAAAATCACACAACACTTCTATTGTTCTATGTTGACACGAGAAAAAAAAATTGAAAGCAATAAGAGGCAATGGATATCGTTTCGTCCCCAAAGGTGGGACGTTCTCACCGAAAACCATCAGGCTTCTTCTGAGAAGCTCCGGTTTGTGAGAAGCTCCGGTTTGTGAGAAGCATATACCCAAACCTGCCCCAAATGGGACAAAAATTTGTACCACGGCATGTTGATGCCGCTCCATGATAGCATGCCAAGTTAATTTAATTTCAGACGAGTTTTTGATTTACTAGAATTTAAAACCAGGCACCTCAATGTTTTGCCGGCAATCAACGGTGCCCCGGTGTTTGAATTTCATTCCCATTTCTTGCATGGGACCTAAGCATGCACCCAAGGACACATATTTGATTTTTCAACCAATTTGTATGCAATGGAGCATGTGCATGTAGTTGAAATTTGAATTATGCACATAAATGCATTGAAAACTCAGTTAATGCATAAAAATGTCCAAATGAACCCCGAAAAATCACAAAGAATCACACAACACTCCTGTTATTCTATGCTGGCACGAGAATTTTTTTTTGAAAGCAATAAGAGGCAATGGATATTATTTCGTCCACAAAGGTGGGACGTTCCCTACCGAAAACCATCATGCTTGTTCTGAGAAGCTCTGGTTTGTGAGAAGCATATACCCAAACCAACCCCAAATGGGACAAAATTTGTACCACGGCATGTTGATGCCGCTGCATGATAGCATACCAAGTTTCACGAATTTCGCATTTAGTTTTGGATTTACTAGAATTTAAAAACCAAGCATCTCAATGTTTTACCGGGAATCAATGGTGCCCCGGTGTTTGAAATTCATTCCCATTTATTGCATGGGACCTAAGCATGCACCCAAGGACACATATTTGATTTTTCAACCAATTTATTTGCACTGGAGCATGTGCATGTAGTTCAAATTTGAATTATGCACATAAAATGCATTGAGAACTCATTTAATGCATAAAAATGTCCAAACAAACCCAAAAAAATACAAAAAACTCCCGTTGTTCTATGCTGACATGAGAAAAAAATTTGAAAGCAATAAGAGGCAATGGATATCATTTCGTCCACAAAGGTGGGACGTTCCCTATCGAAAACCATCATGCTTGTTGTGAGAAGCTCCGGTTTGTGAGAAGCATATACCCAAACCTGCACCAAATGGGACAAAATTTGTATCATGGCATGTTGATGCCGCTCCATGATAGGATGCCAAGTTTCATGAATTATAGACAAGTTTTGGATTTACCAGAATTTAAAAACCAGGCATCTCAATGTTTTGCGGCAATCAACGGTGCCCCGGTGTTTGAAATTCATTCCCATTTCTTGCATGGGACCTAAGCATGCACCAAAGGACACATATTTTATTTTTTCAACCAATTTATATGCACTGGAGCATGTGCATGTTGTTGAAATTTGAATTATGCACATAAAATGCATTGCAAACTCGCTTAATGCATAAAATGTCAAAACAAACCACGAAAAATCACAAAAGTCACACAACACTCCTGTTGTTCTATGTTGACATGAGTTTTTTTTTGAAATCAATAAGAGGCAATGGATATCGTTTTGTCCCCAAAGGTGGGACGTTCCCTACCGAAAACCATCATGCTTGTTGTGAGAAGCTCCGGTTTGTGAGAAGCATATACCCAAACCTACCCGAAATGGGACAAAATTTGTACCACGGAATGTTGACGCCGCTCCATTATAGCATGCCAAGTTTCATGAATTTTAGACGAGTTTTGGATTTTCTAGAATTTAAAAACCAGGCATCTCAATGTTTTGCGGCAATTAACGGTGCCCGGTGTTTTAAATTCATTCCCATTTCTTGCATGGAACCTAAGCATGCACCCAAGGACACAAATTTGATTTTTCAACCAATTTATATGCACTTTGGAGCATGTGCATGTAGTTCAAATTTAAATTATGCAAATAAAATGCGTTGAAAACTCAGTTAATGCATAAAATATCCAAATGAACCGGAAAAATCACAAAAAATCACACAGCACTTCTATTGTTCTATGTTGACACGAGAAAAAAATTTGAAAGCAATAAGAGGCAATGGATATCATTTCGTCCAGAAAGGTGGGACGTTCCCTACCGAAAACCATCATGCTTGTTGTGAGAAGCTCCGGGTTGTTAGAAGCATATACCCAAACCCGCCCCAAATGGGACAGAATATGTACCACGGCATGTTGATGCCGCTCCATGATAGCATGCCAAGTTTCATGAATTTCAGACGAGTTTTGGATTTACTAGAATTTAAAAACCATGCATCTCAATGTTTTGCCGACAATCAACGGCGCCACAGTGTTTGAAATTCATTCCCATTTCTTGCATGGGACCTAAGCATGCACCCAAGGACACATATTTGATTTTTCAACCAATTTATATGCACTGGAGCATTTGCATGTAGTTCAAATTGTAATTATGCACATAAAATGCATTGAAAACTCAGTTAATGCATAAAATATCCAAATTAACCTGGAAAAATCACAAAAAATCACACAACACTTCTATTGTTCTATGTTGACACGAGAAAAAAATTTGAAAGTAATAAGAGGCAATGGATATCATTTCGTCCAGAAAGGTGGGACGTTCCCTACCGAAAACCATCATGCTTGTTCTCAGAAACTCCGGTTTGTGAGAAGCATATACCCAAACCTGCCCTAAATGGGACAAAATTTGTACCACGGCATGTTGATGCCGCTCCATGATACCATGCCAAGTTTCATGAATTTTAGACGAGTTTTGGTTTACTAGAATTTAAAAACCAGGCATCTCAATGTTTTGCCGGCAACCAACGGTGCCCTGGTGTTCGAAATTCATTCCCATTTCTTGCATGGGACCTGAGCATGCACCCAAGCACACAGATTTGATTTTTCATCCAATTTGTATGCACTGGAGCATGTGCATGTAGTTCAATTTTGAATTATGCACATAAATGCATTGAAAACTCAGTTAATGCATAAAAATGTCCAAACGAACCCGAAAAATCACGTAAAATCAGACAACACTCATGTTGTTCTATGTTGACACGAGAAAAGAAATTGAAAGCAATAAGAGGCAATGGATATCGTTTCGTCCACAAAGGTGGGACATTCCCTACCGAAAACCATTATGATTGTTGAGAGAAACTCCGGTTTGTGAGAAGCGTATACCCAAACCTGCCCCAAATGGGACAACATTTGTACCACGGCATGTTGATGCCGCTCCATGATAGCATGCCAAGTTTCATGAATTTCAGACGAGTTTTGGATTTACTAGAACTTAAAAACCAGGCATCTCAATGTTTTGCCGGCAATCAACAGTGCCCTGGTGTTTGAATTTCATTCCCATCTCTTGCATGGGACCTAAGCATGCATCCAAGGACACATATTTGATTTTTCAACCAATTTAGTTGCACTGGAGCATGTGCATGTAGTTCAAATTTGAATTATGCACATAAAATGCATTGAGAACTCAGTTAATTCATAAAACGAACCGAGAAAAATCACACAAAATTCCTGTTGTTCTATGCTGACACGAGAAAAAAATTTGAAAGCAATAAGAGGCAATGGATATCGTTTCGTCCACAAAGGTGGGACATTCCCTACCGAAAGCCATCATGCATGTTGTGAGAAGCTCCGGTTTGTGAGAAGCATATACCCAAACCTGCACCAAATGGGACAAAATTTGTATCATGAATTGTTGATGCCGCTCCATGATAGCATGCCAAGTTTCATGAATTACAGACAAGTTTTGGATTTACTAGAATTTAAAAACCAGGCATCCCAAAGTTTTGTGGCAATCAACGGTGCCCCGGTGTTTGAAATTCATTCCCATTTCTTGCATGGGACCTAAGCATGCACCCAAGGACACAAATTTGATTTTTCAACCAATTTATATGCACTGGAGCATGTGCATGTAGTTCAGATTTAAATTATGCACATAAAATGCGTTGAAAACTCAGTTAATGCATAAAATGTCCAAATGAACCCGGAAAAATCACAAAAAATCACACAACACTTCTATTGTTCTATGTTGACACGAGAAAAAAAAATTGAAAGCAATAAGAGGCAATGGATATCGTTTCGTCCCCAAAGGTGGGACGTTCCCTACCGAAAACCATCAGGCTTCTTCTGAGAAGCTCCGGTTTGTGAGAAGCTTCGGTTTGTGAGAAGCATATACCCAAACCTGCCCCAAATGGGACAAAATTTGTACCACGGCATGTTGATGCCGCTCCATGATAGCATGCCAAGTTTCATTAATTTCAGACGAGTTTTTGATTTACTAGAATTTAAAACCAGGCACCTCAATGTTTTGCCGGCAATCAACGGTGCCCCGGTGTTTGAATTTCATTCCCATTTCTTGCATGGGACCTAAGCATGCACCCAAGGACACATATTTGATTTTTCAACCAATTTGTATGCAATGGAGCATGTGCATGTAGTTGAAATTTGAATTATGCACATAAATGCATTGAAAACTCAGTTAATGCATAAAAATGTCCAAATGAACCCCGAAAAATCACAAAGAATCACACAACACTCCTGTTGTTCTATGCTGGCACGAGAAATTTTTTTGAAAGCAATAAGAGGCAATGGATATTATTTCGTCCACAAAGGTGGGACGTTCCCTACCGAAAACCATCATGCTTGTTCTGAGAAGCTCTGGTTTGTGAGAAGCATATACCCAAACCAACCCCAAATGGGACAAAATTTGTACCACGGCATGTTGATGCCGCTGCATGATAGCATACCAAGTTTCACGAATTTCAGACGAGTTTTGGATTTACTAGAATTTAAAAACCAAGCATCTCAATGTTTTACCGGGAATCAATGGTGCCCCGGTGTTTGAAATTCATTCCCATTTATTGCATGGGACCTAAGCATGCACCCAAGGACACATATTTGATTTTTCAACCAATTTATTTACCTTTGGAGCATGTGCATGTAGTTCAAATTTGAATTATGCACATAAAATGCATTGAGAACTCATTTAATGCATAAAAATGTCCAAACAAACCCAAAAAAATACAAAAAACTCCCGTTGTTCTATGCTGACACGAGAAAAAAATTTGAAAGCAATAAGAGGCAATGGATATCGTTCCGTCCACAAAGGTGGGACGTTCCCTACCGAAAACCATCATGCTTGTTGTGAGAAGCTCCGGTTTGTGAGAAGCATATACCCAAACCTGCACCAAATGGGACAAAATTTGTATCATGGCATGTTGATGCCGCTCCATGATAGGATGCCAAGTTTCATGAATTATAGACAAGTTTTGGATTTACGAATTTAAAAACCAGGCATCTCAATGTTTTATGGCAATCAACGGTGCCCTTGTTTGAAATTCATTCCCATTTCTTGCATGGGACCTAAGCATGCACCAAAGGACACATATTTTATTTTTTCAACCAATTTATATGCACTGGAGCATGTGCATGTTGTTGAAATTTGAATTATGCACATAAAATGCATTGCAAACTCAGTTAATGCATAAAAATGTCAAAACAAACCCTGAAAAATCACAAAAAGTCACACAACACTCCTGTTGTTCTATGTTGACATGAGTTTTTTTTTGAAATCAATAAGAGGCAATGGATATCGTTTTGTCCCCAAAGGTGGGACGTTCCCTACCGAAACCATCATGCTTGTTGTGAGAAGCTCCGGTTTGAGAAGCATATACCCAAACCTACCCGAAATGGGACAAAATTTGTACCACGGAATGTTGACGCCGCTCCATTATAGCATGCCAAGTTTCATGAATTTTAGACGAGTTTTGGATTTTCTAGAATTTAAAAACCAGGCATCTCAATGTTTTGCCGGCAATTAACGGTGCCCCGGTGTTTTAAATTCATTCCCATTTCTTGCATGGAACCTAAGCATGCACCCAAGGACACAAATTTGATTTTTCAACCAATTTATATGCACTTTGGAGCATGTGCATGTAGTTCAAATTTAAATTATGCAAATAAAATGCGTTGAAAACTCAGTTAATGCATAAAATATCCAAATGAACCCGAAAAATCACAAAAATCACACAGCACTTCTATTGTTCTATGTTGACACGAGAAAAAATTTGAAAGCAATAAGAGGCAATGGATATCATTTCGTCGAGAAAGGTGGGGCGTTCCCTACCGAAAACCATCATGCTTGTTGTGAGAAGCTCCGGTTGTTAGAAGCATATACCCAAACCCGCCCCAAATGGGACAGAATATGTACCACGGCATGTTGATGCCGCTCCATGATAGCATGCCAAGTTTCATGAATTTCAGACGAGTTTTGGATTTACTAGAATTTAAAAACCATGCATCTCAATGTTTTGCCGACAATCAACGGTGCCACAGTGTTTGAAATTCATTCCCATTTCTTGCATGGGACCTAAGCATGCACCCAAGGACACATATTTGATTTTTCAACCAATTTATATGCACCTTTGGAGCATTTGCATGTAGTTCAAATTGGAATTATGCACATAAAATGCATTGAAAACTCAGTTAATGCATAAAATATCCAAATTAACCCGGAAAAATCACAAAAAATCACACAACACTTCTATTGTTCTATGTTGACACGAGAAA
This sequence comes from Aegilops bicornis, assembly GCA_021605145.1. Taxonomy (NCBI): domain Eukaryota; kingdom Viridiplantae; phylum Streptophyta; class Magnoliopsida; order Poales; family Poaceae; genus Aegilops; species Aegilops bicornis. The sequence continues at coordinate 382,316,622 of CM038669.1, read as the reverse complement.
AAAATTTGAAAGTAATAAGAGGCAATGGATATCATTTCGTCCAGAAAGGTGGGACATTCCCTACCGAAAACCATCATGCTTGTTCTCAGAAACTCCGGTTTGTGAGAAGCATATACCCAAACCTGCCCTAAATGGGACAAAATTTGTACCACGGCATGTTGATGCCGCTCCATGATACCATGCCAAGTTTCATGAATTTTAGACGAGTTTTGGTTTACTAGAATTTAAAAACCAGGCATCTCAATGTTTTGCCGGCAACCAACGGTGCCCTGGTGTTTGAAATTCATTCCCATTTCTTGCATGGGACCTAAGCATGCACCCAAGCACAGATTTGATTTTCATCCAATTTGTATGCACTTTGGAGCATGTGCATGTAGTTCAATTTTGAATTATGCACATAAATGCATTGAAAACTCAGTTAATGCATAAAAATGTCCAAACGAACCCCGAAAAATCACGTAAAATCAGACAACACTCATGTTGTTCTATGTTGACACGAGAAAAGAAATTGAAAGCAATAAGAGGCAATGGATATCGTTTCGTCCACAAAGGTGGGACATTCCCTAACGAAAACCATTATGATTGTTGAGAGAAGCTCCGGTTTGTGAGAAGCGTATACCCAAACCTGCCCCAAATGGGACAACATTTGTACCACGGCATGTTGATGCCGCTCCATGATAGCATGCCAAGTTTCATGAATTTCAGACGAGTTTTGGATTTACTAGAACTTAAAAACCAGGCATCTCAATGTTTTGCCGGCAATCAACGGTTCCCCAGTGTTTGAATTTCATTCCCATTTCTTGCATGGGACCTAAGCATGCATCCAAGGACACATATTTGATTTTTCAACCAATTTAGTTGCCTTTGGAGCATGTGCATGTAGTTCAAATTTGAATTATGCACATAAAATGCATTGAGAACTCGGTTAATTCATAAACGAACCGAGAAAAATCACACAAAATTCCTGTTGTTCTATGCTGACACGAGAAAATATTTGAAAGCAATAAGAGGCAATGGATATCGTTTCGTCCACAAAGGTGGGACATTCCCTACCGAAAACCATCATGCTTGTTCTCAGAAACTCCGGTTTGTGAGAAGCATATACCCAAACCTGCCCTAAATGGGACAAAATTTGTACCACGGCATGTTGATGCCGCTCCATGATACCATGCCAAGTTTCATGAATTTTAGACGAGTTTTGGTTTACTAGAATTTAAAAACCAGGCATCTCAATGTTTTGCCGGCAACCAACGGTGCCCTGGTGTTTGAAATTCATTCCCATTTCTTGCATGGGACCTGAGCATGCACCCAAGCACACAGATTTGATTTTTCATCCAATTTGTATGCACTGGAGCATGTGCATGTAGTTCAATTTTGAATTATGCACATAAATGCATTGAAAACTCAGTTAATGCATAAAAATGTCCAAACGAACCCCGAAAAATCACGTAAAATCAGACAACACTCATGTTGTTCTATGTTGACACGAGAAAAGAAATTGAAAGCAATAAGAGGCAATGGATATCGTTTCGTCCACAAAGGTGGGACATTCCCTACCGAAAACCATTATGGTTGTTGAGAGAAGCTCCGGTTTGTGAAGCGTATACCCAAACCTGCCCCAAATGGGGCATAATTGGTAACACGACATGTTGATGCCGCTCCATATAGCATGCCAAGTTTCATGAATTTCAGACGAGTTTTGGATTTACTAGAACTTAAAAACCAGGCATCTCAATGTTTTGCCGGCAATCAACGGTTCCCCAGTGTTTGAATTTCATTCCCATTTCTTGCATGGGACCTAAGCATGCATCCAAGGACACATATTTGATTTTTCAACCAATTTAGTTGCACTGGAGCATGTGCATGTAGTTCAAATTTGAATTATGCACATAAAATGCATTGAGAACTCAGTTAATTCATAAACGAACCGAGAAAAATCACACAAAATTCCTGTTGTTCTATGCTGACACGAGAAAATATTTGAAAGCAATAAGAGGCAATGGATATCGTTTCGTCCACAAAGGTGGGACATTCCCTACCGAAAGCCATCATGCTTGTTGTGAGAAGCTCCGGTTTGTGAGAAGCATATACCCAAACCTGCACCAAATGGGACAAAATTTGTATCATGAATTGTTGATGCCGCTCCATGATAGCATGCCAAGTTTCATGAATTACAGACAAGTTTTGGATTTACTAGAATTTAAAACCAGGCATCTCAAAGTTTTATGGCAATCAACGGTGCCCCGGTGTTTGAAATTCATTCCCATTTCTTGCATGGGACCTAAGCATGCACCCAAGGACACAAATTTGATTTTTCAACCAATTTATATGCACTGGAGCATGTGCATGTAGTTCAGATTTAAATTATGCACATAAAATGCGTTGAAAACTCAGTTAATGCATAAAATGTCCAAATGAACCCGGAAAAATCACAAAAAATCACACAACACTTCTATTGTTCTATGTTGACACGAGAATTTTTTTTTGAAAGCAATAAGAGGCAATGGATATCGTTTCGTCCCCAAAGGTGGGACGTTCCCTACCGAAAACCATCAGGCTTATTCTGAGAAGCTCCGGTTTGTGAGAAGCATATACCCAAACCTGCCCCAAATGGGACAAAATTTGTACCACGGCATGTTGATGCCGCTGCATGATAGCATGCCAAGTTTCATTAATTTCAGACGAGTTTTTGATTTACTAGAATTTAAAACCAGGCACCTCAATGTTTTGCCGGCAATCAACGGTGCCCCGGTGTTTGAATTTCATTCCCATTTCTTGCATGGGACCTAAGCATGCACCCAAGGACACATATTTGATTTTTCAACCAATTTGTATGCAATGGAGCATGTGCATGTAGTTGAAATTTGAATTATGCACATAAATGCATTGAAAACTCAGTTAATGCATAAAAATGTCCAAATGAACCCGAAAAATCACAAAGAATCACACAACACTCCTGTTGTTCTATCTTTGTACGAGAAATTTTTTTGAAAGCAATAAGAGGCAATGGATATTATTTCGTCCACAAAGGTGGGACGTTCCCTACCGAAAACCATCATGCTTGTTGTGAGAAGCTCTGGTTTGTGAGAAGCATATACCCAAACCAACCCCAAATGGGACAAAATTTGTACCACGGCATGTTGATGCTTGCATGATAGCATACCAAGTTTCATGAATTTCAGACGAGTTTTGGATTTACTAGAATTTAAAAACCAAGCATCTCAATGTTTTACCGGGAATCAATGGTGCCCCAGTGTTTGAAATTCATTCCCATTTATTGCATGGGATCTAAGCATGCACCCAAGGACACATATTTGATTTTTCAACCAATTTATTTGCACTGGAGCATGTGCATGTAGTTCAAATTTGAATTATGCACATAAAATGCATTGAGAACTCATTTAATGCATAAAAATGTCCAAACAAACCCAAAAAAATCACAAAAAACTCCTGTTGTTCTATGCTGACACGAGAAAAAAATTTGAAAGCAATAAGAGGCAATGGATATCGTTTCGTCCACAAAGGTGGGACGTTCCCTACCGAAAACCATCATGCTTGTTGTGAGAAGCTCCGGTTTGTGAGAAGCATATACCCAAACCTGCACCAAATGGGACAAAATTTGTATCATGGCATGTTGATGCCGCTCCATGATAGGATGCCAAGTTTCATGAATTATAGACAAGTTTTGGATTTACCAGAATTTAAAAACCAGGCATCTCAATGTTTTATGACAATCAACGGTGCCCGGTGTTTGAAATTCATTCCCATTTCTTGCATGGGACCTAAGCATGCACCAAAGGACACATATTTTATTTTTCAACCAATTTATATACCTTTGGAGCATGTGCATGTTGTTGAAATTTGAATTATGCACATAAAATGCATTGCAAACTCAGTTAATGCATAAAAATGTCAAAACAAACCCTGAAAAATCACAAAAAGTCACACAACACTCCTGTTGTTCTATGTTGCCATGAGTTTTTTTTTGAAATCAATAAGAGGCAATGGATATCGTTTCGTCCCCAAAGGTGGGACGTTCCCTACCGAAAACCATCATGCTTGTTGTGAGAAGCTCCGGTTTGCGAGAAGCATATACCCAAACCTACCCGAAATGGGACAAAATTTGTACCACGGAATGTTGACGCCGCTACATTATAGCATGCCAAGTTTCATGAATTTCAGACGAGTTTTGGATTTTCTAGAATTTAAAAACCAGGCATCTCAATGTTTTGCCGGCAATTAACGGTGCCCCGGTGTTTTAAATTCATTCCCATTTCTTGCATGGAACCTAAGCATGCACCCAAGGACACAAATTTGATTTTTCAACCAATTTATATGCACTGGAGCATGTGCATGTAGTTCAAATTTAAATTATGCAAATAAAATGCGTTGAAAACTCAGTTAATGCATAAAATATCCAAATGAACCCGGAAAAATCACAAAAAATCACACAGCACTTCTATTGTTCTATGTTGACACGAGAAAAAAATTTGAAAGCAATAAGAGGCAATGGATATCATTTCGTCCAGAAAGGTGGGACGTTCCCTACCGAAAACCATCATGCTTGTTGTGAGAAGCTCGGGTTGTTAGAAGCATATACCCAAACCCGCCCCAAATGGGACAGAATATGTACCACGGCATGTTGATGCCGCTCCATGATAGCATGCCAAGTTTCATGAATTTCAGACGAGTTTTGGATTTACTAGAATTTAAAAACCAGGCATCTCAATGTTTTCTGCGGCAATCAACGGTGCCACAGTGTTTGAAATTCATTCCCATTTCTTGCATGGGACCTAAGCATGCACCCAAGGACACATATTTGATTTTTCAACCAATTTATATGCACTGGAGCATTTGCATGTAGTTCAAATTGTAATTATGCACATAAAATGCATTGAAAACTCGATTAATGCATAAAATATCCAAATTAACTGGAAAAATCACAAAAAATCACACAACACTTCTATTGTTCTATGTTGACACGAGAAAAAAATTTGAAAGTAATAAGAGGCAATGGATATCATTTCGTCCAGAAAGGTGGGACGTTCCCTACCGAAAACCATCATGCTTGTTCTCAGAAACTCCGGTTTGTGAGAAGCATATACCCAAACCTGCCCTAAATGGGACAAAATTTGTACCACGGCATGTTGATGCCGCTCCATGATACCATGCCAAGTTTCATGAATTTAAGACGAGTTTTGGTTTACTAGAATTTAAAAACCAGGCATCTCAATGTTTTGCCGGCAACCAACGGTGCCCTGGTGTTTGAAATTCATTCCCATTTCTTGCATGGGACCTCAGCATGCACCCAAGCACACAGATTTGATTTTTCAACCAATTTGTATGTACTGGAGCATGTGCATGTAGTTCAATTTTGAATTATGCACATAAATGCATTGAAAACTCAGTTAATGCATAAAAATGTCCAAACGAACCCCGAAAAATCACAAAAAATCACACAAAACTCCTGTTGTTCTATGCTGGCACGAGAAAAAAAATTGAAAGCAATAAGAGGCAATGGATATCATTTCGTCGCCAAAGGTGGGATGTTCCCTACCGAAAACCATCATGCTTGTTGTGAGAAGCTCCGGTTTGTGAGAAGCATATACCCTAACCTGCCCCAAATGGGACAAAATTTGTACCCCGGCATGTTGATGCCGTCCATTATAGCATACCAAGTTTTATGAATTTCAGACGAGTTTTGGATTTACTAGAATTTAAAAACCAGGCATCTCAATGTTTTGCCGGCAATCAATGGTGCCCCGGTGTTTGAAATTCATTCCCATTTCTTGCATGGGACGTAAGCGTGCACCCAAGGACACATATTTGATTTTTTTCAATGAATTTATATGCACTGGAGCATGTGCATGTAGTTCACATTTGAATTATGCACATAAAATGCATTGAAAACTCAGTTAATGCATAAAAATGCCAAACAAACCTCGAAAAATCACAAAAAATCACACAACACTCCTGTTGTTCTATGTTGACATGAGTTTTTTTTTGAAATCAATAAGAGGAAATGGATATCGTTTCGTCCCCAAAGGTGGGACATTCCCTATCAAAAACCATCATGCTTGTTGTGACAAGCTCCGGTTTGTGAGAAGCATATACCCAAACCTGCCCCAAATGGGACAAAATTTGTACCACGGCATGTCGATGCCTCTCCATGATAGCATGCCAAGTTTCATGAATTTCAGACGAATTTTGGATTTACTAGAACTTAAAAACCAGGCATCTCAATGTTTTGCCGGCAATCAACGGTTCCCCAGTGTTTGAATTTCATTCCCATTTCTTGCATGGGACCTAAGCATGCATCCAAGTACACATATTTGATTTTTCAACCAATTTATTTGCACTGGAGCATGTGCATGTACTTCAAATTTGAATTATGCACATAAAACGCATTGAGAACTCAGTTAATGCATAAAACGAACCCAGAAAAATCACACAAAACTCCTGTTGTTCTATACTGACACGAGAATTTTTTTTTGAAAGCAATAAGAGGCAATGGATATCATTTCGTCCACAAAGGTGGGACGTTCCCTACCGAAAACCATCATGCTTGTTGTGAGAAGCTCCGGTTTGTGAGAAGCATATACCCAAACCTGCACCAAATGGGACAAAATTTATATCATGGCATGTTGATGCCGCTCCATGATAGCATGCCAAGTTTCATGAATTACAGACAAGTTTTGGATTTACTAGAATTTAAAAACCAGGCATCTCAAAGTTTTGCGGCAATCAACGGTGCCCCGGTGTTTGAAATTCATTCCCATTTCTTGCATGGGACCTAAGAATGCACCCAAGGACACATATTTGATTTTTTCAACCAATTTATATGCACTGGAGCATTTGCATTTAGTTCAAATTTGAATTATGCACATAAAATGCATTGAAAACTCAGTTAATGCATAAAAATTTCCAAACGAACCCCGAAAAATCACGAAAAATCAGACAACACTCATGTTGTTCTATGTTGACACGAGAAAAAAAATTGATAGCAATAAGAGGCAATGGATATCGTTTCGTCCACAAAGGTGGGACATTCCCTACCGAAAACCATTATGGTTGTTGTGAGAAGCTCCGGTTTGTGAGAAGCGTATACCCAAACCTACCCCAAATGGGATAACATTTGTACCACGACATGTTGATGCCGCTCCATGATAGCATGCCAAGTTTCATGAATTTCAGACGAGTTTTGGATTTACTAGAACTTAGAAACCAGGCATCTCAATGTTTTGCCGGCAATCAACGGTGCCCCGGTGTTTGAATTTCATTCCCATTTCTTGCAGGGGACCTAACCATGCACCCAAGGACGCATATTTAATTTTTCAACCAATTTATATGCACTGGAGCATGTGCATGTAGTTCAAATTTGAATTATGCACATAAAATGCATCGAAAACTCAGTTAATGCATAAATATTTCCAAACGAACCCCAAAAAATCACACAACACTCATGTTGTTCTATGTTGAAACGAGAAAAAAATTTGAAAGCAATAAGAGGCAATTGATATCGTTTCGTCCCCAAAGGTGGGATGTTCCCTACCCAAAACCATCATGCTTGTTGTGAGAAGCTCCCATTTGTGAGAAGCTTATACCCAAACCTGCCCCAAATGGGACAAAATTTGTACCACGGAATGTTCATGCCGCTCCATGATAGCATGCCAAGTTTCATGAATTTCAGACGAGTTTTGGTTTACTAGAATTTAAAAACCAGGCATCTCAATGTTTTGCCGGCAATAACCGGTGCCCCGGTGTTTGAAATTCACTCCCATTTCTTGCATGGGACCTAAGCATGCACCCAAGCACACAGATTTGATTTTTCAACCAATTTATATGCACTAGAGCATGTGCATGTAGTTCAAATTTGAATTGTTCACCTGAAATGGCTAGAAAACCAATTTAATGTATAAAATGTTCAAACGAATCCTGAATAATTCTAGTTATTTTACGACACACATATAGTTGCATGTTCACTCCAGATAAAAGGTCTAGCAATTCAAACACCGTCCATTGCTGCTGTGACCCCATTATGTAATTCAAATCATGATGAAAAATCAAGTAGATCGCACACAGTTTATTATCAGCAACCGTGTGAGATGTAGTACAAAATATCTTGGAGCACAGTTGGTGTAGTACGCCTATGGCTTACGTGAGAAGGTGCGTCGGCTACAGTCCACATCCTGCGTCTCAAGCACACTAGCTCGCTCCGCAAATATCATTTCACTGTTCAATCATCGCCGGTGAAAGATGGGCACGTGGACTCGCATCGTGAGGGCAACTTTGGTGGCCCTCTCAGGCGAGAGCGCGGCCGTAGCCGCCATGTGCGTGCTAACAATGTGCATGAGCGCGGCCGCAATTTGTGACCAGGCGGCAAAGGCAGCCCAAACGGCCGCAATTGCTTCTCAGGTGGCAGCATCAACATCTGCCTCAGGGATAGCAACTGGCGAGAGCGGCACAGCAGCTGTCCATTCCGCAACGGTTGCCTTTGCCCTGATGGAGGCCGCCCACGACCATGTCGAGGCTGCCCACGCCCAGCTCCTGGCGGTCATCGCACAAATCGAACAAAGCTTCTCCGACAACGGTCGGTAACCCACGGCCGAAGAGCTGGCAATCACCAAGAGCGTTCGAGCAGCCGTCCGTTCCTCCGCCGCATAGCTTGCGATGACGGAGCCCGTCCAAGCACAGATCGCGTCCGCCCACGCCCAGCTCGTGGCGGCCTTTTCCAAAGAGATGGCGGACGCGGATGGCAAGATTCTTGCCGAGTATGGTGTGATGGATGCCATGGAGCCCCTTCCCTAGGAAACCGTCGGGCGTGAGCTGGACATGGAGGCGGCAGCGGAGATCGACGAGCACCAGCCGTAGTAGTACTCTATGTTTTGTTTAATTAAGAGCACCGATCTTTAATTTGTTTGAGTAATGTTTAGGTCAGCTAGCTCTGTTTAATTGCTGAACTTGCTCGATTAAGAAGTGTGGGTGTGCTGTAGTCTCCTTTGTGTACCCAAATTATGCGATGACATTGGTGACCACTGTAACCATGGAAATTCGAACCAAAACTTTTGACGTTCAAACTCATCACACACGGGTTAAGCTATCTGAATCGTTTGTGATGTCCACATATCGTACACAGTTTTGAATAAGGGACCGTGTCTGATGAAACTTGGTGCGCCAGTTTTTTGGCTGAAGCGATTCCAAATTTTCGGCTTCCGCGGAAATATCTACCTCCCTGCCCCCCCTACTAAAAGCCACATTTCCCCTCTTTCCGCCTTCCTTTCCAAGTTGAAACCTTCACTCCTTGCTTGGAGCGCCGCCGCCTCCTCGCCGGCGACCCTCCTTCACGTTGCTCGGCCTCCTCTATCCAGGCAGGTAATCCACATCCAACCCCCATCCTCCTCCTCCTTCCACATCCCACATGCCCCGAACGCCGGTGCGAGCTCAACACCTTCCACCCAAATCACCGACCCCTCCACCAAATAAGCGCCGGCCTAAGCCATGGTGCACACAGTATAGCCAGGACCTCAAGAAGCATTTGGCAGCGGAGAAGCAAATCGCGGCCGCACGCACGGATGAGGTCGCGATGGCTGCCATTCGTGCTGGCCCCCAGATCTTGGAGGAGCACCTTGCCAATTGCTAGCTACGCCGGTTAAGCATGCTCGGTTTACCCGTTGCGTGTGCTGCTCCTGCCTTTCCTTCACAAAATCTAGTGAATTGTGCTATCTAATTTCACCATGCAATCTGTTGCTCTAGTGTATATGTTCTATATGTCGTGTAGTGTGGTGCTCACTTATTAACTATTTTGTTAATTAGTTGTCGTCTTCAGTTAACAGTTTGGTTCAATTCTGCAAATGTGATGTTCAATTCTTCAGGCTGCAATTTTGTATTGTCTTCCATGTGAGAAATAAATCGAATTTATCTTTACAAAATTGTGGGTGCATTCTGTTATTGTATACCATGTGAGGAATAAATTGAATTTTGCTATAGTAAATACATGAGAGCAAATACAATTGCTACAATTGGCTGTAGTTAACTGTTTGGTTAACTCTCTGATCTTCTATTAGGAGTATGTTATATTGTGCAATGTGGTGCTTAGTTAATGTTTGGTTCATTTGTTGTGGTGTTTAGTTAACTGCTTGGTTCAACGTTATATTGTGCAATTTGGTCCTCAGTTAAGCTTTGGTTCATTTGTCGTGGTGTTTAGTTAACTGCTTGGTTCAATTATGCAATGCGATGTCCAATTGTCATGGGTAGAATTTTGTATTGTTGTGCATGTGAGGAATAAATCAAATTTGACTGCAGTTAATACATGAGAAACATATAAAAGTGCTATATTTCCTAGTTCTTAATCATGCTTGGTTTCGGTAAATGGGTTTTCCGTGTGGCTTCAATTAATCTGATGAATCTGCAATGTGCTTATTTTTCATCAACATATTTTACTGATAGCATGCGAACCCTTACTTAACCTGATGACTAACTACCTTATATGTGTTGCAGGGAAATAACGGGAAGCACTGAGGTTTACAATCGAGGTTAGCACGTGCATGGTCTGTTGTCTAATAGCACATTATTGTGCAATTGCAGGAACCATTCTAATATTTTGGTTTTTAACAATTTGGTCTTGCACATGTAGGTCCTGCTGTCAGAGGTTTTGACCCACTGTTCGACCCTTTTTGCATATGGGGAAATGAGTTGTCCATGAATATCAATCAAATCAAGAAACTCGAGAAGATTGTTAGGAAAAGAAATTAGCGACAAAAAACAACAAGATCTTTGTCTGCACAATGAAGAAGACATCATTTCACTACAAGATGGTACTAACTATTATACCTTGCCTTTTTTTATTCCTTTGCCCCATTTTCAATATAGAGAGATATTTATGCACTTCCTTGTTTTCAGGCTTTTCCAAAGCAGTTCACTGATGATTACCTCTCAAACTACCTCTATGGTCAGGAGGCGAGGAAGGTTTTCATACAACACCCATGGTTCAATATTGAAGTGTTCCTAAAGAGGTCGAAGGACGGACGGTCAATCATCCACATGCACTGGCCTAAAGTTGCAAAGACCTTCAACATGAATGAAGGCTCAATATTCGCCTTCCGCTTCAGCAGTTTTCCAGATGAGATGCATCTGTCTATATACCGCCTATGATGCTAATTTCAAAGATTCTACATGTTGCATGTGGAACTTGCTTCTTTAGTGCTTGATTGTGTAATGGGGTAGCTGAGTGCTGAAGCTATATCATGTTGTACTCGGATGTATTTGAATTATGAAATTATGCTTCCTTAATATGGAAATGAAAAATATTGTGTGCTTAATATGCATGTCAATTTTTTAATAAATGGATTATTAATAATAGGGCAATTAGCATGCTAATGGTGAATTAGCCTGCTAATTGGGTTTTTATATTGCAAACGGTTGCTGAAAAAATACCATGGGCGATGACCTCAAGCAACACACACAGTTTCTAGGAATAAACCATGTTGGATCAATGAACAATCACACACGACTTTCTCTTGAAAACTGTTTGAGTTAGGCCACCTTGCGCAAATGTTTACCACATAAAAACTGTGTGTCATGGACAGCCTTTGCCACACAGTTTCTTCTACGGACCGTGTGTGCTACATTCAATAACGCAAACGATTTAACGTGAAAAATTGTGTGTGATGTACCTGTGAACGGAAACGTTTTCCTTGGAGCGACTGTGTGGGATGTGCATACGAACGGAAACTTTTAGCGGGGACTGATTGTATGGGATGTACTTGCGACCGGAAATAGTTTCGCCGTATAATTGTATTTTTTTAGCTCTACTATATGTATTTCCGTATTTGAGTGCTCGCCGGTCGCACACGACCTCATTTTGCCGAACGTGTGTGCCAGGAGGGCATATCCCCGACGGTTTCTGGGTCGTGTGGGAAGGACCCCCCGTATCGCCCACACTCACTTGGCGACGGTTCCAAATGCCGTCGCGGAAAGGGGTAAAAACCCGTTTGTTTAGGACCGACGCGCACCAGTGGTATGAATCGTGAAAAACCTATGATAGATGAAATTCTTTTCAATAGTGACTATGCTTTGAGACATTTTCCTGGGGACAATAAAATCTTTGATGACAATCTTAAAAAGGAAGTTCTCGTTTTAGATATTATCCAACAAGTTTTCAATAATGTTAATCAACATTACTCTTGGATTGTTGCAGGAAATTAAAGGGATTATGATGAAAACCAACTAAGGAATGCTAAAGTCTCCATGGATAATATGTTTTATGTTGTGTTTACAAAACCCCATGATGAAAGTACCTCTAAGGAAATTAAGAAGACGAAAGATGACAAAACTTAGATCCTTGCTTTATGCCTAGGTAAGGGCGTAAAACTATAGCGCTTGTTGGGAGGCAACCCAATGAATAAATTTTATTTTTGCTTTCTATTCTTGAGTGTTTGAACAATTATGCTACTATTATTATTGTGTTTTTTTGTTTTAATTAGTTTTTGTGCCAAGTAGAACCGATAGGATCTTCTTGGGTGATAGTTGTTTGATCTTGTTGAAAAAGAGAGAAACTTTGCGCTCACGAAAACAATTCTCATTTTTTATCAGAAAGAGATTTTTCCCTGATTCTTTTTGCAGAAGATTAATATACAAATTACCCAGGTCGTCCTAGTTTTTCAGAATTTTTGGAGTTCCAGAAGTTTTCAAAAAAGACAGATTGCTACAGACTGTTCTGTTTTCACAGATTCTGTTTTCTTTGTGTTGTGTGCTTATTTTGATGGCTCTATGGTTTTCATTGATGATTTTTTGCCATAGAGAAGTTAGAATATAGTAGATATAATACAGAAACAAAATATGAATTGGTTTGATACAGTACTTATAGTAGTGGTTTGCTTTCTTATACTAACAGATCTCACGAAGGTTTTGTTGAGTTTTGTGTGATTGATGTTATCAAGTTTTGGGTTATCTTACGATGGATGAAGGAAGGATAGAAGAGCCTAGGCTTGGGGATGACCCGGCATCCCAAGCTATTATCCAAAAATGAGCAACCAACTAAGCTTAGGGATACCCTCGAGTGGCATCCCCGCTTTCTTCCAGCGACCATCGGTATTTTACTCGAAGCTATATTTTTATTCGTCACACGATATGTGTTTTGCTTCGAGCATCTTGTATGATATGAGTCTTTGCTTGTTTAATTTTGTGTTTCATGTCATCAATCCTTGCCGGACACACCTATTTGAGAGAGCCAAAATTATGTCATGACTTGTTAGAATTGCTCTCTATGCTTCACTTAAATTTTTATGAGCTATGGACTTGCTCTAGTGCTTCACTTATATCTTTTTGAGCATGGTGTGCTTAGTATTTTTGAAGAAATGCTCTCTTGCTTCACTTAGATTTATTTGAGAGTTAGTAAAATTTTCAAGAAATTCTCTCTTGCTTCACTTAAATTATTTTGAGAGAAAGATATTTAATTTTGCTCATGATCTTCACTTATATTTGTTTGAGCTTATGAAAATCAACACATGAAAATTAGTCCCAAAGTGATAGATATCCAAGAAGGATATAATAAAAACTTTCATGAAGATCATTGGACAAAATAAACTTGATTCTTAGTAATAGTTTTGAGATATGATGATGTGATATGTGAGTTATGTTGATGAGTAATTATGCTTTAGTAAGAATATTTGTGTTAAGGTTTGTGATTCTCTATGCAAGTACGAAAGTCAATAGTCATGCAATGAAATTATATCCTACTTGTGGTGCATTATTCGGTGTTAATTATGCTTAATTCTTGCTTATGAGATTATCCGTTTCTTGGTTGGTCGCTTCTCAATCTTTTTGCTAGCCTTCATTTTGCACTAAGTATGATCTCTACTTGTGCATCCAAAATCCTTTAAACCAGTTTTGCCACATGAGTCCACTATATCTACCTATATGTGGTATTCGTTTGCCATGCTAAGAAAATTTGCATGTGCCATCTCCAACTCCAATTTTCAAAATAAACTTCTCTTTTGTGTGTTTGTTTCGCTCGCGGAGCGGTGAGGGGTGGCTAATATTTTCCATGCTAGATGTGTTATTCTCGCGATGAGTGTTTATTTACTTGTCATTGCACGATAGTAAGGAAAAGGTTTTAGGGATGCCCAGTACCGAAATGCAATAATGAATTTACTTTATGTTGTCAAATAATAAATTCCTTGAAAAGTGTTGGTATGGAGGGCAGCCGTGGATACGGCTAGCCATGGAAAGTGAAAGTATGGTGGAAAAAGGAATAAACTTAATTTTTAGGTTGGGAACCGCCTATGATATATCTAGCATGGAAAGTGTTGGGAACTCTAAGTCGTTTTCGTTGGTGGGATGGATACACCTCCCAAAATGTTTTTATCTCTAAGTTTTTCGCTTTGAGCTCTGGCACCTCTACAAATCCCTACTCCCCTCTGCGAAGGGCCTTTCTTTTACTTTATGCAATTTTTATTTTGAATTTGAGTCTCCATCTCCTCTTATAAAAGAACCAACTATGAGGCAATATGATCGTACTTAACTACTGGGTGTAGCTAATATTCGAGTGTGTTTCATGAATGGATCAATGGTTGAGCATGATGGGCTAAGGATAACTTATTTTAGCGTTGATATTTTGAAAGACATGGTTGCTTGTTGATATGCTTGAGTATCTAAATTATTATGTCAAAACTAGACTATTGCTTTGAATCACATAAAAGTCCAAATGTCCATGCTATAAATAAAAGAATATGATATGACATGTTAGGCAGCATTCCACATCAAAAGTTCTATTTTTATCACTTACCTACTCGAGGACGAGTAGGAGTTAAGCTTGGGGATGCTGATACGTCTCCAACTTATCTATAATTTTTGATTGTTCCATGTTGTTATATTATCAATCTTGGATGTTTTATAATCATTTTATATCATTTTTTGGTACTAACCTATTGACATAGTGCCAAGTGCCAGTTGCTGTTTTCTACATGTTTTTTACATCACAAGAAATCAATATCAGACGGAGTCTAAATGCAACGAAACTCCACGGAGAATTTTTATGGACCAGAAGGAACATAATGGGCCCTGGCTGCGCCTGGGGGGTGCCCCGAGGGGGGCACAACCCACCAGGGCGCGCCAGGAGGCCTAGGCGTGCCCTGGTGGGTTGTGCCCACCTCGGGTGCCCCTCGGACCGCCTCTTTGCTCTATAAATACCCCAATATTCTAGAAACCCTAGAGGCATCAAAGAAATATTCGTCCAGCCGCCGCAGAGTCCAGAACCACCAGATCCAATCTAGACACCATCTCGGATGGGGTTCACCACCTCCATTGGTGCCTCTCTGATGATGCGTGAGTAGTAGTTTGTAGACCTTCGGGTCCGTAGTTAGTACCTAGATGTCTCTCTCTCCCTCTCGCTGGATTCTCAATACAATGGTCTCTTGGAGATCCATATGATGTAACTCTTTTTGCGGTGTGTTTGTTGGGATCCGATGAACTTTGAGTTTATGATCAGATCTATCTTTTTATATGCATGGAAGTTATTTTAGTTTCTTTGATCTCTTATATGCATGATTGCTTATAGCCTCGTATTTCTTCTCCGATATTTTGGTTTTGTTTGGCCAACTTGATCTATTTATCTTGCAATGGGAAGAGGTGCTTTGTAGTGGGTTTGAT
The DNA here is from genome assembly GCA_021605145.1 of Aegilops bicornis. Lineage (NCBI taxonomy): Eukaryota > Viridiplantae > Streptophyta > Magnoliopsida > Poales > Poaceae > Aegilops > Aegilops bicornis. The sequence goes on along the minus strand of CM038669.1, from coordinate 382,300,974 downwards.
CTTACGGTGCTTGATCCCAAAGGATGTAAGGGGAACCGACACATATGTATCGTTGCTACTAAGGATAAAACGATGGGGTCTATCTCTACATAAATAGATCTTGTCTACATCATGTCATCGTTCTTATTGCATTACTCTGTTTTTCCATGAACTTAATACACTAGATGCATGCTGGATAGCGGTCGATGTGTGGAGGAATAGTAGTAGATGCAGGCAGGAGTCGGTCTCCTAATCTTGGACGTGATGCCTATATAATGATCATTGCATGGATATCTTAATGATTATTTGAAGTTCTATCAATTGCCCAACAGTAATTTGTTTACCCACCGTTTCCTATTTTTCTCGAGCGAAGCCACTAGTGAAACCTACGGCCCCCGGCTCTTCTTTCTCATATATTTGCCTTTGCGATCTACTCTTTTTAAGTGCATTTATTTTCAGATCTATTAAACCAAAAATACAAAAATACCTTGCTGGGTTTTATTTCTATTTTGTTTGCGATCTATCTTTCAATCTACTACAAATTTATCTCACGTCCGTTTGCCTATCTTGAGGCGCCGTTACCCGGAAGGGATTGATAACCCATTTAACACGTCGGGTTGCGAGGATTTGTTTGTGTGTGCAGGGGCTGTTTATCTTGTGTTGCTTGGTTCTCCTACTGGTTCGATAACCTTGGTTTCATCACTGAGGGAAATACCTACCGTCGCTATGCTGTATCATCCCTTCCTCTTTGGGGAAATACCGACGTAGTTCTAGCAGACAGGAACTTTCTGGCGCCACTGCTAGGGAGTTGTGAGAGTAGCAATTAGATGATGGGTTGCGAGAGTGACAGAAGCTTAAACCCCAGTTAATACACTATTCCGTAAGGGACCGATTGGATCCAAAAGTTTAATGCTATGGTTAGAATTTATTCTTATTACTTTTCTCGTAGTTGCGGATGCTTACGGGAGGGTTAATCATAAGTAGGAGGTTTGTTTAAGTAAGAACAACACCTAAGCACCGGTCCATCCACATATCAAATTATCAAAGTAGCGAACACAAATCGAACCAACATGGTGAAAGTGACTAGATGAAATTCCCGTGTACCCTCAAGAACGCTTTGCCTATCATAAGAGACCGTTTTGGCCCGTCCTTTGCCTCAAAAGGATTGGGCTACCTTGCTGCACTTCTGTTACTACTATCGTTACTTGCTCGTTACAAATTATCTTGCTATCAAACTACTCTGCTACTTACAATTTCAGCACTTGCAGACATTACCTTACTGAAAACTACTTGTCATTTCCTTCTGCTCCTCGTTGGGTTCGACACTCTTACTTATCGAAAAGAGCTAAAATTGATCCCCTATACTTGTGGGTCATCAAGGCTATTTTCTGGCGCCATTTCCGGGGAGTGAAGCGCCTTTGGTAAAGAAACATTTGTATAGTGTGCTGAAATTTATTTGGTAAGGAAACATTTATATAGTGTGCTAAAATTTATTGTCACTTGTTACTATGGAAAAAAAATCCTTTGAGAGGTTTGTTCAGGGTATCTTCACCTTGACCGCAACCACAATTAGCTACCCCTCAATCTACTGCACCTACTTAAAATATTGAATATGAAATTCCTTTGGGTATGATAGAACAACTGCTAGCTAATTCGTATGCAACAGATGGAACCGAACATCCTGATATGCACTTGATGTATGTAGAACAAATTTGTGGATTTTTCAAGCTTGCAGGTTTACCCAGGGATGAAGTTATGAAAAAGGTTTTCCCTTTATCTTTGAAGGGAAAAGCATTGGCATGGTATAGGCTATGCGATGATATTGGATCTTGGAATTGGAATCGATTGGAATTGGAGTTCCACCAAAAAAATTATCCTATGCATCTAGTTCATCGTGATCGGGATTATATTTATAATTTTTGGCCTCGTGAAGGAGAAATTATCGCTCTAGCTTGGGTGAGGCTTAAGTCAATGTTATATTCATTCCCCAATCATGAGCTCTCAAGAGAAATTATTATCCAGAATTTTTATGCTCGACTTTCTCGTAATGATCAAACCATGCTTGATACTTCTTGTGCTGGTTCCTTTATGAAGAAGACTATTGACTTCCGGTGGGATCTTTTGGAAAGAATTAAACGCAACTCTAAAGATTGGGAACTTGACGAAGGTAAAGAGTCAAGTATTAAGCTTAAGTATGATTGTGTGAAATCTTTTATGGATACTGATGCTTTTCAAAAGTTCAGCACTAAATATGGACTTGACTCTGAGATAGTAGCTTCCTTCTGTGAATCATTTTCTACTCATGTTGATCTCCCTAAAGAGAAGTGGTTTAAATACCACCCACCTACTAAATAAGAAATTAAATAACCGGTGCTAGTTAAAGAAGAAACTATTATTTACAATGTTGATCCAGTTGTTCCTTATGCTTATATTGAAAAACCACCTTTCCCTGTTAGGATAAAGGAACATGCCAAAGTTTCAACTGTGGTTAACAAAAGCTATATTAGAACACCTAAACCTGATGAACAAATCAAAGTAGAACCTAATATTGCTATGGTTAAAGATCTCTTGGAAGAAGATATGGCTGGGCATGTTATTTACTTCTATGAAGAAGCTGCTAGAATTGCCAAACCAGATAAAAAGGATAAACATAGACCTGTTGTTGGCATGCCCGTCATCTTAGTTAAAATAGAAGATCATTGTTATTATCAAGAAATTATGAATGACATAGCACCCGTGGAAATAGAAGACATAGATGTTACTATTAAACTTGCTAATAGAGACACTATATCACCAATTGGGATTATTAGAGATGAAGTCTTGTGTGGGAAAATAAAATACCTTAATGATTTTCTTGTTCTTGGTTCCCACAAGATGACTTTTGTCCCATTATCTTTGGTAGACCATTCTTGAACACCGTTAATGCTAAAATAGATTGTGAGAAACAAACTGTCGGTGTTAGCTTTGGTGATGAGTCTCATGAGTTTAATTTTTCCAAGTTTAGTAGAAAGCTTCATGAAAAATAAATGCCTAGTAAAGATGAATTAGTTGGTCTTGCTTCTATTGTTGTGCCTCCTACTGATCCACTAGAACAATATTTGCTGGACCATGAAAATGATTTACATATGCATGAAAGAAATGAAATAGATAAAATTTTCTTTGAACAACGTCCTCTACTTAAACAAAATTTGCCTATTGAAATTCTAGGAGGTCCTCCTCTACCTAAAGGTGATCCTGTGTTTGAATTAAAACAATTGCCAGACACTTTGAAATATGCTTATCTTGATGAAAAGAAGATATATCCTATTATTATTAGTGCTAACCTTTCAGAACATGAAGAGGAAAGATTACTGAAAGTTCTAAGGAAGCACCGAGCTGCTATTGGATATACTCTTGATGTCTTAAAGGGCATTAGTCCCACTCTATGTCAGCACAAAATTAATATGGAACTTGATTCTAAACCCTTTGTTGATCATCAACGCTGGTTAAATCCGAAGATGAAATAAGTGGTAAGAAGGAAATATTAGAACTTCTAGAAGTAGGTATAATATATCCTATAGCTGATAGTAGATGGGTAAGTCCTGTTCATTGTGTCCCTAAGAAAGGAGGTATAACTGTTTTTCCTAATGATAACAATGAACTTATTCCACAAAGAATTGTTACAGGCTATAGAATGGTAATTGATTTTAGAAAATTAAACAAAGCAACTAGAAAAGATCATTACCCTCTGCCTTTTATTGATCAAATGCTCAAAAGGTTATCTAAGCACACACATTTTTTCTTCCTTGATGGATATTCTGGTTTTTCACCAATACCTGTTTCTCAACCTGATCAAGAAAAGACCACTTTTAGTTGTCCCTTTGGAACCTATGCTTATAGACATATGCCTTTTGGTTTATGTAATGCACCTACTACCTTTCAAATATGTATGACTGCTATATTCTCTGACTTTTGTGAAAACACTGTTGAGGTTTTCATGGACGATTTCTCTGTTTATGGGAAGTCTTTTGATGATTGTTTAAGCAATCTTGATCGAGTTTTGCAGAGATGTGAACAAACAAATCTTGTCTTGAATTGGGAGGAGTGCCACTTTGTGGTTAATGAAGGCATTGTCTTGGGTCATAAAATTTCTAAAAGAGGTATTGAAGTGGACAAAGCTAAGGTTGATGCAATTGATAAAATGCCATGTCCTAAAGATATAAAAGGTATTCGTTGTTTCTTAGGTCATGCTGTTTTCTATAGGAGATTTATCAAAGACTTCCCTAAAATTTCTAGGCCTCTTACGAGTCTTTTGCAAAAGGACATTCCTTTTGTTTTTGATGATGATTGTTTAGAAGCCTTTGAAACGCTCAAGAAAGCCTTAATTTCTGCACCTATTATGCAACCACCTGATCGGAACTTGCCTTTTGAAATTATGTGTGATGCTAGTGATTATGTTGTTGGTGCTGTTCTAGGACAAAGACTGATAAGAAATTGAATGTTATTCATTATGCCAGTAAAACTCTAGACAATGCTCAACGAAATTATGCTAGTACTGAAAAGGAATTCTTAGTAGTGGTGTCTGCTTGTGATAAATTTAGACCTTATATTGTTGATTCCAAAGTAATTGTTCACACCGACCATGCTGCTATTAAATATCTTATGGAAAAGAAAGATGCTAAACCTAGACTTATTCGATGGGTTCTCTTGTTACAAGAATTTGGTTTACGTATCATTGATAGAGTAGGAGCTGAGAACCCCGTAGCTGATAATTTATCTAGGCTTGAAAATGTGCCTGATGACCCACTACCTATTGATGATAGTTTTCCTGATGAGCAGTTAGATGCAATAAATGTTGCTCACAATACTCCTTGGTATGCTGACTATACTAATTACATTGTTGCTAAATATTTACCACCTAGCTTTACTTACCAACAAAAGAAAAAATTCTTCTATGATTTAAGACATTACTTTTGGGATGACCCACATCTGTATAAAGAAGGAGTAGATGGTATTATTAGACGTTGTGTACCTGAGCATGAACAGGGACAAATCCTATGGAAATGTCACTCCGAAGCTTATGGAGGGCACCATGCTGGAGATAGAACTGCTCACAAGGTATTGCAATCTGGATTTTATTGGACTACTCTCTTCAAGTATGCCCATAAGTTCGTCTTATCTTGTGATGAATGTCAAAGAATAGGTAATATCGGTAAGCGTCAAGAAATGCCTATGAACTATTCACTTGCTGTTGAACCATTTGATGTTTGGGGATTTGATTACATGGGACCTTTTCCTTCCTCTAATGGTTATACACATATTTTTGTTGTTGTTGATTATGTTACTAAATGGGTAGAAGCTATTCCAACCAGTAGTGCTGATCACAACACCTCTATTAAAATGCTTAAGGAAGTTATTTTCCCAAGGTTTGGAGTCCCTAGATATTTAATGACCGATGGTGGTTCACACTTTATTCAAGGTGCTTTCCGTAAGATGCTTGCCAAGTATGATGTTAACCATAAAATTGCATCACCTTATCATCCTCAGTCTAGTGGTCAAGTTGAACTTAGCAATAGAGAAATAAAAATAATTTTGCAAAAGACTGTCAACAGGTCTAGGAAGAATTGGTCTAAGGAATTAGATGATGCATTTTGGGCTTATAGAACAACATATAAAAATCCTATGGGTATGTCTCCTTATAAAATGGTTTATGGAAAAGCTTGTCATTTGCCTCTTGAGTTAGAACATAAAGCATATTGGCCCATCAAAGAGCTCAACTATGATTTCAAACTTGCTGGTGAAAAGAAGTTATTTAATATTAGTTCATTAGATGAATGGAGAACCCAAGCTTATGAAAATGCAAAATTATTTCAAAGAAAAAGTTAAAAGATGGCATGACAAAAGAATCCAAAAGCGTGAGTTTAAAGTCGGAGAATATGTTCTTTTGTACAACTCTCGTTTCACATTCTTTGCAGGAAAACTCCTCTCAAAATGGGAAGGCCCCTATGCTATCGAGGAGGTTTATCGGTCTAGAGCCATCAAAATAAATAATGCCAAAGGTACTAACCCGAAGGTTGTCAATGGGCAACGAACAAAACATTATATCTCAGGTACGCCCATTCATGTTGAAAGTAATATTATCCAAACTTTGACACCGGAAGAACACATAAAAGAGTCCTTCCGGAACACTTCAGAATCGTGAAAATAAGGAGGTATGTGATACGGTAAGTAAACGGACTCCAAAAAATCCGCAAAAATATTTTTTGTCAATTTTGGAATATTTAGAAAATTAGGAAAGTAAGAAACTTCCAGGAAGCGCACCCTGGTAGGCACAAGACACCAGGGCGCGCCAGGCTTGCCTAGCGCGCCCAGGTGGCTTGTGCCCACCTGGGACACATTCCGGACTCCGTTTTTCTACAACTTGCTTCTTTCCCAAGATAAAGAATCTATATATACTTCTCGAACCTGTTAACCACCGTATCGCGAAGAAATCTTCTGTTCTCTTTTCTTGCTGTTTTCTGTCAGATCCCATCTACCATGGCCGCTTCAAGCTCCTCCAAGGACAAGTTCTTTAAGAACGTCATCAACCCATATCTGCGGGAGGTGGTGCAGCACCCTCAAACCATCCAGATGCATGAGGGGGTGCTGCACATCCGCGATGTGCAAGGACCCAAGGGGACAGGAATTGTGGAGGCCAGGCTTGAAGCTATGGAGCAGGAAGTCTTCCGATGCAAGGGGATGGTGGAGCATGGACTCAATGCCAATCACCTCATGATCACAGACCTCTCCTGTGATCTCAAGGTGGATGGCAAGCCCATGAAGGACATCGTCTTCACCCTCAACAAGCAAATCAACTTTCTCCAAAACCAAGTCTTTGAATACGAGGCGAGGTTTAATGGTATGAGTTTGGCTGCTAGTTGCAGGACTCGTGAGACTAACTCCTCCTCTTATGATGGTGGACCACTGCCATGGAAATCCGAGGACAAGATCTCTTCATCACCACCTTCTTATTCATCACCAAAGGAGAATTGAGTATTGGGTATGGGCACTCCCCTTGGCTTCAGCCAAGCTTGGGGGAGGTGCCCCGTAATCGTATCATCCCACTATCTTTTTACCTTTACTCATTTTAGTTTGATCTTTTGCTTTAGTTGAATAAAAGTTTAGTTCGATCCTTTCTTCTTTGAGAGTTTGCTTAGTTATTTATCTGTCGGTGTACTAGAGTAGGGGTACCCTAGTATCCCGTACTGCACCTGACGATTCAAGACACCCGCAGTGGTTTGCCTCGTCACCACCAAGGTCCTCCGTGGCTCCTTTGGAGCCATTCAAGAACAAAGTATTTGATTAAGAAGACAAGGCCCCGCAAGAGGAGCTTGTCGGGAAGGCCACTCAAGGCATGCAGAAGACAAGGCCCGGCAAGAGGAGCTTGCCGGAAGGCTCGAGCGCCGACAAGCCTCCGGACGCGACAAGGATTCGGCCGCGGCAAGGCGCTTGCCGCGGCAAGCAACCTCTCTCCATCTCCGCTCCAGCTCATCCAGCAACGTGTCACCATGGGACCATTCCATGCACGCGTGTCGAGAGGCTGTGCAACCAGCGGAGAGCAGCGATAAGCGGCGGTGACAAGCTTGCCATCGTGGCGAGCGGTGGCGCACCTGACGGTCTCTTTGTAATCGTTTCGGCGACATCGACGGGCATTTATTGCTTTTGTCCCTTGCCGTCGAGTTAGGTATTTTGCACCGCATACATCGCTCGAGCAGGTGTACCAACTCCTGTTTTACATTTGTACCCTCGCCTATGTTGCCAATCGCCGGAGACCCCTTGAGCATATAAAAGGAGGCCCATGCGCAACGAGGGGGGTTCGAAGTTTCGTTCATTCGACTCATTAGAGACCAGATACGCCACGCTTAGGTTTTGTAGCTCGCATAGCTCCCTAGCAAGAAAACAATATATCAAACAATCAGCAGTAGGAGTTTTATCTCTCCCCAGAGCTCCGGCTGGGTAAACTGCTCGTGTGCCTCGCCTCGATCCGCTCTTCAGGCGATCTCCGCCCTCCGAACCACAAAGCGGCCTGGTCCACCGCCCCATAGGTGTTCGTGGGTACGATCAGCCTCCCGACATCTTTGGCGCGCCGGTAGGGCGTCGAGGCCGTGTGAATCTGATCCGACGCTCACACGAAAGCAGCGTCCTCAACATGCCACCGAAGAAGAAGGCTTCGACGGCAGAAGAGCCGTCCGCGTCGTTCCACCTTCCCGCAAAGCAACGGGTGGTGGGGCAGACGCTGGCGGAGGAACGGGCGCCGACGAAGGTGTTCGCGACGTTACCAAGTCCAAGGACAAGGCCCCGCAAACTCGGCGTTCGCGCATCCCCCGCGCCCATCTCAGGAGACGCGGGACCAACAACGTCATGGCGTTCACAATGCCATACGTTCATTGGATCGAGACCCTCAAGGCCAGCATGCACGCCAACATGCTGGCACGAGTGAGATACGGTCGCCCGGACGGGGTGCTGCTCCTTCTAACTTAGTTAGAAGTCCGAGCATATCCCGCTCCTCGCACCGTTCGCCAATGCCACCCACTACTCCAGCAGAAGCTCTGGCGAGGGCTCAGCTGCTCCTCGACTACCCTCCAACGGCCGACAAGGTCGACGAGTGGAGGGCCACTATCCAGAGCCTCATCGGCTTTGCCAACGGCGACGCTCCGCGGCAACCAACGCCATCATTGCCGCGGCAAGACGACAAGGCACGAGCCGGTGGCGACGAGACTGTCGGAGGTGGAACCACCGTGCGCTCTCCGCCACGAAGGCCAAGATCGCCGACTCACCGGATCCACCTCGACAGCCACTCCACCGCGTCATCGGATCCGTGAGCTCACCGCGATCAGCGCCAAGTTCTTCATGAGCGACAACAAGAGGACGCTCGAACTCGCATCGAGCGCCGGAGAGAAGCGCGACGTCAGTCCGACAAGCGCTGGGCCTTCTGTTGACAAGCGCGCCACGGAGGAGCCAGCGACTTGCCGTGACGCGGTAGGTTGCCCTGCGTTCACTCATGAGCTGCGGCAAGTCCAAAGGGCCCAGCCGGAAAAACTTCAAACCAGACGTGCCGGAGAAGTATGATGGCCGGACGCATCCGTCGGAGTTCCTCAGCATCTACACCATCGCGGTGCAGGCTGCGGGGGGACGGGACGACAAGATCCTCGCCAACTACTTCCCGCTCGTGCTCAAGGCTCATGCACTTGCCGGACAGCTCCATATCCTCTTGGGCAGATCTGTGCCATCAGTTTGTTGGCGCCTTCACAGGTGGCCACAAACCTCATGGCCAAGAGAGTGACCTTCATCTGCCGCCTGTAAGGAAGGAGAGTCCTCGCAAGTTCATTCGGAGATTCAGCCGTGTGCACTACAATATCTCGGATGTCCACCCCGCCAAGGTGATCGCTGCGTTTCATCAGAATGTGCGGAACCGCAGGATGAGGGAGGAGATGGCGATGTGCAAAGTCAAGGACGTCAGTGAGCTGTACGCCTTGGCCGACAAGTGTGCACGCGCTGAGGAAGGGAGGAGACTCCCAGGAGAGAATGCGGAAGCAGGATCTGACAGTGAGGAGGCCGCCCCGGCAAAGAAGGGCCGACGGCGAGGCAACAGGAAGAAGAAAGGTAGAGAAGTGCTAGCTGTTGAGCAGTCCGGCAACAGAGGTGGCGACAAGAACGCCAAGGCTGGTGGCTCCGGCAAGGAGGTTGCCGCTGACGCCAACCACCCGGTCGGTGGCGGCCGCCGACAAGCGGGGCAGCTCGAGGCAAGCGATCTTGCAAGATCCACCGCACCATGGGCCACGACCTCCAGAGCTGCAAGAAGGTCGAGCAGCTTGTTGAACAGCAGAGAGCTGAGTACGAGCGGCGCGACAAAGAGAAGGCCCAGAAGGTGCCGGGGAGCAAGCAAGAAACGCCCCGGGGAGGACGCCATGCAAGGCCAAGCAACGGCAAGGAGACAGACCTCCCGCGGCGCGATAAGGATGAAGATGATGACGACGACGAAGATATGGAAGACGCAGCGACGCCGATGAGCAGGAGTTTCGAAGCCACAGAGGTCCTCTGCGTTGACGGAGGTGCTTCTCGCATACCTCCCACCGCCAACTCAAGCAATGGATGCGGAGGTCAATGCAGCGGAACCATCCGTAGAGTCACGCAAGCCTCCGAAGTGGTCCCGCACGCCTATCATTTTTGATATTGAGGACCACCGATCGCATAATCGCGGTCGGGTGCTTGCCGATGTTGGTCTCACCAACCATCCGCAACCTCAAGGTCACCAAAATGCTAGTTGACGGCGGGCCGGCTTGAATCTGTTCTCCTCCGCGGTGCTCCAGTTGCTTCAAATCCTTGACAGCGTTCTCGAAGAGACTGGCACCTTCCAAGGAATCAATCCTGGATGGAGCAAGCCAATGGGGAAGATTACGTTGCCGGTAACATTTGGCAGCGAGCTGAACTTTAGGATCGAGAGGGTCACATTCGACGTTGCCGATTTCCCATTGCCTTACAATGGGATACTTGGCCGCCCAAAGACTCGCCAAGTTCATGGCAGCCTCTCACTACGCCTACAACTTACTCAAGATGCCAGGCCCGATAAGCGTCATCTCTATCCATGGCGACAAGAAGGATGCCCTTATCTGTGCCGACAAGATCTACCGGGATGCAGCAGCCGCGACAGATTGCCAAACACTTGCCGCTGAAGCTCCCGGGGGGAAGAAGACAAAGTCCAAGTCCGGCAAGAGCTCTGATGCTTACTCCAGCAAGCGCACCTCTTCGGAGTGCTGCGCTACCGTCGAGGACGCACCATCGAGCTCCACCGGCAAGTGCAAGAAGATGGTGGCTCCGCCAAAGACCAAGAAGGTGCCCGCCAAGGAGGACGGCACTGGTGGTACCTTTACCATCAGTGCCTCTCTCGACCCTAAATAGGAAGGCGCGATCGTTGCTTTCCTGCGGGCGAATGTCGACGTGTTTGCATGGCAACCGCCTGACATCCCCGGCGTTCCCAGGAAAGTGATTGAGCACCGCCTGGCCGTTTGTCCTCATGCGCGGCCCGTCAAGCAAAAAGTCAGGAAGCGAGCAAGGAGCGCCAAGAATTCATAGCGTAAGAGATCAAGAAACCGGAAGCAGCAGGCCTTGTCGAGGAGTGCTCCATCCTACGTGGTTGGCCAATCTCAGTAGTCGCGCCAAAGCAAATGGAAAATGGAGACTTTGTATTGACTTCACGGATGTTAATAAAGCTTGTCCCAAAGATCCATTTCCCTTTCCGCGCATTGACCAGATTGTTGACTCCACGGCTGGATGTGATTTGCTTTCGTTTCTTGATGCATACTCAGGATACCATCAGATCTTCATGGCTGAAGAAGATGAGGAGAAGACCGCATTCATGACACGATGTGGCACATACTGTTTCATATGGATGCCTTTCGGTTTGAAGAATGCTGGTTCAACATTTGCAAGGGTAGTCCATGACGCTTTTGAGCCGCAAATGCACAGAAATGTAGAAGCCTACATGGACGACATAGTGGTCAAAAGCAAGGACAAAGCAACTCTGGTTCAAGATTTGAACGAGACCTTTGCAAATCTGTGCAAGATCAACCTCAAGCTCAACCCCGAGAAGTGCGTGTTTGGAGTCCCTTCCGGCAAGCTTCTCGGGTTCTTCGTGTCTCAACGAGGGATTGAAGCTAATCCCGACAAGATCAAGGCCATTGAGCAGATTGAAGCACCAAAGCGCGTCAAGGATGTACGAAGACTTGCCGGGTGCGTAGCTGCTCTCAGCAGGTTTATTTCTAGGTCTGCTGAACGCGCCCTGCCGTTTTTCAAGATTTTGAAAAAGGAAGGTCCAATGAAATGGACTCCCGAAGCGGAGGCTGCGCTGCAGGACTTGAAGAGATACCTGTCCTCCACTCCAACACTTGTCGCACCTAAACCACAAGAGAAGTTCCTGCTATATATAGCGGCAACCAATCAAGTGGTTAGTGCTGCGTTAGTAGCGGAGAGGGAGGCGGACGACGAGCCAGCAACCACGGCAAGCACATCCAGCGACAAGTAGGGGGCTTCGCCGACAAGCTCTAGTCCCGACAAGAACGAATCCGCGCAGACACATGACCAGATGCAGAAAAGGATGGTGCAGCCCCCAGTCTACTTTGTCAGTTCCCTCCTGCAGGGGGCTAGGTCAAGGTACTCTGGTGTGCAGAAATTGCTTTTCGGCCTCCTCATGGCCTCGAGAAAGCTGCGCCATTACTTCCAAGCACATGAGATCACAATTGTCACTCGCTTTCAATGAAGAGGATACCGCAGAATCCGTAGCAACGGGCAGAATTGTCGAGTGGGCATTGGAACCGCCAAGCTTTGGTCTCAAGTTTGAAAGCACATCAACTATCCAAAGCGGGCGTTGGCAGAATTCATAGCAGAATGGACGCCAACGCCAGATGAAGAGATTCCGGAGACGAGCATTCCCGTCAAAGAAGCAAGCAAAGAGTGGCTGATGTACTTTGATGGTGCCTTCTCGCTGCAAGGCGCCGGTGCCAGCGTGCTGCTTATCGCACCCACCGGAGAGCACCTCAAGTACGTAGTCCAGATGCACTTTCCCAAGGAGCAAGCAACAAACAATACTGCAGAGTAGGAAGGTTTGCTTGCCGGTCTTAGGATCGCAGTGGACCTTGGGATCAAAAAGCTTATTGTCAGGGGTGACTCGCAACTTGTCGTCCGCCAAGTGAACAAAGATTACCAGAGTCCGTTGATGGAAGCCTACGTTGATGAAGTGAGGAAGCTAGAAGAGCACTTTGATAGCCTGCAAATGGAACATGTTCCAAGAGCTCAGAATGATATTGCTGACGGCCTGTCAAAGTGCACTGCACTTAAGTTGCCTGTGGAACCAGGGATTTTCGTGCTCAAGCTGACTCATCCAACCATAACACCATCAACCGGACAAAGCCAGAAGAGGAAGTTGATCTCTGGTGACTACTTTCCGGCAGAGCTTCCCGAAGCCGTCGTTGCGAAGGTCCCCAAGATCAACACCAACAGTGCTGAGGGGCAGTCTGCTCCGACAAGCCTTGGGTTTGTTTCCTTGAAGCAGACGCTTCCGACAAGTTTTGCTCCGGCAAGCTTGTCGGGGAGCATCAAGCTCCGGCAGAGCCGCAGGTGCTTGCCGTAGAAGCTGATGTTCCCGCAGCAGCAGATATGCCTTTGGTCCTTGTTGTCGAGCCGCAAGCTCCAGCATGGGCGTAGCAGATTGTCCATTTCCTTCAGACAGGAGAACTTCCCGAAGAGCAAGAAGAAGCGGAAAGAGTAGCCCGGCAGTCAAGTATGTACCAGTTTGTCGACAACACACTGCATGTAAGAAGACTCAACGGTGTGAAATTGAAGTGTATTCCTGTGGAAGATGGATGTAAGCTGTTGGCAGAGATACACGGAGGCATATGTGGTCACCACATTGGCGCAGAGCACTTGCCGCAAAGCTTTCCAAGAAGGTTTCTTCCGGCCGACAGCCTCCAGGATGCAACCGCACAAGTAACCAAGTGTGAAGCGTGCGGTTCCATTCCAAACAGATACACCAGCCAGCTCAAGCTCTCCAGACGATCCCTTTATCCCGCCATTTTCGGTCTGGGGCTCGATATCCTCGGCCCCTTCCCCGAAGCTGTCGGGGCTTTGAGTACTTGTACGCCGCCATTGACAAGTTCACAAAGTGGCCGGAAGTGGAAGCGATGAGGAAGGTGACGGCACAACAAGCAATCAAGTTCTTCGTGTCGATTGTTTGCCGCTTCGAATCCCTAACAGGATCATCACCGACAACGGCACACAATTTACGAGTCGCACCTTCATGCAAGACGTCCAAGATCTTGGCGCCAAGGTTCGCTTTACTTCCGCTGCTCACCCGAGAAGCAACGGTCAAGCGAAGAGGGCAAATCTTTGAAGTGCTGCGCGGGCTCAAGACCGTAACTTTCGATAGGCTGCACAAGTGCGGAAGAAACTGGATCGAGGAGCTGCCGGTGGTTCTTTGGTCGATCAGATGACGCCAAATCGAGCCACCGCCAGACACCTTTGCTCTAGTTTATGGAGCAGAGGCAGTTCTCCCCACGGAACTCAGATATCTGGATCGCCTCGAGTGCTCGCTTATGATGAGCTTGAGCAAGAGCAGCTGCGGCAAGATGACGCTGCTCCTTGAGGAGGATCGCCTTCAAGTCATTGTGCGAGCTGCTCGCTACTGACAAGCTTTAAGGCCGCTACCATAGCCGCAGAAAGTTAGTGCCGAAGTCTCGAGGAAGGCGACCTTGTTCTTCGGCGCCAGTCCGCCAAGAATTCAAACAAGTGGACGCCAAGTGGGAAGGCCCTTATCGGGTGAAACGAGTCACTAGGCCTCAAGGCCGCTGTCCGCTTTAAGACCGAAGATGGCATTCCGTGAGCAACTCCTGGAACATTGAGCATCTTCGTAAGTTTTACCCATAGGGCGCGGTTGCCGGGACCTGCTCCGCAACCACATTTTGTACAAGTCTTGTCGCTGTTGCATGTAATCCTTTGTAAAAAGCCGGGCGCAGAATTCGTGCATCGAAGAAGCTCATGTGTTGCGCACAACTTGTCAAATTCATGCTTTCATCATTTTATTGCATGTTTTGGCTAACACTTTGTGCAGCAACCACACCCGGTAAGCAAAATCGAGTCATTGGGCTCCATAACTTTATTTCCTCTTCTTTCTCTTTTCTTAAAGAAAGGAAGGCTCCCTCACAGCACAAGTTAACCCGGGGAAGGAGGAGATAATACTATGGACCGTAGACACCGCCGAGGAAGTTTCGCCTCATCGGGAAGCAAGAGATGTAAAAGCTAAGTTGCCAAAGTTTGAGCAATCAATTTTAAATTTTTTAAGTTATCTTCCTCGAACGATAGTACTTTGTATGGAAAACTCATGCGCAGTGATGGAACCAACTTCAAGGCTAGTCGCGCCCTTACTTTGTTTCGAGTCCGCTCAACAACTTAAGTGAGCTGCGGCTAGTCGCGACAAGGTTGCTTGTCGGAGGCGGCACTGCCAGCAGGCTGCTGACGTTCCGCACTCAGGCTCGCGGCAAAAGTGCCCGCACTGACAAGTCCCCAAATGCGTAAGGCAGAAACGTACAAAGGAAAGAATCAAGTAGAGGAAATAACATTGCATTGATCGCGTAAGATAGAGTATATTACAAAATAACTTGTCGCTGATCTAACAAAGTGTTCTAAACATGATCCGCAGCGACAAGGGAAAGGTAAAACTAGCGGCCTAGTCTACGCGGTCGCCATCAATCCGCTTGATCTTGTTCACCTTGTCCACAATGGGTGCGACAAGGGCTTTGAGCTCCTCCACGTTGGCATCTGGCGGCAAGGATCTGAGGACGCCGTTAAGGTTGAGGCCCGGATTGAGGAAGGCCACCTTTCTCAACACCTTCTCGAGGGCTCCTGCACAGATCTGGCGCGATTCCTCGACCAGCTGCTTTGGGACCTCTTCCTGGAGTCGCTGGAGACCCGTCACCACGCCTCTGAAGAATAAACTGAGTTTGGCGCTGGGTTGAAGATGCTCGTCGGAGGAGTATGCAAGGTCCGCCATCCCCAGCTCCATCAACTCGTTGTGGATGTCGGCGGCGGTGTCCACAAGTCCTTCACCCAAGGCTCCACGCTCTCCCTCAAGGTGCTCGGATGGAGGCAGCATTCGCTAGCAGCTCCTCCTTGGCCTTGATCGCCTCCAACAAGCCCACCTCCCGCTCTCTGGCGCCGTCCAACGTCTGTGTCAGAGTGGTCAGCTTCAGCTCAAGATCCGCCTTGGAATCCTTGGCGGCATCGAGCTCCTTGCCCCTATTAGCGAGACGACTCTGCAGCCCGCCAAGAGTGTAGGCGTCCTTCTCGCGCTCACGCTTGAGCGCGGCAAGCTCTTCGCCGCTCTTCTTGAGGCTGGCCTCCAGCTGCGCCACCTTCGCCTTCAACTCTTCCTTGGCGGCCTCGGCGGCTGCGGCAGCATCCTTCGCTTCCTTAAGCGCCCTGCCAAGTGACTCCTCGCGCGCGGCAAGGTCTTCTTCGTGGCTGTCCAGGTTGACCTTCCGCTCCGCCAGCTCGCTTTCCTACGCGGAGAGCTTCTCGGCAGCCAGCCGCTGCTCCTCCTCAGCCGCAGCCTTCTCAAGGATAAAGGCCGTGCGCTCTTCTGCGAGTTGCCCCCGCGCTTTTGCTACGTCGTGGAGAGCTTCTTGGTTGGCGCTCCGGAGCTCTTCTGTGCGCTTCTCCATGTCCGCTCCTGCCCTCGCGATAAGTGCTTCCCGGGACTCCAACTTGGCCTGCCGGGCGCGGTAGAGCGACAGCAGCTTCTTCAAGAATGCTCCTCTTCAGACTCGCCGCTGCTGCTGCTTGGTGCGTCCACCAGCGTCAGCCCAGCAGAGGCGAGTAGCTCGCCGTCGAAGGTCTCTCCTTCGACCGGTGCCCTGGAGCTCGACAGGGGAGTTTGATGAAGACACCCTCGCCGACCTTCAGGTAGGCGCCAGGCTGGGGCTCCTCGAACTGGCGCCCTTGCAAGCCAATGAAGTCGGTTGTCGGTGTAGCGCTTAGGCGCTCCTGCTGACCTCGGGGCCGTCGGTCACGATCGCCCGGCCCCTCGCCCGGCCTGCGTCGGCAGCCTCGGTGGCCTTCTCGCCAACAGGCTCGTCGGCGACGGCCTCTTCTTCCACGGCAACGACCTCTTCTTCCTCGACGGCGGCCTCGTCGGTGTCGCCGCGTGCCTCCTCCTTGCCGGCGGCCTCGACCTTGATCGGCTCTGCGTCAGACGAAGAAAGAGCAGTCAAGCAGATGTTCAAAAAAAGAAACAAAAGAAAGCAAGCCCAAGGGAAATTTTCGTGTAAGGAAATTACCTGCAACGGGATCCGTGGCCATGGCCTCGACCACTGGAGGGTCACTGGCGCTGTCCCTTGCCGGGGTAGCCTCCCTTGCCGGAGTGGCCTCCCTTGTCGGAGGGCGCTCCCTTGCCGGAGATTCCTCCCTTGGCGGCGTAGTGGCAGCAGACAAGATCTCGGGGGCGGCTTCCGAGCCCTCCTGATGAGGCTGCTCTGCTCCTACACAAGCAAACAATCAGTATCAACGAAGAAGGAGCACCCCGCACAATCGAATAGTAAGGAGAAAACTGCACACTTACTCTGGGGGCTGTCTGGGGCTGCTCGAGGAAGGGTTGCCGGTTCTGCAAGGGGGTCTCGGACACGCCCCTGTTGCCACGGGAGAATCGTCCTCAACGACGACCGTCGGGATCTTGGCCCTCTTCGACGCTCTGGGCCAGCGTCACGAAAAGGAAAGAGTCCGTAACGAAGCAAATCAGATTCAAGATGAAGCAATAAAATTGAAGAAATACAAGCACAACCTCAAGAGCTTACTCTTCGCCTTCCTCCTCGGAGCTGAGCGCCGAGAAGTCAAACTCCGGCTCGCCTCGGCGGCGAGGCGGGGGAGTGGGCTCTCTTGGCCGCTTGGCGGAGGCGTCGGCGGTGGCCTGAGAAGACCCCGCCCAGCTTGTCGCAGAAGGCGAGGCGCCTCATGCAACATCGCTTGTTGCGTAGAGCGCGTCATGGCGCCGTGGGCCAGGCTCTGTCGCCCGACTTCGTCTCCGGCCTTGCGAGGCGCCTCTTCGGCGGAGCCGGGGCTCACCAGCGGCAAGTCGCTGGTGGTGGAGAAGAAGCGCCCTCGGCGGGTTCCATCGACCCGGCCTCGGGCTCGACAAGCTCGTCCTCGCCGGGCGATCTCCTCGCTCGGCAAGGCTTGCCGCCTTCGCAGCGTCCGCCTCCTCCACGGTATACCCGAAGGCTCCGGCAGCAGCGGCCGCCGCCTCCTCCACTGGTGGCAATCCGCGCCATCTCCTCGCCGGTGGTGTCGCTGGTGAGCCTTTTTCTCGTCGGAGCGGATCGACACTTCTTCCAAGTCGTCAAGAATCGCTGCCACGACCTGCCGGGGCTCCTGCCAGGTTGGAACGATCCCATGGGAATCACACAACGGCATCATGGCACGGATGCGGTCAAGCGCCGAGTTGTTGCACAATGGGACGACCCCCCTCGGCAACCTAAACCACTCAGGGTGGTCGGGGTTGTTCTTGAACAGCTCTAGCAGCATCGCATCCAACTCCAAGACAGTGAAATTCTAGTTCAGACCCGGGCGCAGCCTCATGGTGTCTGCCGCATTTTGGAACTCCCAAGCAGGCCTCCTCCTCTCATGCAAGGGAGGGATGCGGCGGCGAAGGAAGTCTGCGCCAACTGCGCCTACGGTTAGTCCGGCAAGCCTGAGGCGCAAAATCCGGGTCACAGCTATCTTCAACTTCGCATCCTCCGGCGCCAAGTTACTCCAATCTCTGCCACGCACTATTGGGGTTTGGCGATGGCGTTGAAGGGCTGCGGGTTCTCCTCTACGACCCAACACCAATTGGCTCTCCACTCCTCCCACTTGTTGCGGAACTCTCCTTCCAGATAGGCTTCTTTCTTGCCGATCCTGGAGACCCAAGCTATCCCTCCGGCAAGCGGCTCTCCTCTCTCTACGCGGGGCACGAAGAAGTGGCGGAAGAGTGCCACATTTGGGTGGACTCCGACAAAGTTTTCGCAAAGGTGCACGAAAACTGCCATGGTCAAGACGGCGTTGGGGGTGAAATCAAGGAGGCGGAGGCCGAATGTGTTCATGATTTCGCAGAAGAACTCGGAAAAGGGCGGGCAAAGCCCGCAATAGAAGAAAAGGGCGAAAAAGGGGTGCCCAGTTGGGGCCAAATCAGAAGCGGAGGCGGGGAGTACCTTCGCGGCGCTGGATGCGCACGCGCCTCCGTCGACCAAAAGAGGTAGAAGACGCCCCGCAGCTCCCTTGCGCCGAGCTGGGAAGATGGCCCGCTCCTTTGCGCAACACCGCGTCAGCCGCGCCGGCCGACATGACGCCCTTCTCCTTATCGGCTTTCGGAGCCATGGCGAGGGCGGCGGAGGAGGCCGACGGCGGTGAGCGCTCTTGTGGCGAAAGGGGGCGGGGCGCTGCTCTCTTCGCACTGGAGAAGAAGGGGGGAGCGGCGGCGGTTTTCTTGACAAGACAGCAATGGTAGAGTGGACGGCCTGCCCCTGTTTTCTCCGCTTATAAAGAGGGGAGGGGCGGACGCCCGCTTTTCCTAATAAAGAAACCCCATGACCACGCCCATGATCTTCGCACGACGCCACGTCCGTGCGTGCTGCTAGTGGGGGTCGTGGTGGGTCTGGGGCGACGGCGACGTGGTCGAGGCCTCGTGTGACTGCAGATCGCTTTTGGCCCTGGCCCGACAAAGTTGCTCGGCACCGTGTCTGACCCAGCCGGGGCTCTGCCGGTGTACTAGAGTAGGGGTACCCTAGTATCCCGTGACTGCAGCACGGACAGTTGCAGCACCCTGTGTAGGGTTTGCCTCATCACCACCAAGGTCCTCCGTGGCTCCTTTGGAGCCATTCAAGAACAAAGTATTTGATTAAGAAGACAAGGCCCCAAGAAGAGGAGCTTGTCGGAAGGCCACTCAAGGCATGCAGAAGACAAGGCCCCGCAAGAGGAGCTTGCCGGAAGGCTCGGAGCGCCGACAAGCCTCCTGGACGCCGACAAGGATTCAGCCAAGGCAAGGCGCTTTGCCGCGGCAAGCAACCTCTCTCCATCTCCGCCCAAATTTCATCCAAAGAACGTGTCGCCATGGGACCATTCCATGCACGCGTGTCGAGAGGTTGTGCAGCCAGCGGAGAGCAGCGATAAGCGGCAGCGACAAGCTTGCCATCGTGGCGAAGCGGTGGCGCACTGACGGTCTCTCACAGTAATCGCTCGGGCGACACCGACGGGCATTTATTGCTTTTGTCCCTTGCTGTCGAAAGTTAGGTATTTTGCATCAGACACTGTTCGAGTAGGTGTACCAACTCCTGTTTTTACATTTGTACCCTCGCCTGTGTTGCCACCTATCGGAGACCCCTTGAGCATATAAAAGGAGGCCCATGCGCAACGTAGAGGGGGTTCGAGCTTCGGTTTAAGTTTCGGTTCATTCGACTCACTAGAGACCA
Organism: Aegilops bicornis; assembly: GCA_021605145.1. Lineage (NCBI taxonomy): Eukaryota > Viridiplantae > Streptophyta > Magnoliopsida > Poales > Poaceae > Aegilops > Aegilops bicornis. Next base: position 382,280,989 of record CM038669.1, on the reverse strand, counting down.
GATACGCTCACGCTAGGTTTTGTAGCTCGCATCGCTCCCTAGCAAGAACACAATACATCAAACAAGCAGCAGTAGGAGTTTTATCTCTCCGGAGAGCTCCGGGCTGGGTAAACTGCTCGTGTGCCTCGCCTCGATCCGCTCTTCGTGCGATCTCCGCCCCCCTCCAAACCACAAAGGGGCCTGGTCCGCCGGCCCCATAGGTGTTCGTGGGTACGATCAGCCTCCCCGACATTATCCTTGTAATCGTGTGCAAGAAATATAATAAAATTAGTTTAAGTTTTTGCTTTCTTTACTTTCATGTTGCAAATAAAAGAAAGGAAATAAGGAAGAAAAAGAGAAAGGAAATAAGTGAAAGGAAAGAAATAATGAAAGAAGATCATATACTAATCTTATGGTAGGTGATGGCACCACATAAGGAAAAGTATAAGTAGAAAATTTTATTAGAGATTGACAAACATAGCATTAGTCAATGATGCAACTCATGAAAGAATTAATAAGGGAAGAGAAGATTCACATGTAAATATACTATCCTGGAAATCTGTTGTGATTGTGAGCCCTCATCAAAATATTATATGCCAAAATTGTTGACGTTGGACAAGGAAGACAACTTAATGGTTTATGTTTGTTTATATTCACATAGAAGTCATATTGTCATGGATCCTTTAACATGTGGTGCTTGCCCCCTATCTTTGCTAGCCAAAAATTCCACGCTAAGTAGAGATACTACTTGTGCATCCAAAAACCCTTAATCCCAAATCGTATTTTCAAGTGTCCACCATACCTACCTAGGAATTGAGAAAGATCCCTCAAGTAAGTTGTCATCGGTGCAAAAGGGCAATAAAAATTGCTTCTAAATGTGTGAGATCTTTTAGTCTAGGAGAAAATTGAGCGTTGAACGAACTTGTGATGGTGAAGAATTAAAGCGACAGACTGCATAATAAAGGTCGCTATCACAAGGGGAAATGTAACGTGGCATATTTTTGCACTAAGGGGTTGAGCATACAAACAAATAAGCGCATGGAAACCTATGGTTCCCTCTGTGAAGGGCCTGTCTTTTACTTTTATGTATTTACTTTTATGCAAAGAGTCAAAGTTTTCCCTCTATTCCTTTTTATTTTTCTCCTTTGGAAAGCATCATGTGGTGAGGAAAGATCTAGGCACATATGTCCAGTTGAATACAGATAGCATGAGTTATTATTGTTGACATCACCCTTGAGGTGAACACGTTGGGAGGCGAAGCTATAAGACCCTATCTTTCTATGTCTCTGGTTGAAACGTTTTGCTAATGTGTACGTGGTGAGTGTCAGCAATCATAGAAGACTATATGATGGTTGAGTATGTGGACTTGCCTAAAGGCTCCGATACGTGACCCTTCCTGAAAAGATGATGAATTGTAGTTGCAAAGTTGATTGAGAACATAGTTTGTTGGTTTTAATAGAGTTTTTGCTTTGTACTTCAATAGTGTGATGAATTGCCACTTATTCATGAGAAGTCTATGATAAAAGTTATATGATAAAAGATTTATGTTTAATCTTGTTGCTATTATAATAATGAACATGATGCTTCTATGTCCGTATTTTGTTTTTATTGACACCTCTCTCTCAAAGCATGTGGACATGTTTTTTGATTTTGGTTTTCGCTTGAGGACAAGCGAGGTCTAAGCTTGGGGGAGTTGATACGTCCATTTTGCATCATGTTCTCTTACTATCATTTGTGATGTTTTTATCCATAATAATGCCTTTTGGAGTAATTCTAATGCCTTTTCTCTCATAATATGCTAGGTATACACAAAGAGGGAGAATTCTGGGAGCTGGAAATCTGGACCTGAAAAAGCTACGTCAGGCTACCTATTCTGCACAACTCCAAATGATCTGAAACTTCACGGAGATTTTTATGGAATAATTGAGGAATATGGAGCAAATAACTACCAGAGGGGGCCCACCAGGTGGGCACAACCCACTGGGTGTGCCAGGAGCCCAAGCGCCTCGGTGGGTTGTGCTCACCTGTGCCCACCTCCGGGTGCCCATCTTCCGTATATAGGTCGTTTTACCTAAAAAATAAGGAGAGGACTTTCGACGGAGCGCCACTGCCGTCGAGGCGGAACTTGGGCAGGAGCACTTTGCCCTCCCCGGTGATTCCGCCGGGGAACTTCTCCTGAGGGGGAAATAATCGTCATCATCATCACCAACAACTCTCCCATCTTGGGGAGGGCAATCTCCATCAACATCTTCAACAACACCATCTCATCTCAAACCCTAGTTCATCTCTTGTGTTCAATCTTGTTTTCGGAACTATAGATTGGTGCTTGTGGGTGACTAGTAGTGTTGATTGTCGGATTGTGGGTTTCGGCAAACCCTTGAGGTTCGAACACTGGGGTGCGCATGAAGATCTCTCTTCCCCTATCTCAGTATTGGAACGATCTCAAGGCCTAGCTCGCCGAACCCAAAGAACAAGAGACATGAGGGTTTATACTGGTTCGGGCCACCGATGTGGTGTAATACCCTACTCTAGTGTCGTGTGGTGGATTGCCTTGCAGGCTGAGGATGAACAAGTACAAGGGAAGAATAGCTTCCTGAGGAGAGGTGTTCTTGAGCTCGGTGAGCTTGTGTGTGTGTGGATGGTGAATGATCCTATCCCTCATCCCTTGCCTCCTACGGTGGTGGCTAGTCCTATTTATAGGGGCCCTGGTCCTCTTCCCAAATGTTTAGGCGGGAAGGGATCCCACAATGGCCAATTTTGAAGGGAGACAACTAGTACAAGCTATCCTGACAAAAGGTGGTCTTCACCTGCCAATGACTCTGGTGGTGACGCCGCCGTGGGCTTCGCGGTGACCTCCGTCCTGCTGTCCCGCTGGTCTTGGTCTCGTTGCACTGATATGGAAACCTTTGCCCGATGCCTCGGGACTCCTCGCCTGCGCCTGCCTCTTTAGCACCAAAGAGGAAACTGGTACTCTGCGCCCGCTAGTGCCCGCCTGGCGTCAGTCATCATGGCTCACGTCACGTGAGCCTCACGAGGTGCCCCCTGCCTTGATCTCTCCGTTCCTCACGAGCCAGCCTAGTGAGGCTCCCCTTGAGGAGGTCTTGTGCCATCCGCCTCATGAGGTTTGGCCCCTCGCGAGTGTCTTGAGTGGTTGTTGGTGAAGATGGGCCATACCAGGCCGTTGGCGGAGTCACGCCATGGGCCGCAGGCAGGCAAGCCTGGGGACCCCTGTTCCCAGAACACCGACAGTAGCCCCCGGGCCCAAGGCGCACTCGTACTTGGCTTCGAGGGGAAGCCAAGGGGCAAGTGCGTAGCGCTGCAGGCCCCAACCGCATGCGGCCTTGATTGACGCGTGGAGATTGAAAGGACGTGGGCGTCTCCGCTTCCCCACGCTGCCTCGGCAACTGCCCGACTTGACGAGTCCCTGTATCATGCAGAAAAACCATCATTACCTGCAATCGTGGAGGTCGACGGTTAGTCCCCTCCTGGCTATAAATGAGGAGAGGGGCGGAGCCTCCATTGCCCATCTCTTCCTCCATTCCACCCACTTCTTCTTCTTCCTTGCTTCACTGCCTTTCTGCGACACCCATGGCGCCGATACGGAGATTCTCTGCCGCTGAAAAGGGAAAAGCCCCCCGCAAAGAGCTTGGGTCACTCCCGCCGAAGAAGAGGCCGGCCTGCTCTCGCGACGTTGTCTTGAGGCCGGAGGTGACTGTGATGCCCGAATAATCAAGCTAAAATAATCCTCTACTAATGAGGCCATGTCATAGCTGTTACTGTTGCTAAACTCGCGTTGATTCGAAACTGGTTCAAATCCAAATTTAAATTAAAGTCAGAATTTCAGGTTTCCAAAATATTAAAACTAAAATGTTTAAAATATTCTATAAATTCATGTGATCATTATAAATTCATGTGATCATTGTCATTTTGAAACCAACCTCATTTTAATTCCCAAAAGGCCCCTGGAATATAATTTGGTGTTCCAGAAGCAGTTAAATTGACCTTTTCAATTTCTAAAAATAGTTGAACACTCCCAAATGCTTCGAAACTTTTTGTACCAACCCAGGTTATTGCCTTGTATTTTGGTGCCAAGTTTTGTATTAAACAAAACTCTTTTAGTAGCTCAAATAAAAGTGCAAAGTAGTAAAGAAATAAATAAAACATAGAAATAAAAAGGTAAAAGGCCTGTTATACTGGGCACTATGGCCCGTCTAGCAAACAGGCCACGGCGATTGCCTCCCCCGCTCCCTGTTCATGGGGGGATCGTGGGCATCGTCGATGCCCGCCACGGCACCGACCGGCGTCGTGGCGGCCATCCGGCGGCTACCCCAGCGACCCCCTCGCCTACTTATATCCGCGGTGCTGCCCATCCCCTGGAACCCTAACCCTCGCCCTCTCCACTCTTTCTCTCCAACCTCTCCCGAGCGCCGCCATGGCCTCCGTCCCGTGAAGCCCGCGACCACCATCGCCGCCTCGCCTTGTCTCCGTGCTAGATTGAACCATCGTCGTCCGCTAACTCATCCGCGCCAATGAATCGGAGCTAGGAGGCCACCACCTCATCGCTCGCTTCGATCTTCCCCGCCACGGCCACCGTGACCTCGCCGTCGAATCCGGCTACCTCAAGCCCTCCCCGAGCAAGCTTTGCACCACTACCGGCTCCTGGTGAGCCCCTACGTCTTTTCCCCTCTTCCCCTAGCTCGATTCCTTCGGGCTCCAACTCTGGCCACTGTATGTCGCCGCCGCCATCATTTTAAACCATCCGAACACCTCCCGATAGGACCACTCGACATGCGACGCTGTGAAGGATCGAACGCGACCAACCGTCGGCGATTTGGCCGCCTATGGCGCGTTTCTGACGAACCCCGAGGCCACCACAGTTCGCCTCACCGGTAAGTGTCTCGTTACTGCTGCCGCCGCGCACGCGCCCGCCTCCCGTCGCCCGCTCCACCTCGCCGCCGCCACTCACTCGCCCTTTCTTTGCTCCGGCCGCCACCGCGCCGCCGGCTCGGGCTGCGCTCGTGCCCGCCGCCGTCGCTGCCCGTCTGCCGCGTCCCGTCGCCGCGCCACGCCGCTGCTGCCCATGCACGCCATCGTTTTTCGCGGCTAAGCGGAGCAGCGGCCGTTCTTGCTCCCCGCGCTGCTTGCTTTGCCGTGCCACGTCGCACTACTTCTACTTGCCGTTGCTGCCTGCTGATGTGTTGCTGCTCCTGCCAATGCTCTGCTATGCTTGCTAGCTAGGTGCGCCTGCTACTGCTCCATGCTGCAGCTGCTTTTGCTGCTACCGCTGCATAGGTGTCGTCGCTGCCGTTTGCTGCATCTGCTTGCTGCCGCTGCAGCCGCCACCCTGTCTCGCCGGCTCCGCCCGCCGCTCGCTGCTCCTGCATCACGAGTGCCTGCGGCCTCCGTTGCTGCCCCGCTTGCCTGGCCATGGCCTTCGTTCCCCACGCGTGCACGCCCCAGCAATGGCCCAAGGCCAGTTTCCGTACGGGCCGTCCCTTGATTAGCTTAGGTGCTAATCCTCTTTGACTAAGCTCCTCTAACTAGTCCATTACATGTGGGTCCCCACTGCTAAATTAGCTAGTTAAATAAATCTATTAAAATACTAGTCTATGACAGGTGGACCCCCCCCCTTTTAATTATCCGCTAAAAGAAAGAAAATGTTGAATATGTGTGAATGACACCTGGGCCCCATCTGTAGTTTTGACTAGTCAACAATTGAATGTTGACTGGGTCAACTGGGACCCCCTGGACCCACTGTCATCCTCTGGTGCACTACTGGGTGCACTGCACCAGGTGCACCTAGGAATCTCCTGTTTATTTTCGAATTAATAATATATTCAGAATATTGTTTAAATCTTTGAAAAATCCTAGAAAATAATCCGTAACTCGGATGAAAAAGTTTTATATATTAAAGTTGCTCAGAAAAATGTGACGTATCCGAATACGCCTTCGGTTCGTCTGTCACAGCCCCTAGCATAGCGAACATGCAACCCTCCCCCTCCGTTTCATCTGTCTGAAAATGCCTAACACTGGGGAAACTTTCCCGGATGTTATCCCCCTTCGCCGGTATCGTGTAGCACCGCGTTAGAACACCCATAGCTCTGCTTGTTGACTTGTCATTCATCTGTTTACTCTGTATTTACTATTTCTTCCCCCTCTTCTCTCCGGTAGACCCCGAGACCGCTGTTGATGCCCCTGTGATCGACTATGTCGACGACGACCCTGCTTCCCTTTCAGCGGAGCTTCCAGGCAAGCCCCCCCTTTGATCATCCCGATGTCGCCCATTCCATTCTCTCATGCTTGCATTAGATTTTGCTACTGTAATTGATTGCTCCTATTCTGATGCATAGCCTGCTTTTGTAACCTGCTTATTGTTACCTACCTGCTTATCCTAAACTACTTAGTATAGGTTGGATAGTGATCCATCAGTGACCCCCACCTTGTCCTTGTTGCCCCTGCTTCATCATCAATGACTCGATCAACGTGATCGACGACCAGAGCCAGACACCTCACATCACATCACGCCCCTTTTGTTGCTCGACTCTACAGAGTTACCATCGAGTGCCGAGGGTGGAACCTCATACATCACTCCTGATGAGATCTCTGTAGTGTAGCTATTCGGTCGTGGTCATCAAGGGTGGTTCCTCCTTCACCATTCCTGATACAGATCTGTCGTGCAACACCTCAAGTGTGAACCTCGAGGTTGGTTCCTCTTACGTTCACCTTGATGATTACATCGAGTGGAATCCACTGGGGGTGATTCCTCGGGTTTTCCCCTTGATGTTTGGACACACGGTTACCTTGACTTTACTTGAGACATTGGTAAAGTCGGGCGGGCCGGGAGAGCACCCAAGGAGTTACGGTGGCGGCTGGCTGTTTAGCGGTATCACCCAGGAGGGGGTGATAGCTCCGGACTTGTCCCGACAGCCGTCGCTTCTCTTAATAATGCACTAACAGGTTTGGGTATTTGTTCTGAGTTGGCCTCTGGCCTTTACGCACTAACCATCATGCGAGAATAGTTATGGGCCTCGATGTCGCAGTATAAGCCAAAGCTTTGTCAGACGTCCAGTTCAGCATTGTGGCACGGCTGGGCCGATACCATCCATGTAGAGGTGGAGCCTGGACCCGCCCTGCTCGCAATGACCCGGAGTGCAACGGGCGATGGGCCCAGACCCCGGAGTGCTTAGGATGTAGACTGGCGGGGACCTCTCTGTTGAGCCTAGGTAGGGCTACGACGTGTTGATTTTCCGAGGCCGGCCATTGACCCAGAAAAGTGTGTCCAGCCAGAGTGATCGAGCATGTTGGGTAACGTGGAGCACCCTTGCAGGGAATATATATATTTGAATACCGTGTCCACGGTAACGGACGTTCAGACTTGTATCCTGATCTTATACAACTAGAAATGGATACTTGAGATATGTGATGGATATGTGGCTCCGAGATTGCTTTCTCGCAGGGAGTCGAGGAAGGATCTCTGGGCATTAATTTTACAACATGCTTGTTAAATATAAACTGCTATTCTTTACTCTTCTACATGCTGCAAGATGCTTGGAGCTGCTTGAAGATGCTAGTCTTTGATAGGCTATGCCTTCCCCTCTATTCTGGCATTCTGCAGTTCAGTCCATAGATACAACCCTTCCATTTGATACCAATGCATACTTAGTATAGATCTGATGCTTGCGAGTACTTTGGATGAGTACTCATGGTTGCTTTGCTACCCCCTTTTCCCCCTTCTTTCTTCTTTCCGGTTGTTGCAACCAGATGGTGGATCCCTGGAGCCAGATGCGACCGCTGACATCTACTACTACCCGATGATGCCTACTACTATGTGGAGTCCGCCGACGACCAGGAGTAGTTAGGAGGTCCCAGGCAGGAGGCCTTGCCTCTTCGATCGTTGCTGTTTGTGCTAGCCTTCTTAAGGCATCCTTGTTTAACTTATGTCTATACTGAGATATTGTTTCTTCTGCTGACTCTTGTGTATTCGAGCTTTTGTATTCAAGCCCACGAGGCCCCTGGCTTGTAATATAAAGCTTGTATTATTTTAATTTATGTCTAGAGTTGTGTTCTGACATCTTCCCGTGAGTCCCTGATCTTGATCGTACACATTTGTGTGCATGATTAGTGTACGGTCAAATCGGGGGCGTCACAGTGACGAGGCCTTGGTACGAGCGGCCTCCCCCCGGCTACCTGATGCCCTTGTACGCCCAGGCGTAGGGCCCGGGAGAGGGAGGCAGCGGCTCGCACCGCTCGCGCCACGGCCGCGGGAGCCATGTAGTGGCGATGCGCGCCGCCGCCCCACGAACCCACACCGAGGGATCCTTGCGTGAACTCGTGGTGTGGGCGGCGATGCCACCGCACATGTGGATCCGATTCCCGCAATTCTTCGCTGCGGAGATGCCGCCGAGGGGGCCACTCGAGCTGTGGCTGCAACACTGATGACCCACACGTATAGGGGATCTATCGTAGTCCTTTTGATAAGTAAGAGTGTCGAACCCAACGAGGCGTAGAAGGAAATGATAAGCGGTTTTCAGCAAGGTATTCTCTGCACGTACTGAAATAAGTGGTAACAGATAGTTTTGTGATAGGATAATTTGTAATGAGCAACAAGTAACAAAAGTAAATAAAGTGTAGCAAGGTGGCCCAATCCTTTTTGTAGCAAAGGACAAGCCTGGACAAACTCTTATATGAAGAAACGCGCTCCCGAGGACACATGGGAATATCGTCAAGCTAGTTTTCATGACGTTCATATGATTCACGTTCAGTACTTTGATAATTTGATATGTGGGTGGACCGGTGCTTGGGTGCTGTTCTTACTTGAACAAGCATCCCACTTATGATTAACCTCTATTGCAAGCATCCGCAACTACAACAAAAGTATTAAGGTAAACCTAACCATAGCATGAAACAGATGGATCCAAATCAGCCCCTTACGAAGCAACGCATAAACTAGGGTTTAAGCTTCTGTCACTCTAGCAACCCATCATCTACTTATTACTTCCCAATGCCTTCCTCTAGGCCCAAATAATTGTGAAGTGTTATGTAGTCGACGTTCACATAACACCACTAGAGGCTAGACAACATACATCTCATCGTAATATCGAGCGAATACCAAATTCACATGACTACTAATAGCAAGACTTCTCCCATGTCCTCGTGAACAAACGTAACTACTCACAAAGCATATTCATGTTCATAATCAGAGGGGTATTAATATGCATAAAGGATCTGAACATATGATATTCCACCAAATAAACCAACTAGCATCAACTACAAGGAGTAATCAACACTACTAGCAACCTACTAGTACCAATCCCGGACTTGGAGACAAGAATTGGATACAAGAGATGAACTAGGGTTTTGAGAGTAGATGATGTTGGTGAAGATGTTGATGGAGATTGCCCTCTCCCGATGAGAGGAGCGTTGGTGATGATGATGGTGATGATTTCCCCCTCCTGGAGGGAAGTGTCCCCGGTAGAACAGCTCTGCCGAAGCCCTAGATTGGTTCCGCCAAGGTTCCACCTCGTGGCGGCGGAGTCTCGTCCCGAAAGGTTGCTTATGATTTTTTCCTCGATGAAAGACCTCATATAGCGGAAGATGGCCACCGGAGAGCCAACAAGGGGCCCACGAGGCAGGGGGGCGCGCCCTGGGGGGTAGGGTGTGCCCCCACCCTCGTGGCCAGGTGGGGCCCCCTCTGACGTACTTCTTCCGCTCAATATTTTTTATTATTTCCAAAAATAACTTTTGTGGAGTTTCAGGACTTTTGGAGTTGTGCAGAATAGGTCTCTAATATTTTCTCCTTTTCCAAATTTCGTAATTCCAGCCGCATTCTCCTCCTTATGTAAACCTTGTAAAATAAGAGAGAATAGGCATAAGTATTGTGACATAACGTGTAATAACAACCCATAATGCAATAAATATCGATATAAAAGCATGATGCAAAATGGACGTATCAACTCCCCCAAGCTTATACCTCGCTTGTCCTCAAGCGGAAACCGATAACGACAAATATGTCCACATGTTTAGAGGTAGAGGTGTCGATAAAATAAAATACGGACATGAGGGCATCATGATTATTCTCATAACAACAACATATATGGATATTGTCATATGATTTCTTATGTTCAAGTGATAATCCATTCACAATACCAAAGTATGAATCATAAACTTTGTTGAGAATCAACAAACTATAATCCCGGTCATTGAAGCAATTGCAATTTATCATAACATCAAAAAGAGTCTATGTCAGAGCTTTATAGCAAGTCCACATACTCAACTATCATTTAGTCTTTCATAATTGCTAACACTCACGCAATACTTGTGGTTACGGAGTTTTAATCGGACACAGAGAAAGATAGGGGCTTATAGTTTCGCCTCCCAACCTTTTACCTCAAGGGTAATGTCAACATTAATAACTCATGCTCCCCTACATCCAATTAGATATATCTATCAGGATCTTTCCAACACCCTGTGCTTGCCAAAGGATAAAATGTAAAAAGGAAAGGTGAAGATCACCATGACTCTTGCATAAGGTAGAAGATAATAGTAACAGATAGGCCCTTCGCAGAGGGAAGCAGAGGTTGCCATGCGCTTTTATGGTTGGATGCACAAAATCTTAATGCGAAAGAACGTCACTTTATATTGCCCCTTGTGATATGAACCTTTATTATGCATCGCTTTTATTTCTTCCACATCACAAGATCGTATAAAGCTTATTTTCTCCCACACTAATAAGTCATACATATTTAGAGAGCAATTTTTATTACTTGCACCGGTGACAACTTACTTGAAGGATCTTACTCAATCCATAGGTAGGTATGGTGGACTCTCATGGCAAAACTGGTTTAAGGGTTTTTGGAAGCACAAGTAGTATCTCTACTTGGTGCTAGGAATTTGGCTAGCATGAGGGGGAAAGGCAAGCTCAACATGTTGGATGATCCATGACAATATACTATATCTCAGATATAAGAAAACATAACTCATTACGTTGTCTTCCTTGTCCAACGTCAACTCTTTAGCATGTCATATTTTAATGAGTGCTCCCAATCATAAAAGATGTCCATGATAATATATTTATATGTGAAACCTCTCTTTCTTTATTATTTCCTATTAATTGCAACGATGACCAAAGCTATGTTTGCCAACTCTCAACAATTTTTAATCATCATACTCTTTCTATGTGAAATCATTACTCTCAATAAGATCAATATGAACTCTTTATTTCTTTTTATTCCTTTTCTCTTTTCTTTTATTCACTCAAGATCATGGCAAAATAATCAAGCCCTTGACTCAACACTAATCTTTATTATATAGCTCACGGACTCGATTACATAGAAAGATCATAAAGCAAAAACTCAAAATTAGATCATGCCATAAACTTTATTCTACTAGATCAAAATACTACTAATAGGATCGAACTAAGAAAAACGGTAAAGATAGGAGTGTGATGGTGATACGATACCGGGGCACCTCCCCCAAGCTTGGCAGTTGCCAAGGGGAGTGCCCATACCCATGTGATTATGTCTCCTTCTTCGGTGATGGTGTAATATTCTTGGCGATGATGCCCCTCAGGATACCATTCTCCTCCTCGAGCTTATTGACTTGCTGCTTAAGGTCCATTATTTCCTTACGAAGCTTTCCTGTAATGGCTAAGGCTCCTTGCACCCAAGGGTGTTGCATAGCTGCGGGAGAACACGTGACACTCCTCTTCATATTTGCATAAGAAAGAAATCTAACATTGGAAGGGATAATCGAGTTTGGAATAGCTGAGCTCAGAGTTCCCCATCGTGAATCCAGCTCGGAAGCGAGAAGTGACTTCTTGATCCTCCTCGATGGCATCTACTCTCATAAAGTCAGCCTCCATCTATTCCTCCGTTGCTGGCCCAAAGTGGTCAGCATCGTTGTGTGTCCTTGGTTCCGATGCCGGATGAGGCACCTGGCTCTCCCCAACTGACTCTTGAGAAGACATCTTGCTCTAATCTGCAGCAGCAACAGCTCAAAACAAGGACAGAGAATATTTGCGTGATACAGGAGCCAAAACCTTCGGGAGATTAAATAATGAATTTTTACCGACCAAAATATGTATTGTGCAAGAAAACAGAGTCCGGAGAGCACACGAGGTGCCCATGAGGTAGGGGGGCGCGCCCAGGGGGGTAGGGCGCGCCCTCCACCCTCGTGGGGCCCTTGTGTCTTTCCCGGATTGCTTCTTATTTTTCTATTTTTCTAAATATTCCAAAACGGAGAAATATTGCCTTAAAAACTGTTTTGGGGTCGGTTTACTTACCGTACCACATACCTATTCCTTTTTGGAGTCTGAAACATTCTGGAAAGTGTCCCTTATGTATTCCTCCGGGGTTACGATTTCAATAACATTGGTTTCAACATTTATAGGATTACCTGAGATATAATGTTTGAATCTTAGACCGTTCACCACCTCCGGATTTGTGCCTTCGAAGTTGTTGATTTTTATGGCACCGGAACGATAGACCTCCTCGATAACGTAGGGGCCTTCCCATTTAGAGTGAAGTTTTCCTGCAAAAAAATCTTAAACGAGAGTTGTATAGCAATACATAATCACCTACATTAAACTCACTCTTTTGTATCCTTTTGTCATGCCATCTTTAACTTTTTCGTTAAACAACTTGGAATTTTCATAAGCTTGGGTTCTCCATTCGTCAAGTGAGCTAATGTCAAATAACCTCTTCTCACCGGCAAGTTTGAAATCATAGTTGAGCTCTTGAATAGCCCAATAAGCCTTATGTTCTCGTTCGGGAGGTAAGTGACATGCTTTTCCATAAACCATTTTATATGGAGTAATACCCATAGGATTTTTATATGCAGTCCTATAGGCCCATAATGCATCATCAAGTTTCTTGGACCAATTCTTTCTAGACCTATTGAAAGTCTTTTGCAAAATTAATTTGAGCTCTCTATTGCTCAATTCTACTTGACCACTAGACTGTGGGTGATAAGGAGATGCAATTCTATGATTAGTATCATACTTAGCAAGCATTTTACGGGAAGCACCATGAATAAAATGTGAACCACCATCAGTCATTAAATATCTAGGGACTCCAAACCTCGGAAAAATAACTTCTTTAAGCATCTTAATAGAAGTGTTATGATCAACACTACTAGTTGGAATAGCTTCTACCCACTTAGTAATGTAATCAACAGCAACTAAAATATGTGTGTAACCATTAGAGGCAGGAAAAGGTCCCATATAATCAAAGCCCAAAACATCAAATGGTTCAATAACAAGTGAATAGTTCATAGGCATTTCTTGACGTCTACTAATATTACCAATTCATTGACATTCATCACAAGATAAGACAAACTTACGGGCATCCTTGAAGTGAGTAGGCCAATAAAAACCGGATTGCAATACCTTATGTGCAGTTCTATCTCCAGCGTGGTGCCCTCCATAAGCCTCGGAGTGACACCTGCGTAGGATCTGTTCCTATTCATGCTCAGGTACACAATGTCTAATAACACCATCTACTCCTTCTTTATAAAGATGGGGGTCATCCCAAAAGTAATGTCTCAAATCATAGAAAAACTTTTTCTTTTGCTGGTATGTGAAACTAGGTGGTATAAATTTAGCAACAATGTAATTAGCATAATCAGCATACCACGGAGTACTACGAGAGGCATTTATGACATTTAATTGCTCATCAGGAAAGCTATCATCAATAGGTAGTGGGTCATCAAGAACATTTTCTAACCTAGACAAGTTATCTGCAACGGGGTTCTCAGCTCCCTTTCTATCAACAATATGTAAATCAAATTCTTGTAGCAAGAGAACCCATCTAATGAGTCTAGGTTTAGCCTCTTTCTTTTCCATAAGATATTTAATAGCAGCATGATCCGTGTGAATAGTTACTTTAGAATCAAGAATATAAGGTCTGAACTTATCACAAGCAAATACAACTTGTAAGAATTCTTTCTCAGTAGTAGCATAATTACTCTGAGCATTTTCTAGAGTTTTACTAGCATATTGAATAACATTTAATTTCTTATCAACTCTTTGCCCTAGAACAGCACCTACAACATAATCACTAGCATCACACATAATTTCAAAGGGTAAATTCCAATCAGGTGGCTGAACAATAGGTGCAGAGATCAATGCTTTCTTAAGTATTTCAAATGATTCTACACAATCATAATCAAAGACAAATGACATATCTTTTTGTAATAAATTAGTTAGAGGCCGAGAAATTTTTGAGAAGTCCTTAATGAACCTCCTATAAAATCCAGCGTGACCCAGGAAACTTCTTATACCTTTGATGTCCTTGGGACATGGCATCTTTTCAATAGCGTCAACCTTGGCTTTATCAACTTCAATACCTCTTTCAGAAACTTTATGCCCCAAGGCAATACCTTCATTAACCATGAAGTGACACTTTTCCCAATTCAAGACAAGATTAGTTTCTTCACATCTCTGCAAAACTCGTTCAAGGTTGCTCAAGCAATCATCAAAAGAGGATCCATAGACGGAGAAATCGTCCATGAAGACCTCACAAATATTTTCACAGAAGTCAGAGAATATAGCCATCATGCATCTTTGAAAGGTAGCAGGTGCATTACATAAACCAAAAGGCATACGTCTATAAGCAAAAGTACCAAAAGGGCAGGTAAAAGTAGTCTTTGATTGATCATTAGCTGACACAGGTATTTGAGAGAAACCAGAATAACCATCTAGAAAGCAATAATGTGTATGTTTGCATAATCTTTCTAGCATTTGATCGATAAAAGGTAAGGGGTAATGATCTTTCTTAGTAGCTTTATTTAATTTGCGGAAATCAATTACCATCCTATAACCTGTAATAATTCTTTGCGGAATCAGTTCATCTTTATCATTAGGAACAACAGTAATACCTCCCTTCTTAGGGACACAATGGACATGACTTACCCACTGACTATCAGCAACAGGATAAATTATACCTGCCTCCAGAAGCTTTAGTATTTATTTTCTTACCACTTCTTTCATCTTAGGATTCAGCCTTCGTTATTGATCACGGACTGGTTTGGCATCTTCTTCCAAATTTATTTTATGTTGACATAGAGTGGGACTAATGCCCTTAAGATCATCAAGAGTATATCCAATAGCAGCTCGGTGCTTCTTCAGAGTTTTCAATAATCTCTCTTCTTCATGCTCTGAAAGGTTAGCACTAATAATAACAGGATATATCTTCTTTTCATCAAGATAAGCATATTTAAGAGTATCAGGCAATGGTTTAAGCTCAAACACGGGATCACCCTTGGGTGGAGGGGGATCCCCCTAGGATTTCAGCAGGCAAATTGTGTTTCAGAATAGGTTCCTATTTAAAGAATACTTCATCTATTTCCCTTCTTTCATTCATAAACATATCATTTTCATGGTCTAGCAAATATTGTTCTAAATGATCGCTAGGAGGTACGGCAATAGAAGCAAGACCAATAATTTCATCCTTACTAGGCAATTCCTCTTCACGGTGTTGTCTACAAAATTTAGAGAAATTAAAGTCATGAGACATATCACCCAAGCCAATAGTAACAACATTCTTTTTGCAGTCTATTCTAGCATTGACAGTGTTCAAGAAGGGTCTACCAAAAATAATGGGACAAAAGCTATCTTGTGGGGACCCAAGAACAAGAAAATCAGCAGGATATTTAGTTTTCCCACACAAGACTTCAACATCTCTAACAATTCCCATTGGTGATATAGTATCTCTATTGGCAAGCTTAATTGTGACATCAATATCTTCTAACTCAAAGCAGTGCAATATCATGCTTAATTTCGTTGTATAAGGCAATAGGTATAGCACTAACGCTAGCACCCATATCACATAAGCCATGATAACAATGATCTCCTATTTTAACAGAAATAGGCACGCCTACCACATGTCTATGTTTATCTTTAGCACAAGGTTTGGCAATTCTAGCAGTTTCACCGCAGAAATAAATAAGATGCCCATCAATATTATCAGCCAAGAGATCTTTAACAATAACAATATTAGGTTCAAATTTAACTTGCTCACAAGGGGTATAAGTTCTAATATTGCTTTTACGAACGACAGTTGAAGCTTTAGCATGATCCTTTATTCTAACAGGGAAAGGTGTTTTCTCAACATAAGAGGTAGGAACAGTAGGATCATTATAAGTGACAGTCTTTTCTTCAACTTTAGTAGGTGTAGCTACTTTTACCTCTATGGGAGGATGATATTTTAACCACTTCTCCTTGGGGAGATCAACATAAGTAGCAAAAGATTCACAGAAAGAAGCTACTATCTCAGAGTCAAGTCCATATTTAGTGCTAAATTTACGTAAAACATCGGTATCCATAAAAGACTTAACACAATAAAACTTAGGTATCATACTTGACTCCTTACCTTCGTCGAGATCCCAATATTCAGAGTTGCGTTTAATTCTATCCAATAAATTCCATCTGAATTCAATAGTCTTCATCATAAAAGAGCCAGCACAAGAAGTATCGAGCATGGATTGATTATTATGAGAAAGCCGAGCATAAAAACTTTGGAGAATTATTTCTCTTGGGAGCTCATGATTGGGGCATGAATATAACATTGATTTAAGCCTCCCCCAAGCTTGAGCGATGCTTTCTCCTTTACGAGGCCAAAAATTATATATATAATTGCGATCACGATGAACAAGATGCATAGGATAAAACTTCTGATGAAATTCCAATTTCAATCGTTTATAGTTCCATGATCCCGTATCATCACATAGCCTATACCATGTCGATGCATCTTCCTTCAAAGATAAAGGAAATACCTTCTTATTAACAACATCATCGGGTATACCTGCAAGCTTAAATAATCCACAAACTTCATCCACATAGATTAGGTGCTCATCAGGATGCTTTGTTCCATCTCCTACAAAAGGATTAGCTAGCAGTTTTTCTAACATATCCGAAGGAACTTCAAAGGGAACATTTTCATTTGCAATAGGCTCAGTAGGTTGAGGAGCAACTCTTTGCTCTACTGGTCGGGGTGAAGATACCCCAAACAAGCCCCTCAGAGGATTACTTTCCATAGTAACAAGTGACAGTAAATTTCAGCACACTATAAATTTTTCCTTACCAAATTCCACCTACCAAAGGCGTTTCACTCCCCGGCAACGGCACCAGAAAAGAGTCTTGATGACCCACAAGTATAGGGGATCTATCGTAGTCCTTTTGATAAGTAAGAGTGTCGAACCCAACAAGGAGCAGAAGGAAATGATAAGCGGTTTTCAGCAAGGTATTCTCTACAAGTACTGAAATAAGTGGTAACAGATAGTTTTGTGATAGGATAATTTGTAATGAGCAACAAGTAACAAAAGTAAATAAAGTGCAGCAAGGTGGCCAAATCCTTTTTGTAGCAAAGGACAAGCCTGGACAAACTCTTATATGAAGAAAAGCGCTCCCGAGGACACATGGGAATATTGTCAAGCTAGTTTTCATCACTTTCATATGATTCGCGTTCGGTACTTTGATAATTTGATATGTGGGTGGACCAGTGCTTGGGTGCTGTTCTTACTTGAACAAGCATTCCACTTATGATTAACCTCTATTGCAAGCATCCGCAACTACAAAAAAAGTATTAAGGTAAACCTAACCATAGCATGAAAAAGATGGATCCAAATCAGCCCCTTACGAAGCAACGCATAAACTAGGGTTTAAGCTTCTGTCACTCTAGCAACCCATCATCTACTTATTACTTCCCAATGCCTTCCTCTAGGCCCAAATAATGGTGAAGTGTTATGTAGTCGACGCTCACATAACACCACTAGAGGCTAGACAACATACATCTCCTCAAAATATCGAATCTAATACCAAATTCACATGACTACTAATAGCGAGACTTCTCGCATGTCCTCGGAACAAACGTAACTACTCACAAAGCATATTCATGTTCATAATCAGAGGGTATTAATATGCATAAAGGATCTGAACGTATGATCTTCCACCAAATAAACCAACTAGCATCAACTACAAGGAGTAATCAACACTACTAGCAACCTACTAGTACCAATCCCGGACTTGGAGACAAGAATTGATACAAGAGATGAACTAGGGTTTTGAGAGGAGATGGTGTTGGTGCAGATGTTGATGGAGTTTGCCCTCTTCTGATGAGAGGAGCGTTGGTGATGACGATGGCGATGATTTCACCCTCCCGGAGGGAATAGTCCCCGGCAGAACAGCTCTGCCGGAGTCCTAGATTGGTTCCGCCAAGGTTCCGCCTCGTGGCGGTGGAGTCTCGTCCCGAAAGGTTTCTTATGATTTTTTCCTCGACGAAAGACCTCATATAGCGGAAGATGGCCACCGGAGAGCCAACAGGGGGCCCACGAGGCAGGGGCGCGCCCTGGGGTGTAGGGCGCGCCCCCACCCTCATGGCCAGGTGGGGCCCGCTCTGACGTACTTCTTCCGCTCAATATTTTTTATTATTTCCAAAAATAACTTTCGTGGAGGTTCAGGAATTTTGGAGTTGTGCAGAATAGGTCTCTAATATTTCCCTGCTTTTCCAAATTTCGAATTCCAGATGCAGCATTCTCCTCCTTATGTAAACCTTGTAAAATAAGAGAGAATAGGCATAAGTATTGTGACATAACGTGTAATAACAGCCCATAATGCAATAAATATCAATATAAAAGAATGATGCAAAATGGACGTATCAAGCACGCTGGGTGCGATACTCCGGCGACGGGAGCAGAGATTGAGGTCGTCTCCCCGGGCAAGATCTTCATGACTCGCGGATGGGGTGAGGTCGCCCGCGCCTGCCGCGCGGAGGGGGCCCTCGCCATCCATTTCGAGTACGACGGCGCCTCCACACTATTCTTCAAGGTCTTCGACGAGGAAGGCCGCCGACTAGTGTGCTGCTCGGGAGGAAGCCGTCAGGAGGGCGTGGCGCCTGGCGCCGGCCCCACCGACAGTCCCTATAGCAGTAGCGATGGCGCCTGGGAGTCCAGGAGTTCTCCTGAGCCTGACGAGACTCAGGAGACGAGTGACGACAGGTACGTGCCCTCGAGCTCCCGTCATGCCCGGAGTGCAGCAGCGGTGTCAGCTCGTCGTCGCCGCTGATCTGGATGGGGTTGGCATCAGCCTCCCGTGGCCCACTGTTGATGATGGCGTCGGCGGCGACGCCCGCAGATGCAGCCTCTGATAGCCTTCTCCTTTTATTCCCTGCAAGGAATCGAGATGAATGCTACCTCTTGAGCATGCATTGGTTTTCCCTTGAAGAGGAAAGGGTGATGCAGCAAAGTAGCGTAAGTATTTCCCTCGAGTTTTTTAGAACCAAGGTATCAATCCAGTAGGAGACTACACGCAAATCCCTAGTACCTACACAAACAATTAAGAACCTTGCAACCAACGCGATAAAGGGGTTGTCAATCCCTTCACGGCCAGTTGCAAAAGTGAGATCTGATAAAGATAATAAGATAAATATTTTTGGTATTTTTGTTGTAAAGATTGAAAAGTAAAGATTGCAAAATAAACGGTGACAGAAATAGCTAGTTGACGGGAGATTAATATGATGGAAAATAGACCCAGGGGCTATAGGTTTCACTGGTGGCTTCTCTCAAGATACCATATTCTATGGTGGGGGAACAAATTATTGTCAAGCAATTGATAGAAAAGCGCATAGTTATGAGAATATCTAGGCATGATCATGTATATAGGCATCACGTCTGTGACAAGTAGACCGAAACGATTCTGCATCTACTACTATTACTCCACACATCGACCGCTATCCAGCATGCATCTAGAGTATTAAGTTCATAAGAACAGAGTAACGCATTAGGCAAGATGACATGATGTAGAGGGATAAACTCAAGCAATATGTTATAAACCCCATCTTTTTATCCTCGATGGCAACAATATAATACGTGCCTTGCTGCCCTCTGTCCTTTGGGAAAGGACACCGCAAGATTGAACCCAAAGCTAAGCACTTCTCCCATCGCAACAAAGATCAATCTAGTAGGCCAAACCAAACTGATAATTTGAAGAGACTTGCAAAGATATCAAATCATGCATATAAGAATTCATAGAAGAATTAAATATTGTTCATAGATAATCTTGATCATAAACCCACAATTCATCGGATCTCGACAAACACACCGCAAAAAGTATTACATCGAATAGATCTCCAAGAGAATCGAGGAGAACTTTGTATTGAGATCTGAAGAGAGAGAAGAAGCCATCTAGCTAATAACTATGGACCCGAAGGTCTGTGGTAAACTACTCACACATCATCGAAGAGGCCATGGTGTTGATGTAGAGGCCCTCCGTGATCGATTCCTCCTCCGACGGAGAGCCGGAAAAGTCCCCAAGATGGGATCTCACGGGTACAGAAGGTTGCGGTGGTGTAAAAAGTGTTTCGTGGCTTCCCTGGATGGTTTCAGGGTATAAGAGTTTATATAGGCGAAAGAAGTAGGTCGGTGGAGCTACAAGGGGCCCACGAGGGTGGGGGCAAGCCTCCCTGCCTCGTGGCCGCCTCGTTGCTTCCTTGACGTCCACTCCAAGTCTCCTGGATTGCGTTTGTTCCAAAAACGATCCTCGCGAAGGTTTCATTCCATCTGGATTCCGTTTGATATTCCTTTTCTGCGAAACTCTGAATAGGCAAAAAAAACAACAATTTGCACTAGGCCTTTGGTTAATAGGTTAGTCCCAAAAATAATATAGAAGTGCATAATAAAGCCCATTAAACATCCAAAACAGATAATATAACAGCTTGGAACAATCAAAAATTATAGATACGTTGGAGACGTATCAAGCATCCCCAATCTTAATTCCTGCTCGTCCTCGAGTAGGTAAATGATAAAAACAGAATATTTGATGTGGAATGCTACCTTACATAATTTTCTATGTAATTCTCTTTATTGTGGCATGAATGTTCAGATCCAAAAGGTTCAAGATAAAAGTTTAATATTGACATAAAAATAATAATACTTCAAGCATACTAACTAAGCAACTATGTCTTCTCAAAATAACTTAGCCAAAGAAAGCTCATCCCTACAAAATCATATAGTTTGGCCGTGCTTCATTTTCGTCACACAAAAATGCTCTCATCATGCACAACCCCGATGACAAGCCAAGCAATTGTTTCATACTTTAGTATTTCTCAAACTTTTTCAACTTTCACGCAATACATGAGCATGAGCCATGGACATAACACTATGGGTGGACTAGAATATAATGATGGGGGTTGTGTGGAGAATACAAAAAAGGAGAAAGTCTCACATTGACGCGGCTAATTAACGGGCTAGGGAGATGCCCATCAATTGATGTCAATGCAAGGAGTAGGGATTGCCATGCAACGGAAGCACTAGAGCTATAAATGTATGAAAGCTCAACAAAAGAAACTAAGTGGGGGTGCATCCAACTTACTTGCTCACGAAGACCTAGGGCATTTGAGGAAGCCCATTGTTGGAATATACAAGCCAAGTTCTATAATGAAAAAATCCCACTAGTATATGAAAGTGACAAAATAAGAGACTCCCTATTATAAAGGCCATGGTGCTACTTTGAAGCACAAGTGTGGAAAAAGGATAGTAGCATTGTCCCTTTTTTTATTTGTTTGGCCTTTTTTTGGCCTTTCTTTTTTCACGGGACAATGCTCTATTAATGATGATCATCACACTTCTATTTATTTACAACTCAATGATTACAACTCGATACTAGAACAAAATATGACTCTATATGAGTGCCTCCGGCGGTGTACCAGGATGGGCAATGAACAAGAGTGACATGTATGAAAAATTATGCATGGTGGCCTTGCCACAAATACGATGTCAACTACATGATCATGCAAGGCAATATGACAATGAAGAAGCGTGTCATAATAAATGAAACGGTGGAAAGTTGCATGGCAATATATCTCAGAATGGATATGGAAATGCCATAATAGGTAGGTATGGTGGCTGTTTTGAGGAAGATATAAGGGGGTTTATGTGTGATAGAGCATATCATATCACGGGGTTTGGATGCACCGGCGAAGTTTGCACCAACTCTCAAGGTGAGAAAGGGCAACGCACGGTACCGAAGAAGCTAGCAATGATGGAAAGGTGAGAGTGCGTAATATCCATGGACTCAACATTAGTCATAAAGAACTCACATACTTATTGCAAAAATCTACAAGTCATCAAAAACCAAGCATTACGCGCATGCTCCTAGGGGGATAGATTGGTAGGAAAAGACCATCGCTCGTCCCCGACCGCCACTCATAAGGATGACAATCAAAGAACACCTCATGTTTCAAATTTGTCACACAACGGTTACCATACGTGCATGCTACGGGACTTGCAAACTTCAACACAAGTATTTCTCAAATTCAAAATTACTCAACTAGGACAACTCTAATATCACCATCTTCATATCTCAAAACAATCATCAAGTATCAAACTTCTCATAGTATTCAATGCGCTTTATATGGAAGTTTTTATTATACCCATCTTGGATGCCTATCATATTAGGACTAATTTTATAGACAAAGAAAATTACCATGCTGTTCTAAAGGACTATCAAAATAATATAAGTGAAGCATGAGAGATCAATAATTTCTATAAAATAAAACCACCACCGTGCTCTAAAAGATATAAGTGAAGCACCAGAGCAAAAATTATCTAGCTCAAAAGATATAAGTGAAGCACATAGAGTATTCTAATAAATTCCGATTCATGTGTGTCTCTCCCAAAAGGTGTGTACAGCAAGGATGATTGTGGTAAAATAAAAAGCAAAGACTCAAATCATACAAGACGCTCCAAGCAAAACACATATCATGTGGTGAATAAAAATATAGCCTCCAGTAAAGTTACCGATAGACGAAGAGGAAAGAGGGGATGCCTTCCGGGGCATCCCCAAGCTTAGGATTTTGGTTGTCCTTGAATTTTACCTTGGGGTGCCTTGGGCATCCCCAATCTTAGGCTCTTTCCACTCCTTATTCCATAATCCATCAAATCTTTACCCAAAACTTGAAACTTCACAACACAAAACTCAACAGAAAACCTCATGAGCTCCGTTAGTGAAAGAAAACAAACCACCACATTAAGGTACTGTAATGAACTCATTATTTATTTATTGGTGTTAAACCTACTGTATTCCAACTTCTATATGGTTCATACCCCCCGATACTAGCCATAGATTCATCAAAATAAGCAAACAACACACGAAAACAGAATCTGTCAAAAACAGAACAGTCTGTAGTAATTTGTATCAAACGTATACTTCTGAAACTCCAAAAATTCTGAAATAAATTGATGGAAGTGAGGAATTTGTCTATTAATCATCTTCAAAAATAATCAACCTAAAAGCACTCTCCAGTAAAAAATGGAAGCTAATCTCGTGAGCACTAAAGTTTCTGTTTTTTACAGCAAGATCGCAAAGACTTCACCCAAGTCTTCCCAAAGGTTCTACTTGGCACAAACACTAATTAAAACATAAAACCACATCTAACCAGAGGCTATATGAATTATTTATTATAAACAGAAACAAAAAGCAAGGAACAAAAATAAAATTGGGTTGCCTCCCAACAAGCGCCATCGTTTAACGCCCCTAGCTAGGCATAAAAACAAGAATAGATCTAGGTATTGTCATCTTTGGTATGCAATTCGTCAATTGAACACTTATAACCCTTAGGAGTTTCCTTCTTTTTATTAATGATCAATCTCCTAGGCAAGAAATCAACAAATTCATTTGTAGCAAAATGTTCCTTAATGATAGCAAAAAAGTTGGGGTGAACACTTATTGATTTGAGATCCACATTTTCCTTACTAGAAGATTCACCCTTATTTTTAGGAACATACATCAATTTGGCAACTTTGGTAGTAGGAGGATTTGGAGTATTTCTCACGGAAGAAAAGGCAGACCCTAAATTGGTAATAATATCCTCAAGTTTATCAATTCTTGTGGAATCTTGATCTATCTTTACGTTAACTATGGGTTCTTTTTCTTTAAAAAAATTCAGAGTAACTCCTACCTTAGATCCATATTGGGTAATTTGGTTGTGGATCTTTTTATCCAAATTCTCAATTAACTCTACAGTGGAAATTTTATTTTCAATAATTTCAAGCCTTTGCATCACGTGTTCCAAAGTTAAAATAGTTCCATTAACCAAAAGAGGTGGTGGGCCAAACAAATCTATGATAACATTATAAGAATCAAAAGTATGTCTACTCAATAAATTCCCTCCGGTAATGGTATCAAGAATATATCTATTCCAAGGAGTGATGCCTACATAAAAATTGCGAAGAAGAACGAAAGTAGATTGCTTCCTAGTGGATCTATTCTTAGCATTGCAAATTCTGTACCAAGCATCTTTTAGATTTTCTCCCTCCTTTGTTTAAAATTAAGAACTTCATGATCGGGAGTACTAACAATGATAGAAGGACTAGCCATGAGAGCGAAACAAACGATCTAACACACGGACACACAAGAAGCAAGCGAAAAGCAACAAATGGAAAAAGGGCGAATAAAACGGTAAGGATGAAGTGGGGGAGAGGAAAACGAGAGGCAAATGGCAAAAAAAATGTAATGTGAGGGATAAGAGTTTGTGATGGGTACTTGGTATGTCTTGACTTGTGCATAGATCTCCCCGGCAACGGCGCCAGAAATCCTTCTTGCTACCTCTTGAGCATGCATTGGTTTTCCCTTGAAGAGGAAAGGGTGATGCAACAAAGTAGCGTAAGTATTTCCCTCAGTTTTTGAGAACCAAGGTATCAATCCAGTAGGAGACTACACGCAAATCCCTAGTACCTGCACAAACAATTAAGAACCTTGCAACCAACGTGATAAAGGGGTTGTCAATTCCTTCACGGCCACTTGCAAAAGTGAGATCAGGATAAATATTTTTGGTATTTTTGTTGTAAAGATTGAAAAGTAAAGATTGCAAAATAAACGGCGACAGAAATAGCTAGTTGATGGGAGATTAATATGATGGAAAATAGACCCGGGGGCCATAGGTTTCACTAGTGGCTTCTCTCAAGATAGCATATTCTATGGTGGGTGAACAAATTACTATCAAGCAATTGATAGAAAAGCGCATACTTATGAGAATATCTAGGCATGATCATGTATATAGGCATCACGTCCGTGACAAGTAGACTGAAACAATTCTGAATCTACTACTATTACTCCACACATCGACCGCTATCCAGCATGCATCTAGAGTATTAAGTTCATAAGAACAGAGTAACGCATTAGGCAAGATGACATGATGTAGAGGGATAAACTCAAGCAATATGATATAAACCCCATCTTTTTATCCTCGATGGCAACAATACGATACATGCCTTGCTGCCCCTGCTGTCACTGGGAAAGGACACCGCAAGATTGAACCCAAAGCTAAGCACTTCTCCCATGGCAAGAAAGATCTATCTAGTAGGCCAAACCAAACTAATAATTCGAAGAGACTTGCAAAGATATCAAATCATGCATATAAGAATTCAGAGAAGAATCAAATATTGTTCATAGATAATCTTGATCATAAACCCACAATTCATCGGATCTTGACAAACACACCGCAAAAAGTATTACATCGAATAGATCTCCAAGAGAATTGAGGAGAACTTTGTATTGAGATCTAAAGAGAGAGAAGAAGCCATCTAGCTAATAACTATGGACCCGAAGGTCTATGGTAAACTACTCACACATCTTCGGAGAGGCCATGGTGTTGATGTAGAGGCCCTCCGTGATTGATTCCTCCTCTGGTGGAGCACCGGAAAAGGCCCCAAGATGGGATCGCATGGGTACAGAAGGTTGCGGTGGTGGAAAAAGTGTTTCGTGGCTCCCCTGGATGTTTTCAGGGTATAAGAGTATATATAGGCGAAAGAAGTAGGTAGGTGGAGCTACAAGGGGCCCACGAGGGTGGGGGCGCGCCTACCCCCTGGGCGCACCTCCCTGCCTCGTGGCCGCCTCGTTGCTTCCTTGACATCCACTCCAAGTCTCCTAGATTGCATTTGTTCCAAAAATGATCCTCGCGAAGGTTTCATTCCGTTTGGATTCCGTTTGATATTCCTTTTCTGCGAAACACTAAAATAGGCAAAAAAACAGCAATTTGCACTGGGCCTTCGGTTAATAGGTTAGTCCCAAAAATAATATAAAAGTGCATAATAAACCCCATTAAACATCCAAAACAGATAATATAATAGCATGGAACAATTAAAAATTATAGATACGTTGGAGACGTATCAATGAACCCCACGGGGGTGTGTAAAGAATCTATAGTGCCTCTTGTGTCAATATCATCCTTATTATGAAATTCTATGATAGCGTGTCTTGCGTCGGCTTGGTCCCCCCTTTCCCACCTCGCGGCAGCTTGGCGCTCTACGCTAACTGGTCCCGGTCCCCAGGCAGGCTTCAGCCGTCGCTGGTATGCCAGGTCGCGATGTCGTGGTCAAGGCCAGGAGGTGAGCGGCTCGAGGTCCGGTGAGAGCTCCTGAGGCGCGATGCTCAAGAGGCCTCCTTTAGCGTGCAAGCAACTCCCTAAAGGTAAGAAAGGTAGGTGACGTTGCCATAGCAAGGCCGCTGGGGCTAGGAATTCTGTGTCACAGCGCCGGGCTGGCTCGAATGCGTGACTTATCTTTAGCGGCCCTCGGTCGAGTCCTTGTGCCGTGCCAGGCTCGTGCGTCGGTGGTGGTGGTACTACCAGGTCAGGCTCACGCTAGATCTTTCCTCCCCTCATGCTCTCCTGGGTGCTCTGCGTTCTCGGGTCCCGACCCTCAAGCAAGGCTCAGCCGCCGCTGGTATGCCAGGTCGCAATGCTGTGGTCAAGGCCAGGGGGTGAGGGCTGGAGAGTCAGTAGGAGCTTCTAAGGCGCAATGCTCAGGAGCCCCCCCTTTCACGCGCAAGCGAATTGCATAATGGAAGGAATGAGCCGACGGGCCACCAGTAGCTAGAGCTCCGGAGATTCCTGCCCAAGGAGGGCCTCGGGCGTGCCTTCCTATGCGAGGAAGGGAGGCACCCCAGCTGTGGGCGCGGATCCGGTGGTGCCACTGGAGACGCTGCTCTCCTGAGGCCCTAGGTGGTGCAGCTGCTTCTTCTTCTTGGGGATGGCCTCAAGAGGGTGCAGGGTGCCTTCGCTGTCGGGGTCTTCGACCGCAGCGGCTTGAAAAGCATGCTCAAGGGAGCACACTGCATCTCTTTCTTCGCAGGGAACCGTGATGACGCCACTGCTCCCTGGAATTTTGAGGACGTTGTAGCCATGGTGGGTTACTGCCATGAACTTGGCCAGCGCTGGGTACCCAAGGATGGCGTTGTACGACAGACGAATGTGGGCGATGCCAAAGTCGATGAGCTTGGAGCGGTAGTTGTTATACTGGCCGAAGGTGACAGGGAGGCGGACCTGCCCTATCGGAGTGGTGGAGCCGTCAGTCACTCCTGAGAAGGGCTTGGTAGGTTGTAGCTGATCGTATGGCACTTGGAGGCTATCGAATGTCTCGACGGACAGGACATTGAGCCCTGCGCCGCCATCGATGAGGGTCTTGGTGAGTTGAACGTTGCTGATGACGGGTGAGCAGAGCATCAGGAGGGCGCCGGCAGTTGCTACACACTTGAGCTGGTCCGACGAGCTGAAGGTGATGGCGCACTTGGACCACCTAAGCGGGCGCGTGGCCTCGAGCCTGGGAAGGGCCACGTTCACCTTGCGAGCAAACTTCTTGAAGATATGCTGAGAGGTCAGCTTGAGCGCCACCCAATATGCAGGCGATGGCACGAGGCTCCTTGAAGCCCCCAGCCCCCTCGTCCTGATGATGGTCGTCGTTCCTTCTTGGTGGAGGCGGCAGCGGAGGGAGGCCAGCGTTGCCCTGAGGATGGTCCTCACGAGGCTGGTCCCTCCAGGCGCCCTCACGAGGCTGGTCCTGCCAGTGGTCCTCACGAGGCCGGTCGCGCCACTCTTGACGGGGGCCGTGGTCGTCCTAGCGTCCTCCACTTCGTCCTCCTCCTCGGACGTAGCCCCGGTCGTTGCGCTTGGGGCGTTGACCGAAGCGTCCATCTCGAATGGCCCTGAGCTTTTGGCAGTCATTGGTGTTGTGGCTGTGAACGTTGTGGAAGGCGTAGAATGGACGGCTGCTCTTGGACGACTCGGGGTGGTCTCAGCCGCGTTTCATATTCGGCTCCGCCGCAAGAACGGCTATTCCCTTGTGCTTCACGTCCTTGGCCTTGGCTTTCTTCTCTTCTAGGTCGGCAACAGGGAGCTCGAGGAGGGAGAGGCGCCCCTCCTCACCTCTTGCACACTTGGTCGCCATGTTGAACATCTCCAGGGTCGTGCATAGCTCCTCGTGGATGGCGATCTCCTCCTTCATCTTGACGTCGCGGAAACCATCAGAGAATGCTAAGATGATGGCCTCGTCCGTCACCTTGGTAATCTTGAGGCGAACACTGTTGAAGCGCTGGATGTACTTCTGCAGGGTCTCTCTCGGCTGTTGCTTGATGCGCCGTAGGTTGCCAGCGGCCGGCCGGTGGTCGTGGGTGCCCTGGAAGTTGGCGACGAAGCGCTCGTGTATCTCGCCCTAGGAGGAGATCGATCCCGAGGGTAGGTTCAGGAGCCACAAGCGTGCACCATCTTTGAGGGCCATGGAAACCAGTTCGCCATGACCTTCTCGTCTCCGCTGGCTGCCTCGATGCTCAGCTCGTAGAGTTGGAAGAACTCTGCAGGGTCGGGGGTGCCGTCGTAGTGCAGGGGCAGGTCTGGCTTGAACTTGCCGGGCCAGATGATGCTGCACAGCGCAGGAGTGAAGGCACGGAAGCCTGTTGTGGTCACCGGAGCCTGTCGCGGAGGCGGGGCCTGATCCTGATATCCACGCGCCGCCGCTGCAGGCGGTGCGCGGTCTTGACGTGGCGGTGCCGAGAGTGCAGGAGTGTCTTCTCGCGGCCTGGGGACTTCTTGACAGCTTCCTTCTTCATGCGCGGGCGCCCGGTGTGGCGGGTCACACCACGGGGCCGCTCGCCTTGGAGCGAGAGCGACGTCTTGGTGCAGAGGTGGTGGAGGCGCTCCATGAGCTACGTGGCCCGCAGCTGGTGGAGGGCGAGGCAGCGAGAGAGATGGTACAGGCGTGCCCCCAGGGGCGCTGACGAGCTTGGCGATGCGGTCCAGCCAGTCCTCGTAGAGTTCGTCGACCGGGCGGTAACGCAGGAGCTTGCGTGCCATGAGCAGCGTAGCCTGCGCGTCTATGGGCGCGCGACGAGCATGGGACCATGAGCCGGCCGGAGTGAGCGATGGGGTGGCGATGCGGCCGTCCCGCCGCACAAAGGGGTGCAGCGATGAGGCTTGCTGCTCGTTTCCCGCCGGGCCGGTGGCGCCGTTGGCGGCGGGTGATGGAGAGCAACGGGGAGGCCCACCGATAGGAGCTGTCTGAGTGACGCGGACGACAAGGGTGGACCGGCGCTCGGCGTGGCTCGAGGACCCCACGTTGGTCCTCTTCCCAAGGGGTCCTATTTATAGGGGCACTGGTCCTCTTCCCAAATGTTTATGCGGGAAGGGATCCCACAACGGCCAATTTTGAAGGGACACAACTAGTACAACCTATTCAGACAAAAGGTGGTCTTCTCCTGCCAAAGACTATGGTGGTGAAGCCGCCGTGGGCTCCGCGGTGACCTCCGTCCTGCCGTCCCGCTGGTATTGGTCTCGTTGCACCGATATGGAAACCTTTCCCGATGCCTCAAGACTCCTCGCCTGCGCCTGCCTCTTTAGCACCAAAGAGGAAACTGGTACTCTGCGCCTGTTGGTGCCCGCCTGGCGTCTGTCGTTATGGCTCACGTCACGTGAACCTCGCGAGGTGCCCCCCGCCTTGATCTCTCCGTTCCTCACGAGCCAGCCTATTGAGGCTCCCCCTGAGGAGGTCTTGTGCCGCCGGCCTCGCGAGGTTTGGCCCCTCGCGAGGGTCTTGAGTGTTTGTTGGTGAAGATGGGCCATACCAGGCCGTTGGCGGAGCCACGCCGTGGGCCGCAGGCAGGCAAGTTTGGGGACCCCCCTTCCTAGAACGCCGACATTGATTACATCTTGTAGTTGATTACTATATGGTTTATTCGGTGGAAGATTATATGTTCAGATCCAATATGTATTTAATACTCCTCTGATCATGAGCATGATTATCATTTTTTAGTAGTTACTTCTGTTCTTGAGGTCACGGGAGAAATCATGTTGCAAGTAATCATGTGAACTTGATATGTGTTTGATATTTTGATAATATGTATGTTGTGATTCCCTTAGTGGTGTCATGTGAACGTCGACTACATGACACTTCACCATATTTGGGCCTAAGGGAATGCGTTGTGGAGTAGCAATTAGATGATGGGTTGCGAGAGTGACAGAAGCTTAAACCCCAGTTTATGCGCTATTCCGTAAGGGACCGAGTCCAAAAGTTTAATGCTATGGTTACAATTTATTCTTAATACTTTTCTCGTAGTTGCGGATGCTTGCGGGAGGGTTAATCATAAGTAGGAGGTTTGTTCAAGTAAGAACAACACCTATGCACCGGTCCACCCACATATCAAATTATCAAAGTAGTGAACACAAATCGAACCAACATGGTGAAAGTGACTAGATGAAATTCCCGTGTACCCTCAAGAATGCTTTGCTTATCATAAGAGACCATTTTGGCATGTCCTTTGCCTCAAAATGATTGGGCTACCTTGCTGCACTTTTGTTACTACTATCGTTACTTGCTCAAATTACCTTGCTATCAAACTACTCTGCTACTTACAATTTCAGCACGTGCAGACATTACCTTACTGAAAACTACTTGTCATTTCCTTCTGCTCCTCGTTGGGTTCGACACTCTTACTTATCAAAAAGATCTACAATTGATCCCCTATACTTGTTGGTCATCACCTCGCTGCATCCACCGCACTTCTTGGGAGCTCCATAAACGCGCCCGAGGAACGCCAAAGACACTCTGCAGTAAGTATGGCTTACCGTTAGCAATTTGCTTCACTTGATGGAGCTCTTCACAGGTGCCCCGCGTCTCCTTCCTCGCCTCCTGGACGTACCGCTTCACCTTGGACAGCTCGGAGGCCTGATCTTCATTCTTCTGCTCAAGGTCCTCACATTTTGTGACGGCATCCTTGAGCTCTTGCTGCACTTTGGCCACTCTGGTCTCCTGCTTTCCACTAGTAGTTTTCACAGTCTTGAGTTCGGCGGCCACTAGCTCGGCCGCCGCCTTCTATTTGGCCGCTTCCTCCTTGGCCCTCTTCAGTTCGGCCCTGAGGCCCTCGACCTTCGCGGTGGCAGCTGCAAATATAATCAAGCACCTCTTGATTAGGGATTATCTCGAAAACTTTGATCGACAAAAGAGTTGTAAAGTCTAAACCGGGCTAACCTTGCACTACAAAAAAAGACACATCCATGAATGGCCCGAACGAATTTTTTTGTCATGGTTATGACGCTTCTATGACGATAATTGTGACAAAACCACATATCATCATAGATGTGGTGGGCTCCTACTTCTATGACAAAAATCATGACATAAAATGGGCTTTTCATCCTGGGCGGGCCGGGGACGCACCTGCATGACATTCCTTGGGCCGTCCATGACATAAAGAATCATGGTAGAAGTGAGGACGAGGAAATTTTCGCAGAGTTCCCGGTTACGGTGGGTTGGTCGGGGCCGAGTGATGCACTGTGATTTGCGCTTTTCTCTCGTACGCGCACGTGGCGCGAGCCATGTCGCTATAACTGAACCCGAGAAAGAGGCGTTCACTTACTGAACTCGAGCGATCGCGTGCTGCTACGCACTAAAGCCGATCAATCGATCCCTTCACTGCTAACTGAACCTGACCAACTCATTCGCTGCTAACTGAACCCGATTGATCGCTGCTGCTGCTTAGTGAAGTCGATCGAACCCCGTGTGAGACGTAGCTAGTCGGTTGGGTTCCCTCTGGATGAACAGTGCTTGTTGCTGCCGCGCGTGATACGTAGAATGAGTCGAGATGTGGTGAGTTGAGCCAGTTGGGTTGGCTGTGGATGAACAGTTCCCGGTGGGGGTTGGATGAACAGGACCCCGGCCGTTTGTAGGCAGTTGCCGCCGGATGAATAGGACCCCGTGGTAGTACGTGGTTGTCGCTGGATGAACATGACCCTGTGGTAGTACGTGGTTGCGCTGGATGAATAGGACCCCGAGGAGGCCGCCACACACCTAGCTGGTTGGGGTGGATGAACAGGACCCCATGGAGGCTGGATGAACAGTAGCCCGTGGATGAACAGTGGCTGGTGGAGGCTGGAGGAAGTCGACGATGGATGAACAGTAGCCCATGGAGTCCTGTTTTGTGGTATGCCATACACCCCTCCGATGAACGGGACCCCATTTCGCCTGTAGGCGGTTGTGAGAAGTCCGTTTCCTCTGTTTTTCAGTACTCCAGACCCCTCCCGATGAATAGGACCCAATTTCGACCATAGGCGGTTGGAGAGAAGTCTTTTTCTTACATTTTGCGGTACGAAAGTCCCCTCCCGATGAACAGGACCCCATTTTGACCATAGGTGGTCGAAGAGAACTCTGTTTCCTCCGTTTGCGGGACGCAAGACCCCGAGTAGATGAACATGCCCGGTTTGGGCTGTTCCGTTCAAGGTGGTTAGCTCCTGATGAACAGGACGCGTTCCGACCTAGTCGCTTGCCTCCCGATGAACACGACGCGATTTCCTCCGTTTCAACCTAGCCGGTTTGCTGCCGATGAACAGGACGCCGTCGCTGTACGCGTTCGAGACCCCACCCGTATGTACGTACATAGCCATATTTACTTTCTTTCAGTGAGGCTGTACATACGTGTACATGATTTAGACAGGACTGCCTCAACTGCTACATCACACGTGCCGCTCCTTGCTCGGCCATGGTTCATCCTTGCAGAGAGACCGATGGACCAGTATGTACATACACGTTCACGACCAGAGAGACAACCCTATGTACGCTTCAACCGGGTGGGTCCCAACTGTTAGGGAGGATAAGGAGGCACTTCCTTGCGTGCGAAGATATAGCTGATAGGTCCCAGCTGTCAGGGGGAGGAATCGTTTTTTGCCCGTAATAAGGACGCACTTTCTTGCGTGCGAAGATGTAGCTGGTGGGTCCCAGCTGTCAGGGGGAGAAAACATCATTTTTCAGCGTAAAAAGGATGCAGTTGCATGCATGCATCCGTGGGCGTGGTGCGTCCCCATTGTCAGCCTCTCCACATACAGTCATCTTCCGATTACTCTCATTTGTTGACCACGTTAACCACACCGTGCCGACCGCATCAAGGCCGGTGGACGAAGACGATGCCCCAGACTGGAACGACCCAAAGATGGGGAAGACGTGGCAGTGGAGTCATAGACAGAGAGGAGTGGGAAACTTAATTGGTTCGGGTGCGGGGTGGGCCTACAGTCGACAGAATAACAAGAGGTGCAGAGGAGTGGAGGGATGGCCTAGCCGTCGATGGGCTAGAGTTTCGTTGCGAAGTGCGCGAAATAATGCCGCTAGACGCAGGAGGCTGGAGCAGGCGGTCCCGACAGTGCTGGAGGAAGAAGACAATAGATTGA
This sequence comes from Aegilops bicornis, assembly GCA_021605145.1. Classification (NCBI taxonomy): domain Eukaryota; kingdom Viridiplantae; phylum Streptophyta; class Magnoliopsida; order Poales; family Poaceae; genus Aegilops; species Aegilops bicornis. The sequence goes on along the minus strand of CM038669.1, from coordinate 382,247,540 downwards.
AGAAGAATGTTGGCCGTTAGATATAAATCCAATGTCGTGCTTAGGCTTCGACCTTTGTATTTTTTGCGATGCTTAGGCTTCGACCTACTAGCCCACATGTCAGCCAGTACATTTGTTTTTTAAGTCCATTTAGTGGGCTGGGTGAAACAATGATGTAGCGTCTATGCAACCCATTTATATATTATGTTAGAATTTAAAGCCCATTTGCATCTTTTCGAAATCCACGGACTTGCTGGGCTCGGTGAAAATATCATGTTGGGCTGGATGGAGAAATGTTATAAAAACATAAACACATGGTTGCACGTCTATTACTGATTGGTTAGTAAAATCTTTGCAAACTTATGTACGCAATCACCAGGAGTTAACTTGCCAAGTTATATATAAACAATTATTATTATTATTATTTTGCAAGAACTTTCGATTTATGAAATAAAATATCATTTTAATTTGATGAGTTAATAGTACGTGGGGTATTATTATTTTTTAGGCTAGACATGGGACAATTGAGTTGGTTCTAGGGAAAAGTACTGGGAGGAAACTCAAATTACATCAAAAAAGAAAGTGGGAGAAAATTCAGATATAGGATTAATAAAAATGAAAAATAAAGGAAGTGGGAAGGTCTATACTATGGTTGGACGAACGACAGGTTTAACGGAACCTTATGTTGTTTCTATTATATATATGTAATAAAATAAGATATAACAGAAATATAAGTATATATATATATATACTATTATATAAGAAAAAATATAGGTTCAATTTTGCATTCTTATAGAAAATAGAACTGAGTTGTGTGTTGTCTTGAAAAAACAAACATAACTTGGGCTGCTGATGTTATAAACAAGCTAGGCTGGGAGGCCCAGAGGCCGCTTGATACCTGTTGGACCCCAAAAAAAGCTGAAACCTGCTAGATCAACTGTGTCTGCATGTAGTGGGCTGCGCATGTTAAACAACAAAACCTAGGCCATGGACCTGGTGGCTCGGACTGTCAGCCTCTCGACGAACAGTCGTCTCCCGATTCCTCTCGTTTTCTTGACCATGTTGGGAATGACAAACGGCGGCGCCACGGTGAGAGCACCAAGGCGGATGACAACGTCGAGACCTCGGACTAGAACGAATCAGAGCCGGGGAAGACGCAGGCGGAGGGGAGTACGAGGGTTGACATCTTCGGGTGCAGGGTGGGCCGGTGGAGCTGTCGCCGCCGAAGAATGTGTGGGAGTAGAGGGATGGCCTGGCCAGCGCCATTGGCTAGGATGGGTCACCGAGGCATGCGCGGTAGCGCCGCCAGCCGCTGTAGGAAGAGGACGAAAGATTAAAAAAAATAAAGAAATACAAATGGATAGGTGGTTGGTCCCAGATGTCTGTGTAGGAGACCTGCTGGGACCACCTGAGAAGGGGAATATGTTGGGAGGAAGGAGATTCAAAGCACGACAGCCCAGTGAACTAGTTACATACATAAGCAAATAGCCATTAAAAAAGCAAACATGTTAATGGGTTCTTAGATGAAATATTTCAGACAAAACTGATAATTATGACACATAGGCTAATGCATGAAACACTCAGATGATAGGTTCTTAAATAGATAAAGTACATCATCTAGAACTTCTTGGCACGCCTGATCATTACGCTGCGGCTGTCCGTGTACTCGTCCGTTATGGGAAGCAGACATGCCCTCATCTCCAAGATCCTCCTGTACATGTCGTAGCATGCGTATGCGTCCTTGGCCGCGTAGGTTATGTAGGCTAGATTCAGAGGTACCTCCCACATGTTCAGGTCCTTGGTATCTATGTCTTCTTTCATGTTGGCACAATAGGGGTCGATGGTGGTCGCGGCAAGGTCAACCATAGAGTTCTTCTCCTGCCCATTGCCGATGATCATGTATTGCTTCTGGATGTCGACAAGCTTGTTGCACCAGATGGCTGAATCGTAAAGCACAGTCGCAATCTTCCCGCTCTCCACCGCAGCGAAGGTGCAGTCGGCGGTGCCGATGAAACAGGCGAATGCTCCAAAACCTCTGATGGCCCTATAGTAGTGGTAGATGAGAACCTCGTCCCGCACGCATACTTGGGCGACGGTGATCCGCTGGTCCCTATCAGGAGACGAATGGATGGGCACAAGGTCTAGTCCCGCGACCTTGTGCTTTCTCCTCCTGTAGGTACTGCTTGAACTTGGCGAGGCATAGCTTCACCAAGTCTGGATCGTTGGTGTACATCACATTTAACTTGGTGCTGCCATGGGTCTGAACGGCGAACTCAAAGGTGAACTCCTTGCTGAAGTCCATATCCAGCAGGCTCACCCCTCGGATCGCCATTGGAGTCTCTTCTCACGCAGTGTTGATGTGGCAGTTCTCGTTTTGTGGGGATTGGGGGCGGGGGGAGATGAAGATGATCGGTGTGTGCTGGGGTATTTGGGGGGGGGGGGCCCCGCGGCAGTAGCAGTTCATTTTTCCAACTGCAATCGACGGTAAACTAGTGGGTAGGTGGCGACAATAGTTTGTTTTTAGCTCTTGGGGAACTGCATTCAACAGTAAACTGAGTGTGACAGCATCAGTTACTGCCCCTCCCTCGCCCATTGCACGCTCGGCAGAACATGCACCCTTGGCGCATTCAAACGCCTCCATTAAACCCATGTGGAAGCCGAGAAACCTATTTCGGCCACACGTCGGTTCACGAGTGGGTTTGTATTGGTACTGTAATAGCAAGTGTTAGTGGTCACTTTACTTAAATTTATTAGCTTTAATTAAAATTTATTCTTAAAACAAGCAAAGCATTGGCTCGTTCTATCAGTGCCACAGGATCAACATGCAAAACAATTAGAATTATTATTCTTAGGAGGCACACGATCAGCTCATTTGCCGCACTTTCACACAGACAATACTACCAAGTTTGAATAGCTTGTTATGATTGTTGTCCTATGCATCGTCATACCGTGTTTCCCAGCTTGCAATATTCAGAACCAACCAATAAGATTCAAATAATAAGTACAACAAAGATGCACATCTAAATGATTTCCAGCTTGCAAGATTCAGAATCAACCCATTAGAGCCTTTGGATAAAGTGAATCTCAGGATTAAATCCATCTTGGCTAGCCGTGTCATACAATCCAAGAACTTGGCGAATGCTTTTGACCATCACAACATCTATATTTGAGTATTCCTGTTTGCACAGATAAGAAAGAGCATGGTTACTATAATAGTGGCACTAGTCGAAGCAACTTTATCTCCAAAACAAGAAACGATTGCAATAGAATAACTTTATTTAGAAGATACAACATTAGCACAGTATGACAAAGCACAATCATGTTGATAAAGGACATTGCTGACCTGCGTGAGATGACTTTGGGAGATCAAGTTATTTTTCATGTCCCTGTATCTTGCCATGAAGGTGATTCGTTGACATCCATTAACACCTTGATGTCTACTATGCAACTTTATTCTTGTAGACTCGTGTTGGCCCTCCAAGCGCACAGTTTTGTAGGACAATAGCAATTTACCCTCAATAGGATGACCTAAGGTTTAACAATCTGTGGGAGGCGTAGGATGAAGACGGTCTCTCTCAAACAACCCTGCAACCAAATAACAAAGAGTCTCTTGTGTCCCCAACACACCAAATACAATGCTAATTTTTATAGGTGCACTAGTTCGGTGAAGAGATGGTGATACAAGTGTAGTAACGATAGAAGATATTGATTTTTGTAATAGGAACAATAAAAAGCAGCAAGGTAGCAATTGATAAAACGGAGCACAAACGGTATTGTAATGCTTGAAAATGAGGCCTAGGGTCCATACTTTCGCTAGTGCAATCTCTCAACAATGCTAAAATAATTGGATCACATAACCATCCCTCAACGTGCGATGAAGAATCACTCCAAAGTTCCTATCTAGCGGAGAACATAAGAAGAAATTATTTGTAGGTATTCTTTCCGATCGATCTATCCAAGAGTTCGTGCTAAAATAACACCAAGTTATTCTTTCCGATCGATCTATCGAGAGTTCGTACTAAAATAACACCAGGTTATTCTTTCTGATCAATCTATCAAGCGTTTGTACTAGAATAACACCAAAGAAAATTCGATTCATAATACTCAATCCAACACAATGAACCTCAAAGAGTGCCCCAAGATTTCTACCGGAGAAACAAGGACAAAAACGTGCATCAACCCCTATGCATAGATTACCCCAATGTCACCTCGGGAATCTGCAAGTTGAGTGCCAAAACATATATCAAGTGAATTAATATAATACCCCATTGTCACCACGGGTATTCATATGCAAGACATATATCAAGTGCTCTCAAATCCATAAAAGTATTCAATCCGGTAAAACAAAATCTCAAAGGGAAAACTAGATAGAGAGGGAGGAACACCATATGATCCAACTATATTAACAAAGCCCGCGATACATCAAGAATGTGCCATCTCAAGAACACGAGAGAGAGATTAAACACATATCTACTGGTACAAACCCTCAGCCCCGAGGGTGGAATACTCCCTCCTCATCATGGAGACCATAGGGACGATGAAGATGGCCTCCGGTGATGAATTCCCCCTCTGGCAGGGTGCCGGAACGGGCTCCCGATTGATTTTTCGTGGCTATAGAGGGTTGCAGCGGTGAAACTTCTGATCTAGGGTTATTTTTTGGGGGTTCTGGAATATTTGGGAATTTATAGGGCGAAGAGGCGGTGTGGGAGGCCACCAAGGTGGGCACAACCCACCAGGGCGTGCCCGGGCCCCCAGGTGTGCCGAGGTGGGTTGTGCTCCCCTCGGGGCAGCCCTCTGGTACTTCTTTGGCCCAAGTTGTGTCTTCTGGTCCAGAAAAAATCTCCAAAAAGTTTCACTGCGTTTGGACTCTGTTTGGTATTTATTTTCTGCGATGTAAAAAACTAGCAAAAAAACAACAACTGGCACTGGGCACTATGTTAATAGGTTAGTCCCAAAAATTATATAAAGTTGCTATAAAATGATTGTAAAACATCCAAGAATGATAATATAACAACATGAATACTTCACAAATTATATATACGTTGGAGACGTATCAGCATCCCAAGCTTAATTCCTACTCGTCGTCGTGTAGGTAAATGATAAAAGAAATAATTTATGAAGTGTGAATGCTAGCAAAGTGCATAAGTTTGATCAATGATAATTTCATTCACTTTTCCTAGCATCAAACCAGCAACTCTTTCTCATAAAACTCATCATGTTAAAATAGCAACCAATTCACATGTTAAGGTTCAAACAATGAATTCTCTTGAAACTCAACAACCTATATTCTTAGCCACCAAACAATTGCAATTCAACTTATTCAACAGAGTCTAAGTAAGAGCTCCACATACTTAATCATCATATAGTCTTCCATGATTGCTACTACTCAAAGCATATTCTTAGAACAAATGGCATCCATCGAACACAGAGAAAGATAGGGGCTTAATGTTTCGCCTCCCAACTCATTTATCATAGAGATAATTGTCAACAATAATAAACATGATCAAATATATTTGATTGGTCATATGTGCCTAGATCTTTCCCCACCACATGATGCTTGCCAACTAGAGAATAAATGAGGTTGAATGAGGATGTATACTATTGACTCTTTGCATAAAATTAAATACTGAAAAGTAAAAGATAGGCCCTTCGCAGAGGGAAGCAGAGGTTGTCATGCGCTTTTTATTTGGATGCCCAAGCTCTTAATGCAAAGGAACGTCACGTTATATTGCCCCTTATGATAGCAACCTTTATTATTCAGTCTGTCACTTTTATTACTTTGCCATCACAAGTTCGTACAACACTCAATTTTCCCTTACAATAAAAGATCAAACATATTTAGGAGCAATTTTTTTTGCTTTACGCACCGATGAAAACTTACTTGAGGGATCTTATACAATCCATAGGTAGGTATGGTGGACACTCATGGCAAGAAACTGGGTTTAAGGGTTTTCAGATGCACAAGTAGTATCTCTACTTAGTACGATTTTTTGGCTAGCAAAAGATCCTAGGCAAACACCACATGTTGGAGGATCCATGACAATATAACTTCTATGCAAATATACACAACCATAACTCATTACGTTGTCTTCCTTGGCCAACTTCAACTAATTTGCTCAAGTTTGAAAATAATTAATGGGTATTCAGAATCACAGAAGATTTCCAAGATAATATATTTGCATGTTAAAGTTCTCTTCCTTATACCAATCATTCATGAGTTGCTTATATGACCAATATTGCGATTGTCAAGCTTCAAAAGATTTCACTTTCTAAACCCAATGTGAAGCTACTACTAGGCATGATATGAACATAAAATTTCAACTTCATGATATTCAATCCATTCAATAATTTACTCATAGGAAATAAGTGAAGCACAAGAGTAAATGGCAAACTACTCCAAAAATATATAAGTGGACATCAAATGAGTAGTTAAGTAAATAGGTAGGTATTTGAGGACTCTCTTTTATTTAAAATCTTTCAGATCTAAATATTTTATTAAAACAGCCAGCAAACCAAAACAAAATGACATTCCAAGAATAGCACACCTCATGTGAAGAAGCAAAAACTTAGGCTCAACCGAGGCTAACCGATAATTGTTGATGAAGAAAGGTGGGATGCCTACCGGGGCATCCCCAAGCTTAGATGCTTGAGACTTCTTGAAATATTATCTTGGTATCCCTTGGGCATCCCCAAGGTTGAGCTTTTGTGTCTCCTTAATTCCTCTCATATCACGGTTTCCCTAAATCTCAAAAACTTCATCCACACAAAACTCAACAAGAACTCGTCAGATAAATTAGTATAAACCAATGCAAAACCTTATCATTCTCTACTATAGAAAATCACTAAAATTATTATTTAACATTGCATACTAAATTCCTCTACATATTTAATACTCCTATCCTCAAATAGAATCATTAAACAGGCAAACATATGCAAACAATGCAAACATAACAGCAATCTGTCTAAACAGGATAGTCTGTAAAGAACGCTAGAAGATCCATACTTCTCCAACTCCAAAAATTATGAAAAATTACCACAATATATTTTATCATAACTTATTGTGCAAAAAGTTTCAACATTTTATCACATCCTGACTTTTCTCAAGAATTCACGCACTAGCGTGCAACTTTCTGTTTTCAAACAGCCACATATAGACTTGCAAAATAAGCATGGCAAAGGCTATACTTGAAATTTTTATTGAAGTAAAAGATGCAAAACATTATTATGAATAACATCAAGCAAATACAAACAACATAAAATGATGCTCCAAGAAAAACTCATATCATGTGACGAATGAAAATATAGCTCCGAGTAAAGTTACCGATAATGTTGATGACGAAAGAGGGGATGCCTTCCAGGGCATCCCTAAGCTTAGTTGCTTGGATCTTCCTTGAATATTACCTTGGGGTGCCTTGGGAATCCCAAAGCTTAGGGTCTTGTCACTCCTTATTCTCCTCATATCGATATCTCACCCAAAACTTGAAAACTTCAATCACACAAAACTTAACGGAACTTCATGAGATAGGTTAGTATGATAAAGACAAATCATTCACTTTGGTACTGTTAAGATAAGATTCATAATTGTTTCCACACAATGACTACTGTATCATATCATTTGTACAATTTATATTGATCAATATAAGCCATAGAAACTAGAAAACAAGCAAACTATGCATTGAAAACAAAATCTATCAAAAAATAGAACAGTTTGTAATGATCTGGCCAACTACCATACTTCTGCTACTCCAAAAATTCTTAAAAATTATGACAACGTAGGGAATTTGTATATATCACCTGTAAAAAAATCAGATCAAAAGCACGTCCCAGTGAATTCTGAAAATTCCTGGACTGAGCGCAAAAGTTTCTGTTTTTGCACATAATCAAGTTAACTATCATCCACACTACCCCAAAGGCTTTACTTGGCACTTTATTGAAACAAAAGCTATAAAACATGATTACTACAGTAGCTTAATCATGTGAACACACAAAAACAGTAGGGGTAAATGTTGGGTTGTCTCCCAACAAGCACTTTTCTTTAATGCCTTTTTAGCTAGGCATGATGATTTCGATGATGCTCACATAAAAGTAAAGAACCAAAGCACAACGGGAGCATCATGAAGCATATTACTAGAACTTTTAAGTCTAACCCACTTCCTATGCATAGGGATTTTGTGAGCAAATAACTCACGGGAGCAAAAATCAACTAGCATAAGAAGGCAAAAAAGCACAACTTCAAAACTTTCAATATAAAGAGAGGAAACTTGATATTATTGCAATTCCTACAAGCATGTGTTCCTCCCTCATAATAATTTTTAGTGGCATCATGAATGAATTCAACAATATAACTATCACATAAAGCATTCTTTTCATGGTCCACAAGCATAGAAAATTTATTACTCTCCACATAAGAAAATTTATTCTCATCAATTGTAGTGGGAGAAAATTCAACAAAATAACTATCATGTGATTAAAAATGAAAATCATGATGACAAGTTTCATGGTTATCATTATTCCTTATAACATACATGTCATCACCATAATCATCATAGATAGGAACTTCTTTATCATAGTCAATTGAAACCTCTTCCAAAATAGTGGAATCATCATTAAATAAAGTCATGACCTCTCAAAATCCACTTTCATGAATATAATCATCATAAATAGGAGGAATGCTTTCATCATAATAAATTTTCTCATAAAAACTTGGGGGACTAAAAATTTCATCTTCATCAAACATAGCATCCCCAAGCTTATGACTTTGCATATCATTAACACCATGGATATTCAAAGAATTCATGCTAATAATATTGCAATCATATTCATCATTTATGCCAAACATTTTATTGAATTCTTCTTCGATCAATTGAGCATAACTTTCTTTTCCATCATTTTCAAGAAAGACATGATAATGATGAACAATATGAGACCACCTCAATTCCATTTTTTGTAGTTTTCTTTATAAACCAAACTAGTGATAAAACAAGAAACTAAAAGATTTGATTGCAAGATCTAAAGATATACCTTCAAGCAATCACCTCCCCGGCAACAGCACCATAAATTAGCTTGATGTCTACTATGCAACTTTATTATTGTAGACTCGTGTTGGGCCTCCAATCGCAGAGTTTTGTAGGAAAGTAGCGATTTTACCTCAGGTGGATGACCTAAGGTTTATCAATCCGTGGGAGGTGTAGGATGAAGATGGTCTCTCTCAAATAACCCTGCAACCAAATAACAAAGAGTCTCTTGTGTCCCCAACACACCAAATACAATGGTAATTTGTATAGGTGCACTAGTTCGGCGAAGAGATGGTGATACAAGTGTAGTAATGATATAAGATATTGATTTTTGTAATAGAAACAATAAAAACAGCAAGGTAGCAATTGATAAAACGGAGCACAAACGTATTGCAATGCTTGAAAATGAGGCCTAGGATCTGTACTTTCACTAGTGCAATCTCTCAACAATGCTAATATAATTGGATCACATAACCATCCCTGAACGTGCGATGAAGAATCATTGCAAAGTTCCTATCTAGCGGAGAACATAAGTAGAAATTGTTTGTAGCTATTCTTTTCGATCGATCTATCCAAGAATTCGTACTAAAATAACACCAAGTTATTCTTTCTGATCGATCTATCAAGAGTTCATACTAAAATAACACCAAGTTATTTTTCCGATCAGTCTATCAAGAGTTCTTACTAGAATAACACCAAAGCAAATTCAGATTCATAATACCCAATCCAACACAAAGGACTCAAAGAGTGCCCCAAGATTTCTACCGACGAAACGAGGACAAAAACGTGCGTGAACCCCTATGCATAGATTATCCCAATGTCACCTCGGGGATTCGCATGTTGAGAAAACATATATCAAGTGAATCAATATAATACCCCGTTATCACCGTGGGTATTCATATGCAAGACATATATCAAGTGCTCTCAAATCCATAAAAGTATTCAATACGATGAAACGAAATCTCAAAGGGAAAACTCAATTCAACACAACAAGATAGAGAGGGCGAAACACCATATGATCCAACTATATTAACAAAGCCCGCGATACATCAAGATCGTGCCATCTCAAGAACATGAGAGAGAGATTAAACACATAGCTACTGGTACAAACTCTCAGCCCCGAGGATGGACTACTCCCTCCTCATCATGGAGACATAGGGATGATGAAGATGGCCTCCTGTGATGATTTCCCCCTCCAACAGGGTGCCAGAACGGGCTCCCGATTGGTTTTTCGTGGCTACAGAGGCTTGCGGCGGCGGAACTTCTGATCTAGGTTTATTTTTTTGGGGGTTCTAGAATATTTGGGAATTTATAGGGCGAAGAGGTGGTGCGGGAGGCCACCGAGGTGGGCACAACCCACCAGGGCGTGCCTGGGCCCCCAAGCATGCCCAGGTGGGTTGTGCCCCCCTCGGGGCACCCCTCTGTTACCTCTTTGGCCCAAGTTGTTTCTTCTGGTCCAGAAAAAATCTCCAAAAAGTTCAGTTGTGTTTGGACTCCGTTTGGTATTGATTTTCCGCGATGTAAAAAACAAGCAAGAAAACAGCCACTGGCGCTGGGCACTATGTCAATAGGTCAGTCCCAAAAATGATATAAAGTTGCCATAAAATGATTGTAAAATATCCAAGAATGATAATATAACAACATGAATACTTCATAAATTATAGATACATTGGAGACATATCACACCTCAGTGTGGCAGTAGAAGGAGGAGCGTTGACTCATTTCAATCACTTTTTTTGTGCAGTTCAACTTAAATTATGGCGCCCGCCAGTTAGAGAGGGGGTCCGCGCCACCTCGATTGTAGGCGTGATGGACTCAACTAGTTCAGTGCAGCCATGTGATTGATGTAGCGCAAATGGACTTGATTCTACCGAATAGGCCTTCTGCAAGTTATCTACATTGGAAATGAAATGGTAGCTAAGACAGTTGCTCTATTTTAAATGTATTATCACTTCATTTTATTAGTGGCAGTAGCGGTGCCAAAAGATTGCCTCAAATTATTAGTGGCATTAAATTAAGATGCAAAAACAATATCATTATTGCTTTCAGTGCCAAAACTGTAGCACAAGATCACTAGCTGGATGCAGAGTCAAAATCAACCAAAAAGGAACATACCCAGTCATGGGAACCATAACTGAGAGAGGGGCCCTACGCCACCACAACTCGATGTGGTGAACTTGCAGATCCACTCAGATGATTCAATTGATGCGACCTTTTTGTGCAGTTCACGTGAAATGAAGGATTGCATCATGCAGCTAGCAAGAAGTACTTGCTCTCATGAGCTGGCAGGTTCTTCTTTAGCAGTTGCACTAAAATTGAGCAACATTAAGGTTGGTTGTCCTGCTCATGCAAGGTGCAACTATAATTTGCTTATCCTTTTGTGCAGTTCCACTAAAACAAAGTGCCATTGTGGTGACTGTGACGACTCATCTTGCAAAGGCTAATAAAATGTTGCACGAGATTCCCAACAGAGTTTGACGGAGATGTTGGAAACTCCAATCACCCTTTGTGCAGTTCCACCAAAATTGAGAGACGTTGCTCACGTGACATTTTAGTTGAACCGCACAAGACACTCACTAAAAAAAGTGTTTTGCGCAGTTCACCAAAAGGTCACAATAGCAACGAGGTGAAATGGATATCCCTATCTGCACAAAAAGATAGAAAGAAAATAGTTATTAGTCAATAACAAGATATGAAACATACACAAAATGAAAATAAGCATCTTCATAGTGTTCATGGCAATCACGCAAGGACAGTAGAAATTTTAAAACGACAACATTGCTTCATGGTACCGAAAGCATTACAATCAACAATGACATTCGCCAAATATGGGATTGCTTTAATGGTGGCATTGCTTGTTTACCAGATACAGTAGATCAACATCAGCTAAAGAGTTGGTTTAAGGGCATGGACAGTGGGGACACCAGGACACTCAGCAGCGTAAAGAAGCAACTTACTTATCATACTGGGGAAAATAGCAGGAGTACCATTTGTAACATAGTTTAATTGCATCATATTACAGGAGGCATTAAATTAACAATAACATTGGTTAGACATGTCCTTACGGTAACAATGGATTGCCTCATTTTACATGCACCCTTACATTAACAACAGCAAAAAGTTGGTATAAGGACATGCGACAGTGGATGCATCAGCACAATGTACCTACAAGGAGGCATAAAGTGGTGATGCCGAGTTTGTTCATAGTCTGTGCGGGCAACAAATCTAATCTTAGAGACCTTTTACTATGTGAGGGCAGAAAATCTAATCCTAGACATACTCTGTTGACTTGTCCACCAGCCACCACTTTCTATCCTTTTTTCGACCAATAATAGATCTGTTCCTTATCCAGTTTGTACTGCCTTCTCCCTTTATTTCCTTTTCAACCAAGAGACCGGTTTGGTATCCAGTCTCTACTACTTTCCCCCTGTTATTTCCTCTTTGAATGAATTCCTAAATTCATGCTATAACTTTCCCCCTTTCTTCGATGTTTGAACCAAGTCCTAGATTTGACTGCATGAAGTAGCTTTACCTCTAACAAACTAAATATTTAGGTGGCTTTGGAAGAGCTCGTGGAAGTAGAAAAAGATCCACATGCAGCGACGTGGGGAGCTGGGGTAGTATAGCATGGCCGCTTTCAAAGGAACTTATACCTGAGGGTCATCAAGATGTGGCTAGGAGGGCGGCGGGAGGTCAGTTCTGCCAACAATACGGCAGGGAGGAAGAAGGGGTCCGAGGATCTCCCGAGCTGGCGCTGTGTCAGAGAGAACGTCACGGGCAGAGGATTGGGATCCGCCGGCAGCTGTGGGTTTCCTCCCTCGCCGCCGATGACCGCATGAATGATGTACCTAGTACCCTACACACCCCGGCCGAGGGAATCTGGCCGGATCTATGACCAGTAGTGATTAGAGAGAGAATGTCGCTACCGCTGTCTTGTTTAGATCTGGAGAGGTTGAGAGAATGAAGAGAGCAACTCTAGTAAAGCAAGCGCTCAGGCTCCTGCATATATAGTACTACTACCTCCGTCTTGGTTTATTGGTCGTGTCAAATTTTGACTATAGATTGAACTAACAAAATGTTCATGCATGTTACCAAAAATTATACCATTGAAAACTATGTTCAAATACGAATCCAATGATATAATATTTGTTGACATGCATTAACATTTTGTTAGCTAAATCTTTGGTCAAAATTTGGCACAAACTACAAAGGTGACCTATGAACTAGGACGGAGGTAGTATGTAGTACTACTAGTATATACTCATGTTGGAGGAGTGCGAAACACGGCAGCCCAGTGAACCAGCAAGCGATAGGCCATAGAAAACAATGTGGTGATATGGCCATAAAAACAATGTACTACAGTCAAGTCTCTAGCATGTACAGTACTCCTCCTCTTCCTCCTCCTCCTCCCGTTTCATCGCCATTATACTTTCCCCATTCCTGTGTTTTCAGCATCCTACGAATCAAAGAGGCCCTTAGACTGGTTTAGGTCCGGTTGGTTTTTCAATGTGTTACGTCCAAAATCTAATGAACGTGCTCCGGTTTCTATGAAAATAATCCGGTTTGCATGTAGTAATTTATTTATTTATTTATTATTCTGCGAGGGGTTTGCATGTAATTCGTCAGGTCCGAAATGTAAAGTACGTCGGCATGGTTGCATATGCTCCGAGTCGTGAATGCTCTATGACCCAGATGCTCTATGTCCCACATGCCGGCGAAAGGAAGCACGTGGAAATAGCCTAGGAGTACATATAGGAGGAAAATGTGTGAAAAATTATGTACTATGAAGTGTAGCTGCGGTACGAACAGGAGACCTAAAGTGATGACAGGTATAGGTCGCACACACCCAACCAGTGGTCTAGACGTACGAGTACTCGGTACTCCTATTCTATCAACACGAGTCCCATCTGACAACAGCGTCCGTGCTACAGCTAGCTCTTCTCCCTTGTTTCTCACTTCTAATTCTAACTCAGCCCATGCGCGGTGGGCAGGGTGGGGGTTTGCCGATAGTCGGTTTTCTCAACTGCGGCCCCACCTGACTGTGAAAATGCTAAGAAAATAAGCGTTCCCTAACATGAGCGGCGTGCCTGACAGACCGTGTGGGGTTGCGACTTGAATGCGTCAATCTTTACCTTTTTAGGCCTCCTTTGGTTCATAGGGTAGGAAAATCATAGGAATAGAAAAGTCATATGAAATGAGATGACATGCATCTCAAATCCTATGAGTAGGATTTTTTCCATTGATTCTAGGCTAATGTTTATTTTCCTATGAAATGTGGAGGATAGGAAGAGTTCCTCCATAGGAATATGATTCTATTCCTACAAACCAAAGGGCTCTAAAGGAAATTTTCCTATAGAAATCCTATCCTATGGTATTCCTACAAAATTCCCCCAAACCAAAGGAGGCCTTAACTTGTAGATAGAAAATGCCAATCCAATGCACGCTGAGCGGCGGGCCGGAACGACAGTGTGGGGTGCGACGCGAACGGCACAGGCGTGCTGTACTTGTTCCATTTTCTCGTTTTAAACTCGTAACATGTAGTGACACTCAGTTTTGAATACTCCGTATATAAGTTTGGTTGTCGCGCCAATATATATACTCCCTCCATGTAGTTTGGGTCTCGTACTTAAAGCTGAAGTCAAAATTTGGCACAACAAGCGATGGTGACCAGTCTTCCTCCGTCCTAGTTTATTGGTCCCCATCATAATCTATGCCAAAATTTGACCATAAATTTGACTAACAAAATGTTCAAGAATGTCACTAGAATTATATCATTGAAAACTATGTTTAAATACGAATCTAACGATATAATTTTTGTTGACATGCACTAACATTTTGCTAGCTAAATCTTTGGTCAAAATTTAGCACAAATTACAAAACAAACTAATAAACCAGGACGAAGATAGTGATACTACATAGAATTAATGCCAAATAAGAGCAAGGGATCACACATGTCATTTACGACTAGAATAAAAATGCCATACACTAACACATTAAGGCCACGAGGCGATGCAGTGCTGGTTACAGGAGGCAAGAAGAAAGATGCATCCATCGATGACCTCCTCCTCCTGCTCGACTCAAGGCGCCGACCCATCGAACAGTGGCAAAGTAGCAGCGGCCTTCGTGGCCAGGTCAACGTGCTTCAGAACAATGGCATCCAAAGATTCCAGCCGATGGAAGAATGCCAATGTCTTTCTGTCCTTGCTGGCCTTGTAGTGGCCTATTTAGACGATTTCCTCATAGACATGCATGTGAAGGTCGACGGTTTCTTGCATGGCCAGGCGCTGTGCAGCGAGCGTGGCCTCGAGGTGCACATCCTTCCTCGCGACCTTCGGCAGCTGCAGGGCCACCGGTGCTTCAAAGAGTTCATCACCTTGGAGGCCGATGAGGGTGGTAGGCAACAAGGAGCCTGGGTGCGCGGGCTGGAGGAGTACGACAAGGTTGTCCACGCGCTTGTTCACGGTGGTGAACTTGCGGATGGAGCGGACCATCATCTCACCCATGCAAGAGGCAAAGCCGGCATCGACGAGGGCTATGATGCGGCCGTCGCTAGCACCGTCTAGAAACACTGCATGGTGTGGGGCCGCAGGCCAGCGTCTTGGATGATCTGGCACAGCCGACTGCCGCTCGCGTCCATCGATGCCATGGGTGCTTGTGGATTTTGGTCACATGGTCTCGATCTTGGATTGGAGTGAGCAGTGTTGCGCAGAGACTAGAAGTAGATGGATTGGAGTGGTGGGCGCCTTTATATGAGAGTCCAAATTGCATTGCATTCACATCGTGCTGGCTCCATTCTGCTTCTCCAATTATTTCCCTCTGCATGCTAATTGAATGAGGAGGTTTCATTGACCGTTCAATGTTTTGGGAACCGCTACCCTCTCCCTCTTTGGAATTCAAGCCATATCAATGTAAATGCGTGTCAAAAAGAGACTAGCCAGTAGTAGTAGTCAATATTGTGCACCGCGACCAAGGCGGAGAGGAAAATGAGAGAACTTAATATTTACTCCCTCCATTCCTAAATATTTACGGTGTAGATTGACTCATTTTGCTCCATATGTAGTCACTTGTTGAAATCTCCAGAAAGACAAATATTTAGGAACGAAGGGAGTATTTCTAATTTACCATTGCATGCAATGAACTGACCGCTGCATGCCGTGCTAGGTACGTCTCAAGGCACTAAAAACATACACGGCCCACGTCTCTTATTGGCTGATTCCTATTCATGTCTAGAAACAAGAAACATGGTCGAGTTTGTTTTGGGATTATTTGATTTTTGTAAGATGACTATAACTAGCAATCGCCACAATAACTGTAAGATCTGCATCCGACGATGGCACCTATTGGACGCAAACAACAATAGAAAAGAATTGCCATAAAACTGCCACACCATGCCCCACCCCCTACACATAAGACTGCCATGCGAGCGTTCGCAACTGCGACGTTTGGGTTGCGCTTGGGTCTTTGCCTCTTCAAGAAGTTGAACAATGATGTTACTACTTTTACAATATCGAATCAACTGCTGCATGTCCGTCCACCGCGTGGGGGAGGGTGAGCTTGTTGTAGTAAGCAAAAGCTTCTCCTCGTCTGCGAGCCACTGCACGCATGGGCGAGGGAGATGGCATACTTAATCAAGCTTCTCCTTGTTGTACGAGTTGACGCGACACATCATAGCACGGGCTCCACATGCTTGCCTCTAAACTTGGCTAAAAGACCCGCAGTGTACAATATTTGCTGCAACCTCTAACATTTACTCCACCATAAATTAAAATATATATTCCTCTCTTGACCAGATCAGCGTGCAAACTACAATCACCAGGATGACATGTAGGGCCAGAAGATTATTTTAATCAAAAAATGCTTCAGGACGGCCTCATAGCGTGGATCCAACTCCAACAATTTTAATCTTAGAGGCATGGTACACACTATCCTATACTATGTTACTACTACCTCCCCTACAAATGAAACTGTCACACGAGCGTTCGGGTTGCGCTTGGCTCTTCGCCTCTTCAGGAAGTCGAACAATGATGGTACTACTACAATGGAGTACTACTAGTATGCTTCTATCCTTCTGACACCGAATGAACTACTGCATGTCCACCGCGTGCGGGAGGGAGAGCGTTTAGCGAACGCTTCTCCTAGTCCCGCGAGCCACCACGCTCATGGGTGAGGAAGAGGGAGTTGTAATCAAGCTTCTCCTTGTTGTACGAGTTGACGCGACACATCAAAGCAGTGCACTCAATATATTTCAATAATTTGCGTTTACCGATGCATTAATTACAACACATGCATGATTATGTGATACTAGCACGTGTTGATTTCATGCACCTTCAAGTAGTATGAATATGTGATGGTAAAACTTTCTAATGCCCCGGCCCTAAAGCAAGAGATGGTGGTGCACGAGGAAGGCGAGATCATGCCGACGGAACAAGACCCGGCGATGGAGGTCTCTATGGACCTCACCTTGATCCACTGCCCCTTGTGCCTCCGCCCCTTGAAGCCTCCAGTGTATGATGTTCGAATACACCTCGTCCGTTGAGCTAATCGAGCAAGTGATATGTCTCCAATGTATCTATAATTTTTGATTGTTCCCTGCTATTATATTATATGTTTTGGATGTTTTATATGCAGTAATATGCTATTTTATATTATTTTTGGGTCTAACCTATTACCCTAGAGCCCAGTGGCAGTTTCTGTTTTTTCCTTGTTTTTGGATTTTTCAGAAAGGAATATCAAACGGAGTTCAAACGGAATAAAACTTTCACGATGATTTTTCTTGGACCTGAAGACACCCTTGAAGAGGGGGCTAGAGGAGTCATGAGTAGCCCACAAGCCCTCAGGGCGCACCCCATGGCTTGTGGCCCCCTCAGGAGTCCCCCAACCCTAATTCT
This sequence comes from Aegilops bicornis, assembly GCA_021605145.1. Taxonomy (NCBI): domain Eukaryota; kingdom Viridiplantae; phylum Streptophyta; class Magnoliopsida; order Poales; family Poaceae; genus Aegilops; species Aegilops bicornis. The sequence goes on along the minus strand of CM038669.1, from coordinate 382,229,659 downwards.
TGCTCTATAAATTCCAAAATATTCGCAAACCACCAGAAGCGTCCACCAAAATACTTTTCCGCCATCACAAGCCTCTATTCCTATGAGATCCAATCTTGGGGCCTTTTCCGGCAATTTGCCGGGGGGGGGGGGGATTCGATCACGGAGGGCCTCTACATCAACCTTGTTGCCCTTCGGATGAAGCGTGAGTAGTTTATCACAGACCTACGGGTCCATAGCTAGTATCTATATGGCTTCTTCTCTTTGTTTGATCTTCAATACAATGTTCTCCTCGATGTTCTTGGAGTTCTATCTGATGTAATACTTTTTTGCGGTGTGTTTGTTATGATCCGATGAATTATGGCTTTATGATCAGATTATCTATGAATATTATCTGAGTCTTCTCTGAACTCTTCTATGCATGATTAAGATATCTTTGTATTTCTCTTTGAACTATCGATTTGGTTTGGCCAACTAGATTGGTTTTTCTTGCAATGGGAGAGGTGCTTAGTTTTGGGTTCAATCTTACGGTGTCCTCACCCAGTGATATAGTAGGGGTAGCGAGGCATGTATTGTATTGTTGCCATCAAGGATAAAAATACGGGGTTTACATCATATTGCTTGAGTTTATCCCTCTACATCATGTCATCTTGCTTAAGGCATTACTCTGTTCTTATGAACTTAATACTCTAGATGCATGCTGGATAGCGGTCAATGTGTGGATTAATAGTAGTAGATGCAGGCAGAAGTCGGTCTACTTGTCAATGTGTGGAGTAATAGTAGTAGATGCAGGCAGGAGTCGGTCTACTTGTCACAGATGTGATGCCTATATTCATGATCATTGCCTTATATATCGTCATAGCTTTGTGCTTTTCTATCAATTGCTCAACAGTAATTTGTTTACCCACCATTTGCTTTCTTCAAGAGAGAAGCCTCTAGTGAAACCTATGGCCCCATGGTCTTTTTTCCATCATATATTTTCAGATCTATAAACCAAAAAATCCAAAAATACCTTACTTCAATTTATTTACTTTTATTTTGTTTTAGGTTTTAGTAATCTTTTATATCCATCTCTATCAGATCTCATCCTTGCAAGTGACTGTGAAGGGATTGACAACCCCTTTATCGCGTTGGGTGCAAGTGTTTGATTGTTTGTGCAGGTGCATAGATTGGAGACTTGCTTGTACATCCTACTGGATTGATACCTTGGTTCTCAAACTGAGGGAAATACTTATCTCTACTTTGCTGCATCACCCTTTCCTCTTCAAGGGAAAAACCAACGCAAGCTCAAGAAGTACCAGGAAGAATTTCTGGCGCAGTTGCCGAGAGGTTCTACATCAAGCCTACCAAGTACCCATCATAAACTCTCATCTCTTGCATTACATTACCATTTGCCTCTCGTTTTCCTCTCCCCTACTTCTAAAACATTTTCAGAAAAACACAAAAATATTTGCCTTTTTATTTGCATTTTTCCGCTTGATCTTTTGTTTGCTTGAACTCATCATCACGAGTGACTTTGGAATGGCAGAAACATATGATGGCCTAACTCCTAAAATATGACGAACTGGCAATATGGATGCTAAAACTTTTGTTTTGGGGCAAGGGAAATGGAAAAGAGCATATCCAGGATTTTTTCAATTGCATAGGCAATCTGCCTTTTGATGATACTCCTATACTTAAAAGAACTAAAACTTATGCGGAGGCTATTTCAGCACTAGTTCTGAAATTTGGAAGTAGATTTATCCGTACTCACCCTACCTTGCAAAGATTGTTTTATGAGTTGCCCGTTATAAAAGATCCTAAGGCTAAAAGGGTAGCTACCCATGTTCTTATGACTGAATCTGATCATATAGTACAAGAAGCTAGGGAAATTTATGATTTCTATGATATGAGCCGTGAGAAACAGGTGATAGATAAGATCCTCTATAACAGTGACTGTACCTTGAGACATTTGTTTGGAAATAATCAAATTTTTGATGAGAATCTTGAAAATAAAATCCCCGTTTTAGATATGATACAACAAGTTTTCAGTGATGTTAATCAACAATATTCTTGGATTGTGGACGGAAATCAAAAGGGATACATATATCGGCAGCTTGATAATGCCAAGATTTCTATGGATAATGTGTTTCAAGTTATATTTGCAAAACCTCCTCACGAAAACACATCTATGATTTTTTTGCCAAAGATGACAACACCTAGATCTGTTGCAATATGCCTAGCTAGGGGCGTTAAACAATAGCGCTTGTTGGGAGGCAACCCAATTTTATTTTTGTTTTTACTTTTTTGCTCCTGTTTTCCAATAAATTTATCATCTAGCCTCTGGTTAGATGTGTTTTCATGTTTTAAATTAATGTTTGTGCGAAGTAACACCCTTGGAATGATTTGGAAGATAGTTGACTTGATTTTGCTGAAAAACAGAAACGTTTGCATCCAGAAGCAGAATTTTGATAATTCACAGGAACGTGATCTGGTTCTGAATTTTTTACACAAGATTAATATACAAATTGCATAAGCTTCCCTAATTTTCAGAATTTTTGGAGTTACAGAAGTATACGAAGTTTTCAGATTGCTATAGACTGTTCTGTTTTAGACATATTTTGTTTTCTTTGTGTTGTTTGCTTATTTTGATGAATCTAAGGGTAGTATCAGGGGGTATGAACCATGGAGAAGTTGTAATACAGTAGATATTACACCATTGTAAATTTAGAATGAGTTAACAATAGTACCTAAGTGGTGATTTGTTTTTCTTACACTAATGGATCTTATGAGTTTTCTGTTGAGTTTTGTGTTGTGAAGTTTTCAAGTTTTGGCTAAAGATTTGATGGACAATGGAATAAGGAGTGGCAAGAGCCTAAGCTTGAATTCCCAAGGCACCCCAAGGTAATATTCAAGGACAAACAAACATCTAAGCTTGGGGATGCCCCTGATGGCATCCCCTTTTTCGTCTTCAATCCATCGGTAAATTTGCTTGAGGCTATATTTTAGTTCACCACATTATATGTGTTTTGCTTGGAGTGTCTTGTATGATATGAGTCTTTGATTTTTAGTTTGTCACAATCATCCTTTCTGTACACACCTTTTGAGAGGGACACACATTAATCATGAATTTATTAGAATACTCTATGTGTTTCACTTATATCTTTTGAGATGGCCAGTTTGCTCTAGTGCTTCACTTATATCTTTTTAGAGCATGGCAGTGGCTTTATTTTATAGAAATTGATGAACTCTCATGCTTCACTTGTATTATTTTGTGAGTCTTAAGCAGTGTGGTAATTTTTTAGCTTATGAATTTAGTCCTAATATGATGGGCATCCAAGAGGGATATAATAAAAACTTTCATATAAAGAGCATTGAATATATGAGAAGTTTGATTCCTTGCATTTGTTTTGAGATATAAAGATGGTGATATTAGAGTCATGCTAGTGAGTAATTGTGGATTGGTAGAAATACTTGTGTTAAAGTTTGTGATTCCCTTAGCATGCACGTATGGTGAACCGTTATGTGATGAAGTCGGAGCATGATTTATTTTTTGATTGCCATCCTTTGTGTGGAGGTCGGGATCGCGCGATGGTTAACTCCTACCAACCCTTCCCCTAGGAGCATGCGTATCAATGGCTAATAGACTTTTTTAATAAGTATGTGAGTTCTTTATTACTAATGTTGAGTCCATGGATTATACACACTCTCACCCTTCCACCATTGCTAGCTTCTCTAGTACCGCACAACTTTCGTCGGTGCATTAAACCCATCATATATCCTTCCTCAAAACAGCCACCATACCGACCTATTATGGCATTTCCATAGCCATTCTGAGATATATTGCCATGCAACTTCCACCGTTCCATTTATTATGACACACATCATCATTGTCATATTGTTCTCATATGCATGAGGCATTCATATAGAGTCATATCATTGTTCTAGAATTGAGTTGTAATTCTTGAGTTGTAAGTAAATAAAAGTGTGATGATCATCATTATTACAACATTGTCCCATGTGAGGAAAGGATGATGGAAGCTATGATTCCCTCACAAGTTGGGATGAGTCTCTGAACTTTACAAATAAAATAAAAGAGGCCAAACAAGGCCAAAAAAAAGAGGCCAAACAAGCCCAAAAAAAAAGAAAAATGAGAGAAAAAGAGAGAAGGGACAATGTTACTATCCTTTTTCTACACTTGTGCTTCAAAGTAGCACCATGATCTTCATGATAGAGAGTCTCCTCTTGAGCACTGCGTTGGTTTTCTCTTGAAGAGGAAAGGGTGATGCAGTAAAGTATCGTAAGTATTTCCCTCAATTTTTGAGAACCAAGGTATCAATCCAGTAGGAGGCCACACGCAAGTCCCTCGTACCTAGACAAACAAATAAGAACCTTGTAACCAACGCGATAAAGGGGTTGTCAGTCCCTTCACGAGCACTTGCAAATGTGAGATCTGATAGAGATGATAAGATAATATTTTTGGTATTTTTATGATAAAGACTAAAAAGTAAAGATTGCAAAATAAATTGCGCAAGAAATCGCTAATTGTTGGGAGATTAATATGATAGAGAATAGAACCGGGGGCCATAGGTTTCACTAATGGCTTCTCTCAAGATAGCAAAAGTATTACGGTGGGTGAACAAATTACTATCGAGAAATTGAAAGAATTGAGCATAGTTATGAGAGTATCTAGGCATGATCATGTATATAGGCATCACGTCCGTGACAAGTAGACTGAAACGATTCTGCATCTACTACTATTACTCCACACATCGACCGCTATCCATCATGCATCTAGAGTATTAAGTTCATAAGAACAGAGTAATGCATTAGGCAAGATGACATGATGTAGAGGGATAAACTCAAGCAATATGATATAAAGCCCATCTTTTTATCCTTGATGGCAACAATACAAAACGTATCGGTCCCCCTTCTGTCACTGGGATCGCACACCGCAAGATTGAACTCAAAGCTAAGCACTTCTCCCATTGCAAGAAAGATCAATCTAGTAGGCCAAACCAAAATGATAATTCAAAGAGACTTGCAAAGATAACAAATCATACATAAAAGAATTCAGAGGAGATTCAAATATTGTTCATAGATAATATTGATCATAAACCCACAATTCATCGGATCTCGACAAACACACTGCAAAAAGAGTTACATCGAATAGATCTCCAAGAGAATCGAGGAGAACTTTGTATTGAGATCCAAAGAGAGAGAAGAAGCCATCTAGTTAACAACTATGGACCCGAAGGTCTAAGGTAAACTACTCACACATCATCGAACAGGCTATGGTGTTGATGTAGAAGCCCTCCGTGATCGATGCCCCCTCCGGCTGAGCGCCGAAAAAGGCCCAAGATGGGATCTCACGGGTACAGAAGGTTGCGGCGGAGGAAATAGGGTTTCGTGGTGCTCCTGGATGGTTTCTGTCGGATTTCGGGTTCTGGCAGACCCTCTAGGTTCGAACTCTGGGGTGCACGCGGAGATCTCACACACTACCTACCTGCACCTAGTCACATCGCAAGTATCTAAACTACACAAAGAGCAACACAAGGGAAACAAGGTTTATCTTGGTATGGGCCACCATTGTGGTGTAATACCCTACTCCAAAGGTTCCGTGTGGTGGAGTGCCTGAGGGGCTAATGATGAACAGTACAAGGAAGAACAGCCTCGCGAGGGTCTGTTCTTGGCTGGTGCGACGAACTGCTAGGGGGAGTTCGGTCGCTTCTCTCTCTCTCTCTCTCCCTGGATTCAAGATCCTCTCTGGATTCAAGATGCCAGATGCCTCTACTCTGTGGGTGGCTAGTCCTATTTATAGGCAGAGGCCCTGGGCCTCTTCCCAAATATTGAGCGGGAAGGGCGCCAACAATTGGCCAATTTGAAGGGGAACATCTAGTACACTTATCCTGACTAAAGTTGGTCCTCACCTGCCAAAGGCTCTGACGATGACGCCGGCTTGGGCTCCACGATGACCTCCTTCCTGCTGTTGTGTTGGTCTTGGTCTTGTTGCACCGAAATGGATGCCTTTGCTTGATGCTCTCACCTGCACTTGCCTCCTTTGCACCAAACAGGAAATGAGGACACTGCGCGGGCTGGCTCCCGCCTGGCGCCCTTAGTCGTCATGGCTTGCGTCATGGGCACCTCGTGAGGTACCCCGCCTTGATCTCTCCGCCTCCTCGCGGGCCAGCCTGACGAGGCCGTGCCTGAGGAAGCTTCCTGTCGTCCGCCCCGCGAGGCTTGGCCCCTCGCGAGGGTCTTGAGCTTGTGCTGATGAAGATGGGCCATACTGGGCCACCCCTCGAGCCATGCCGCAGGCCGGAGGCAGGCAAGTCTGGGTACCCCTGCTCCTGCAACGCCGACAAGAGTCCCCGCCCTATGGCGCTACTCGACTTGGCTTAGCAGAGAAGCGAAGGGCAAGTCTGAAGCGCCATGGCCCTAACAGTCTGCGGCCTTGGGCGCCGCGTGGCGGTTGATTGGACGTGGGCGTCTCCACTTCCCCACGACGCCTCAGCGACTGCACGAATTGACAAGTCCCTGCATGCAAAGCGGGTCATGATTACCTGTGATCGTGGAGGTCGACGGTTGGCCTTCCCCGGCTATAAGTATGGAATGGTGCGTGCCCTTCCAGTCCATCTCTTCTTGCTTCTCCTTCTTCTCCATGGCTCCGCCGAAGAGGTTCTCGACCGCGGAGAAAGGAAAGGCCCGCCAGGTGGAGCCTGACTCTCCCCCGGCCAAGCCCGGCCGAGGCCGTCCTCACAAGCACCCTATGGCTCCGGTAGCAGCTTCCCGTGGCCACGGAGGTGATCTACTGCGCGGCGACGGGCGTCAGGCTGTTGATGGGGGGCGCGCTACGGCCGCGCGACCCCCTAGGCCACGCTTCCACTCGGCAGAGGTGCTGCCGGAGTTTGTCGTGTGGTCGGTGGAGCCGACCAGCACCTGGCTCCAGCTTCCCCGCTTCCTTTTAGGTGAACTTCCGGCCGGCGCCCCGGGCGGCCTCTGGCTCCAGGCGGACGGTTGCTGCAGCCGGGCCTCCTGGGCTTCGCTGGAGGTCTCCGCAGCCGGGAGTGTGGCCCTGACCCGCGGCTGGCAAACGTTTGCCCGCGCGCGTGGTCTGAGCCGGCGGTGCACCCTGCACTTCAAGTTCGACGGCGATGCCACCCTCTACGTGAGGGTGTTCGGGGAAGACGGTCACCGCGCTGGGTGCTGCCCGGAGGACGACGACCGCGCCGTGGGCCTAAGCGGCGCGACGGTCGGGATGAAGATGACAGCGCGCGCGTGGTCGGCGGTGCTCGGGGTTCGTCGAGCTTCGGCGACTCTTCTTCGGACAGCGGCTCCTCCAGCGGTGGCCGCGACCAGCCTCCGCGCCGCCGCGCCCGCCTGGAGGGAGGTAGCGGGTCTGCCCGCCGTCGCGCCTTGGTGAAGCGCGAGAGGGAGTCCGCCTGAGCTCCGGAGGCAGTTCGAGCCTTCGTCGCGAGTTGGTGTCAGGCGAGTTGCGCCTGTTTTGTTCTTTTCCTTTTCCTATGCAAAGAGACAGTAGTGTAGGGCCCCGCGGGGGCGTGCTTGGACTATTGCTGTTAATTATCGTACTGTTCTGTATTAAGCTTCTGTGCCACACGCCTGTGCGTAGAAATTACTTAGCTTGGGGGCGACCTGTCGCGGTCTTCGCCTCCCGAGGCCGAGGCCTCGTCGAACGCTTCATGCCCTGCAAAGATTAGCCAGGAGAGGTAGCTGGCCTCGGTCGTGAGGCGATCGACCCGGCCAGTCATGTGTTCGCGTCGCGGTGCCCGTGGGGCACGGACTGGAGGGGTGCTCCCGTAGTGGACCCGGTTAGGGAAGCCTCAAACAATAGGGGCAGAAAACACTCACGAGGGTGCCCGCGTTGCTCCCTCACGAGACTCGCGTGAGAGAAATCGAGGCAGGAGAGCAGAGAAGGCAAAGAGCCACAAGCCAAAGGCAGCAACCACTTCAATAAAACTTCAAATGAGAATGAACAAGCCAACTACAGAAAGCAAATGAGAAAAGCCGCGTCCGGCACCTAATCTAGTCTTCGACGTCTTCTCACCAAAGACGGAGCTAAGTGCTGCCACTTTGGGCGTGGAGGGAACCCCAGGGCCTGAGGCCGGCGCTCCTGAGACTCCGGGGCGTGTACAGCCCCAACTCATTATTACGTGAGAGTGTCACGGGCGGCGAGCTTCACAGGCATTGGCCTTCTTCACAGGCTCCAGGCCTTTCTCGGGGAGACGAACTTCACAGGCGTTCGCCTTCTTCACAGGCTCCGGGCCTTTCTCAGAAAGATAAGCTTCACATGCGTTCGCCTTCTTCACAGACTCCGGGCCTTTCTCAGAAAGATAAGCTTCACAGGCTCCGGGCCTTTCTCAGAAAGATAAGCTTCACAGGCGTTGGCCTCCTTCACAGGCTCCGGGCCTTTCTCAGAAAGATAAGCTTCACAGGCGTTCGCCTTCTTCACAGGCTCCGGGCCTTTCTCAGAAAGATAAGCTTCACAGGCATTCGCCTTCTTCACAGGCTCCAGGCCTTTCTAGGGGTAAAACCTCCGGAGGTGCTAGATGTTCCACACGTTCTAGACTGGCACCCCCTCCTGAGTCTCCAAGCGCGAGGAGCTGGGCCTGGAAACATGAACAACCTTGAACGGGCCCTCCCACATGGGAGAGAGCTTATGCAGTCCCTCCCTAGAGAGAACCCGTCTGAGCACGAGGTCCCCTACCTCAAGAGTCCTGGGGCGAATGTTGCGGCAGTGGTATCACCGCAGTGCTTGTTGGTATCTCGCCGCTCGTAAGGCGGCTTCTCGACGATGCTCCTCCCCCAGCACGAGGTCCGTCCCCCGCATGGCGTCCTGCTGCGCCTCATCGAACGCCAGGACCTGTGCGGAACGACGTCTGACCTCGTGAGGGAGGACCGCTTCAGCTCCATAGACCAGGAAGAACGGGGTCTCGCCAGTCGGCTTGGTTGCGGTCATGCGGATGGACCACAACATGGACTGAAGCTCATCGTACCAGCCTCTGCCGCAGGCCTCCAGCTTCTTCTTGAAGGTCATGGTTTTGAGGCCCCTCAGGACCTCTACGTTGGCCCGCTCGGCCTGACCGTTGCTCCGTGGGTGCGCTGCTGAAGCGTAGCATACCTGCGTCCCAAGGTTAGCACAATATGTTTTGAAGTGGTTACTGGTGAACTTCGAACCGTTGTCGGTGATGATGCGGTTCGGCACCCCGAACCGGCTCACGATGCCCTTGATGAACTTGACCGCAGAACCTGCGGGGTTGGTGCGGACGGCTTCCACTTCAGCCCACTTGGTGAACTTGTCCACGGCGACGTAGAGGTAGCGATAGCCTCCCAGCGCCCGAGGGAACGGGCCCAGGATATCCAGCCCCCAGACTGCGAATGGCCACGAGAAGGGTATAGTTTGCAGACCTCCCGCCGGCTGATGGATCTTCTTGGCATGGAATTGGCAGGCCTCGCTAGCCTTCACCAGTTCCACGGCATCATTGAGCGCAGTGGGCCAATAGAACCCGCTGCGGAACGCCTTGCCAACGAGGGTCCGTGATGACGAATGATGCCCACAGTCTCCACCGTGTATGTCTGCCAGCAGCTCCTTCCCTTGCTCCCTGGAAATGCAACGTAGGGACACATCATTCGGTCGCTTCGGTGAGCTCTCCATCCTCGATGCGATGCGCCGTGGCTTGCCGCGCCACACGCCGCTTCCTCCTCCTTTTCCGGCAAGGTCCCTTGCGTCGGGTAACTCGAGCTCAGGATCCAGCACCCTCCCGAGGCTCCAGTCGGGAGCGGTAGCGCTCTGAGGCCGGGCCGCAGACCGGGGCTTCCGAGGCAGGTGGCCGGGGGAGCTCTTCCCGAGGCTGCACCATGCTTGACAGCGATGGCGTTGCCGAGGGCTTGAACAACCGCTCCTCGAAGACGCCAGGTTCCTGGGGTAGCCGCGTGGATGCCCGTTTGGCGATGTCGTCAGCCTCTTGATTGGTGCCGCGAGGCACATGCTGCAACTCCAGTCCCCAGAACTGCTTCTCCATCCTGCGGACCTCCGCGAGGTAGGCTTCCATGTGCTCATTCCTTGGCTCGTATACTTTGTTGGAGAAGTTGATGAGGAGTTGTGAATCACCCTTGATGGTAAGGCGCTTCACTCCCAGGCGATCAAGCGGCTTTCGGGCCTGCTATCGAGCCTTCATATTCTGCTATGTTGTTGGAGACCTTTTCTCCGTGCTGGAAATGGAGCTGCACGGCGTAGTAGAGCTTGTCTTGAGTGGGAGATATAAGCACTGCGCCAGCCCCCGCGCCGTGTCTGGAGAATGCCCCGTCGAAGTACATGACTCAACCATCCGGTGCCTCGCTTCCCGGGGAGAGGGATTGATCCTCATCAGCCTTGAGGCATGGCGCCTCCGCCCATTCCGCCACGAAGTCCGCTAGCGCTGCCCCCTTGATGACTCTGGTGGTGCTAAATTCTAGTTGAAAATCTTGCAGCTCGATGTTCCACTCAGCGACTCTTCCAGCCGAGTTGGGGCTCCTAAGCACCCTTTCCAAGGGGTACGCTAAGACAACCTTGATGGGATGGCCCTGAAAATAGTGCCGTCGCTTACGTGAGGCCACCAATAGCGCGAGGAGGAGTTTCTGGGGCATGGGGTACCGCGCCCTCGCGTCCCGCAACACTGTGGTGACGAAGTACACAGGGTGTTCGACGAGGTTGGGAGTCTTTGGTCTTCTTGGCGTCCTCAGAGGCCGTGGCGCCTCCCCGAGATGTTGGAGCCCCCGGCTGGTCGCCAGGGAGGGGTCTCTTCTGCTCCGAAAAGGCTTCCCTGCGGGGCTGATCCTTCTCGGCTATGGTAGTGGTCTCTGTGAGGCCCCCTTGATCCTGCTTCTCCTTGACCCGGGCAGCTGCCGCGGCTTTGGTCCAATGCTCCTCCCTAACCGCCACCAGGGCTGCGCTGGCAGAGTATGGAGTGGCTGCAAGGTAGAGCACCAGGCTCTTGAGGGCGCTGGAGCCACCATTACCGAGGGCTGGTTAAGTACCTTTTGAGATCTTGGAGCCTTTGTCGGCCTCTTCAGTCCATTCAAAGGGGCCCTTTTTCTTCATCAGCTTGAAGAAGGGCAGCGCTCGTTCCCCCAACTTGGAGATGAAGCATCCTAGTGCGGTCACGCGCCAAGTGAGCTTGTGCATCTCTCTGAGGGTCTTCGGCGGGCTCATGTCCTCGACTGCTTTGACCTTTTCTGGGTTAGCCTCGATGCCTCGGTGGGACACGAGGAAGCCTAAGAGCTTGCCCGAGGGGACCCCAAACACACACTTCTCCGGGTTGAGCCGCAGGTCCACTGTGTTGGGGCTTGCGAAGGTTTCCTCTAGGTCTTGTATCAGGGTTCTGGCCTCCCGAGACTTCACCACTCGGTCATCGACGTAAGCCTCAACATTGCTCCCGCGCTGGGGAGCCAAGGTGATGTGCATCACCGGTGAAAGGTCGCTCCTGCGTTGCGCGCCCGAACGGGCATGCATGTGTAGCAGTACACTCCACACGGGGTCAGGAAAGCCGTTTTTTCCACGTCTTCTACCGCCATCTTTATCTGGTGATAGCCGGAGAAGGCATCCAGGAAACATAACAGGTCGCACTTGGCGGTGGAGTCGACGATCTGATTGATGCGAGGGAGCGGGAATGGATCCTGCTGAAGGAAATATGCCCTAGAGGCAATAATAAAGTTATTATTTATTTCCTTATATCATGATAAATGTTTATTATTCATGCTAGAATTGTATTAACCGGAAACATAATACATGTGTGAATATATAGACAAACAATATGTCACTAGTATGCCTCTACTTAACTAGCTTGTTAATCAAAGATGGTTATGTTTCCTTAACCATGAACAAGGAGTTGTTATTTGATTAACAAGGTCACATCATTAGTAGAATGATCTGATTGACATGACCCATTCCGTTAGCTTAACACTTGATCGTTTAGTATGTTAATGCTTTCTTCATGACCCATACATATTCCTCGTAACTATGAGATTATGCAACTCCCGTTTACCGGAGGAACACTTTGGGTACTACCAAACGTCACAACGTGAATCGGGTGATTATAAAGGAGTATTACAGGTGTCTCCAAAGGTACTTGTTGGGTTGGCGTATTTCGAGATTAGGTTTTGTCACTCCGATTGTCGGAGAGGTATCTCCAGGCCTTCTCGGTAATGCACATCACTTAAGCCTTGCAAGCATTACAACTAATGAGTTAGTTGTGAGATGATGTATTACGGAACGAGTAAAGAGACTTACCGGTAACGAGATTGAACTAGGTATTGGATACCGACGATCGAATCTCGGTAAGTAACATACCGATGACAAAGGGAACAACGTATGTTGTTATGCGGTTTGACCGATAAAGATCTTCGTAGAATATGTAGGAACCAATATGGGCATCCAGGTTCCGCTATTGGTTATTGACCGAGAATGGTTCTAGGTCATGTCTACATAGTTCTCGAACCCGTAGGGTCCGCACGCTTAACGCTTCGATGACAGTTCATTATGAGTTTATAAGTATTGATGCACCGAAGGTTGTTCGAGTCCCGGATGTGATCACGGACATGACGAGGAGTCTCGAAATGGTCGAGACATAAAGATTGATATATTGGAAGCCTATGTTTGGACTTGAATGGTTCCGAGTGAAAACAGGATGTTACGGAACACCGGGGTTACGGAACCCCGGGGTATATGGGCCCTCATGGGCCTTGAGGGAGAAGGAGAAGGGCCGGCCAGGTGGGCTGCGCGCCCCTCCCCTTCCAGTCCGAATAGGACAAGGAGAGGGCGCGCCTTCCCCTTTCCTCCCCAATCCTACTCCAACTAGGAGAGGGGGAGTCCTACTCCCGGTGGGAGTAGGACTCCTCCTTGGTGTGCCCCCCTTGGGCGGCCACCTCCCCTTGGCTCCTTTATATACGGCAGGGGCACCCCATGACACACAAGTTGATCTACGGATCTTTCCTTAGCCGTGTCTGGTGCCCCTTCCACCATATTCCACTTGGTCATATCGTCAGAGAGCTTAGGCAAAGCCCTGCGCCGGAGAAGTCATATCGTCATGAGCTTAGGCGAAGCCCTGCGTCGGTGGAGCATCAACATCGCCACCACGCCGTCGTCTTGTGGAACTCATCCCGACACTTTGCTGGATCGAGTCCGGGATCGTCATCGAGCTGAGCGTGTGCGTAACTCGGAGGTGCCGTGACGTTCGGTACTTGGATCGGTCGGATCGTGAAGACGTCGACTACATCAACCGCGTTGTTATAACGCTTCCGCTTACGGTCTCACGAGTGCGTGGGCGGACACTCTCCCTCTCGTTGCTATGCCATCACCATGGTCTTGGCGTGATCGTGAGGAATATTTTGAAATTACTACGTTCCCCAACAGTGGCATCCGAGCCTGGTTTTATGCGTTGATGTCATATGCACGAGTAGAACACAAGTGAGTTGTGGGCGATACAAGTCATACTGCCTACCAGCATGTCATACTTTGGTTCAGCGGTATTGTTGGACGAGACGATCCGGACCAACCTTACGCGTACTCTTACGCGAGACCGGTTCCTCGACGTGCTTTGCACATAGATGGCTTGCGGAAGACTGTCTCTCCAACTTTAGTTGAACTGAGTATGGCTACGCCCGGTCCTTGAGAAGGTTAAAGCGGAGTCTATTTGACAAACTATCGTTGTGGTTTTGATGCGTAGGTAAGAACGGTTCTTGCTCAGCCCGTAGCAGCCACGTAAAACTTGCAACAACAAAGTAGAGGACGTCTAACTTGTTTTTGCAGGCATGTTGTGATGTGATCTGGTCAAGACGTGATGCTATATTTTATTGTATGAGATGATCATGTTTTGTAACCGAAGTTATCGGCAACTGGCGAGAGCCATATGGTTGTCGCTTTATTGTATGCAATGCAATCGCGATGTAATGCTTTACTTTATTACTAAACGGTAGTGATAGTCGTGGAAGCATAAGATTGGCGAGGCGACAACGATGCTCTGATGGAGATCAAGGTGTCGCGCGGTGGCGATGGTGATCATGGCCGGTGCTTGGCGATGGAGATCACAAGCACAAGATGATGATGACCATATCATATCACTTATATTGATTGCATGTGATGTTTATCCTTTATGCATCTTATCTTGCTTTGATTGACGGTAGCATTATAAGATGATCTCTCACTAAAAATTATCAAGAAGTGTTCTCCCTGAGTATGCACCGTTGCCAAAGTTCGTAGTACCCGGACACCACGTGATGATCGGGTGTGATAAGTTCTATCGTCCATCTACAACGGTGCAAAACAGTTGCACACGCGAATACTCGAGTTAAACTTGGACGAGCCTAGCATATATGTATATGGCCTCGGAACACGGAGACCGAAAGGTCGAACGTGAATCATATAGTAGATATGATCAACATAGTGATGTTCACCGTTGAAACTACTCCGCCTCACGTGATGATCGGACACGGTTTAGTTGATATGGATCACGTGATCACTTAGATGACTAGAGAGATGTCTGTCTAAGTGGGAGTTTTTAATATGATTAATTGAACTTAAATTTATCATGAACTTAGTACCTGATAGTATTTTGCTTGTCTATGTTTACTGTAGATAGATGGCTCGTGCTATTGTTCCGTTGAATTTTAATGCGTTCCTTGAGAAAGCAAAGTTGAAAGATGATGGTAGCAACTACACGGACTGGGTCCGTAACTTGAGGATTATCCTCATTGCTGCACAGAAAAATTACATCCTGGAAGCACCGCTGGGTGACAGCTGCTGCGAGATCTTTGAGCGAGAAGTTATGAACGTCTGCAAAGCAGAGCTGATGAATACTCTATAGTTCTCTGTGCCATGCTTTACGGCTTAGAACCGGGTCTTCAACGACGTTTTGAACGTCATGGAGCATATGAGATGTTTCAGGAGTTGAAGTTAATATTTCAAGCAAATGCCCGGATTGAGAGATATGAAGTCTCCAATAAGTTCTATAGCTGCAAGATGGAGGAGAATAGTTACTGTCGGTGAACACATACTCAAAATGTCCGGGTATAACAATCACTTAATTCAGCTGGGAGTTAATCTTCCGGATGATAGTGTCATTGATGTAATTCTCCAATCACGCCACCAAGCTACAAGAGCTTCGTGATGAACTATAATATGCAAGGGATGACTAAGACAATTCCTGAGCTCTTCGCGATGCTAAAAGCTGCGGAGGTAGAAATCAAAAAGGAGCATCAAGTGTTGATGGTCAACAAGACCACTAGTTTCAAGAAAAAGGGCAAAGGGAAGAAGAAGGGAAACTTCAAAAGAACAGCAAGAAAGTTGCTGATCAAGAGAAGAAACCCAAGTCTGGACCTAAGCACTGAAATCGAGTGTTTTCTTTGCAAGCAAACCGGACCTTTGAAGCGGAACTGCCCCAAGTATTTGGCGGATAAAAAGGATGGCAAGGTGAACAAAGGTATATATGATATACATGTTATTGATGTGTACCTTACTAGAGCTCGTGGTAGCACTGGTATTTGATCTTTGGTTACATTGCTAATATTTGCAACTCGAAACAGGGTCTACTAATAGTCGAAATCGCAAAGGACGAGGTGACGATCTTGGCGTGGGAAATGGTTCCAAAGTCAATGTGATCGCGGTCGGCACGCTACCTCTACATCTACCTTCGGATTAGTTTTAGACCTAAATAATTGTTATTTGGTGCCGGCGTTGAGCATGAACATTATATCTGGATCTTGTTTAATGCGAGACGGTTATTCATTCAAATCAGAGAATAATGGTTGTTCTATTTATATGAATAATATCTTTTATGGTCATGCACCCTTGAAGAATGGTCTATTCTTGTTGAATCTCGACAGTAGTGATACACATATTCATAATGTTGAAGCCAAAAGATGCAGAGTTGATAATGATAGTGCAACTTATTTGTGGCACTGCCGTTTAGGTCATATCGGTGTAAAACGCATGAAGAAACTCCATACTGATGGGCTTCGAATCACTTGATTATGAATCACTTGGTACTTACAACCGTGCCTCATGGGCAAGATGACCAAAACGCCGTTCTCCGGAACTATGGAGCGAGCAACAGATTTATTGGAAATCATACATACCGATGTTTGTGGTCCAATGAATGTTGAGGCACGCCGGGTATCGTTATTTCCTCACCTTCACAGATGATTTGAGCAGATATGGGTATATCTACTTAATGAAACACAAATCTGAAACATTTGAAAAGTTCAAAGAATTTCAGAGTGAAGTAGAAAATCATCGTAACAAGAAAATAAAGTTTCTACGATCTGATCGTGGAGGTGAATATTTGAGTTACGAGTTTGGTTTACATTTGAAACAATGTGGAATAGTTTTCGCAACTCACGCCACCCGAACACCACGGAGAAATGGTGTGTCCGAACGTCGTGTCGTACTTTACTAGATATGGTGCGATCTATGATGTCTATTTCCGATTTACCGCTATCGCTTTGGGGTTATGCTTTAGAGACGGCTGCATTCACGTTGAATAGGACACCGTCAAAATCCGTTGAGACGACGCCTTATGAACTGTGGTTTGGCAAGAAACCAAAGTTGTCGTTTCTTAAAGTTTGGGGCTGCGATGCTTATGTGAAGAAACTTCAACCAGATAAGCTCGAACCCAAATCGGAAAAATGTGTCTTCATAGGATACCCAAAGGAGATCATGGGTACACCTTCTATCACAGATCTGAAGGCAAGATTTTCGTTGCTAAATTTGGATCCTTTCTAGAGAAAGAGTTTCTCTCGAAAGAAGTGAGTGGGAGGAAAGTAGAACTTGATGAGATAATCGTATCTGCTCCCTTATTGGAAAGTAGTTCATCACAAGAAATGGTTCCTGTGACAACTACACCAATTAGTGAAGAAACTAATGATGATGATCATGAAGCTTCAGATCAAGTTACTCTTGAACCTCGTGGGTCGACCCGAATAAAATACGCACCTGCAGTGGTACGGTAATCCTATTCTCGAAGTCATGTTACTTGACCATGGCGAACCTACAAACTATGAAGAAGCGATGGTGAGCCCAGATTCATGAAATGGCTGGAAGCCATGAAATCTGAGATGGGATCCATGTATGAGAACAAAGTTTGGACTTTGGTTGACTTGCCCGATGATCGGCAAGCCATTGAAAATAAATGGATCTTTAAGAAGAAGACCGACGCCGATGGTAATGTAACCGTCTACAAAGCTCGACTTGTTGCGAAAGGTTTTCGACAAGTTCAAGGGGTTGACTACGATGAGACTTTCTCACCGTAGCGATGCTTAAGTCTGTCCGAATCATGTTAGCGATTACGCATTTTATGATTATGAAATTTGGCAAATGGATGTAAAAACTGCATTCTTGAATGGATTTCTAGAAGAAGAGTTGTATATGATGCAACCAGAAGGTTTTGTCGATCCAAAAGGTGCTAACAAAGTGTGCAAGCTCCAACGATCAATTTATGGTGCAGTGCAAGCCTCTCGGAGTTGGAATAAACGCTTTGATAGTGTGATCAAAGCATATGGGTTTATACAGACTTTTGGAGAAGCTTTGTATTTACAAGAAAGTGAGTGGGAGCTCTGTAGCATTTACGATATTATATGTGGACGACATATTATTAATTGGAAATGATATAGAATTTCTGGATGGCATAAAAGGATACTTGAATAAAAGTTTTTCAATGAAAGACCTCGGTGAAGCTGCTTACATATTGGGCATCAAGATCTATAGAGATAGATCAAGACGCTTAATTGGACTTTCACAAAGCACATACCTTGATAAAATTTTGAAAAATTCAAAATGGATCGAGCAAAGAAAGGTTTTTGCCTGTGTTGCAAGGTATAAGATTGAGTAAGACTCAATGCCCGACCACAGCAGAAGATAGAGAGAAAATGAAAGATGTTCCCTATGCTTCAGCCATAGGCTCTATCATGTATGCAATGCTGTGTACCAGACCGACGTATGCTTAGCTATAAGCTTGGCAGGAAGGTACCAAAGTAATCCAGGAATGGATCATCGGACAGCGGTCAAGAACATCCTGAAATACACGAAAAGGACTAAGGATATGTTTCTCGTATATGGAGGTGACAAAGAGCTAGTCGTAAATGGTTACGTCGATGCAAGCTTTGACACTGATCCGGACGATTCTAAATCGCAAACCGGATACGTGTTTTTATTAAACGGTGGAGCTGTCAGTTGGTGTAGTTCTAAACAAAGCGTCGTGGCGGGATCTACATGTGAAGCGAAGTACATAGCTGCTTGAAGCGACAAATGAAGGAGTCTGGATGAAAGAGTTCATTTCCGATCTAGGTGTCATACCTAGTGCATCGGGACCGATGAAGATCTTCCGTGACAATACTGGTGCAATTGCCTTGGCAAAGGAATCCAGATTTCACAAGAGGACCAAGCACATCAAGAGACGCCTTCAATTCCATTCGGGACCAAGTCCAAGTGGGAGACATAGAGATTTGCAAAATACACACGAATCTGAATGTTGCGGAACCCGTTGACTAAGCCTCTTCCACGAGCAAAACATGATCAGCACCAAGACTCCATGGGTGTTAGAATCATTACTTTGTAATCTAGATTATTGACTCTAGTGCAAGTGGGAGACTGAAGGAAATATGCCCTAGAGGCAATAATAAAGTTATTATTTATTTCCTTATATCATGATAAATGTTTATTATTCATGCTAGAATTGTATTAACCGAAACATAATACATGTGTGAATATATAGACAAACAATATGTCACTAGTATGCCTCTACTTAACTAGCTTGTTAATCAAAGATGGTTATGTTTCCTTAACCATGAACAAGGAGTTGTTATTTGATTAACAAGGTCACATCATTAGTAGAATGATCTGATTGACATGACCCATTCCGTTAGCTTAACACTTGATCGTTTAGTATGTTAATGCTTTCTTCATGACCCATACATATTCCTGTAACTATGAGATTATGCAACTCCCGTTTACCGGAGGAACACTTTGGGTACTACCAAACGTCACAACGTAAATGGGTGATTATAAAGGAGTACTACAGGTGTCTCCAAAGGTACTTGTTGGGTTGGCGTATTTCGAGATTAGGTTTTGTCACTCCGATTGTGGAGAGGTATCTCCGTGCCTTCTCGGTAATGCACATCACTTAAGCCTTGCAAGCATTACAACTAATGAGTTAGTTGTGAGATGATGTATTATGGAACGAGTAAAGAGACTTCACTGCAACGAGATTGAACTAGGTATTGGATACCGACGATCGAATCTCGGGTAAGTAACATACCGATGACAAAGGGAACAACGTATGTTGTTATGCGGTTTGACCGATAAAGATCTTCGTAGAATATGTAGGAACCAATATGGGCATCCAGGTTCCGCTATTGGTTATTGACCGAGAATGGTTCTAGGTCATGTCTACATAGTTCTCGAACCCGTAGGGTCCGCACGCTTAACGCTTCGATGACAGTTCATTATGAGTTTATAAGTATTGATGCACCGAAGGTTGTTCGAGTCCCGGATGTGATCACGGACATGACGAGGAGTCTCGAAATGGTCGAGACATAAAGATTGATATATTGGAAGCCTATGTTTGGACTTGGAATGGTTCCGAGTGAAAACAGGATGTTACCGGAACACCGGGGTTACGGAACCCCGGGGTATATGGGCCCTCATGGGCCTTGAGGGAGAAGGAGAAGGGCCGGCCAGGTGGGCTGCGCGCCCCTCCCCTTCCAGTCCGAATAGGACAAGGAGAGGGGCGCCCTTCCCCTTTCCCCTCCCAATCCTACTCCAACTAGGAGAAGGGGAGTCCTACTCCCGGTGGGAGTAGGACTCCTCCTTAGCGCGCCCTTGGGCGGCCACCTCCCCTTGGCTCCTTTATATCTGAGGCAGGGGGCACCCCATGACACACAAGTTGATCTACGGATCTTTCCTTAGCCGTGTGCGGTGCCCCTTCCACCATATTCCACTTCGTCATATCGTCAGAGAGCTTAGGCAAAGCCCTCGCCGGAGAAGTCATATCGTCATGAGCTTAGGCGAAGCCCTGCGTCGGTGGAGCATCAACATCGTCACCACGCCGTCGTCTTGTGGAACTCATCCCGACACTTTGCCGGATCGGAGTCCGGGATCGCCATCGAGCTGAGCGTGTGCGTAACTCGGAGGTGCCGTCGTTCGGTACTTGGATCGGTCGGATCGTGAAGACGCACGACTACATCAACCGCGTTGTTATAACGCTTCCGCTTACGGTCTACGAGGGTACGTGGACGGACACTCTCCCCTCTCGTTGCTATGCCATCACCATGGTCTTGCGTGATCGTAGGAAAATTTTGAAATTACTACGTTCCCCAACACCTGCGGGCAGGCTTTGTTTAGGTTGGTGAAGTCGACACACATGCGTTCCTTCCCCCCTTTCTTTGGCACAACAACCGGGTTAGCCAACCAATCTGGGTATGGACCTCGCGAATGACCCCTGCCGCCTCTAGCTTGCGGGTCTCTTCGACGATGAAAGCCTGCTTCTCAGTGGACTGGAGTCTCGCTTTCTGCTTCACGGGGCACACGTTGGGGCACATGTTGAGGTGGTGCTCGATTACGCCTCTTGGGACCCCTGTCGGCTGATCAGGTTCCCATGCGAACACCTTCTTGTTTGCACGTAGGAACTTGACCAGGGCCTCCTCCTGCTCGGGCTCGAGGTTGGCGCCTATGGTGAAGGTGGCGTCAGTGGATCCGTCCTCGTCGACCAGTATCTGCTTGGTTTCTGCCCTGTCTTGGGTGAACAACTGCTTCTTCTTGGCCGGCGCAGCCCCCTTGGGCTCAGGGGCGTCTGAGTCGACGGGCTGTGCCGCCGTCGCAGTCTTGAAGACGAGCTTGAGCACCTGCAACGCATCCCCGGTGTCTCCGGATACGGTGAGGACGCCGCTGCTCTCGGGCATCTTCATGAGGTTGTACGCTGGGTGAGTCGCGGCCATGAATCGGGCTAGTGATGGGTAGCCGAGGATGGCGTTGTATGGGAGGTCGATGGGAGCGATGTAGAAGTCGATTAGCTCCGTGCGGAAGTTGTCGTAGGTGCCGAAGGTCACTGGGAGACGGATCTGCCCCAGGGAGCCGGCAGAACCGCCTCCGACGCCCAAGAAGGGCCTGCAGGGCTGAAGCCGCTCCGGTGGTATGTTGAGGAGGCTGAAGGCTTCAATCGAGAGCACGCTGAGGCCTGCGCCGCTGTCGATGAGAGTCCTGGTGATAGCCACCTGGCAGATGGTGGGGGTGCACAGCATTGGGAGCGCGCCCGAGCAGGCTGAGTTGGAGGGGTGATCCTCCGAGCTGAAGGCCAGATGAGCCTTGGGCGCCTACCGACCCGGAGGAGCCCCGCGCTGCGCGGAGGCAGCGCTGATCTGGCGAACGAATGGCCTGATTTGGCGGCCTGAAGGTGGTGCTTGCGAGCCGCCCAGGAGAGCTGCGACGACAAGGGGCGCCGGCGCAGCGTGCTAAGCGAGGAAGAGGTCACGCAACTCCTCCCAAGAGGTCACAGAAGCCGACGGCAGGTGGAGCAGCCACATGCGCGGGGCACCGGTGAGGGCCATGGGAAGCCAGTTAGCCATGACCCTGTCGTCGCCCCCACTTCGAGGACGGCTCCCTCGTACGCCAGCAGGAAGGCCAGCGGATCAGTCGTGCCGTTGTAGCGCGGTGGCGTCTCCGGCTTGAACTTGTTCGGCCACTGCACCTGTCGCAGGGCTGGGGCCAAGGCTCGGAGCCCCCTGGCCCCTGCGTCGGTGCTGGCGACCGGAGCGGGCGGCGCGCTACTCATCATAGGGCGAATCGCGATGTTGGCGGAGAGCGGGTCGGCGGAAGGGAAAACTCCGGTGCACCCCTACCTTGCGCGCCAAATGTCGGATTTCGGGTTCCCGCAGACCCTCTAGGTTCGAACTCTGGGGTGCACGTGGAGATATCACCTCCTACCTACCTACACCTCGTAGCCTCGCAAGGAGCTAAACTACACAAAGAGCAACACAAGGGACACAAGGTTTATACTGGTTCGGGCCACCATTGTGGTGTAATACCCTACTCCAGCGTGTGGTGTGGTGGATTGCCTCAGGGGCTGATGATGAACAGTACAAGGAAGAACAACCTCGCGAAGGTCTGTTCTTGGTTGGTGCGACAAACTGCTAGGGGGAGTTCGGTCTCTTCTCTCTCTCTCTCTCTCTCTCTCTCTCTCTCTCTCTCTCTCTCCCTGGATTCAAGATCCTCTCTGGATTCAATATGCCAGATGCCTCTACTCTGTGGGTGGCTAGTCCTATTTATAGGCAGAGGCCCTGGACCTCTTCCCAAATATTGAGCGGGAAGGGCGCCAACAATTGGCCATTTTGAAGGGGAACATCTAGTACACTTATCCTGACTAAAGTCCTCGCCTGCCAAAGGCTCTGACGATGACGTCGGCTTGGGCTCCACGATGACCTACTTCCTGCCGTTGTGTTGGTCTTGGTCTTGTTGCACCGAAATGGTTGCCTTTGCTTGATGCTCTCGCCTGCGCTTGCCTCCTTTGCACCAAAGAGGAAATGAGGACACTGCGCGGGCTGGCGCCCGCCTGGCGCCCGCCTGGCGCCCTTAGTCGTCATGGCTTGCATCATGGGCACCTCGTGAGGTACCCCGCCTTGATATCTCCGCCTCCTTGCGAGCCAGCCTGACGAGGCCGTGCCTGAGGAAGCTTCCTGTCGTCCGCCCTGCGAGGCTTGGCCCCTCGCGAGGGTCTTGAGCTTGTGCTGATGAAGATGGGCCGTACTGGGCCACCCCTTGAGCCACGCCGCAGGCCGCAGGTAGGCAAGTCTGGGTACCCCCGTTCCCAGAACGCCGACAGTTTCGGGGTACGTAGATATATACTCCCTCCATTCCCAAATAATTGTCTTTCCAGCCATCTCAAAAGGACTACAACATACAGATGTATATAGACATGTTTTAGAATGTAGATTCACTCATTTTGCTCCGTATGTAGTCACTTGTTGAAATCTCTAGAAAGACAATTATTTAGGAACGGAGGGAGTATATAGGAGGAAGAAGTATGTCGGTGGAGCTACAAGGAGCCCACGACGGTGGGGGGGGCGCGCCCAGGGGGGAAGGCGTGCCTCCATGACTCGTGGCCTCCTCGTATGTTTCTTGACGTCCACTCCAAGTCCTCTGGATCACGTTTGTTCCAAAAATAACTCACCCGAAGGTTTCATTCCATTTGGATTCCGTTGATATTCCTTTTTTGCGAAACACTGAAATAGGCAAAAAAACATCAATTTGGGCTGGGCCTCCGGTTAGTAGGTTAGTCCCGAAAATATAGTAAAAGTGCATAATAAAGCCCATTAAACATCCAAAACAGAATATATAATAGCATGGAACACTAAAAAATTATAGATACGTTGGAGGCATTATCAAGTATCCCCAAGCTTAATTCCGCTAGTCCTCGGTAGGTAAATGATAAAAAACATAATTTTTGATGTGGAATGCTACCTAGCATATTTCTCAATATAATTCTCTTTATTGTGGCATGAATGTTCAGATCCGAAAGATTCAAGATAAAAGTTTAATATTGACATAAAAATAATAATACTTCAATCATACTAACAAAGCAATCATGTCTTCTCAAAATAACATGGCCAAAGAAAGTTATCCCTACAAAATCATATAGTCTGGCTATGCTCTATCTTCACCACACAAAATATTTAAATCATGCACAACCCCGATGAAAAGCCAAGAAATTGTTTCATACTTTTGGTGTTCTCAAACTTTTTCAATCTTCACGCAATACATGAGCGTGAGCCATGGACATAGCACTATATGTGGAATAGAATGGTGGTTGTGGAGAAGACAAAAAGGAGAAGATAGTCTCACATCAACTAGGCGTATCAACGGGCTATGGAGATGCCCATTAATAGATATCAATGTGAGTGAGTAGGGATTGCCATGCAACGAGTGCACTAGAGCTATAAGTGTATGAAAGCTCAACAAAATAAACTAAGTGGGTGTGCATCCAACTCGCTTTCTCACGAAGACCTAGGGCATTTTGAGGAAGAACATCATTGGAATATACAAGACAAGTTCTATAATGTAAAGTTCCCACTAGTATATGAAAGTGACAACATAGGAGACTCTCTATCATGAAGATCATCGTGCTACTTTGAAGCACAAGCGTGGTAAAAGGATAGTAACATTGTCCCTTCTCTCTTTTTCTGTCAATTATTTTGTTTGGGCCTTTTCCTTTTTCTTATGGCTTCTTTTTTTCGTCTGAAGTCTCATCCCGACTTGAGGGGGAATCATAGTCTCCATCATCCTTTCCTCACTTGGGACAATGCTCTATAATGATGATCATCACACTTTTTTTACTTACAACTCAAGAATTACAACTCGATACTTAGAACAAAATATGACTCTATGTGAATGCCTCCGGCGGTGTACCAGGATATGCAATGAATCAAGAGTGACATGTATGAAAATAATGAACGGTGGCTTTGCCACAAATACGATGTCAACTACATGATCATGCAAAGTAATATGACAATGATGGAGCGTGCCATAATAAACAGAATGGTGGTAAGTTGCATGGCAATATATCTCAGAATGGCTATGGAAATGCCATGATAGGTAGGTATGGTGGCTGCTTTGAGGAGGATATATGGTGGGTGTATGATACCGGCGAAAGGTGCGCGGTATTAGAGAGGCTAGCAATGGTGGAAGGGTGAGAGTGCGTATAATCCATGGACTCAACATTAGTCATAAAGAACCCATATAATTATTGCAAAAATCTATTAGTTATCAAAACAATGTACTATGCGCATGCTCCTAGGGGGATAGATTGGTAGAAAAGGACCATTGCTCGTCCTCGACTGCCACTCATAAGGAAGACAATCAATAAATAAATCATGCTCCGACTTCATCACATAACGGTTCACCATACGTGCATGCTACGGGAATCACAAACTTTAGAACAAGTATTTCTCAAATTCACAACTAATCAATTAGCATGACTCTAATATCACCATCTTCATATCTCAAAACAAATATCAAGTATCAAACTTCTCATAGTATTCAATGCACTTTCTGTGATAGTTTTTATTATACCTATCTTGGATGTTCATCACTTTTAGGACTAAAATTTTAACGAAAGCAAACTACCATGCTGTTTTATAGGACTCAAAATAATATAATTGAAGCATGAGAGATTGTAACATCCCAAAATTCTAAATTTTGGAATGTTATAATAAATAAATAGTTTTGATTGATTGATTGTTTGTTGTGTGATTGATTGAGTGAAATTGATTGGAATTTGAAACTTTTGAAAGTTGAATGAGAGGGAATGAAATGACTTTCCCAAACTATCCCCTTTGCCCTTTTTGGATCTCAATGAATTCAATTACATTACAACACCAAAACCCTAGAGTGAAGATGACATGACTTCTTCCATTTGAAAAATGAAAAGGGTTTTGAAAAGATTTGAATTTCATTTGAGAATATTTCAAATTCAAAGCTTTATGCAACTCAATGATTTTCATGAGGGAAGATAAAATGACTTCTTCAATTATATGAAATATGAGTTGGAAGTTAAAAAGAATCAAATTGAAAGTCATTTGAAGGTATTTTGAAACTCCCTTCAAATTTGGAGTTATTTGGATTTTATTCCAAATTATTTTTCTCCTAAAAATAAATAAATGGAAATATGGGTAAAATGATTCCCTTCAATGGAAAATTAGGAGAAAATAAATTTGAAGTCATTTTGGTATTTTTAAAATGATTTTAATTAGATTTTATTAGAGCGTAAAAACTCTTTGTTTTATTTGAATTTTGTGTATTTTCTTTGAACCTGAAACATAGTTCATGTTGTAGGAAATCTTTTTCTGATCATTTTGATATATATATGTCCTATATAAAATATTTATATTTTATATATATTTTCTCTGTTTTTATTTTCAAAAAAAAAGAAAAAAAAAGAGAAAAGCCCCTGGGCGCCGGCCAGAATACCAGCCAACACCCAACACCTGGCTGACCCAGGCCAACCAGCGGCCCACCGCCACCCAACCGCCCGACCGAGCCCAGCGTCGGTCGACCGACCGAACAACGCTCCCCTCACTCGGGGTGGACCCCCCGCCTTCTTCCTCCCCACGCCACACCCCGCCGCTGCTCCCGGATCCCGCTGATCCGGGATTCCGATCCTCCCGACCACCCCGAGCTCGCCTGACTCCCTCGCCAAGCGCCGCACCGGCCGAGCTGCGTCGCCGTCGCCGACGGTGAAGTCGCCGGACCACTCCCCCGCTGGATCTAGGCGTGCGGCTTAGATTAGATCCCCAGAAGGGGTACGGTCTATTTAGGTTTAGTTTAATAGACCGGTTTTATTCCGGTTAGATCCGGTTTATTTTTAGTTAGGTTTTTTTATTAGACCGGCCGATTCGTTTAAACCCTAGGGCCCGTTTAGTTATATTACGCCCAAGGCGTTAGTTAGGCCCATTAGGCCGTTTTTCTTTATTTTTCGTTTTCTGTTTTAACAGAATAGTTTCAGATTTGAAAACTTCATATCTTTTAATATACTTAATATTTTTAATTGATTCTTTTTTTGTTGGTTTGCACATTTATTGTAGTTTCTGTAGAAAATATAATTATTCATGTTAAAATTATTTAAAATTGCTTTATTTTAGATTTGGACAGAATAGTAAATCTGCTATAGAATGAGTTAGGAATATTATTTTTATATGATTCTTTTTGTCCCAACTTAGTTTTGTCATTGCCAAACCATAGAAATTAATTTGGGCATTTTAGGATTAATAAAAAATAGTTTTAATCAGAATCATGATATTCTTAATTAATTAACTAGCTACTGTTTTCCTATTATTTTAATTAGCAAATAAATTTATTTTTCACATGGGATTGATTATTCTAGGATAGTTTCTGTCACTTTATAGTATGAACTTTTATTTATAATAAATAAAACTTTTATTTTAATTTTCTTAATAGAATTTGAATTAGGCCTAATAGGAGTTTTAAAATAGCTTTTAAGATGATTCTTTTTGCTCCTAGTTGCATGATGGATTCTTTTCTGTTAGGTATCATAAACCCTTGCTTAGGTTCTGTTAAGAAAATTTTTGTCATGAAAAACTAGTTTTAGTTGTTGCTTGAAGTAGGAAAACTTTGAGTTGGATTTCTTCGAGTTTTCCTTTGGGTTTTGATTCGTTTGTTTTGGTGTGTTATGTTACTATGCTATTGTGTTAAGTGATCATATGCTATGTGCTTATTATGGTTATTGTTTGCCTCGGTAGAATTTCCTGAGTGCTGAAGCCTGCTACCACGAGTCCCTAGTTTTCGAAGATCGTCGGCAAAGGCAAGTTCACTTTGACCATGCTTTCATACCTATGTTTTATTGCATTTAGTGGCATCTTTGCAACCACCCCTCAGTAGTGTTATTGAATCCTTGTAGTTGAGTAGTATGCATGAGGTAGGAACCCATCACCCTGTTACCAATCCCGGGACGTTATTTATTTTAATGCTACGCTATAGTAGACGGGGTTGGTATGAGTGTTCGAGAGTGGTGTGAAGAAGGAGGACTCTACGTCAATGACGACAACTCCATGATGGAACCTGCAAGGACTGCATCTTCAAGGCCTCAAGACTTCCGGACTCGAGACAAGAATTCAATACACACTCTGGGTGAAGGACGGTTGACGGGCACCACTGGAGAAACCGGTGGTTGGCGGGATGCATGGAGAAGCGCCATGACATCTTGCGGAAAGCTTCACCCAGACTCAAAGAGACGGAAGAATACTTCATGCCGGAAGCTTACTGTGCAAACCGCAAGTCATTATGGGCTCTGGCTTGGTTGACCTTAGTTGTTACTCTGGCTGGGACGGTGCTAGCATATGTAGAACTTCGGTAGGATTGGTTGGGCACCGGACAGTGGTCAGGGGAACTCTTCGGAAGACCATGTTTGGTCATCTTGTTCTCAAACTCCACGAAGTGCGAGAACGTAAAGAGAGGGATCGAATCTTGCGGGTAAAGTGTACAAACCTCTGCAGAGGGTTTAAACCTAATCGATTAGCCGTGTCCCGGTTACGGACAATTTGAGCCTCTGGACTTGGATCTATCTCGGAACTCTCAACACCGGATCGATAACTTAATTGTGGGCAACATATGACGATTTTGGGCTATGAGACATCGGTTGGCGGAACCATGTCATGATAGAAAACTCCGTAGTACAGACTTCATTTATTCCTTTGATGTAGGGAAAATAAAATCAGCTTTTACGCAAACAAAACTCAGATCTGAGCCACAAAGCCATATTGCATATAGTATAGTTTTATCATCTGTTTTTTCATGTTGTGATCTTGCGGTACATTCAATGTCTTGACCTACACGGCTGCAACGTATCATGTTGCGTATATTTACTTCGACGAGTAAGAGTACGGCAGACAGGGTTACGGTCTACACTCAACTCGCCGATGGCGTTGATGGGACTCCACACCCGTTTGATTGTTTCCGCTGAGTATTATGAGGTATATATTAGTTTTACATTATTTATACATGTGATTGCACTTTGATATATACATTGATGTACTGTGTGTGCCAGCATACTGATCCAGGGATGGCACAGATACACAGAGGCTTGACCGTCTGAGGTCGGGTCGCTACAGAAATGGTATCAGAGCACATGTTGGCTGTAGGACGTGACCCTAGAAAATGACTTAGTAATATGAAGACCCCAATAGGAATGACCTTTGTTTTGTACTACTCTCGTAACACCTGATTTCTTTTACTGAACCTTCCTTATTTCAAAAAAAAAATATAGATGGAGAGCTACATTCTGAACAAAAGAGAACACTACGAGAAGATTCTTGGAGGCCCCTTCCTTGTGGAGCTAGTCAGGCTGCTGAAGTTACCGATACCTGATATCAAGGCAACTAAGAGGACGTCTAGATCATGGGGAGTCAAGACCCAAGTTTTTGGCCGTAAAGAAGACCCCAAGACTGCAGACATCCGCTTCGGCACTATAAATGGTGACTGTGATATGGGCATCAACACTGCCGTCCATGATGCTATTGCACGCTTATGCTATCGTCATCGTGCTACACTAAACCCACACTTCTTTGGAAGGATTAGATGGCAGAAGTTTGATGGAGCAACTATTGCCTTGACAGAACCGCAAAAGATGAAGTTCTCCCCACTGTTAGTATACAATCAAGATCTAGAACAATACATCAAGAATCTTCAGATGGACCTCCTGGAAGCCCTGTTTGACAATGAAGCACTACGAGAAGAGGTCAAGACTCGTGAGGTCAAGGTAAACAAGCTGGAGGAGGAGAACCTCGAGATCTCGAGAATGCGTCGAGGAACTGAAAAGCAGCAGGACCATGTCTCATGCCAAGGACGTTGAGATCCGAGCTCAAGGAACAACTTCAGGACATACAGGTCGTCACAAGAAACTCCGCATCGACGGGGAAAATCTAGCGAGAAAAACCGGAGGAGATTAAGTCCACACGTAAGAAGCCCCAATGGGGACAATGATCAAGTTCGGTAAATTAGCTTAGTAGTATCCCACCATGAGAGAAATAAAGATAAACGCCTTCTCGATTTAAGTATCGACCATACCAATTTATGTGGGTGGCGATCTTGTAGAATTGATTGAATAAATGAATGCTTGGTTGCTATTATTTTTTGTGTTTATTAAATGGTTGGATAGATGCGATATTCGTGAGGCTTGTATTTATTTCAACCATGAGAGGCGTAAGTTACGGAAGAATGGTAGAAGGCCTTCATATGGGAAAAGCATCAGAATTGGAAACTCCCGAGCATTGAAGACACAAGAAATGAGGACTTAGAAAGCGAAACCATAGTAGAACGGCCCATTACAAAGCGGTACTTTTGAGCTAGGATTCTTTTGTTGATGGGTGGGTATTTGCTTTCTCTTTCTATCTCAACTGCACCCGAAATCTTGAACCCATGTACAACTGAACACCAAACTCTTACGGAGACAATTGCAATTTCCCCATGGAGATACATTCCTTGTTCGAGCACCCTCTTATCCTACACATGCAGATGACAACCCTTTATGAGTCCTTCCTTAAAGGTCCGGAAACAATCATGACCCTGACAAGTGATCATGATTACCCGAAGATCCTGAAGGACATGATGAAGCATATTCACCTTGAAGGAGATGCAGTCTACAAAGGCTACCCCTTCATGCAAAAGGGAGTGGAACTTTGGTATGTGGAGGTACACCTCCACCGTTCGAAAAGGAGTTTGCCCAAAGATGATGGGGCAAGATTTTTCATCTCACGTGTGCCACAAACAACTTTCTTCGACGCTGTTCGTGAAGCAGCCATGGAAGCCATACGTCGGATCGGAGAAATACTTGAAGCAAGACTTCGTTATACTCAGGAATACCTAAGAGAAGTGCATGCGAGAGATGGTGGAGATGAAGCTCAAGGCCACCACGAAGAAAAGCGAAGATTGAAGATTTCAAAGGCGCATGTCACGCAATTCCGGTGGGGCAAGAATCCTCAAGGAGGAAAAATGAATAAAGTTGGAAGTAATGTCGACCATACCGAACCATGTGGGTGGCAGCATTTGTAATAAACTTTTCAAATTTGGATTTCTGAAAAATGGTTAAGGATGTAATAAAAGATTTGATAGGAAAAATAATATGATTTATGGATAAACTAGTGCATTTCATTTTAAGTGTGGTAGTACTCCATAAAGCCACAAGATCAATGAAGAAAGAAATGTGTTATTCATGACGGTCCATAGAAGGGAGCTGGACCAAATAAGTTAGATTTTTGTATGATCATCACCACAAGGGTATGAAGGAAGAAGTACTATTGGATTTACAGGAGATGTAATGTTGGAATATGGAATGATAATCCTAGGAAGGATGAATTAAACTTGTACAAGAGTTGAAGTGGGCCCATAACCCACAGGCCCAGGATTTTGAAAAGGAACAGATGTAACCTTGATGAAGGAAGAAATTTGGAAGAATCGGTGATTCAATCAGCATACGTTTCTTAGGAGGTTACGAAAACCTGAGAGTGGTGAAGTAACGATAGATGTTTTGTTTGGCTTGCTGAACCAAAGGATTTACTCGAACCCAGTTCGAGAACAAGAGAAAATCTGCAATGCTTGTGAGTATGCCCAAGTGTTAGAATACGTGATTCGATATTTACATATATAGTAATGGTTCAAGTACGGGATGGATTGGCCCCCATACCGTAGACTTCTATCATGAACTATCATATGTTGATGGACAATCAGAGAGCCTCGAAAACCTTAGAAGAGTGTCGACGCGATAAGCCATAAAACCATAGAATGGTAGTACGATGGAACCCTTCTACAGCAACCGCTGCTGCCAATCGTAGGTTATACGGTGAGGTTCAACCCAGGCCCGTTTTCTGCAGGAAAAACCATGAATTGTAGACCACCATGAGTGTTTCGATAGTTGTCTAGAATGGACACAGACCTATCAGCTAAGAAGATCCAGTCTCGGACGAACTTCAACTTTGACGAACCGACCCAAGATTTTGAGAAAAACTCTATGCTTCTGACAGAAGAGCGTTAATGAAGGAGCTATTGTAAGATATGTGAAGATACATACATTGTCGGCACTCCAGAGGAAATATCTGAGTTTATTGGAACCGTAACCTTGCTTTTAAGTGTGGTAGCACACTAGACCATTCCGATCGACGGATTTGCTAGCAGACCCCCAAACCCTACCCTTTTCTTTCTAGCCTCTTCGAATCTCGAGGACGAGATTCATTTTAAGTGTGGTAGGTTTGTAACATCCCAAAATTCTAAATTTTGGAATGTTATAATAAATAAATAGTTTTGATTGATTGATTGTTTGTTGTGTGATTGATTGAGTGAAATTGATTGGAATTTGAAACTTTTGAAAGTTGAATGAGAGGGAATGAAATGACTTTCCCAAACTATCCCCTTTGCCCTTTTGGATCTCAATGAATTCAATTACATTCCAACACCAAAACCCTAGAGTGAAGATGACATGACTTCTTCCATTTGAAATGAAAAGGGTTTTGAAAAGATTTGAATTTCATTTGAGAATATTTCAAATTCAAAGCTTTATGCAACCTAATGGTTTTCATGAGGGAAGATAAAATGACTTCTTCAATTATATGAAATATGAGTTGGAAGTTAAAAAGAATCAAATTGAAAGTCATTTGAAGGTAT
This sequence comes from Aegilops bicornis, assembly GCA_021605145.1. Classification (NCBI taxonomy): domain Eukaryota; kingdom Viridiplantae; phylum Streptophyta; class Magnoliopsida; order Poales; family Poaceae; genus Aegilops; species Aegilops bicornis. Next base: position 382,197,495 of record CM038669.1, on the reverse strand, counting down.
TTTGAAACTCCCCTTCAAATTTGGAGTTATTTGGATTTTATTCCAAATTATTTTTCTCCTAAAAATAAATAAATGGAAATATGGGTAAAATGATTCCCTTCAATGGAAAATTAGGAGAAAATAAATTTGAAGTCATTTTGGTATTTTTAAAATGATTTTTATTAGATTTTATTAGAGCAGAAAAACTCTTTGTTTTATTTGAATTTTTGTGTATTTTATTTGAACTTGAAAAATAGTTCATGTTGTAGGAAATATTTTTCTGATCATTTTGATATGTATATGTCCTATATAAAATATTTATATTATATATATTTTTTCTCTGTTTTTATTTTCAAAGAAAAAAAAGAAAAGAGAAAAGCCCTGGCGCCGGCCAGCCAATGCCCAGCCAACACACCAGTGTGGCCCAGCCAGGCCAGTGCCCACCGCCACCCAACCGGCCCGACCGAGCCTCACAAAACCCCTCCGTCGGTCGACCGACCGATCAACGCTCCTCACTCGACGGGTGGACCCCCACCCGTCTTCTTCCTCCCCACGCCACACCCCCGCGCCGCCGCTCGCCGGATCCCGCCGGATCCGGGATTCCGATCCTCCCCCGACCACCCCGAGCTCGCCCGACTCCCCTCGCCGCGCCGCACCCGGCCGAGCTGCCGTCGCCGTCGCCGACCGGTAAGTCGCCGGACCACTCCCCGCCGTTGGATCTAGGCGTACGGCTTAGATTAGATCCCCCCGAAGGGGTACGGTCTTTTTAGGTTTAGTTTAATAGACCGGTTTTATTCCGGTTAGATCCGGTTTATTTTTAGTTAGGTTTTTTTTATTAGACCGGCCGATTCTTTTAAACCCTAGGGCCCGTTTAGTTATATTACGCCCAGGGCGTTAGTTAGGCCCATTAGGCCGTTTTTCTTTATTTTTCGTTTTCTGTTTTAACAGAATAGTTTCAGATTTGAAAACTTCATATCTTTTAATATACTTAATATTTTTAAGTGATTCTTTTTTTGTTGGTTTGCAAATTTATTGTAGTTTCTGTAGAAAATATAATTAGTCATGTTAAAATTATTTAAAATTGCTTTATTTTAGATTTAGACAGAATAGTAAATCTGCTATAGAATGAGTTAGGAATATTATTTTTATATGATTCTTTTGTCCCAACTTAGTTTTGTCATTGCCAAACCGTAGGAATTAATTTGGGCATTTTAGGATTAATAAAAAAATTAGTTTTAATCAGAATCATGATATTCTTAATTAATTAACTAGCTACTGTTTTCCTATTATTTTAATTAGCAAATAAATTTATTTTTCACATGGGATTGATTATTCTAGGATAGTTTCTGTCACTTTATAGCATGAACTTTTATTTATAATAAATAAAACTTTTATTTTAATTTTCTTAATAGAATTTGAATTAGGCCTAATAGGAGTTTTAAAATAGCTTTTAAGATGATTCTTTTTGCTCCTAGTTGCATGATGGATTCTTTTCTGTTAGGTATCATAAACCCTTGCTTAGGTTCTGTTAAGAAAATTTTTGTTATGAAAAACTAGTTTTAGTTGTTGCTTGAAGTAGGAAAACTTTGAGTTGGATTTCTTGAGTTTTCCTTTGGGTTTTGATTCGTTTGTTTTGGTGTGTTATGTTACTATGCTATTGTGTTAAGTGATCATATGCTATGTGCTTATTATGGTTATAGTTTGCCTCGGTAGAATTTCCGCAGTGCGGAAGCCTGCTACCACGAGTCCCTAGTTTTCGAAGATCGTCAGCAAGGCAAGTTCACTTTGACCATGCTTTCATACCTATGTTTTATTGCATTTAGTGGCATCTTTGCAACCACCCCTCAAAGAGTGTTATTGAATCCTTGTAGTTGAGTAGTATGCATGAGGTAGGAACCCATCACCCTGCTACCAATCCCGGACGTTATTTATTTTAATGCTACGCTATAGTAGACGGGTTTGGTATGAGTGTTCGAGAGTGGTGTGAAGAAGGAGGACTCTACGTCAATGACGACAACTCCATGATGGAACCTGCAAGGACTGCATCTTCAAGGCCTCAAGACTTCCGCACTCGAGACAAGAATTCAATACACACTCATCGGGTGAAGGACGGTTGACGGGCACCTGGAGAAACCAAAGGTGGTTGGCGGGATGCATGGAGAAGCGCCATGACATCTTGCGGAAAGCTTCACCCAGACTCAAAGAGACGGAAGAATACTTCATGCGGAAGCTTACGTGCAACCGCAAGTCAATATGGGCTCTGGCTTGGTTGACCTTAGTTGTGACTCTGCCGGGACGGTGCTAGCAGATGTAGAACTACGGTAGGATTGGATGGGCACCGGACAAAGTGGTCGAGGAACTCTTCTAAGACCATGTTTGGTCATCTTTTTATCAAACACCCTGAAGTGCGAGAACGTAAAGAGATGGATCGAATCTTGCGGGTAAAGTGTACAAACCTCTGCAGAGGGTTTAAACCTAATCGATTAGCCGTGTCCCCGGTTACGGACAATTTGAGCCTCTGGACTTGGATCTATCTCGGAACTCTCAACACCGGACTGATAACTTAATTGTGGGCAACATATGATGATTTTGGGCTATGAGACATCGGTTGGCGGAACCATGTCATGATAGAAAACTCCGTAGTACAGACTTCATTTATTCCTTTGATGTAGGGAAAATAAAATCAGCTTTTACGCAAACAAAACTCAGATACAGAGCCATAAAGCCATATTGCATATAGTATAGTTTTATCATCTGTTTTTTTCATGTTGTGATCTTGCCGGTACATTCAATGTCTTGACCTACTACTGCAACGTATCATGTTGCAGATATTTACTTCCGACGCAGTAAGAGTACAGTGCAGGTTACGATCTACACTCAACCTGCCGATGGCGTTGATGGGACTCCACACCCGCTTGATTGTTTCATTGAGTATTATGAGGTATATATCAGTTTTACATTATTTATACATGTGATTGCACTTTGATATATACATTGATGTACTGTGTGTGCCAGCATACTGAACCAGGGATGGCACAGATACACAGAGGCTTGACCGTCTGAGGTCGGGTCGCTACAGAGATCAATAATTTTTATAAAATAAACCACCACCGTGCTCTAAAAGATATAAGTGAAGCACTAGAGCAAAAACTATATAGCTCAAAGGATATAAGTGAAGACATAGAGTATTCTAATAAATTCTGAATCATTGTGTCTCTCTCAAAAGGCGTGTACAACAAGTATGATTATGGCAAACTAAAAATCAAATACTCAAATCATAAAAGATGCTCCAAGCAAAACACATATCATGTGGTGAATAAAAATATAGCTCCAAGTAAAGTTACCGATGGACGAAGACGAAAGAGGGGATGCCTTCCGGGGCATCCCCAAGCTTAGGCTTTTGGTTGTCCTTGGATTTTACCTTGGGGTGTCTTGTGCATCCCCAAGATTAGGCTCTTGCCGCTCCTTGTTCCATAACCCATCAAATCTTTACCCAAAACTTGAAAACTTCACAACACAAAACTCAACAGAAAATCTCATGAGCTCCGTTAGCGAAAGAAAACAAACCACCACTTTAATGTACTTTAATGAACTCATTATTTATTTATATTGGTGTTAAACCTACTGTATTCCAACTTCTCTATGGTTTATAAACTCCATTACTAGCCATAGATTCATCAAAATAAGCAAACAACACACGAAAAACAGAATCTGTCAAAAACAGAACAGTCTGTAGGAATCTGTACCAAACGTAAACTTATGGAACTCAGAAAAATCTACCAAAATAGGAAGACCTATATAATTTGTTTATTGAACTACTGCAATTGGAATCAGTATTTTATCACGTTCTGGTGATTTTGAACAATTGTTTTCGTGAGCAGAAAGTTTCTGATTTTTTCAGCAAGATCAAATAACTATCATCCAAGAAGATCCTATAGGTTTTACTTGGCACAAACACTAATTAAAACATAAAACCACATCTAACCAGAGGCTAGATCAAATATTTATTATAAAACAGAAAGGAAAAATATTGGGTTGTCTCCCAACAAGCGCTTTTCTTTAAAGCCTTTTAGCTAGGCATTGATAATTTTAATGATGCTCGCATAAAAGACAAGAATTGAAGCGCAAAGAGAGCATCATGAAACACGTGACAAACACATCTAAGTCTAAAATACTTCCTATGCATAGGCATCTTATATAAAAACAAATTATCATAGCAAGCAAAAACTAGCATATGCAAGGAAGCGGAAAGGAACAATAGCAATCTCAACATAACGAGAGGTAATTTAGTAACATGAAAATTTCTATAACCATATTTTCCTCTCTCATAATAATTACATGTAGGACCATAAGAAAATTCAACAATATAGCTATCACATAACATATTCTCAACATGATCCACATGCATGCGAAGTTGACACTCTTCCAAAATAGTGGGAATAACATAAACTAAAGTCATGACCTCTCCAAACCCACTTTTATCAAAAACTTCATAAGATTGATCAAAATCTAAATATGTGGGATCTAAAGTTGACACTCTTCCAAACCCACTTTCAATATTATTGCAAACATTATTATCAATCTCATATTCATCATGGGGCTTAAATAAATTTTCAAGATCATAAGAAAAATCACCCCAATCATGATCATTGCAACAAATAGTAGTCATAGCAAAACTAGCATCCCCAAGCTTGAGGTTTCGCATATCATTAACACAATTGACATTAAGAGAATTTATAGTAAAATCATTGCAATTATGATTTTTATTCAAGGAGCTATCGTGAGTCTCTTCATAAATTTCTTCATCAAAATTTTCAGATTCACGAATTTTAAGCAAAACCTCTTAAAGATAATCTAGTGCACTCAAATCACTAGAAATTGGTTCATCATAATTGGATCTCTTAAAAATATTGGCAAGCGGATGAGGGTTCATAGATCTTAGGTTCTCTGTTTAGCAATAAATACACAATTATTCCAACCAAACGAGCAAACGAACCAAGTAAGACATCAAGGCAAATGAAAAGACGAACAGAAGAAGGGCGAAGAAAAGGCAAAGGTGAAGCGGGGGAGAGGAAAATGAGAGGAAAATGGAAAATAATGTAATGCGAGGGATAAGAGTTTGTGATGGGTACTTGGTATGTCTTGACTTGTGTGTAGACTCCCCGGCAACAGCGCCAAAAATCCTCTTGCCACCTCTTGAGCACTGTGTTGGTTTTCCCTTGAAGAGGAAAGGGTGATGCAGTAAAGTAGCATAAGTATTTCCCTCAGTTTTTGAGAACCAAGGTATCAATCCAGTAGGAGGCCACACGCAAGTCCCTCGTACCTACACAAACAAATAAGAACCTTGCAACCAATGCGATAAAGGGGTTGTCAGCCCCTTCACAACCACTTGCAAAAGTGAGATCTGATAGAGATGATAAGATAATATTTTTGGTATTTTTATGATAAAGACTAAAAATTAAAGATTGCAAAATAAATGGCGCAAGAAATCACTAATTTTTGGGAGATTAATATGATAGAGAATAGACCCGGGGGCCATAGGTTTCACTAATGGCTTCTCTCAAGATAGCATAAGTATTATGGTGGGTGAACAAATTACTGCCGAGAAATTGATAGAATTGAGCATAGTTATGAGAATATCTAGGCATGATCATGTATATAGGTATCACGTCCGTGACAACTAGACCAAAACGATTCTGCATCTACTACTATTACTCCACACATCGACCGCTATCCAGCATGCATCTAGAGTATTAAGTTCATAAGAACAGAGTAATGCATTAGGCAAGATGACATGATGTAGAGGGATAAACTCAAGCAATATGATATAAACCCCATCTTTTTATCCTCGATGGCAACAATACAATACGTATCGGTTCCCCTTCTGTCACTGGGATCGAACACCGCAAGATTGAACCCAAAGCTAAGCACTTCTCCCATTGCAAGAAAGATCAATCTAGTAGGCCAAACCAAACTGATAATTCGAAGAGACTTGCAAAGATAACAAATCATACATAAAAGAATTCAGAGGATATTCAAATATTGTTCATAGATAACCTTGATCATAAACCCATAATTCATTGGATCTCGACAAACACACCGCAAAAAGAGTTACATCGAATAGATCTCCAAGAGAATCGATGAGAACTTTGTATTGAGATCAAAAGAGAGAGAAGAAGCCATCTACCTAATAACTATGGACCCGAAGGTCTGAGGTAAACTACTCACACATCATCGGAGAGGCTATGGTGTTGATGTAGAAGCCCTCCATGATCGATGCGCCCTCCGGCCGAAGCGCGGAAAAAGGCCCCAAGATGGGATCTCACGGGTACAGAAGGTTGCGGCGGTGGAAATAGGGTTTCGTGGTGCTCCTGGATGGTTTTGGGGTACATAGATATATATATAGGAGGAAGAAGTAGGTCGGTGGAGCTACAAGGGGCCCACGAGGGTGGGGGCGCGCCCAGGGGGGCAGGCGCGCCTCCCTGCCTCGTGGCCTCCTCGTATGTTTCTTGACGTCCACTCCAAGTCCTCTGGATCACGTTTGTTCCAAAAATAACTCTCCCGAAGGTTTCATTCCGTTTGATATTCCTTTTCTGTGAAACACTGAAATAGGCAAAAAACAACAATTTGGGTTGGGCCTCCGGTTAGTAGGTTAGTCCCAAAAATATAGTAAAAGTGCATAATAATGCCCATTAAACATCCAAAACAGAATATATGATAGCATGGACCAATCAGAAAATTATAGATATGTTGGAGACGTATCATTAGGCGACTTTACCATGATCGCCTGTTCGGCCGTTAAGCCGACGGTGACCTCTCAGGCCATAAAAAACCGCCTCCGTGTTGACTCCGAATACTCCAAACGGATGGATCCAGCGGAGTTATCGTCTTTAAAAAAACTCTTGGATTGCATCGCCACTACGGGGTTGCTATAGACTATGATCAGATTGGGCTTAAGCCCAATCAGAGAGAAATTAAATCTCCGCCGATCACCCATCAGATAGCGGTCGTAGAGGAGCAAAACAACGAATCTTCCCCTATGTTGAAGACGAACTATGTTCGGGTATCCAAGCTCGAACAGCCGGATACTCGTCTGCGGAACGACACTCCTAGCCCTTCGAACCTAGAGTCGGACACTGGGCCCAAAAAATCATTTGACATCCCGGAGCCTGAACTATTAAGCTCGGAAATTCTTCAAACTTCGGACTCCAAACTGGGTCAGGGTTCGGATTTAAAGCCACCCACCCACCACAAGAAATATTCGCCAAGTAATTCCGGTCATCCAGATATATGCGACCTCACGTGCATACGACAGCAGTCTCAGGAAACAGTCCATCACTTCTGGGCCAGGTTCCTCCTTGTCAAAGACAAGATTAAAGATTGCCGCGACGAGGACACGATTTCAGTATTCTGCAACAATTGCACGGACGAAGGAATCCTCAAAGCCATCAACTGCCCCTTGCGTATTACACTTCGCTGACTTGGAAACTATTGTACAGAAGTACTGCACAAAGGAAAGTGCCTGGAAAACTCAGACAGCTCGCTGGGAACCCCCTGTTTCCACTCACCCCCCCTGGCGAGCAAAAAGGATGCACCCTCGCGGGGCACCCGACCACATAGTGAAGAAAACTAAGCCCACTACGGCACACGGATCCGTTCTGGAGGGATGGCTGGATAGGCCATGCAAAATACACACGACACCGGATATCGTACCAACCCACAGCCTTAGAGCATGTTGGATACTCCGGCAAGTGGCCAAGAGCGGCGAGGATATCCTCACCAAAGACACCCTCGAGCACGGCGAACTCGGAGTACTGACGGTCTTCAAGACTTTCACTTCAAACAATCGGCGCAAGAGGGCACTCCGTGACCTAGCCGAAGTCTGCCAAGTCGCAGCAATAAACCGCTGGAATGACACGGCTATAACTTTCAATGCCAGTGACGAACCAAGAATCCGGTCAGTCCAGGCACCAGCCGCCTTGGTCCTCAATCCAATTGTGGATGGCTTTTGGCTCCCTAAAGTGATCATGGACGGCGGCAGCAGGCTAAACCTTATCTACGAGGACACACTCAATAAAATGGAAATAGACAGGAGCCGCATCGAGCAGAGTAATACGACCTTCCGAGGAATAATTCCCAGCCGGGAGGCGCGGTGCACGGGGGAAAGCACAATGGACATGGTATTCGGCACACCGGAGAACTGCCGGTCCGAAGAAATAACCTTCCAAGTGGCCCTTTCAACAGTGGATATCATGCCCTGTTGGGGCGATATGCGTTCACACGCTTTCAAGCCATACCTCACTACGGGTATATGAAGCTCAAGATGCCCGGGCCAAACGGCATTATCACTCTCGCCAGTGATCCGGACATAGCCCTCGGCGCCGAAAACAAAACTACATCTGTGGCCCTCGAGGCACTGTCCCAGTCCCTCGTGGCCGAAGAGTTAACTGTCGTACGCTCCATAGTGGACAGGGACGACGTAATCCTTGATAAGCGGCCCAAATCCACCTCTTTCAAACCAGCAGATGAAATCATAAAATTTCAGGTCCACCCAAAGGACCCCAAGAAGACAACCTCTATCAGGGCACAGCTAGACCCAACGGTTGACGCTGCATTACGAGCGTTTCTACGCAAAAACTGGGAAATATTCATGTGGCACCCTTCTGATATGCCAGGAATCCCACGCAGGTTGGCCGAACACAGCCTCAATATACTGAAGGGATATAAGCCGGTCAAGCAAACACTGTGGCGCTTTTCCGAACCCAAACGACAAGCTATGGGAGAGGAGCTAGCCAAGCTAATCGAGGCCGGATTCATCAGAGAATTAAAACATCCGGACTGGCTAGCAAACCTGGTGATGGTACCAAAGAAGGATAAATCCTGGCGCCTATGTGTCGATTTCAAATACCTCACCAAGGCTTGCCCTAAGGATCCCTTCCCCCTCCCCCGCATCAATCAGATCATCGGTGCTACTGCAGGACACGACTCACTGTGTTTCCTTGATGCATACTCCGGATACCATCAAATAAAAATGAAGGAGTCCGATCAAGCCGAAACGTCATTCATTACCCCATACGGGCCTTTCTGCTTCAACACTATGCCCTTCGGGCTAAAAAACGCCGGCGCCACCTACCAACGCATGATTCAAACATGCCTGGAGAAACAAATCGGCAAGACAGTTGAAGCATATGTGGATGACGTAGTCATCAAGACTAGGCACGTCGAGTCACTAATAGACGACCTGCGTCTCACATTTGACAACCTCCGTACATATGACATCAAGCTCAATCTGGAAAAGTGTTTTTTCAGCATTCCCTCTGGAAAACTGCTGGGCTTTATCGTTTTCAATAGAGGAATTGAGGCAAATCCAGCAAAAATCTGGGCTTTGTCGCAATTGGCTATACCAATAGACCTTAAGCAGGTCCAAAAACTAGCCGGATGTGTGGCAGCTTTAAGCCGCTTTACCTCCAGATGAGGAGAAAAAGCATTGCCACTTTATCTCCTTCTCCGACGCACCGACCACTTTGAGTGGACGGATGCGGCAACGGCTGGACTGGAAGAAATAAATGCTCTTTTAGCGAGCAACCCAATCCTGGCCGTGCCAAGTGTTGGTGAACCAATGTTATTATACATATCTGCAACTCACCAGGTGGTGAGCGCGGTGCTCGTCATTGAGCGAGAGGAGGACGGACACAAATTCCCACTTCAGAAACCAGTATACTACGTATCCACCGTCCTCACACCATGCAAATCCCGATACCCTCATTACCAAAAGATAGCATACGCGGTCTTCATGGCATCCCAGAAGCTACGACACTACTTCCAAGAGTGCTCCATCATGGTGGCTTCCGAAGTACCACTCAATGACATAATAAACAACCGCGACGCTACGGGCCGGATTGCTAAGTGGGCCATTGAGCTCCTACCATTCGACATAGCATACAAACCACGCTGGGCCATTAAAACCCAAGTATTGGCCGATTTCATCGCCGAATGGACAGAGGCGGAACTCCGTAAAGAGTACAACACATATTCCAACTGGGTCATGTACTTTGACGACTCTAAAATGTTGGTTGGTTTGGGGGCAGACATTGTTTTAACGTCCCCCACTGGAGACACGGTCCAGTACGTACTCCAAATACGATACATAGACTCCAACAATGCAGCCGAATACGAGGCCTTATTGCACGGTCTTTGGATGGCTACCTCCATGGGCATACAACGCCTAGAGGTGCGCTGGGACTCAAATCTCGCCATATCTCAAATAAATGGAGACTTCGACGCCAAAGATCCGAAGATGGCAGCCTATCGTAATGCTGTACTAAAAAATATCAGCTAGGTTCAAGGGACTCGAGTTTCATCATGTGGCTCGAGAAAGCAATCAAGCGACGGATGTCCTTGTTCGCATGGGCGCCAAGCGTGACCCCGTCCCGCCTAACATCTTTTTGGAAAGGCTCTTCAAGCCATCCATGGTGTGGCAGGATGAGAGCGGCAACACTAGTCCGGATCCGATTATACCCCAAGATTCCGAACACAATAACGATATCATCGGGGGCTCAGCCACCGAAACAACACCATAGGCCCATCTAATAATGGCAGTAATTACCCCATGAACTGAACCCTTCTTGGCCTACCTTAATAGGCAAGAGCTCCCTGAGGACCAGAATGAGGCTCGCTACATTGTTCGACGCTCGAAAGCCTACAAGGTCCATGACGGAGAGCTCTACAAGAAAAGAGCTACCAGTGCTCTTCAAAGATGTATCTCTGAAGAAGAGGGACGACAGCTCCTGGGTGAAATCCATGCTGGTCTCGATGGTCACCATGCCGTAGCTCGGGCCCTTGTAAGTAAGGCCTTTCGTACAAGTTTCTTTTGGCCGACGGCCCGAGCAGATGCACAGGACTTGGTCCAACGTTGCGTCGAATGCCATCTCTTCGCCAATCAAAGCCATATGTCGCCTACCGCTCTACAAACAATCCCCATTACTTGGCCTTTTGCGGTCTGGGGGCTTGATATGGTCGGACCCCTTAAAGGGGGAAGCCATAAGAAAAAATATCTACTAGTCATGGTCGATAAATTCACAAAATGGATAGAGGCCAAACCAGTAAAAACGGCTGAATCCGGACCGGTGATAGACTTTATATCCGGTGTCGTGCACCGTTATGGTGTCCCACATAGCATTATCACCGATAACGGCTCCAGTTTCACAGCCGATGAAGTGAAGTCCTGGTGCGCTAAATCGGGCATTAAGCTCGATTACGCCTCGGTCTATCACCCAAAAACAAACGGTCAAGTCGAACGAGCTATTTTTCTTATTATGAGTGGCATTAAGCCTAGACTAGTGCGGTCGTTTAAAGAATCAGACAAGCACTGGGTTGAGGATCTCGACTCCGTACTCTGGCGGCTGCAGACCACGCCCAATCGCACTACCGGATATACACCATTCTTCATGGTGTACGGCGCAGAGGCCGTTTTGCCCTGTGACATCATTCATGACTCACCTCGAGTGCGCATGTACGAAGAGAGAGAGGCCGAGCTCGATCGGTAGGACAGTTTAGATGCCCTAGAGGAGGAGCGTGACGTTGCAAAAGCCTGTTTGGCATTCTATCAACAACAAGCTCGCAGATACCAAAGCAGAGAAGTGCGGGCCAAGACTTATAATGTTAGTGAACTCGTTCTATGCCTGCCAGAAATGAAAAAGGAAAAACTCAAGCCCAAGTGGGAGGGTCCCTTCATCATAGATGAGGTTCTCCTTTGGAGGAGCGCATCGCTGCGTGATGTATCCGATGCGCCTAGAGCCGAACCCGTGGAATGTCACAAGACTCCGAAGATTCTACGCCTAGAGCCGTACTCTTTGTTCGTTCTTCTGCTCCCTTTTTTTCCATTTTTACTCTCTTTACTTTTTTCTCCAGCTCTATAGCTCTTATGCATCCAAGCCGCACACCTATGATGTGCACATCCTTAAATGTATACAATCATAATACCTGGGGGCTTCTTTTACAGAAGCTTATTATTATTTTCCGAGCATCAAGCTCAGCACATATGTGTCCTCTTCCGCATATGTACCTTTTCTTCGCCATTATATGCATCGTCATGACTTAAGTTTTTGCCAAGCTGGGTTGCCTGGCTCCTGTGATTATGCCCTACGTTCCCGTTAGTTCGGCTAGGGCATAAAGGGAGCACCTCTGTGATTGTTACTGTCGGGTCATCCGGACGTGTACCTCAGACTGGGTGAAGCCGAAAGTTAGCGTTCTTAAGGGAATATTCGGTCGGCGGACTGAAGATGTTTTACACTTGTTACACTATGAACCCCCAAGATGTTATGTGTACTGTGATTTTTTCAACCATAGTTCGGACATGCATACTAATGCATATCCGCCCAGGGAAAGGAACCCTTAACGGAACTATTCTCCCTAGAAGATGTTTCTTACAATCAACATGTAATATAACATAGCTAGCCGGATACTACTTGTCTGTTCAAGCAACTATGACCCCTACGCCTGGTTTCCACGCGTACCTGGTCTATATTATCAAGCCGGTATTCGGAAGCACTCCGCACCTTCAGGTTCAAAGGTCGAAGCAAAAAGGTCTGCCATGACAATCGTTTTACAATCCAGCTAGGGACAAATTTGTCAATTGAAGTACATAGTCACTTGGACTCAAACACTTCTTCCTCTATGCCCTCCAATAGGCTATCTAGCTTACAATCCAGTTGGGAATACTTGGCGGCTACCTTTACCTGGTCATATACCATACTAACTGGAACTTCTTTTCCATCTGACCCCATCGGTCCGACTCGGGCCATATGATTCGGATCAAGCTTGGTGTACCGTGTTTTTACCATGGTCCAGGCCTCTCGCGCGCCTTCTCGGCACGCTGATATCTTCCATAATCGGAAGCGCCGCCGAGCTCCTTGGAATAGCTTCACAAGCTCCTCCATACTTCATGGAGGAGAGGCGGATGGCCACAAAGCTTTAGCAATGCTCCGCATTGCCTGCTGAGCTCGCTTGTGCAGTTGGGACAGCTCTTGCAGCAAGTCGCCTTGTGAGCCGGACATTTCCTCTTCGGGACGGCTGGTCAGCATACCTACTGACATAAATCTGTTAGATCATTTCTTTGCTGAATTACACGAAGATAAGTTCAAAAGCATATTAAATATGCCGCCTCGTAGCCTCCTATTCTACTTGACAGTGTTAGCTAGATAGGCTCGCACATCTTTTAGCTCTTCGCCCAGCAGGGTATTGGAGTCCTGCAGCTTGTTCTTTTCATCCCTGACCCGTGTCAAGACTGCGTTCGCTTCTTGCCGATTGCCTTTTGGCCTCTCGTTCGCCCGCCTGCATGACTTTCAGTGCCCCTTCCAGTTGATCTGCTGATCCTATCATCGGAAACACGAACAGTATTAACATTACTGGTATATGATTACCAAATCTATACTTACCCTCATATCTTTTAAATGCTGGTCCATGGCTCTGGCGAGCCCATCCCGAGCAGCTCGGATGTATTCATCGGCCGAGCTGAAGGCATTGAATGCCTCTTTTGAAAAACCGGGGTCACGGAGAGCGGCCTTCCGGCGCCGATGATTCATGGCACTCTCCACTTCAGAACTCGTGACGGACATATCATCTGAATCCTCTGCGGAAGGACAATTCGGCGTCACTCCCGTGTTAGCCTCCATCCTTAAGGCATGATCTGGAACCTGGCTGGTGGAGGCACGACCGGCAGGATCCTCGAACATAGTCCGGCGGATGCTCTTCCTGATAAGACGCAGTGGACAATGTCACAGTTTGTTGTGATGGCCAAGGGGCGTATTTAAAAAGCTATACCTCTTTGATGAAGGCTCGATCGTGTTTTCATTTGCCTTCCTCTTCGAAGGCTTGCCCGTCGCGGGCGTCGCTCTCTTGTGAGCCGCCCCCGGTGCAGCATAGCTCACCGAATGCCTCCCCTTTGGAGCACAAGACAGTGCGGTGGGTGAGGCAGAATGAGGAAACTCTTTCGGAGGAGATGTCTCCTGATTACTTACATGCGAGGAAGTAAGGAGGCCGGGATAGTCGGCTATGATGGCCACTTCTGTGCCGTCATAGCTCGCCTGGTAAAATACTCCCTCCTCAAGCTCTACAAATATGTCCGGATCCTCTTCGATCTGGGGTCAAGGTCCCGGTTATGGTTCTCCGGCTGTGGAGCGGGGCTATATATCCCCTCAATGGCCTTTCGCCATTCCTGTTACAAATGGACGGGTTAGGGCCAATTAAAAATTGACTCACGGGGAGGATTGAGTAGAGCGGTGGGATTAAAACTCACCCAGCTAGGAGGATTGTACATGGAAAATCCATCTTGGCGTTTAAGGCGAGAGAACTCCTCTTTCTCCCCTTTGTACAGTTCGGCCAATATTTTTGCCAAAGCGGCGGGTGTGTCCGGACCCTTCCATCCGCAGCGTGAGGCATCGTATTCCCCATTATAGTGCCACATAGGGAGCCCTTTGAATTGGAGCGGCTGGACACCCTGCACTATGGAAGTCGCCATTACCTCGATTATTGATAATCCGGACTAGGCGAGTGTCCTTATCTTGCCCATTAATTGACGGACTTCCGCGCTATCTTCCTCCTCGAGGCTTCGAGTCCGCGAGCTGTGGCGTTTCTTCAATGGAGCACTAGAAAATTTGGGGAGACCCATGTGGATTGGGTCGGGGAGAGCGACCTCCTCAATATAGAACCACTCTGAGGGCCACTCTTCGGATGCCTTCTTCGGTGTGCCGGATAAGTATCCGGTCCCGGCTATGCGCCATATTTCAGCGCCACCCACCTTGAATACCGATCCCTCTTGGGTGCGAGGTACGAGGCAGAATAGATTTCTCCATACATCAAAATGGGCCTCACAACCCAGGAATAGCTCGCAAAGAGCAACAAATCCCGCGATATGCAGGATTGAGGCGGGTGTGAGGTTGTGCAGCTGGATGCCATAATACTCAAGGAGTCCTCGGAGGAAGGGGTGGATTGGAAACCCGACGCCCCTCAACAAGTAGGAAATGAAGCACACCTGTTCCCCCCTGGTTGGATTGGGGAAATTTTCTGCCAGGGCTTCGCCAGAGAAGGAGGTCAATCCTACCCTAACGGGGACTAGATCCGCGGGGGGAAGGAATCCCTGCGTTTGAAGTTTGGCCAGCTGATCATGGGATACTGAGCGCCTCTCCCAGTCGCCTTTTTCGGAACAATGGGGGTGGGAGGAAGAACTGGGAACGCTAGCCATGTTGGAATGGTTTCTCCTAGCAAGCTCTAAGGATTTTCCGCTGGATGTGGAATGGGATCTGAGATCCAATCTCTTTAAATAGATGCCTTTCTTGCATGGACGGGGTGTTATGTGCAAAAAACACCCTGACCTCTCGTATTCGCTCGACACGTGGAAGCATAGGAAATGGAGGCACAGAAGCCGAAGGGCATGACAATAAATCACAAGCCGAATACAGCTCTCTAAGTCAGGTGCTTTGAAGTAATCGGAGGAGGAACCCGACTTGCAATGCCGAAGACAATCTACGCGCCGGATACATCGTCATTGAAGCCTGGTTCGGGGGCTACTGAGGGAGTCTAGGATTAGGGGGTCCTCGGGTGTCCGGCCTATGTGACGTGGGCCGGACTGATGGGCCATGAAGATACAAGATAGAAGACTCTCTCCCGTGTCCGGATAGGACTCTCCTTTCCGTGGATGGCAAGCTTGGCGTTCAGATATGTAGATTCCTTTCTCTGTAACCGACTTTGTACAACCCTAGTCCCCTATGGTGTCTATATAAACCGGAGGGTTTAGTATGTAGGGGCAATCACAATCATACAAGCTAGGCTTCTAGGGTTTAGCCATTATGATCTCGTGGTAGATCAACTCTTGTAACCCTCATATTCATCAAGATCAATCAAGCAGGAAGTAGGGTATTACCTCCATCGAGAGGGCCCGAACCTGGGTAAACATCGTGTCCCATGTATCCTATTACCATCGACCTTAGACGCATAGTTCGGGACCCCCTACCCGAGATCCACCGGTTTTGACACCGACAGAGCCCACAAGCCCTCAGGGCGTGCCCTATGGTGGCGCCCCCTGGCATGTGGCCCCTCATGAGTCCCCCAACCCTAATTCTTGCTCTATAAATTCCAAAATATTCCCAAACCACCAGAAGCGTCCACAAAAAAACTTTTCCTCTGCCACAAGCCTCTGTTCCTGTGAGATCCCATCTTGGGGCCTTTTCTGGCGATTTGTCGGAGGGGGATTCGATCACGGAGGGCCTCTACATCAACCTTATTGCCCTTCCGATGAAGCGTGAGTAGTTTACCGCAGACCTACGGGTCCATAGCTAGTAGCTAGATGGCTTCTTGTCTCTCTTTGATCTTCGATACAATGTTCTCCTCGATGTTCTTGGAGTTTTATCCGATGCAATACTTTTTGCGGTGTGTTTGTTGAGATCCGATGAATTGTGGATTTATGATCAGATTATCTATGAATATTATATTATTATTTGAGTCTTATGTGAACTCATTTATGCATGATTAAGATATCTTTGTATTTCTCTTCGAACTATCAATTTGGTTTGGCCAACTAGATTGGTTTTTCTTGCAATGGGAGAGGTGCTTAGTTTTGGACTCAATCATGAGGTGTCCTCACCCAGTGACATAGTAGGGGTAGCGAGGCACATATTATATTGTTGCCATCAAGGATAAAAAGATGGGGTTTACATCATATTGCTTGAGTTTATCCCTCTACATCATGTCATCTTGCTTAAGGCGTTACTCCGTTCTTATGAACTTAATACTCTAGATGCATGTTGGATAGCGATCGATGTGTGGAGTAACAGTAGTAGATGCAGGCAGGAGTCGGTCTGCTTGTCATGAATGTGATGCCTATATTGACGATAATTGCCTTAGATATCATCATAACTTTGCGTTTTTCTATCAATTGCTCAACAGTAATTTGTTTACCCACCATATGCTTTCTTCAAGAGAGAAGCCTCTAGTGAAACCTATGCCCCCCGGGTTTATTTTCCATCATATATTTTCAGATATATAAACCAAAAAACCCAAAAATACCTTGCTGCAATTTATTTACTTTTATTTTGTTTTACGTTTTAGTAATCTTTTATATCCATCTCTATCAGATCTCATCCTTGCAAGTGACCGTGAAGGGATTGACAACCCCTTTATCGCATTGGGTGCAAGTGTTTGATTGTTTGTGCAGGTGCATAGATTGGAGACTTGCTTGTACCTCCTACTGGATTGTTACCTTG
Organism: Aegilops bicornis; assembly: GCA_021605145.1. Classification (NCBI taxonomy): domain Eukaryota; kingdom Viridiplantae; phylum Streptophyta; class Magnoliopsida; order Poales; family Poaceae; genus Aegilops; species Aegilops bicornis. The sequence goes on along the minus strand of CM038669.1, from coordinate 382,180,258 downwards.
GTTCTCAAACTGAGGGAAATACTTATCTCTACTTTGCTGCATCATCCATTCCTCTTCAAGGGAAAAAACAACGCAAGATCAAGAAGTTGCAGCAAGGTGCAGGTTTTCTTGATTGATGTGTTGTTCGATTGATTTGTGCAGTGCAAGGGAGCGCACCTCACCTACGCGGACTACCACGGCGAGCGCCTCGGGAACTAGTGGCAGTGCCAGAGGTGTGAGCGCGGCAGCGGCTTCGACATGCGCAACACGGTGATGAACGCCTCCTCTCCTCGGTGAGGGTGGAGTGCCCGCACGAATACTGTGGGCTCTACGTCACTTACGACAAGCTCGCCGATCACCAGAGCGTGTTTCTTCTCGCGCCCTGCAAATGCCCCGTGCCCGTCTGCGGCTATGAAGACCCGCCACCGGCGCTCCCCCACCACATCAGCACCGTGCATCCCATGCCCGTGCACAGGATCTAGTATGGCAAGGTGCTCGAGCTGCAAGTGCTGGTGTTGGAGCCGCGGCGCTTGCTGTTCATGGAGGAGGATGACCGTGCATTTTTCATGGTCGACGACATGCTCGACATCAGCCCGCCTATCATCGTGTCGGTCGTCTGCATCAGAGCGGGGGTGTCCCCACCGCTGCATTATGCGGCCAAGATTTGGCCGAATGGCCTGCTGGGGGAGCCCAAAGGCAGGATCGATGTTGTCAAGGTGGAAATCGAGGTGACAAGCAGCAAAGGGGCTGACCTTCTTCAAAGTGCCGCCCAAGCTGCTCGCCAGGGCTGGGTTGTCGAGGACGGTGTCCCTGCACATTCGGATTGACAAGATCAACTAAATGATTCTAGAGTGCCTTCTATTTATCTTAGTAATATGCTAATATAGGGTTTTGCTCGGTCTACTTTAGCTTAAGAGATGGTGGATTTTGGTGGCGATGCAACAATTACTTGAACATCAGAGCAACAGTTAAAGTAATTTCCAACAGTCGAAGGGATATTTTGTATCTGTTGGATATAAAGATACTTTGGGTAAGGAGTATAAGCTGCTTATATGCTTGTTTGTTGAGGAAGTGTTGCATACTTCTACGAGTTGACGTGACACATAAAGTAGTAGTACTACTAGTATTACTCACCGACTGCGCACCAGGCAGACCAAGCTCGTGTCATGTTGGTGTCATGTGTGGCCCTCACATTAACCAAAACCTCACGCCTCCAGCTTAGCCTCCGCGTTTTAAAATTCTCAATCTCAACGCCAAGGAGCAACATGCACCTATGATAGAGCCAATCAGATGGTTGAGAACACTACAATTCGTAGCTACATATGTGTGTGTGAGAGAGGACGAGTACGTGTGTGCACCTCTTCTCTTCGTGTACAACGTACTAAACGCAGAGTATAAGTGTATGTGGGTGGCATCGACCTACAGAGATAGAGATGGTGCGTGCGAGAAGTCCCAAGAGGCTAGGTGTGTGCCTGGGAAAGAGGGAGAGAGATGATATGTGTCGATGTAATGCGTGTGAAAAGAAGATTAGTCAATAGCTCGCCATGAGGCTATTCCTGGCGAACACCCCAATAACCGTAAGATATGTATCCGATGGTGCAAGTTATTGCATGTACACAACAGTAGAAAAAGAAGTGTTGTGGCATATTACAAAACTGCCACACCACGCCCCTCCCATACCCATGAAACTGCCACTCAAGCGTTCGCAACTGCCATTGTCTGCTCCTATGTGCGATCTTCATTTTTTAAAGGGATCTACAATAAAAGGCCGGGCTTTTGGCACGTGGTAGGCGGGGGATCTTGGCCTGTCGGTTTGCTACTGCTCACATGCGATCGAACATAAGTGATGTACCAAGCCGATGCACGTTGCTTTGGTGAGCGGCGGGCTGGACATGCCGTCTGTTCATGCTAAGCGGTGGGCCGGACCGACCGTGTGTTGGTGCTACTGCTTACATGCGGTCGCACGTTTCAGTGTCCCACCAAGCCGATGCGCATCCCTTCACTGAGCGGCGGGCCGCACCGACCGTGTGTTGGGGCGATGCGTAGCGATGGGCTGTAAGTTTACCGCCTAACTTAATTTGTAAAGGGTAACACTTGCTTTGCCTCCTTAATGAGATTAGTCGCTAGAAATCCTCATTACATACGTTTCTCGGACGCATACGTGGGCCCGTGTTCCGAGAGGCCATTGTGGCGGAGCCAGATGCCCGCAACTTCTCGGAGCAAAAATGAGTAGCCCGCTACTAGTTATTTATATAATCAATTTAGAAATTTTCAATTTCACGTGTGATGCGATATTAGCCATTCATTGATGTTGATCCAATGGTCTAAGTGCCTCTGAATGGCTGGGATTCGCGTCTACAGTAACCTCATTGTAACCAGCAGTGTCTACGTTCTTCTGGAAGCATCAGCATGTCAGTGTGATCAATCCATGCAAGAAGCTGGCAAACAACCCCTCCACATGTGCCGTGTGGCCTCATTGAGCTCCCCCATCATTTTATTCAGAAAATATATTGACTGAAAAAGAGAGACATCTCTCGAAACAAAAACTTGCTCGTATTTTGTTTCCTACTTGCTTTGCACGTACCGGAAGAGCAAGTATAATAAGTTACAGTCAGCAGGCTATAATTATTAAACAATTATATTTGTGTTGAGTTGGATGAGAGAGAAGAGGAGAGAGAATGGAAGCGTGCTGTAGATTAATAGCCAGCTATAGCACGGACTCCAAGAAACATTGTGAGAGTGTACAGTGGGCCATGCATTAATAAAGTAGTACTGCTTAGCAACTAGCTATACTATACACGTTGGCTATTAGGTTGACTATATATGACATGGCAATTCCATATAGCCGGTTGTTGGCTATACTATTAACCATGCTCAAAGTACCAGTGCCATGTCATCTAACAAGTCTTTCAGCATGCATCAAATTATCACGAGGGATAACTCTCCTTAGAGAAATGTGCTCCACCGTTGTCGGATTTCGGGTTCCGGCAGACCCTTGAGGTTCGAACACTAGGGTGCGCGCGGAGATCCAACCCTCCACCGTCTCGTACCTCACCGAATCGCAGGGACCTAAACTACTAACGGGACAGCACAAAAGACACGAGATTTATACTAGTTCGGGCCACCGTTGTGGTGTAATACCCTACTCTAGTTCGTGGTGTGGTGGATTGCCTCTTGGGCCGATGAGGAACAGTACAGGGAAGAACAGCCTCGCGAGGGTCTGTTCTTGGTGGGTGCGATGAACTGCTAGGTGGTGTTTTGTCGCTCTAGCTACTGGTTCCTTGATGAGGACTCCGATCTCATACCGGGGGGCCGATCCCTCTACCCTGGGGGTGGCTACTCCTATTTATAGGCAAAGGCCCTGGGCCTCTTCCCAAATATTGAGCGGGAAGGGCGCCAACAATTGGCCATTTTGAAGGGGAACAGCGGGTACACTTATCCTGACTAAAGTTGGTCGTCAGCCGCCAAAGGCTCTGGTGATGACGCCTGCTTGGGCTCCACGATGACTCCTTCCGGCCCGTTGGGGCGGTCTTGGTCTTGTTGCACCGAAAGGGATGCCTTTGCTTGATGCTCTCGCTGCGCTTGCTCCCTTTGCACCAAAGAGGAAAGGAGGACGCCGCTGGGGCTGGCGCCCTGGCGCCCTTGGTCGTCATGGCTTGCGTCATGGGCACCTCGCGAGGTACCCTGCCTTGAACTCTCCGCCTCCTCATGAGCCAGCCTGACGAGGCCATGCCTGAGGAAGCTCCTGGTCGTCCGCCCCGCGAGGCTTGGCCTCTCGCGAGGGTCTTGAGCTTGCGTTGATGAAGATGGGCTGTCTTGGGCCTCCTATGAGCCACGCCGCAGGCCGCAGGCAGGCAAGTCTGGGGACCCCCGTTCCCAGAACGCCGACAGTAGCCCCCGGGCCCATGGCGCGCCCGAACTTGGCCAAGCAGAGAGGCGAAAGGGCAAGTGCGAAGCGTCATGGGCCCTAACAGCCTGCGGCCTTGGACGACGGGTGGCGGTTGATTGGACGTGTGCGCACTGCTTCCCCACGATGCCTCTGTAACCACCCGGATTCGACAGGTCCCTGCATGCGGAGTTGGTCATGATTACCGGTGATCGTGGAGGCCGACGGTTGGCCTTCGCCAGCAATAAGTATGGAACGGCGCGCGCCCTTCCAGTCTATCCTTTCTTGTCTCTCCTTCTTCTCCATGGCTCCACCAAGGAAGTTCTCGGCCGCAGCGAAGGGGAAGGGCCGTCTGGTCGAGTCTTCCTCTCCTCCGCCTAAGCGTGGTCGAGGTCGCCCTCGCAAACACTCCATGGCCTCCACGGCGGTCCCTCGCGGTCGTGGGGGAGGCTCTCAACGTGGCGACGATCGTCTGGCCATGGTCGGAGGGTGTGCCCCGACCGCGCGTCCCCTGAGGCCGCGCCTCCATGCTGCTGAAGCGCTGCCGGAGTTCATGGTGAGGGCGGAGGAGCCGTCCGGCGTCCGGCTTCAGCTCCCGTGCTTCCTCCTGGGTGAGCTCCCAGATGGCGCCCTGAGTGGCCTCTGGCTCCAAGCAGATGGCTGCTGCAGCCGGGCCGTGGGCTTCTCCGAGGTCTCTGCTGCAGGAACCTGCCTCTGCCCGCGGCTAGCAGACGTTCACTGCTGCTGCGTGGTCTCCGCCGGGTGCTCCCTGCACTTCGAGTGCGATGGCGGCGCCACCCTCTACGTGAGGGTGTTCGGGAAGACGGTCGCTGCATGGGGTGCTGCCACGAAGACGACGACGGCCGAGGACTCAGCCCGGCGTGGGTGGAGAGGGCAGCGCTGGGCGGCCGGGCGATGCCCGCGACTCCTCACGCTTCACCAGCTCTTCTTCGGGTGGTGATTCTTCCAGCAGCGGCCGCGGCCAGCCCCCACGCCGCCGCGCCTGCTTGGGGGGTTGAAGCGGGTCCGCTTACCGCCACGCCCCGGTGAAGCGCGAGAGGGAGTCCGCCTGAGCTCCGGAGGCGGCTCGGGCCTTCCAAGAGAGCCGGCACGGGGCGTGCTTCACCTGCTTCTGTCCTTTTCCTTTCTTTTCTCCTGCGTAAAAAGGGAACAATGTGTGGCCCCGTGGGGGCGCGTTTAGGTCAACACCATTAATTATGGTACTGCTTTTGTTATCTCGACATCGCTCTTCCGCCAGGCGCCCATTCGCAAGTGAACCCCAGCCGTGGCATGAGGCGATCGATCCAGGCCCGTGTTAGCGTTGTGCTGCCCGTGAGGCATGGTCGGGAGGGTGCTCGGTATGGACCAGGGCCGTGAAAACTTGAGCGATAGGGGCAGGAGCAGCTCATGAGGGGCTCCCGAGGCTTCCGCCTCACGAGTCCCCGCGCAAGAGAAATCGAGGCAGGAGAGTGAAAAAGATCGAAGAACCACGGACCAAAAAGGGGTGATAGTTTCGATAAAAACTCCAAATGGGAATAACTAGTCAACTGCAGAAAGCAAATGAAAAAGCCGCGTCCGGCACCTAGTCTAGTCTTCGACGTCTTCTCAACAGCGCGGAGCTAAGTGCTGCCACTGGGCGTGGGAGGGAGCCCCAGGGCCTGAGGCCGGCACTCCTGAGACTCCGGGGCGTGTACAGCCCCAACTCATTATTACGTGAGAGTGTCACAGGCGGCGAGCTTCACAGGCGTTCGCCTTCTTCACAGGCTCCGGGCCTTTCTTCTGGGAAGCAAGCTTCACGAGCGTTGCCCTCTTCCACAGCTCCGGGCCTTTCCAGAACGCGACAGCTTCACAGGCGTTCGCCTTCTTCACAGGCTCTGGGCCTTTTCCCAGAAGGTGAGCTTCACAGGCATTCGCCTTCTTCACGGGCTCTGGGCCTTTTCCCAAAGGATGAACTTCATAGGCATTCGCCTTCTTCACAGGCTCTGGGCCTTTTCCAAAAAGATGAACTTCACAGGCATTCGCCTTCTTCACAGGCTCTGGGCCTTTTCCAAAAAGATGAACTTCACAGGCATTCGCCTTCTTCACTGGCTCAGGGCCTTTTAGGGGTAAAACCTCCGGAGGTGCTGGATGCTCCACGCGTTACAGAGTAGGTACTCCCTCTTGAGTCTCCAAGCGCCGGAGCAGATGTCCGAAACATGAACAACCTTGAATGGGCCCTCCCACATGGGAGAGAGCTTATGCAGTCCCTCCCTGGAGAGGACCCGTCGGAGCACGAGGTCCCCTACCTCGAGCGTTCTGGGGCGGATGTTGCGGCAGTGGTATCACCGGAGTGCCTGCTGGTACCTTGCCGCTCGCAGCGCAGCTTCTCGACGGCGCTCCTCCCCCAGCACAAGGGTCGTCCCCCGCATGGCGTCCTGCAGCGTTTCATCGAACGCCAGGACCCGCGCGGATCGACGCTTGACCTCGTGAGGGAGGACCGCTTGGCTCCGTGAGACCAGGAAGAAGGGGTCTCTCCGGTTGGCTTGGTTGCGGTTGTGCGGATGGACCACAACACGGACGGAAGCTTCGTCAGACCAGCCTCTGCCGCAGCTTCCAGCTTTCTTCCGTGAGCGTCCGGGTCTTGAGGCCTCTCAGACCTCTGCATTGGCCCGCTCGGCTTTGTCCATTGCTACGGGTGCGCCACCAAGCGTAGCATATCTGCGTCCCAAGGTTAGCGCGATGCGTTTTAAAAGGTTCTTGGTGAACTGCGAACCGTTGTCGGTGATGATGCGGTTTGGCACTCCGAACCGGCTCACGATGCCCTTGATGAACTTGACAGCAGAACCAGCGGGGATGGTGCGGACGACCTCGACTTCGCCCACTTGGTGAATTTGTCCACGGCGACGTAGAGGTAGCGATAGCCCCCTGGCGCCCGAGGAAAAGGGCCCAGAATGTCCAGCCCCCAGACCGCGAATGGTTTGTAGACCTCCTGCTGGCTGGTGGATCTGCTTGGCATGGAATTGGCAAGCCTCGCAAGCCTTCACGAGTTCGATAGCGTCATTGAGCGCGGTGGGCCAATAGAAACCGCTGCGGAACGCCTTGCCGACAAGGGTCCGTGACTATGAATGGTGCCCACAATCTCCGCCATGTATATCTGCCAGCAATTCCTTCCCCTGTTCCCTAGTGATGCAGCGCAGGGATATGTCATTCGGTCGTTTCCGGTAGAGCTCTCCATCCATGATGCTGTATGCCGTGGCTTGCCGCGCCACACGCTCTGCCTCCTCCTCCTTCTCCGGCAAAGTTCCACGCGTTAAGTAACTCTTGAGCTCCGTGATCCAGCACTCCTCTTGAGGTTCCATCGTTAGGAGCAGGCGTGCTCCTGAGGCCGGGCCACAGGCCGGGGCTCCCGAGGCAGGTGGCTGAGGGAGCTCCTCCCGAGGCTGCGCTGTGCTTGATAACGGCGGTAGGGCTGAGGGCTTGAAGAGCCGTTCCTCAAAGACGCCCGGCTCCTGGGGTAACCTCCTGGAGGTTCGTTTGGCGATGTCGTCGGCCTCTTGATTGGTGCCACGGGGCACGTGCTGCAGCTCCAACCCCCAGAATTGTTTCTCCATCCTGCGGACCTCCGCAAGGTAGGCCTCCATGTGTTCATCTCTCGGCTCGTACACCTTGTTGGAGAAATTGACGAGGAGCTGCGAATCGCCCTTGATGGTAAGGCGCTTCACCCCCAGGGCAGCGGCAGCCTTCAGACCCACTATCAGCCCCTCGTATTCTGCTATATTGTTGGAGACCTTCTAGCCATGCTAGAAACAGAGCTGCACGACATAGTAGAGCTTGTCCTGAGCGGGAGATATGAGCACTGCCCCAGCCCCGGCGCCCTGTCTAGAGAACGCTCCGTCGAAGTACATGACCCAACCTTCTGGCGCTTCACTTCCTGGGGAGAGGGACCGATCCTCCCCGGCCCTGAGGCCTAGTGCTTCTGTCCATTCGGCCACGAAATCTGCCAGCGCGGCCCCCTTGACGACTCTGGTTGTGCTGAACTCGAGCTGGAATGCTTGCAGCTCAATGTTCCACTCGGCGACCCTTCCGGCCGAGTTGGGGCTCCTGAGCACCCTCTCCAGGGGGTATGCCGAGACAACCTTGATTGGATGACCCTGGAAGTAGTGCCGCAGCTTGTGCGAAGCCACCAACAGCGCGAGGAGGAGCTTCTGCGGCATGGGGTACCGTGCCCTCGCATCCCGTAACGGTGCAGTCTTGGCAAGTACACGGGTGCTCGGCGAGGTTAGGCGTCGGTGCTGGTGGCGTCTTCCGGAAGCTGTGGTGCCTCCCGAGGCGACAGGCGCCTCCGGAAGCTGGGTGCTTGATGGGAGGCCTCCCGCCCTTGGTGCGCTCTGCTGTGGACGGCTGATCTTCTTCCATTGCGGTCTTTGGCTTCTGCTAGTTCCTTCCGATTCGATCTTTCCTTAGCTCGGGTGGCCGCCGCGGTCTTGGCCTGACGCTCCTCCCTAACTGCCACCAGAGCAGCGCTAGCGGAGTAGGGAGTGGCGGCGAGGTAGAGTACCAAGGGCTCCTGAGGGCACGGGGCCACCATCACTGGAGGGCTGGTCAAGTACCTCTTGAGGTCTTGAAACGCTTTGTCGGCCTCTTCAGTCCACTCGAAGGGCTCCTTTTTCTTCATCAGCTGGAAGAAAGGCAGCGCCCGCTCCCCAATCCCGGGGAGATGAAGCTTGGCCCAGCCGTTCTGGCGCCCGTGAGCTTCTGCATTTCCCTGAGGGTCTTTGGTGGACTCATGTCTTCCACTGCCTTGACCTTTTCTGGGTTGGCCTCGATGCCCCGGTGGGACACGAGGAAACCCAGGAGCTTGCCTAAGGGAACCCCAAACACACACTTCTCCGGGTTGAGTCGCAGGCTCACTGCATTGAGGCTTGCGAAGGTTTCTTCCAGGTCTTGTATCAAGGTCTTGGCCTTGCGAGACTTCACCATGATGTCGTCGACGTATGCCTCCACATTCTTCCCGAGCTGTGGGCCCAAGGTGATGTGCATGAGCCGCTGGAAGGTTGCCCCCGCGTTGCGCAACCCGAATGGCATGCATGTATAGCAGTACACTCCACACGGCGTTAGGAAGGCCGTATTTTCCACGTCTTCCACCGCCATCTTGATTTGGTGATACCCGGAAAAGGCGTCCAAGAAGCATAACAGGTCACACTCGGCGGTGGAATCGACGATCTGGTCGATGCGAGGGAGCGGAAACGGATCCTGCGGGCATGCTTTGTTGAGGTTGGTGAACTCGACACACATGCGCTCCTTTCCTCCCTTCTTTGGCACCACTACGGGGTTGTCCAGCCAATCTGGGTATCAGACCTCGCGAATAACCCCCATAGCTTCTAGCTTGCGGGTCTCTTGGATGATGAAGGGCTGCTTTTCAGTGGACTGCCTTCTCGCTTTCTGATTCACTGGACGCACGTTGGGGCACACGTTGAGGTGGTGCTCGATTACGCCCCATGGAATCCTCGCCAGGTGATCGGGCTCCCAGGCAAACACCTTCCTGTTTGCACGCAGGAACTTGACAAGGGCTTCCTCCTGTTCGGGCTCGAGGTTGGCCCCTATGGTGAAGGTGGCGTTTGTGGACCCGTCCTCATCGACAGGTATCTGCTTGGTCTCCGCCTTGTCTTGAGTGAACAACTGCTTCCTCTTGGTCGGCGCAACCCCCTTGGGCTTGGGGGCTTCCGCATTGGCGGGCTGCGCTGCGGCCGCCGTCTTGAGGGTGAGCTGGCGCTTCATGGCGCACCTTCGTATCCCCGCACGGTGAGGACGCCGCTGCTCCCGGGCATCTTCATGAGGTTGTACCCGGGTGGGTTGCGGCCATGAATTTGGCCAATCTGGATAGCCAGGATGGCATTGTAGGGGAGGCCGATGGGGGCGATGTCGAAGTCGACCAGCTGCGTCTGGAAGTTGTCGTAGGTGCGAAGGTCACCGGAAGCCGGATTTGCCCCAAGGAGCTGGATGACCCTCCTCCTCGCCCGAAAAAGGCCGGGCTGGGCTGCAGCCGCTCCACAGGTATCTGAGAGGAGGTTGAAGGCCTCGGCGAGAGTACGTTGAGGCTGGCGCCGCCGTCGATGAGGGTCTGGTGGCGGCAACTGGCGGATGGTGGGTGTGCAGAGCATGGGGAGCGCACTGAGCGGCCGAGTTGGTGGGGTGGTCTTGAGAGTCGAAGGTCGATGTCGGTGTCAAAACCGGCGGATCTCGGTAGGGGGTCCCGAACTGTGCGTCTAGGCGGATGGTAACAGGAGACAAGGGACACGATGTTTTACCTGTGTTCGTGCCCTCTTGATGGAGGTAAAACCCTCGTCTGCTAGATTAATATTGATGATGTGTGTTACAAGAGTGGATCTACCACTTAGATCAAAGAGGCCAAACCCTAGAAGCTAGCCTATGGTATGATTGTTGTTCGTCCCTACGGACTAAAACCCTCCGGTTTATATAGACACCGGATAGGGTTAGGGTTATCTGAGTCGATTACAATGGTAGGAGATCTACATATCCGTATCGCCAAGCTTGCCTTCCACGCCAAGGAAAGTCCCATCCGGACACGGGACGAAGTCTTCAATCTTGTATCTTCATGGTCTTGGAGTCCGCCGATGATGATAGTTCGCTATCCGGACACCCCTAGTCCGGAACTCCCTCAGTAGCCCCTGAACCAGGCTTCAATGACGACGAGTCCGGCGCGCATATTGTCTTCGGCATTGCAAGGCGGGTTCTTCCTCCGAATAATTTATAGAAGATTGTGAACACCAGGATAGTGTGCGGCTCTGCAAAACAAGTTCCGCATAACACCGTAGAGAGAATAATTTTTGCATAGATCTGCTGACGTATTCCGCGGCGTGACATCACACCACGGCCAGGCCTTTATATGAATCATTTTTTTACTGTTCCACCTCAGCGTGTTTAGCAAGGCAGTTTCCCTGGTACGTCTTATCAAAGCGTAGATCGTGCCCCCTTGTTCCGGGATTCCCATCAATACGGACGTGGGTAACCCAACCGCGCCATTGATTGTGGCGCTTGGGGGATAAGCGAGTTTTACCAGACCGGTGGGGACACATGTTTCTGTCCGCCCATATAAGGGGATAAAGATCCAACCCTTTTACCTGCGCCTTCTTCCTCCTTGGCTTATCCATCTCCATGAACTCGAGCTCCAGCGCCCAAGTCCGCACTTCTCACCTCAACCTTCTCCAACTATGTCCGGAGCGGGAGGCAAGTGGATGGCCTCCTCCGTCACGGAGGGGCAGATCCAGAAGTTGCGCGACGCCGGATATTTGTCCAGCAACATCGCGCATTGGCTCCCCGACGAGGCAGAGCTCATTCCCAACCCCAGGCCCCATGAGAGGGTAGTATTTCTTCCCCATTTCCTCCGCGGACAGGGCTTCCCGCTTCATCCCTTTGTCCGGGGGCTCATGTTCTACTACGGCCTAGATTTCCATGATCTTGCCCCGAATTTCATCCTCACCATCTCGGCGTTTATCGTCGTGTGCGAGGCCTTCCTCTGCATCCAGCCCCACTTGACGTGGCTCAAGACCTTGATGTCAAGCCGAAGGTTGTGAAGGGCAGCCAAGCGGAGTGCGGAGGCGCCATGGTGGGCAGGATGTCCCACGTTACGTGGCTGGAGAGCACTTTCGTGGAAACCATCAAGGGGTGGCAATCGGGGTGGTTCTACATCACCGAGCCGCGTGACCCAGATTGGGCAGCGGCCCCGAATTCAGATCCGGCATCCCTACACGGCTTACCTCCTGGAGAGAGAGTGGCCGGATTTGGGGGAATTCGGAGGAGCTGACCGGACTCCAAGCTTGTATCCAGAAGCTGGTGGACAAGAAGCTCAAGCTTGTCAACGTAGTCCAGGTCATGCTCATCCGCCGGATTCTCCTGTGCGATGACGGGCTTCAACATGTGGGAGTTTGATCCAGCGCAGCACCAGACCCTGAGCGGGCTCTTCAACACTACGTACGAAGATGTCTGGAAGGTGCTATTCAAAGGCGCCGAAGCTCCCGCATCCGCTACCGAAGATCACGGATTCAGCTCACAGCGTCCAGCTGACGAGGTAAGTGATTTCACCACTTGTTTTCCATAGTTTGGCTCTATGCGGGATCTAAACTCCCTTTACCTTTAACAGAATGGCTGGCGAAGGCGAACGGTTTATCTGTCGGCCCCATTGCCGAGGACCCAGCGGACGCCCGCCTAATAGGATCTTGGCTCCGGCACCCACGTGGTGCGGAGAAGAAGGCCAAGAAGACGGCCACGGGGACTCGGAAGAGTTCCCGTTTTCAGGTGCTATCGGATGATGAATCCGAGGCCGACTCCTCCCACCAAGGCGAGGAGGAGAAGAAGAAAGCCTCTCCCCCAGCCGGGGGAGAGAAGAAAAGGAAATCCTCCCCAACAAGGGAGGCCGAAGGGTCCAAGAAGGGAAAAACTCTTCCCCCGGACCGCTCACCTTAGCGCCCGATGTGACGACGAGGACTGGCCTCCAAGGGCCAAGCCCCTGGCGAGATCGTAAGTATCCGGACTCCCGAATAACTTCAAGGTTTTTTCTCCACATAATGTCTTTCTAATGCCGCATACAACCCTGCAGTCCGCCCAAGGATGATCTTCCCGTTTCGTCGAGCGGGTCCCTGGGTGCGTCGGATATGGATTCCCTTCCGACTGCCTCCACCCCCCGTGCCGCGGACGACGCCGAGGTGAGATCCCAAGAAAGGACCCACCAGGAGGAGGAGGCCCCGAAGGTGTCACAGGACACCCTCCCGGACTTTGCACCGGACTCAGCCCGGAGGCCACAGTGGCTCCGGAGTCCGGCGGGCGACCCCTTCGTAAGAAGGGCAAGACCGTGACGCCGGCTGCCTCCGTCCAACCAGAGGTGCCGGATAATTTGCTGGAGGCGCTCAACGGCGCCTCCATCGAAGAGGAACACCGCACTGTTATGAGTGCGGTGATTCAGAAGGTTCAGCTCTCCAAGAGCGGGTTGACCGAGGCCTGCAGCAGCCTTCTAACAGGCTTTGAGGTAAGAATTTTAATATATGTAAGATGGTACCGCATAGACAGTAGCCCCTGATGCTCGGTTCAGTGTTCGGAAAGAAAAGCCGGACTGAGGATCTTTAGAAAGATAGACGTAGGAGTCATAAAAAATATGTTAATATGGGATTGCAGGCTGTCTTTGACCTCCGCCCATAGCCGATCATGGAGGTCAAGAATTTGAAGGAAAACCTCAAGCGGTCCGAGAACGAGCTCGGCCATGCCAAGAAGCAGCTCGAGGAAAAAGAAGGTGAGTAATACCTTATGAAAATTGTACCTTACAGAAAAGGATTTGGTTGCAAGAAAAATGGCAAGGATAACGTGGGTATTGTAGGGGCCACTAACGAGGTGGCGACCCTGAAGGAGGCGGTGGCCACAGCCGAACGCAATGCGGCCGCGGAGCGCACCGAGCGAGAGAAGCAGGAGGCGCGGGTAGCGGAGGTACAACAAGAGCTCCAGGATCTCGTGAGAAAACATGAGAGCTTGGAGCGTGACTCGAAGACTCAAGAGTCCGAGCTTGCAACGGCTCTTGAGAGTGCCAAAGCTGCTAAGGCCGAAGCCTACAAGGCCCTCCAGGAGATTGAGGCGGTGAAGAAAATAGCAGCGGGTAAGGCATTTTCATGCAGAGTAAGCATGTGAGTGTTAATTACCTGTTGCTTACCCGAATTGAGCTCTGTATGCGTTCGCAGATCTTCCTCGCAGCGTGTCCGATGCTGCCGCATTCTACCGGGCCGAGGAGGGAGCTCGATGGAGAAGGTCTTCGTCAGTATGTTGAGGCCGGACATCCGGTGCCCCTTAGCGACCAGCTGAAGCAGCTGGTCGAGCTCCACAAGGTGGCCGAACAGGCCATGAAGGGCCTCATAGTTCGGCTGTGGCCTAAGGAGGCCATGCCTGGGAGCTACTTCGGCCTGGTGCGGTGGCTGATGGATGCGTGCCCGTGGGTTGACATGATCAAGCATTCCGCTTGTATTGAGGGTGCCCGTCGGGCCCTTGCCCGCGCAAAGGTGCACTGGGCAAGATGGATGCCCAGAAGCTCGTGACGGACCCGCCACCAGAGGGCAAGGAGCATCGCACGCCCGAGATGTATTATAAGAGTGTGCTGAAGGGCGCCCGCACTATTGCGGGTGAGTGCTCCAAAGATGTAATATTTGAGTAGACTCGCATTTTGTTATCCTGTGCGCTGAAAACTTAGTTCATATGCGCTAAGCAACGCTTGTTAATTTAAAATATTACCTTCCGTGCGGCTGTTTATCAAATCGAGAGATGGCAAGTCGTCGGCTTGACCCCATGCCACGAGTGCTTTGGGGTGTTCGGGATAAACTTGAGCGCTCTTGTTCCCATTTTTGGGTCCATCTAGGAGGCGCTCAACACAACGAACAAGGCAACCGGACTTATAATGCTTGAACACTCTCACTTAGCCATAGAATTCTATAATTTTAAATTTCGTGAAGCCCCTAGTCTTCGGAAGGTCGAATTTGGGGCGCTATCACGCCTTGGCCGGACAAGATCCGGCTCCTCGCTCTAAGCGGCATAAGTCTTTAAGGACTCTTAAAAACCTCTCGAACAGCGACCGGTCTCTCGCCTCATCATGACGGTCAGTTTAGCTTTCCATCGAGGCGTTAACCCAGCCCGAATCGGGCGGAATCGCAGTGATGGTTCTCCCAGTGCTACCTTAGCCGATATAACGGAACGTAAGGTACCAAAACACGGGAGCCGGGCAAACCCAACTATTGACCCAAGACATGATTCGGAGCCGATGCATATAGTGCTATAAGTTCGGGGCGCCACACTTGTGAAAGTGTTCGGACTCATCATACCATAATGCGGGGAACATAAGCCCCTGGTGTATATTAGCCGTACCAAAGTGTACGGATGCAACATGTCGTGAATGAAACATATGTATGAAAAAGAAATGCAATTATAAGAAAAAAGGTGCTGCATTGTTTTATTCAATAAGTGCTGCTACGAATGCGAGCGATACAAATAGTGCAATAAGCAAGGTATGAGACTGTTAAACATGTCCCCTCCGTGGGTAGGCTGCGAATAGGTGTATGAAAATGCTCGTAATGGAGACCACCAGATATTCGTTGTAACCTTTATCCTTCCCTGGCTGTTGCATCGTGAGTTCGGCAGGTCTGCTGCCGGACAGGGCTTCTGACAAACGGAGTCCTGTGGGTAAAAAGTAAAAGGTAAGAAGAAAAGAAAAAGGAACGACACACTTGAGCGCCCCTCGTGTGGTTGAGCCGCAGTCTGGGTTTATCGTGGTCGTGCCCTCTCCCCATGCCCATGGTATCTTGAGCGTAATGGTGTACACGAAGGACCTGCTTTGGCGTTTCGCAGGGCTGGGGTTAGCCGCACTGCTACGCTGGCGTGCTCTGAGCGTGCTGTGTGGTCTTGTTGTAAGTTACTCCGGCGCCGCTTAGTTGTGTCTGGCCGCTTAACGGCGGACTCAAGAATTGCCTTAAGAGGTTGCATTGCACTTGCCGCGAGAGTCATTGTATGTTCCTCCGTGCGGAGAGAACTTTCTGTGTTTCCGTTGACCGTAATGACTCCTCGAGGGCCTGGCATCTTGAACTTGAGGTATGCGTAGTGCGGCACCGCGTTGAACTTTGCACACGCGGTACGTCCGAGCAAGGCATGATAGCCGCCATGAGCGGAACTATGTCGAAGATTAACTCCTCGCTCCGGAAGTTATCCAGGGATCCGAAGACCACTTCCAGGGTAACTGAGCCTGTACAATTGGCTTCTACACCTGGTATGACGCCTTTAAAGGTCGTCTTGGTAGGTTTAATCCTTGAGGGGTCTATGCCCATTTTGCGCCGTATCCTGGTAAAGCAGGTTCAGTTTCTTTGCCGCCATTCCATCGGGACTACGGTTAGGTGAAATCCATCGACGATTGGGTCTAAGACCGGTCTGGCGAATCCTCCGTGGCGGATCTTTGGTGGGGTGGTCCTTCGGTCAAAAGTGATCGGGCAGGAGGACCATGGATTGAACTTGGCAACCGGCTCCATCGCGTAGACATCCACGAGTGCACGCTTCCGCTCCCTTTTGGGTATGTGCGTTGCGTATATCATGTTCACCGTCCGCACTTTGTGGGGAAACCCTTCATCCTCTATTGTTCGGGCGGTTGGGTCTCGTCATCGTCATCGCTATGCAGCCCCTTGTCATTGTTTTCGCAATTAACTTGCCTGCCTGTTGAATACCCAACAGTCCCCTGGTGTGGTTAGCTAGCTTTTCGGGGTGCCGTGTATCCGCACAAGCGACGAGTATTCGGTCCAAATTGGACGGACCCGGAGTAGTTCTTTTGAATGGCTTTTTTCACGACCGGGTTTAGAGCCTCTGAATCGGCATTGACCGCCGTATCCTCAATATTATGCGCCGTTAATGCGGCGTTTTTTTGTTACGACGCGGCCTGCCATTTCGGTCCTTGAAGTCCGGATCGCTGAATTTTTCTTTGAGGTTGTTGCTGCGTGCTAGCCAGCTGTCCTCACCCGCGCAGAAGCGGGCCATGAGTGATGTGAGGGCTGCCATGGATTTCGGCTTTTCCTGTCCTAGGTGCCGGGCAAGCCACTCGTCGCGGATGTTATGCTTGAAGGCCGCGAGGGCCTCCGCGTCCGGACAGTCAACGATTTGGTTTTTCTTGGTTAAGAACCATGTCCAGAATTGTCTGGCCGATTCGTCTGGCTGCTGAATTATGTGGCTTAGGTCATCAGCGTCTGGTGGTCGCACATAAGTGCCCTGGAAGTTATCGAGGAATGCGGCTTCGGGTCCTCCCAGCTCCCAATTGACTCTGGCGGCAAGCTGTTGAGCCAATGCCGGGCTGGTCCTTTAAGCTTGAGGGGGAGGTATTTGATGGCGTGAAGATCGTCACCGCGGGCCATGTGGATGTGAAGGAGATAGTCTTTGATCCAAACCGTGGGGTCTGTTGTGCCATCGTAGGATTCAATATTGATGGGTTTAAACCCTTCGGGGATTTGATGATCCATTACTTCGTCTGTGAAGCATAGCGGGTGTGCGGCGCCTCTGTACTGGGCGATATCACGACGGAGCTCAAAAGAGCTTGGTCTATTTTGTTCGGCCCGGCCGGACTTACTGTGTCCGGCGCGACGGTTGTCGTCACGTACCGTGGGGCGCCCACGTGATCCATAGATCGATCTTGATTGTCTTGCCTTGTCCTCCAATATATCTCGCAGGTCCGGAGCGTTCCCCTTTGGCCGTGTGCTTTTTGAGCGATGCCGGGGTACGGTTCTAGTGAAGGGCCTAGAGGCCTCTCTGTCGCGACCACTGGGTGGTCGGTCAGCCGTATTGTCTTCTGGTGATGCGGGTTCGTAAGCCTCCTCCTCTAATCGGGGGAGCATCTTGCGTTTAGGGTAGCTTTTGGAGGGGCGTTTGAGCTCAAGCTCTTCGGCCGCGAGGACTTCAGTCCATCTGTCGGCTAGCAGATCCTGATCAGCTCTAAGTCGTTGTTGCTTTTCTTGAGGCTGTTCGCCGTGGCCATAAGCCCGCGTCTAAAACGCTCTTGTTCGACGGGATTCTCGTGCACGGCGAATTCATCGTCGTCGAGGCTTGCTTCGTCTCCGAGGGAGGCATATAATCCTCTACCTCTTCTTCCGCCGCTCTCGTGAGGGTGGCGTCTCCATCTTCCTACCGGATCTTGCTTGGAGTGGATTGTCTTGACATTGTCCGGTGTATTGTTGTCTCCGGTGCCGTAATCCTCATTCTTCTTTGTGGCGGGATTTAAGCGGCGCCCGGCCCGGCCTTGGCGCTTTGGTTGCTTCTTGAGGGGTCATCCTCCGCTGTTCCATCGCCGTTCCCATCTTTTGGGATGTCCACCATGTATATGTCGTATGACGAGGTGGCCTTCCAAAGGCCCCTGTAGGCGCTGGGTCTTGGTCGTCTCCGGCATCGTCGTCCATACCGTCGATGTCTTCGGAGTCGTAGTCTAGCATGTCGGTTAGATCATCGACAACGGCTACCAAGTGGGTGGTTGGTGGGCATTGAATTTCTTCGTCGTCCGCATCCCAACCTTCCTGTCCGTAATCCGGCCAGGGCTCTCTGGATAAAGAGAGAGACTTTAGTGAATTCAGGATGTCGCCAAAGGGCGAGTCTTTGAAAAGATGTCCGCGGCAGTGAACTCCATGACGGGCGCCCAATCGGATTCGATTGGCAAGGGCGGAGGGTTCAGAGTCCCAGAGGAGTCCGGCACCCTGGAGTCGAGGTCTTCGCAAAGGACAGGGATGGAGTTCGGCTCGATCGCCGTAGAGATTAAAGCCCCCGAGGCGGTGTCCAACCACTTGTCCTTGATCGGGGAATCCGGCTCCGGATTAAGGGTCGGAGCGGATGCAGGTGCGGCCTCCAGGGCACTGTTCGGCTGCAGAGCTAGATCATGCCCATCGAGACAGTGCGGCGCGCTTGGCTGCGGCTCGAATCCGTCGAAGATCAAGTCTCCGCGGATATCGGCCGTATAGTTTAAACTTCCGACCGACCGACGGCCGGGCGTAGCTTCGATCTGCTCCGGATGGCTGCTTAATTGGCCCGCAGTGCAAAGCCGCCGAACACGAAGATCTGTCCGGGGAGAAAAGTCTCACCCTGGACCA
The DNA here is from genome assembly GCA_021605145.1 of Aegilops bicornis. Classification (NCBI taxonomy): domain Eukaryota; kingdom Viridiplantae; phylum Streptophyta; class Magnoliopsida; order Poales; family Poaceae; genus Aegilops; species Aegilops bicornis. Next base: position 382,161,763 of record CM038669.1, on the reverse strand, counting down.
CGTCGTTGTTGATGATGAGAAGGAGACATCGGGCCCATCGGTGACGACACAGAGGAACTCTCAATGAAAGCACCAATGTCGGTGTCAAAACCGGCGGATCTCGGGTAGGGGGTCCCGAACTGTGCGTCTAGGCGGATGGTAACAGGAGACAAGGGACACGATGTTTTACCCGAGTTCGGGCCCTCTTGATGGAGGTAAAACCCTATGTCCTGCTAGATTAATATTGATGATGTGTGTTACAAGAGTGGATCTACCACGAGATCAAAGAGGCCAAACCCTAGAAGCTAGCCTATGGTATGATTGTTGTTCGTCCTACGGACTAAAACCCTCCGGTTTATATAGACACCGGATAGGGTTAGGGTTACACAGAGTCGGTTACAATGGTAGGAGATCTACATATCCAGACGCCAAGCTTGCCTTCCACGCCAAGGAAAGTCCCATCCGGACACGGGACAAAGTCTTCAATCTTGTATCTTCATAGTCTTGGAGTCCGGCCGATGATGATAGTTCGGCTATCCGGACACCCCCTAGTCCGGAACTCCCTCAGTCAGCCCGGCCGACGACTCTGTCCAGCCTGAGGGAGCCCCCTGCCGCATGGAGGCGGCGCCGACCCGGTGGACGAATGTCTTGACATGGCGGCTGGAAGGCGGCGCCTGCGAGCCGCCCAGGAGGGCCGCGACGACCGGAGGAACCGGCGCGACGGGGCGGGTGAAGAGGAAGCCGCGCGGCCCCTCCCCTGAGGTCGCCGAGGAGCGCAGGGATGATGCTTGCTGCCCGTCCCCCGCCGGGCCGGTGGTGGTGTTGACGGCGGGCGGTGAGGAACGGCGAGGGCGCCCGCCGTCGGAAGCCGTCCGGGTGACATGAGAGGCGAGGGCGGCTCGGCGCTTGGTGCGAGCCCGGTGAGCGTCTGGCATGGTTGTGGTGGTCGGGGAAGAACGAGGCGGCGAAAGGCAGATTCCGGCGCACCCCTACCTGGCGCGCCAAATGTCGGATTTCGGGTTCCGACAGACCCTTGACGTTTGAACACTGGGGTGCGCGCAGAGATCCAACCCTCCACCGTCTCGTACCTCGCCGAATCGCAGGGACCTAAACTACTAACGGAACAGCACAAAAGACACGAGATTTATACTAGTTCGGGCCACCGTTGTGGTGTAATACCCTACTCTAGTTCCTGGTGTGGTGGATTGCCTCTTGGGCCGATGAGGAACAGTACAGGGAAGAACAGCCTCGCGAGGGTCTGTTCTTGGTGGGTGCGATAAACTGCTAGGTGGTGTTTTGTCGCTCTAGCTACTGGTTCCTTGATGAGGATTCCGATCTCATACCGGGGGGCCGATCCCTCTAGCCTGGGGGTGGCTACTCCTATTTATAGGCGAAGGCCCTGGGCCTCTTCCCAAATATTGAGCGTGAAGGGCACCAACAATTGGCCATTTTGAAGGGGAACAGTGGGTACACTTATCCTGACTAAAGTTGGTCCTCGCCTGCCAAAGGCTCTGGTGATGACGCCGCTTGGGCTCCACGATGACTCCCTTCCAGCCCGTTGGGGCCGGTCTTGGTCTTGTTGCACGAAACGGATGCCTTTGCTTGATGCTCTCGCCGCGCTTGCTCCCTTGCACCAAAGAGGAAAGGAGAGCAGCTGGCTCGCGCTCGCCCGGGCGCCCTTGGTCGTCATGGCTTGCGTCATGGGCACCTCGCGAGGTACCCTGCCTTGAACTCTCCGCATCCTCATGAGCCAGCCTGACGAGGCCGTGCCTGAGGAGGCTCCTGGTCGTCCGCCCCGCGAGGCTTGGCCCCTCGCGAGGGTCTTGAGCTTGCGTTGATGAAGATGGGCTGTCCTGGGCCTCCTTTGAGCCACGCCGCAGGCCGCAGGCAGGCAAGTCTGGGGACCCCCGTTCCCAGAACGCCAACAACCGTGTACCCAGATGTGTGTGTGATGGAGGCAGTGTGTGCATGCGTGCACCTCTTCTCTTCATACATGTCCTCCACGGCTCCACCTAGTGGGTGTGTTAGAGAGAGGGGGGGGGGGAGATGGTGTGTTCAACATGCCTCTATACATATGTTTCGGTCAAAGAGAGGCCTGGATACATAGTATATGTATGTGGAGGGGGCGATATACGAGAAGAGAGGGGGAGAGATCGTTTATGCAACTATCAATAGACACGGATAGAGAGAAGAACTTTACGAGCTTACAAGCGCTAGGAAAGAGAGGGTGCATGTTGGAAGATGATGCGAGAGGCCAACTAGGCGAAGATAAGGAAGGAGTACAAGTGCGAGATAGATAATTAAAGGGAGTGGACGATAAGTTGCATGGGCGCGCTTGTCTGGTCGATAGACAAAGCAGAAGGCATGGATGATGAGACAGGGAGGGGCAATTAATGTGTGTGTGGTACACGGTCCTATGTAGAGAGGTTGTGGTTTGGTCTATGTGTACGTGGGTAAAGAGGGGAGACCTAACAAGAGATATAGATCAAACATTTTTGAGTGGGGAAATAGCGAGAGACCTGGCTACACATAGAGGTAAATCGATTGGTGCACATGCATGCATGTGTCAGAGATAAAGAACACCCGGAGTGACGAAGAGAGGGAGAGGTGTGTGTATGGTAGGGGGAGGGGGTGCAACTAGCTTGTGACACTGTACAAGTGCAATATGGATAACAACAGAGGGTGTGATAGTGATCGTGTGCCTCAGAGTTAGGGCGGGAGGCATGGACGGTGAGAGGAGGGGAGGGACTGTGTGTGTACTTGTTTGTGTGTCGTAGGCAGGCCTGGCTAGCTAGAGGGGTATATCGATCGGTGTGTATTGGAAAGATGGAGACGTAGGGAGATCGTGGGAGACCTACCTAAAGAATAAGAACATGTGTGCACAATGTAGAGGATGCAAAGTGGTGGGGAATGTGTGTGCGTGTGTGCATATATGCATGCACAATAGGAAATTTATTGGTATCCACAAAGGGAGGAGGAGTGTGTGTGCGTGTAAAAGACTTACAGAGACAATAATCAGTATAACAGTGGACTCAAATATTTGAATATAATGCAGATATGCCTGGTGTGGTTTTGAATCAAACATGCTATATACTACTCACATCGAACAAGGCCAAATCGATTTGAACTTGCGATACCGATGGCAGGCATCGTCTAACCACATTGCATCCATGCATGGACATAACTATTTGAATTTGAGATAATGTGTGGCTTTCAAAGCTAACATCTAAATGTTGTGTGTGGGGGCACGGGGGGGGGGGGGGGATGCATTGTCGTGTGTGTTAAACACATTATACATATGAAAACAGGGTTTAAATTATTCCGAACATCTCGCTACCTAGACCAATGTACTGTGATTTGAATTCATGATAAAATGGATACACATATTTGAATTGGAGATCGTATGGTACATGTAGTTCATATTTAAATATGATTAATACTATATGCATGTTTTCTTTTATCAAGATAATATTTAAATGATGGTATAACTTGACAACAATCATATTCAAATAGGGAAAATTGATTCGAATTTAGTCCATATGTTAGACGACAATATATATTCATAGGGTGGAGTAAAATGTTCATATAAGATGGAAGATCAAAATGTAGGACTACATCCATTATAAACCACAAGATCACCTAATGATATATTCAAATTCAACATAACATGGATTCAAAAATTGAGATCCTAGCATTTGTAATCATATAAAACGGGACATGACTCTTTCTTTTGGTGGGAGTTGATTTGTTTTTAGTTTTTGTTGAGGGAAGCGCGAATTGATTCGGTACTGTATAGGCTAATCTTGTTCTTCCAATTTTTTTAGTTTTTCTTGTAGTTTTTTCAATGGCATTTGTAGCAATATAGTAAAAGGGGACAGCCTCGCAAAAAAACAAGTAAAAGTGGACATGACTCTCTTGTGTCTTGTATGAATTGTCTTTTTTTGTACATGTTAAGTTTGTTCTGCCGAACATGGAATCCGCGCCTTGTTATCCCAGAAATTTCAAGCTAGAGTATCTCTTGTCTCTTCTGTTGTGAAACTCCCACCTCTTCAACCCGCGCCGCACTTGTTATCCTGAAATATCTACGCGCTCGAAAACTCCCTCCTCATCTGAAATCGGTTGCGCAACCCAGACACGCGAAATCCCCCTTCTACCCCTCACCCAGAAATGCCGCCTCGACATCGCGTGGTCAAAACTGGTGGTGGTACGTTCATAACTTACCCCACATTTCGGACAAGCGCGTCCCTAAGCAATGGCTCCCCTACCTTCCCCTTCGCTCCCCCCATTTGTACACCGAGCCTGCCAAAACCCGCGAAACCCCACGCTCCTCCGTCAGCCTCCCGACCGCCGCCCAGCCGGAGCCTCTTCCATGATGATGTCGTCCACAACAACAGCTCGATGTCCCTCATCCACCGCACCGGATGAGGATCCATCGTCGATCTCGTCGTCCAGCCTGTTCAGCCGCCCCATCCTCCACCTCCAAGGAGCTGCCCCAATGTTTGCCTCGTCTATCGTGCCACCACCATCCCCACATCGCCGTCTTCACCTGCCCGACCGGAATCGCTACACCCTCACCAATTCCTTCGATGAAGCCGAGGCCTACTCGGCGCCACCAAGGAGGTTCTGCACTCACCACTGCATTTTATTTTTTATTCAATCTCACAGGGCTGCCGATGCTTCGATACCGAGCGGCCATGGCGGGTCTCCATCAATGGCACCATCACCAGCCACTTCCTCCATGGAATCTCTCCCCCATGTCATTGCTTCCTTGGTGGCGGCTTACACACCAGCACTAGCTGCTGCTGCTCTGGCTCTCGCTCGCGATGCGGCTCTGCTCTTGTTGTCGATCGTGCTGCTACTCTGCTCTTGCTTTCGTTCGTGCTGCTGCTCTGCTCTGCTCTTGCTATCGGTAGCGCGGCTGCTCCGCTCTTGCTATGGTTCGTGGTGCTGCTCTCCTCCGCTCTTTCTCTTGCTCACGCTGCTGCTACTGCTACACGACCCGCGATAGCTACAGGAGTTGCTGCTTTAGCACTTGCTCGCGGTGCTGCTGCACGAGCTACTCTCTGCTAGTGCGTTCCCTGCTCGAGCGGCTTCTGATTTAGATCACTGCTTTTCTGCTACCAGTGCTTGAATGGCCTAAACTTCTATTGCATTGCTCTGCTACTAGTTCAATCAGTTTCGTTAGTAAAATTCAGTTTTGACAGTAAAATTTAGTTTCGACTGTAAAGTTCAGTTTCTTCAGTTAAGTTCAGAGTCAACAGTATTTACATCATCTATTGGAGTGGTTGCAGCTGATGCATTTTACATCTAGCACTTTTTGGTGATGTATTCTACACCATCTATTGCAAGTGCTATTAGAATCCCACTTCAGCTTAACGTTGTCTGTCTTGTCCTGCTTCAGCCTCGCCATCGTACACCTCACCGTCCATCACAATGGAGCAGTACCCTCGATGTCGTCTCTAGAGGCCTCAGATCTTCTTCCCCGCCTCTGACAGTCACACCAGCATCAGCATCCTCCACGTCCAACCCAATGATGCTGAGGTCGACAAGGCTACGCCAAATAGGGTGTACACTCGTCGCATCACTTTTTTTACTCTAAATTCATGTCGATCCCTCAGGGATCCTTTGGTTCAAAGTAGTTGCAAATCTAGAAAGAAATGAATCATGGTCACAAAGTTAACAGGGAGAAAACTAAATGCTCTTTTGAACCACAATTTGAATCGGTTTAGCAAGATAGCCATTATATGATATTCATGTGGACCAAATAAGCTCACAAAAAATTTCAAGGGCAGGCTTCAGCCTGTTGAAGACTGCCTACTTGAATCGCCACTGGTTCAAAGAAAAAGTGAAGGAAAACATAGGAATTGGAAACTTTCCTATGGTACTACTATTCATGCATTTTTTTAGAAGGATTGGAGCAAAGAAAAATTGGAGGATTGTTTCCTTTGGTGTCTCTTTCAAAGAAAAAGCGTAGGAATTTTAAAATCCACTTGGACGTCCTTTTCAAATTAACTTGCATGAAGAACATGATTAATTGCATTACTAGCATAATAAGATTCTTATTTTACATTTTCATGTGGTTTGACTTTAATTTGACCATGTTTCTCCATTCCTGTGTTCTTCCAATTCATGTGAACCAAACACCGAGGTTGACAGAAATCTTTTGTTTGAAAATGCTCTGTTTTACACGTGCATTCCAATCCTATTCCTGTGTTTTTCCCGTCCCTGCGTTTTTAGAATCCTCCAATTCTAAGGAGCCCTTACAGACTTACTTCATTTCCAGATAGGTGTCAAAGAAGACTCTATGTGTTTTGTCCCGCTCCTGCCATGCCGTCATCCACCCCACCTGAGGTGCACCATCGATGGAAGCTTCCACCATAGCAGAGATCCCCCCTGCAGACCTTATTTCGCCGCCTCAGATCATCTTCCCCGTTGCCGGCAGCCACGCCAACTGCATTACCATCATCGACAGAGCAGATGAACCTGAGGACTACATAGTTCCGGAAGAGAGGTCACACTCTTTCGTGCATGCTTATGTTATACATCGATTATTATTACCTGCTACTTTATTGTCCTGTTCGCCTCTTAGACTCCGAGTCAGGTCCAAACTAATGTTCAAACTTGAGTTTTAAAATGCATGCGGGGCACATATCGAGTCAGCAACGAATAGTATCTCTGTGTACTATCTGGTTCATCTTGAGTCTTCTATGTGGTTCATGTTGGGTGGGCAACAAACATTAGACGAGCCATCAACTATCTTTTAAAACTGAAGCTATCATCTGCGTGCTATCATTAGTTTTGGATCTATCCACTCGTTAGCTACCATCAGTCTTGATTTCTGCATGCATCCCTTAGGCCTTACATAATCTAAATATGTTTTTTATTATTATGTCAGTTATTATACACAATCGTACTAAACATGTAGAGAGAAAGAGAAGACCGTTGTGTGGGAATATAATGTCATGCAGACGCCGCTCCATGGTGGGTGCAGTGGGGCCCCCCTCCCCCATTCCAAACTATATTTTGGAGGAAGATAACTATTCTCAGGGTGATTCAGAGGGAGCCGACCACTCCTATTTACCCCCTGAGGTGTTTGCTCTAACATGGCATGCTGATGTTGGCCATATCATGCATATGGCACGTCACATTGCTTACTTTATACATCTTATATGCCATCATCTTAGTTTGGATTTGCTTTGTGTGAATGCCACCTGTTTGGTTTCTATATCATATATGTGAATTATGTAATGCCATCTTGTTTAGCCAGGCGTCATATACATGAATCATGCAATGCCATCCTGTTTAGCCAGTCATCGTATATGCGAATTGTATTGTGCCACACTATTTTTTTCATCATGTATTCCATTTATCGACAATGTTTGTACATTCATCTATTCTTCCTGTGCATCATCCATTTGAGTCGGTGATGGGAAAATCTAGAATGAAAACAAGGTCTTCTGAGCAGTCAGTGCTACCTGTCGATGCAGATTTCTTGCTGGTTACAGATAGCTCCTCATAGGAGGATTCAGAGACAGATGACCAGTCGTATTCCCCCCATGAGGTGTATGCTCTAACTTGGCATGATTTGCTCATATCATGCATATGGTGTCTTGCATTGCCATGCCATCTGCTTAGATTAGACATGCTTTGTGTGAATGCCTCCTGTTTACTTTCTATATCAGATATGTGAATTATGCAATGCCATGCTTTTAGCCAGTTATCATATATGTGAATTATGCATTGCCACCCCGTGTAGCCAGACATCATATATGTGAATTATCTCATACCATTATTTTTTTTCATTACATATTCCATTTGTTGACAATCTGTGTATATTGAACTACTCTTCATGTGCATCAGCCATTTGAGCCGGTTATGGAAAAATCCGGAGTGAAAGCAAGGTCTACATAGCAGACAATGGTACCTCTTGAAGCATATATCTCGATGGTTATAGGTAGCTCCTCAGAGGAGGATTTAGAGACGGATGACCAGTCCTATATCCCACCTGAGGTGTATGCTCTAACTTGCAATGTTTATATTTCTCATATCATGCATATGGTGTCTTGCATTGCTTAGTTTAGACATCATATACACAATATTCAGTGCCATCTACCTAGTTTAGAGATCATACATGCGAGTGCCAGCTGCTTAGTATATGAATCAATTATGTGAATTATATCATGCCATCCTGTATACTTAGACAACATGTATGTGAATTATTTCATCTCAGCCTATTTTAGAAAAACATCATATAGTTATGTCATGTCATCGTGTTTAGATATTCACCATATGTTGAATTACACCATTATATCCTGTTAAGTTGTCCATCATATATCTGAAACCGTGTCATGCTATCCTGTGTAGTTAGCCATCATGTATGTGCAATTCTGTCATGCTGTCCGGTTTGGTTAGGCAACATATATGTTAATTACCACATCTATCTATCATACAATGTCTGTACATTCAATTTCTTTTCTTGTTTATCAGCCATTTGAATTGGAGGGGGTGATGGCCGTATCTAAGGGAGTAAAAACTTGTTCTTCACAAAAGACGGTGGTACCCGTCGATGCAGATAGAGCCATGGTTGCACTTGCCCACGAACTAGCCCCACCGCACATAATCGAGAGTCTTCTATATTGTACACCTACACTGTTGGACAGAGAACCAGCTACGCCCCATCTAACCCCAGCCCCAGCAGATAGTAACTGATACGTCTCCAACGTATCTATAATTTTTGATTGTTCCATGTTGTTATATTATCATTCTTGGATGTTTTACAATCATTTTATAACAAGTTTATATCATTTTTTGGGACTAACCTATTGACATAGTGCCCAGTGCCAGTTGCTGTTTTTTGCTTTTTTTACTTTGCAGGAAATCAATACCAAATGGAGTCCAAATGCAGCAAAACTTTTTGTGGATTTTTTCTGGACCAGAAGACACCTATTGGGCCAAGAAAGTACTTGAGGGGTGCTCCCAGGGGGGCACAACTCACCAGGGCGCGCCTGGGGGCCCATGCACGCTCAGGTGGATTGTGCCCACCTTGGTGGCCTCCCGCACCGCCTCTTTGCTCTATACATACCCCCAATATTCCAGAAACCCTAAGAGAGTTGACGAAAATCAATTCCAGCCACCGCAAGTTCTAGAACCACCAGATCCAATCTAGACACCATCATAGAGGGGTTCATCATCCTCATTGGTGCCTCTCCGATGATGCATGATTAGTTCATTGTAGACCTACTGGTCCATAGTTAGTAGCTAGTTGGCTTCCTCTCTCTCTTTTGATTCTCAATACAATGGTCTCTTGGAGATCTATTTGATGTAACTCTTTTTGCGGTGTGTTTGTTGGGATCTGATGAACTTTGAGTTTATAATCAGATCTATGTTTTTATCCATGAAAGTTATTTGAGTCTTTTGATCTCTTATATGCATGGTTACTTATAGCCTCGTATTTCTTCTTCGAATCTTTGGTTTAGTTAGGCCAACTAGATCGATTTTTCTTGCCATGGGAAGAGGTGCTTTGTGATGGGTTCGATCGTGCGGTGTTCTTTCCCAGTGATAGAAGGGGCGGCAAGACACGCATGTATCATTGCTAGTAAGAATAACAAGATGGGGGCTATTCCTACATGAATGGATCTTGCCTACATCATGTCATCGTTCTTATTGCATTACCCCATTTCTCCATGAATTAATACACTAGATGCATGCTGGATAGCGGTCAATGTGTGGAGTAATAGTAGTAGATGCAGGCAGGAGTCGGTCTACTAATATTGGACGTGATGCTTATATAATGATCGTTGCCTGGATATCGTCATGATTATTTGAAGTTATATCAATTGCCAAACATTAATTTGTTTACCCACCGTATGCTATTTTTCTCGAGAGAAGCCACTAGTGAAATCTATGGCCCCCGGGTCTCTTCTTTATTATATTTGCCTTCGAGATCTATTTTTATGTGCTTTTATTTTCAGATCTATTAATCCAGAAATACAAAAATACCTTGCTGCAATTTTTATTTATTTATTTTATCTCGCGTTCCCGCGAGATCTATTTATCCAATCTACTACAATTTTACCAATCTCTTTACCCGTGAGGGATTGACAACCCCTCTCTTATGTCGGGTTGCAAGTATTTGTTCTTTGTGTGCAAGAGATGTTTACGTAGTTTTGCGTGGTTCTCCTACTGGTTTGATAACCTTGGTCTCATCACTGAGGGAAATACCTACCGTTGTTGTGCTGCATCATCCCTTCCTCTTTGGGGAAATACCGACGTAGTTCAAGCAAGCATCAAAAGGAATTTCTGGCGCCGTTGCCCGGGAGACATCATCAACATCTACCAGGTTCCTAATCACAAATCTCATCTCCTTGCAATTTACATTATTTTCCATTTGCTTCTCGTTTTCCTCTCCCCCACTTCACAAAAATTTGCCGTTTTACTCGCCCTCTTTTTCGTCCGCCGTTATCTCGTCAGATCTATTTTTGAGTGCAATCTTGTTGTGTAGTGACGATGAATCAAGAGAACACCAAGTTGTCTGATTTATCCAATACCAACAACAATGATTTTATTAGCACTCTGATTGCTCCTCCCGCCACTAGTTAGGAGTCTTGTGATATTAATGCCGCTTTGCAGAATCTTGTTATGAAAGATCAATTTTTCGGTACTCCTAATGAGGCTGCTGCATCCCATCTTAACACATTCGTGGAATTATGCGATATGTAAAAGAAATAAAAATGTGGACAATGATATAGTGAATTTGAAATTATTTCCGTTTTCTACGCGAGATCGTGCAAAAATTTGGTTTTCTTCTTTGCCTCGCAATAGTATCGATTCTTGGGATGCTTTTATTACTAAGTATTTTCCGCCCGCGAAAATTATTTCCCTTAGAACCCAGATCATGAATTTCAAGCAACTTGAACATGAGCATGTTGCACAATCTTGGGAAAGGATGAAATTGATGCTAAGGAATTGCCCAACTCATGGGTTAAATCTTTGGATGATCATACAAATTTTTTATGCGGGGTTTAATTTTGTTTCTCGAAATCTTATAGATTCCACCGTGGGAGGTACTTTTATGGAAATTACTTGGGGAGAAGCTACTAGATTGCTAGACAATATTATGGCAAATTATACACAATGGCATACCGAAAGAGCTCCTACTAGTAAAAAAGTTAATTCGGTTGAAGGAAATTCTTCTTTGAATGAAAAAGTTGATGCTCTTATGAAATTGGTTGCTAATAAAAGTGATCCTATTCATTTTAATGATGTGCCTTTGTCTACTTTGATTGAGAAAAATAGTGATGCCATAGATGTGAATTTTATCTCGCGAAACAATTTCAATAACAATGCTTATAGAGGTAATTTTAATCCTAGGCCTTTTCCTAGTAATTCCTCTCATAGTTATCGTAATTCCTATGGTAATCCTTCTTGTAATAATAATAGGAACACCTCTGATCTTGAGAATAATATTAAAGAATTTATCAATACTCAAAAAGTTTTCAATGCTACAATAGAAGGAAAGCTGAATAAGATTGATGATATGTGTAGAAGTATTGATTGAATTTCTCATGATGAAGAAAATCTCAAGATGAAATTTTTTGTACCTAAGGTTGAGGAATCAATTAAGGTCTTTATGTTTCTATGGATGAAAGTAAGAAAAGAACTGTTATGCTTAGAGCTAGAAGAGAATTTTTAGAAAAAAACGTTTTGTAGTGATTGCTTTCATAAAAGTGTTGAAGATCTTAAAATGATTGGTGTTTATTCTATTGATTCTTTGTTTAGTAAATTAAGATTGATGCAAAGGGGACTGAAGAATAGTCAACTTTAGCTAGAAGGCGTCCCAATAATTCGGAGGGTGAAAATCTTGTCGAGAAAAGTGATAAAAGTGGGTTTGAAGAGGTAAAAACTTTAACTAGTGATGGGCCCACTCTTTTGGATTACAAAGACTTTAATTTTTATAATTGCTCTTTGATTGATTTTATTTCTTTGTTTCAATCCATGATAAATTCACCCCATGCTTATGAACAAAATAAAACTTTTACTAAACATATCGTTGATGCTATGATGAAAGCTTTAGAAGAAAAGTTGGAATTAGAGGTTTCAATTCCTAGAAAATTACATGATGAATGGGAACCTACTATCAAATTCGAGATTAAAAATTATTAGTGTTTTGCTTTATGTGACTTGGGTGCTAGTGTTTCTACAATTCCGAAATCTTTATGTGATGTGCTTGGTCTTACCGATATTGAAGAATGTTCTTTAAATTTGCACTTTGCGGATTCCGCTATTAAAAAGCCTATGGGAGGAATTAATGATGTTCTTATTCTTGCAAATAGGAATTATGTGCCCATAGATTTTATTGTTCTTGATATTGATTGCAATCCGACTTGTCCAATTATTATTGGTAGACCGTATTTATGTACTATTGGTGCCGTGATTGATATGAAAGAAGGCAATATTAAATTTCAATTTCCACTAAGGAAGGGTATGGAACACTTACCTAGAACTAGAATTAAGCCAACATATGAATCAATCATGAGGGCATCGTATGGATCTAGAAACAAAGATGTCAATACTTAGATCCTTCGCATTATGCCTAGCTAGGGGCGTAAAACGATAGCGCTCGTTGGGAGGCAACCCAACTTGTATCTTTTTGGTTTTTGGTTTTCTTTCTATTTTCAATAAAATACCCAATTATGCCTCTGATTAGAAGTTCTTTTGTGGTTTAAATTAGTGTTTGTGCCACGCAAAGCCTTTGGGATCATGTTGGGTGATAGTTGATTTGATCTTGTTGAAAAACAAAAAATTTTGTGCTCAAAAACATAATTTCCATAAATCACAGAAACGTTCTTTTGCTCCGAATTTTTTAACAAAAGATTGATATACAAATTTCCCACGTTGTCCTAATTTTTCAGAATTTTTGGAGTTACATAAGTATACGAAGTTCCCTGATTGCTACAGACTGTTCTGTTTTTGACAGATTCTGTTTTCTTTGCATTGTGTGCTTGTTTTGATAATTCTATGGTTTCCTTTGAAGAGTTTTTGCCATAGAAAAGTTGAAATACAGTAGATATAATGCAAAAATAAAATAAGAATGGGTTTGCAACAGTACCTATAGTAGTGATTTGCTTTGTTATACTAACGGATCTCACGAAGGTTTTGTTGAGTTTTGTGTGATTGAAGTTTTCAAGTTTTGGGTGAGATCGCAATGGATGAAGGAATAAGGATTAGCAAAAGGCTAAGCTTGGGGATGCCCGAGGCACCCCAAGATAATATTCATGAAGTATCAAGCAACTAAGCTTGGGGATGCCCCCGAGTGGCATCCCCTCTTTCTTCTAACAACCATCAGTATGTTACTTGAAACTATATTTTTATTCATCACATATTATGAGTTTTGCTTGGAGCGTCTTGTATGATATGAGTCTTTGCTTGTTTTGCCTTTTATTTTAGGTCATGAATTGTTGCTGGACACACCTATTTGAGAGAGTCAAAATTATGCTATGACTTGTTAGAATTGCTCCTATGCTTCACTTAAATATTTAGAGCCTTGGAATTGCTCTAGTGCTTCACTTATATCTTTTTGAGCATGGTGTGCTTTGTTATCTTTGAAGAAATTCTCTCATGCTTCACTTAGATTAATTTTAGATAAATAAATATGATGCTCATGTTCTTCACTTATATTTGTTTGAGATTATTAAAAAGGCAACATACGAAACTAGTCCCAAAGTGATTGATATCCAAGGAGGATATAATAAAAACTTTCATGAAGATCATTGGACAAAATAAACTTGATTTTTTGTAATAGTTTTATGATATGATGATAGTGATATGTGAGTCATGTTGATGAATAATTATGCTTTAATAAGAATATTGGTGTTAAGGTTTGTGATTCCCTATGCAAGCATGAAAGTCAATAGTTATGCAATGAAATTACATCCCACTTGTGGTGCATTATTCGGTGTTAGTTATGCTTAATGCTCGCTTATGAGATTTTTTGTTTCTTGGTTGGATGCTTCCCAATCTTTTGATAGCCTTCATTTGCACTAAGTACGATCACTACTTGTGCATCCAAAATCTTTTAAACCTGTTTTGCCATATGAGTCCATCATACCTACCTATGTGCGATATTTCTGTGTTGTTCTAAGCAAATTTGTATGTGCCATCTCTAATTGTCAAAATGAATTTCTCTTTTGTGTGCTTGTACCGCTCATGAAACGGTAGGGGGTGGCTGATATATTTCCATGCTAGATGTGTTATTCTCAAGATGAGTGTTTATTCACTTGTCATTGCACGAGAGTATGGCAAAGGTATTAGGGATGCCCAGTCCTGAAATGAAAAATGAATTTACTTTATGTTGTCAAATAATAAATTCCTTGGAAAGTGTTGGTATGGAAGGCACCTGTGGATACGGTTAGCCATGGAAAGTGAAAGTATGGTGGAAAAAGGAATATACTTTGTTTTCTGTTTGGGAACTGCCTATTATATATCTAGCATGGAAAGTATTTGGAACTACTAGATCGTTTTCGTTGATAGGAAAAGCATGCCACCCAAAATGTTTTTATCTCTACTCTTTTTTTGAAATCTGCATGTTTTTTACATCGCAGGAAATCAATATCAAACGGAGTCTAGGTGGGTTGTGCCCACCTCGGTGGCCTCCCGCACCGCCTATTTGCTCTATAAATACCCCAATATTCCAGAAACCGTAAGAGAGTCGACGAAAATCAATTCCAGCCACCGCAAGTTCCAGAACCACAAGATGCAATCTAGACACCATCACAGAGGGGTTCATCATCCTCATTGGTGACTCTCTGATGATGCGTGAGTAGATCATTGTAGACCTACGGGTCCATAGTTAGTAGCTAGATGGCTCCTCTCTCCCTCTTTTGATTCTCAATACAATGGTCTCTTGGAGATCTATTTGATGTAACTCTTTTTGCGGTGTGTTTGTTGGGATTCGATGAAATTTGAGTTTATAATCAGATCTATGTTTTTATCCATGAAAGTTATTTGAGTCTTTTGATCTCTTATATGCATGATTACTTATAGCCTCGTATTTCTTCTTCGAATATTTGGTTTAGTTAGGCCAACTAGATCAATTTTTCTTGCCATGGGAAGAGGTGCTTTGTGATGGGTTCGATCGTGTAGTGTTCTTTCCCGGTGATAGAAGGGGCAGCAAGACACACATGTATCATTGCTATTAAGGATAACAAGATGGTGGCTATTCCTACATGAATATATCTCGTCTACATCATGTCATCATTCTTATTGCATTACTCCATTTCTCCATGAACTTAATACACTAGATGCATGCTGGATAGCGGTCGATGTGTGGAGTAATAGTAGTAGATGGAGGCAGGAGTCGGTCTACTAATATTGGACGTGATGCCTATATAATGATAATTTCCTGGATATCGTCATGATTATTTGAAGTTCTATCAATTGCCCAACAATAATTTGTTACCACCATATGCTATTTTTCTCGAGAGAAGCCACTAGTGAAATCTACGGCCCCCGGGTCTCTTCTTTATTATATTTGCCTTCGAGGTCTATATTTATTTGCTTTTATTTTCAGATCTAGTAATCCAAAAAGAAAAAAAAATACCTTGCTGCAATTTTTATTTATTTATTTTATCTCGCGTTCCCGCGAGATCTATTTATCCAATCTACTACAATTTTACCAATCTTTTTACCCGTGAGGGATTGACAACCCCTCTCTTATGTCGGGTTGCAAGTATTTGTTTTGTGTGCAGGAGTTGTTTACCTAGTGTTGCATGGTTCTTCTATTGGTTCGATAACCTTGATCTCATCACTGAGTGAAATACCTACCGTTGTTGTGATGCATCATCCCTTCCTCCTTGGGGAAATACCGACGTAGTTCAAGCAAGCATCAGTAACCCACTTCTAATTGAGACAACACCATGTCCACCACAGAGTACCCCCACACGAGCAGTTTGTAAGGCAACTGCAGTGCCCAAAGCATGAAGACCACCACAACAAACCCAAACTCCACATTTAAAGCAGAAGAGAAACTGTTCTCAGGTCAGATTACGTAGCTATGGTGCATACTCCTTTGCTCTTGCATCACTGTATTTACTCATACCAACTAAATTCAAATTTGAAGGATCCAATTGAAACTCCAATGGTGCAACGGGTATGTTTTACACCTATTTCTTGAACTACATTGTTGTTCTAACTTGTTGCTCTATGTTGATTTTATTTTTAGTTGTATAAAAAATTATGTTCTCATGTCATGCACATTACAATGTTGTTAGTGCTGTGTAGTTTCGCACACTTATATTCTGTCTGCTGCAGTCTTAAAAAGATATGATTTGAACTGTGTCTCTATCTTGATTTGCCAACATAAACTAGAATGATATAGACAATACAGTGACCATAGTACATAGATATATGTTTATTTCATGCTGTTATCCCGTCCACCTTACTACTGAACCAGTTTACCAAAATGAGTTTCATATACTACATGATAAACCGTTGTTGTGTCTGCTTGTTTCTCTTGTAGAATGCGAACAGAATATTGGAGAAGAGCACCCCATTATGCAATGGTAGAGAAAGTAATGCAGATAAGGTTCAAGATAGTGAGACAACCATGTTGGTCTCCAAGAAAGGTGATAAAAACTATCTTGTAGACAGTGAGACAACCCCAAAGTCTTGTGTTGACGTAGTGTTCGAATTCTCATCGCCACTAACGCCGCACAAGCTCTTGAACTTCATTGCTGAATCACTTGACTTCTTGGTCTTATCTACAAGCTAAAAGGCATCAGTCAACTGTGCTGCAGCAAGACGCCGAAGGACTGAGGAAGTCCCTGCAAAATTCAGATGCATACTTTCTGGTGCAACAGCAAGCGCTGGATGATTTTAGCGCCAAACAAGAGAAAACTAATAAGCTCGCTAAGCTTCTCGCAGCATGGTGGGTATCCAGGATATCATTTCCTGAGCTCTTCTGAAGTGGTTTCAGTTCTGGACTTGTTTTGCTGCCACGTTTATTTGCACTGGTGGCCAATTTAGACATAGTGTATGTAATATGCTGCTTTGTTCCCTATATTTGCATTGGTGGCGAACTTTGATGCCCGGTGGATGTAATATGTGTAATAGCCGTAATAGCCTAGCATAATTTGCTTGCTTATTTATTTCCTTATTCTTTTGTTGTAGTCATTGCATTTTAGCGCCAAATATTTTTTAAACTAGGCCACAATATCCATGGGCAACATACTGACCGTTGTAACCATGGTCCTGCTACCTGCCGTAGTGACCATGGGACTCCTACAGGCCGTAGGATCCATGGTCCTTCTACGAGCCATACAATCATTGGGCCTTCGATCGATTGGCCAAACATGGGCCGTATTATTCGTGGACCAGTAATTGTCTGCAATATGGGTCGTAAATGGGCTAGAGAGGAAATCGTGTATTTATGGCCAGACCATAATGGGCCGTTAATAGGCCGATATCTATAACGTGCTTAATTCTATAGTAGGCATAATGGGTCATTAATGAACCGTATTTGATGACGCTTTGAAAATAGCCCAACGGGTTAACGGGCAACAAACAGACCGACTGTAACCACTGGCTGAATTTAGCCCACAAGCGGAATAGGCCAGTGATGGACCGTAAGTAACCGAATGCTGGAAATGAGCCCAAGAATAAATGGGCCCTTAGAAGGCCGAAAGGTAACACGGCTAGAGTCGGCCCAATGGAATAATGGGCCGTTAATGGGCATAAAGCGATACACTGTTCATTACGGACCAGTTTCACCACGGGCCTTTAATGGGCCCAGAGTTACAAAGGGCCTCATATGGGCCGAAAGACATCATGGGCCATACATGGGCCAGAAGTTAAAACGGGCCGGAATCATATTGGATGGCCCAGATGAAGTTACTGGGCCTAATTCGGATAGGCCATAAAGGGCCATGAGTTGGCGGGCTGTAAATGGGCTATTTGCAAACATGTCGTTAACAGGCTTTCCATGGGCCGGCCCGCTTCCTTTTGACCAAGTCAAACAGGCCGGCCTTTTGACCTGAATGGGCCGCTGTTGGACCTTGCCACATGTCAACGTACCATAGGCGCCTCCAATCCATTGCACGGTTGACATCTGTCTCAACACGGAGTTGACACGTGGTTGCTATGGCCAATGAGAATTTTACACATGGAAAATCCCCATAGGTACGGGCAGTTAACGGGTTATCGGATCCAAACCGGAACCCGATAGCTTAACTGCGACCCGTTACGGTGGATGCCATGTGTCGGTTACCCTTGACGAAAGCACTCTATGACGCGCCATTTATCATCATGGAAGTGGACACTTCCATGATGATAATTTTGGTATTGTTATGGAACACTTCTACGACATCACAGGTATGACTATCTTGATTCTATCATAAAATCAACATGGATGTACATGCATGACAGAAAACGTGGCCTACTATGACAAACACGTATCATCACGGAAGTGTTTTTTTGTAGATTGCGCCTCGTCAAACCGTTTGTTGACGAGGTCGAGCTCCTCATCAAAGCTCTTAAGCTTCCGATTCATCTCATCCAGCGTTGCGACATTAGCAGCCGCCGCCAGAGATGAGTCATGCAATAACAAAAAAAACTCACATAGTTTAGACTCCTGATTTAATGATTTTTCGATCCTCCGCCCGGTTTTTTCAACCCTGACAAAGTCTCGGGGGCTGCTACATGGCTTACCTTGAAGCCCGTTAGGAGGCCACCAAAGGCTTCCTTCAGTCCGCTATTAACGGACCGAATACTTTGCAACACCACGCCCATTAAGGTGCGCGGTGCTTTGCAATGATGGAGGAGCTATTCAAGGCCTCCTCAATCACTTCCGGCCACCCATCCGCAACTCCATCGCCGGTGTTCGGCGCTGGCAGCGAGGCCCCGGCTCCTCCTTCGATGGAGGGCGGAATTGACGCCTCCAGGGAGGGGGCTTCGAAGCTGTCTGTCAGGACGGCTCAGATTGACCGAGCTCCCCCTCTTTGTTCACCAGGAAGGATCCCTCCTCCTGGTCTTCGGTGACCGAGGTATTAGCCTCGGCCATAATCTGGCCACCGCCACCTCCCGTTTCAGGCCTGGAGGGGTCCTTCGGGACAACACCTCCTTGGTCTCCCAGATGACCGGAGGAGGCGCGGAAGGCAATGCAGACCCGCTCTCCACTAGTTCGGCTGGCGGAGAAGTCCCCTTTGAGGTTTGGTCAACGGGGTAGGCATGCGGCGGGCTGCAACATGAAGGGCAGACGTGCTATCAACAATAGGATATCGAAACAAACACCTGGAGAATATCTAAATTCATACCTTTGGGTAGGGGGCTTGACCCTGGGGTTCCTATTCGGAACCTCTTCGGACGCTGTAGACTCCTTATCAGAATCTGAGCTGTCACCAAGCAGGACCAATTTGGGCATGCGTTGTTCTTTTGGACGTAAGGAGGTTGCTCCTCCTCGGCGTCTTCGGACGCCGCCCTCTTCCTCGTATGAGAGGAGTCACTCTCCTCCTTGTCCTCCTCGTGCTCCCACACAGGGATGGAGGGAGCTTGGGTTTCCTCAGACTTGGAGTCCGGATGTGCCCGTGAGCGGAGGCCTTCTCTGGTCTCCCTTACCTTGCTCTTCTTCCTCTTCTCTTTCCTTTCTGGTGCCTTCTATGGTTCCGCGGTCAGCATATCCTCCAATAGAGCAGGCCTGGGGTCTTCGGGCTGCCAAGCCGGGCTATTCATCTGTGCGGATTTGTCAAGCCAACCCTGCGAGGAAGGGGAAGGAGTCAGATCCCTTATTGAGAAGATTAATACCCGAACATGAAATGATAAGAGCTTTATTACCTTCTTAGGGGGGTGTTCAGCATCAAGGCCGATATCCTCCTCTTCGGCCGGCCAATCCTTCTAAGGTTTGAAAAGCACCTTAACCAGCTTGTCATCGGTGGTGCCATGGAAGTGTTGCACGGTGACGGGGTCTTTGTACTTATACGCCCACATTGGGGCAACCCGTTGCTGGCAAGGGAGGAGGCGGCGGCAGTGCATCACCTGTATCACGTTGGTTAGCTTGGCGCTTCTGTAGCAGCTTCACCTTTGCGGGTGATCCCTAATAAGGCCCTTTTTGGTCCCCGAGGTTAGCCTCGCGGGGGGTCCGGATCTGAATTCGGGGACTGCCCCCAAGCCACATCATGCGGCTCTGTGATGTAAAACCACTCTTTCTGCCAAACTTTGAAAGTATCTATGAACGTACCCTCCGGCCACTCAATGCGGGTGAGCTTGCCGACCATTGTCCCCCCCCCCCCCGAAATCCGCTTTCTGGCCATCGACGATCTTTGGCTTGATATTAAAAACTTTCACCCATAAGCCAAAGTGAGACTGGACCCGAAGAAAGGCCTCGCAAACGATGATGAAGGCCAAGATGTGGAGGATAGAGTTTGGGGCTGAATCGTGAAAATCTAGCCCGTAAAAGAACATCAGCCCTCGAACGAATGGGTGGAGAGGGAAGACCAGTCCCTGGATAAAGTGGGGGATGAACACACTACTGCTGGATGCTGCTAACGCGACACTACGATCAAAGACCCTTTGACGAAACTTTGTGCGATGCATTAATCGCAAACGGGGATGTAAAAAAACCGTCAAAAGAGGTGAAAACATTTGCGATGGCGGAGCCATCAAACACGGTTTAGATTTTAGTTGCGTGTGCGATGCAGGGCACACGGTTATTCCATTTGAACTGTTTGCGATGAGGCAGAACAACAAAAACAGGCAGCCATATCAATGTGTGTGCGATATACGGCATACAGTTCGCTCCGATGAATTGTTTACTATTAGGGAGTGCAATAGAAACGGTTAGCCAGATCAAGGTGTGTGTGATATATGGCATATTGTTCACTCGGACGAACTTTTTTTGATTAGGAAACACAACAGAAACGGTTCAACTTAACAAGATGTGTGTGATACGTGGCGAACAACCGACTCAGATGAACTATTTGCGATGAGAAATTAAAACACAGACGGTTAAAACAGTTAGTTCATGTGCGATTCTATGTATACAAAAAACTTTGAAAAATGCAAACTAGTTGCTTGCGGTGGCTAGGAGTATCGCACATGATGCGTCTGCGAGTACTCGTGTGCGATGATTAGTAAGTTACACATACGTTTCCTTATGTTAACACTTGTGTGAGAAATAACACATGGCACCAGATACAGTATTCGGGTTGTGTGTGTGCTCCACTTAGTCTTCCGGCGCTCCAGCGAATGCTTCCCGTGCTCCAGCGAATGCTTCCCGCGCTCAACATGGGTGAACTGTAAAATTCATGCCTCTTCCCTCATCGGTTTCCCGCCACCAGCTAATGGTTTGCTGCATATAACCCAGGCGACAATGCACCATCGCGACACTCTGCGCAGATCTAGTCCTCACCCATCTACCATTAGTTATTCCAAGCATGCCAGGCAATGACCAAAGCTTCGACGTTGATGCCTACCTGCTTACATCTTTGGCGAGGAGAACAAGCTGGAGCAGGTCGGGGAGCAAGAGCTTCATCGGCCAGTGCAGGCACCATGGCCCATCGACGGTGATATCAACATGACAGTCCTTGGGAGCACAATCAACATATTGCAGAGGAGGTGTGATGCGCAGTTTGCCATCCACCATGCAATAGATCCAGAGCTGCTCGGCGGCATGATCAACGACCCACCCGAAGAGCCGCCGTCACCAGTGCTCATCAAGGGCCTGATGCCCCGCAAGGAATGTGCAGAGGACCTCTGCGATTCAGTCAAGACAAAGGCAGCCTGCGGCTTAATCATTGCCCGCGGCGGCCGTGTCAACCTCGATCCCGATGATGTGGTGGCCAGGCTCGAGCGCATCCTTGGCGAAGTTGACGTCCCCGACGAAGTAGAACATCGCCAACGTGATATCTTGAGGATGCAGGTGATGGACGGAGTTTGCTACCAGGCCAGAGACATGGAAATGGAGCGGTTCCGTGGAGATGTCATGCGCGCGGTTGCACACTGTCAAGCTCTTCTGGAAGAGGCCCAGCAGCCCCAAGAGCCTCCCAGTGCCAGCAAATCCGTAGGCGGACGCGGTTCGGGACACTTGGAGTGAACGACCGCAAGGGTGCTATGCTGATCATGGAGTCCGAGAAGACCATCGTTGGAAGGCCGCTAGCTCAGCCGTTTAGCCTATATTCTATTATAATTGTATGCATATGTAGGTCGTGAGTGTTCTCGGCCTTGCCGCATGTGGCATTTTAAATTATCCTGAATATGTAAGACAATTATTAAGAATTATTAACCGTTACCATTGTAAATTTGCCTCAATGGCGAGCAGAACGTGCGCAGGGACGCCAGAGCGGAGCGTGCCGCGGCCGCCTGAATGGTGAGCAACACGCGCGAACGGACGTGAGCAGAGCGCGCCGCGGCCGCCTCAACAGCGAGCAACCACGTGGTCAACCTTCGGCCATCAATAAATTTTTACCTTGTTTCTTGTCACATTGTAGATTACAACGCAATAAGTAATTGCAAATCTATTCACACCTATCAAACTAATATGTGTTCACACTTAGCACAGGGCTATAAAAACTACCCACTCAAAAATTACTTCATAGTTCCTCTCCTCATGACCCACAAAACTGGTCTTTCCTGTCAAGTCGTTTCGCCATGACCGGTAGGAGGAGTTTCGGGTGCACATATAACCAGGCAGCAAAGACCAAGGCCGCGGAAGCACTAGAGAGGTCCCGCCGCAAAGCCGCATCTGCACGAGAGATGTCCCAGCGCTCCGTGGAGCCCTCGAACGAGCTCTCACGGGCACGTGAGGGCTCTCACAAGCGCACTCGTCGCGTCGGCGATCGCGACGAGCTGGCGTTGCTGAAGTCCTTGGCCGGCGACAACGACATTCTCGCTGGCCTCATTAAGCAGCAGGAGCTCGTTGACGGCTTGATGAAGCTGCTCGATATCAATGATGCCTCGGTTGACAAGGCGACCGACCTCGTCGAGTAACTCATGGGTGACAATGCAAAGCTCCTCAAGGCGCTCGCCGAGAAGGAGGAGGAGGCCGCCGGCTGGAAGATGCTGCATGAGCGGGCGATTGCCTCGGGGATGACAACGGCGGTGGTCGTCGTCGAGGAACTGATGGGTGACTTGAGGAAGCTTCGGATCGAGCGCGAGCAGGAGGTGCAGGAATCCATGTCTGCTTTCAAGCAAAGTTGTAAGGAATTGAAGAAGGGCCTGGAGGATGTCATCACCCGGCGATCCATCGACGAGTAGAGACAGTAGCAATCCAGATCATTGTCTGCGATTTCCTTCTGCTCTTGCCCCCGTGTCTTTCGGGCTTTGCCGCATGTGGAATTTTAGATTATCCTGAATATGTAAGCCATTTATTATCTGCGCCATTGTGAATTTGTCGTCGTATTATCCATTGCCATTTTAGTTGTGGTCGTATTATCCGTTGCCCTATGTGGAATATTAA
The DNA here is from genome assembly GCA_021605145.1 of Aegilops bicornis. Taxonomy (NCBI): domain Eukaryota; kingdom Viridiplantae; phylum Streptophyta; class Magnoliopsida; order Poales; family Poaceae; genus Aegilops; species Aegilops bicornis. Next base: position 382,138,341 of record CM038669.1, on the reverse strand, counting down.
ATTAGGCCGGAATACGAGTTGAAAACACGAACAAAGCAAATGCTGCCATGGGATCACAAGCAAACACCCTCCATCCCGGTGCCTTAATTAACCCATTAATGGAGAAGTTGTGAGCGAGGCGGGCGGCAGCTGGTGCATGGAGGTCAAAGAGCTTGCTTCCCGGTGAGCATGGGCGGCCTTGCTGCTCGCACGTGTCCCGTCGAGCCTACGAGGTGGACATGATTCACGCGTCCCGTCGAGCCTACGCGGCGGACTGCTTGCATGCTTCCCGTCGAGCTTGCACGGTGTACTTCTCGTGGTCGTCCCATCTAATCAAATAGCTGCACACACGCCACCGAGTATGGTTAAATTTCGACATGGTTAATATAATACAACCATTTGCGATATAAATGTGTCAGCTTTTTGTTTCAAAAAGGACTTTGTTGGCTACTAATGTGTGCACCTCTTCTCAAACTGGACGGTTTTTTTACCACAGCATATATGTGCCATGTCATGAAACCATGCCAAGTTTCATGTTTTTTAGGTGACCTTTTGATTTACTAGGATTTAAAAACCGAGATTCTCAATGTTTCAGGACGATGACAAGTTTGTAATTCATTCCCATTCCTTCAATGAGACCTAAACATGCACCCAATGACACATGTACGATTTCCCACCCATTTTTCTTCACTAGAGCATGTGCTTGTAGTTCAAATTTGAACTATAGACTATATTAAATACGTACAAAACTTAATTACTAATATATACAATGGCCAAAGGAACCCTGAACAGTTTCAAATTTCAGCACGACACTCCTGTTATTCTATGTTGCCTGTAGAAAACAAAGTTCAAGGCGAGAAGAGGCAGCTATTATCATTTCGCCCACAAGAGGGGCATGTTTCCCTATAGGAACCACGAGGGTTGCGACAGGCTCCGGTTTGTAAGAGGCTTGTAATATAGCTTCGCCCAAATTGGACAATTATATGTACCACGTAGTGACACCATGCCATGTTTCTTGATTTCCTGGTGAGTTTTGGATTTATAGAGATTTAAAAACCGAGATTCGCAATGTTTGTGGCCAAGTCAGGAGGGCGAGACGGTTGAATTCATTCCCATTTGTTCCATAGGACCTAAACATGCACCCCAAGGAAACATGTACATTTTTTCTAGCCATTTTGGTGCACTGGAGCATGTATTTGTAGTTCGGATTTGAATTATGGACATTAAATGCCTAGATAACTCAATTAATGAATAAAAAAGGTCAAAGGAACCCTGAATAATTTCAAAGTTCAGCGTGAATCTCCCTTTGTTCCGTGTTGCGCGTAGAAGAAAATACGAGGCTAGAAGAGGGAGCGATTATCGTTTGGCCCACAAGGGGACACGTTTCCCTATCAAAACCACGAGTGTTCTTGCGACAGGCTCCGATTTGTAATAAAGCTTGGCCCAAATTGGCAGTGTTTTTACCACGACATATATGTGCCATGACGTGACACCATGCCACCTTTGATGACTTTCTAGTGAGTTTTGGATTTATGGGGATTTAAAAACCGAGAGTCAAAATGTTTGAGGACGAACCAGGACATCGGTATGGTTGTAATTCGTTCCCATTCCTGGCATGGGACCTAAACATGCACCCAAGGACACATGTATAATTTTTCTAGCCATTTTGGTGAACTGGAGCATGTATTTGTAGTTCAGATTTGAATTATGGACATTAAATGCCTAGGAAACACAATTAGTGTATAAAAAGGCCAAACGGACCCTGAATAAGTTTAAATTTCAGCACGGATGTCATGTCGTTCTGCCCACAAGGGGAACACAGATGTCCTGTTGCCCATAGAAGAAAATACAAGGCGAAAAGAAGCAGTGATTACGTTTCGCCCACAAGGGGAACACGTTTCCTATCGGAACCATGAGGCTTCTTTGAGAGAAGCTCCGGTTTGTAGGAGGTTTGTAATAAAGCTTGGCCCAAATTGGACAATGTTTTTACCATGACATATATGTGCCATGACGTGACACCATGCCACCTTTGATGACTTTCTGGTGAGTTTAGGATTTACGGGGATTTAAAAACGAGATTACAAATGTTTGGGGACGAGCCAGGACATGGGTACGGTTGTAATTCGTTCCCATTCCTGGCATGGGACCTAACACATGTACCCAAGGACACATGTATACATTTTCTAGCCGTTTTGGTGAATTGGAGCATGTATTTGAAGTTCGGATTTGAATTATGGACATTAAATGCCTAGGAAACTCAATTAGTGTATAAAAAGACCAAACGAACCCTGAATAAGTTTAAATTTCAGCACGGACACGGTCATTATAGAGATATATTATATCTCTATAGTGACCTATCATGGCAATTATATAAACCGTGGGATCCTTGTTTTGCTAATTTGTAGACTATGTTTTATGGGATATTTTTTGCTCTAAAAAATTAAAGAATGATTGACTGGACTTGTCATGGCAATTATATAAACCTACTATGTTTCTATGGGTTATTTTTCCTCTAAAAAATTAAAGAATGATTGACTTGACCTGTCATGGTGATTATATAAACCTTTTTCAGGTTGCATGCAGGGTATTGGGGGCAGGGTGTTCTTCTCGAGCATGTCTCCCTTGTGCGGCTTATAGACGCGACACATATCTGTGGGCTCCCCAGGTATAAATACTATCCTTTGCCGACAATTAGGGGGCCCCACACAATCTATCCCTTTGACCCAACAATGAGAAGGGTTTGACCATGATGGTTTCCTATTGATACTAGTTAGGTACACACGCATTGCACGCATGAGATTTGGTTACCAAATTATGAATAAATACTACACAATAGCATGTAAGCTTTGAGTCATATATGCATGATGTAGATGTTCGTTTAATTATTATAGTTCATCTCATCCAAAATCAATTAGTTTTATAAAAAAAATCTATTTTAAGATTCATGCAATTATGCACCGTAAAGCATAAAGTAAAAACAAAAAGTGACAATTCATTTAGAAAAACAGTTTGGGCAATTAAGATATGGAAGATTTTAGAACAAAGGAGAAGTGCTCGTGTTTTGAGGTTTGTGCATTATGTTAAGTTCAACCATGGAGTCTTCTAGATTGTACATGTGGCAGAATCTGGTGGAATGTAGATGATATCCAACAGCTAGTAGTGCTCGGATTTGCCATCTCTGTACCGTCAGATTGGCTTCATCCAACGACCAACTTTCAAAGTTATTCGCACACTATATAGGGGTATAGATATAGATGTGTCCCATGGTAGACCAAATAGATTTTGAGCGCATGCATGGGACGAGCGCCCCCCCCCCCCACCGCCGCCGCCTCAAAGTTGGGAAACCGACATCATACATATTGAACCAGGCTTGGAGTCGGGTACGGTGTTCGGTTTGTAATGTAGTTGGTGGCCAATCGAAGTTGTGCATTCGGGATTTAAACACATCACACACCACCATACCCATACATATATTTGGGCTGCATGCAGTGTATACGAGGTCTTCTGATTGACCACGTCTCCCTTGTGTGCTTTTTTGTGATGACACGCATATTTGTGGGCTCCCCGAGTGTATATATCATCCCTTTGACCGATAATGAGGGGTATGTGTTGGCCATGAATGGATTCCTCCTAGTTCGTGTTAGGGCCGGTCATCGTCACATGTGGCTCAACCAAAGCTCGAGCTCATGCGTTGTCAGGATTGCCTCCCGCATGCTCAGATTGCTGGGTTCGACCTACATCATACCCTGCGTATCTCGTCCTTAACTACCTTGCCTTCATGGTTGTTGTCTATATCGAGAGGTAGGCACCACATCTAAATTGTACATTATTCAATATTGAAAACGCACATCACCCCTTCCCAACGTACACCATTTTGGGTCGCATGCAAGAGGTGCTGGTTTTGTGGTCCCTCTCGTGCGATTTTTACGATGGTTCAATCTATTGGCCCAAGCGGTTTATCGACAACAATAGTTGTCGTTTGACCAAACGATAGATTCATTGGTCCATCTTATGGTAGGTTGTGGCGACATGCATGTATGACCAAAGTGTCGATCATTACGTGCATCGCCTCGCTAACACGAAGTGGGAGGTGGTGGGCCAAGCATCTTAGCTAGCTACGACATTATGTCATAATAGATATATCCAAGGGTGCTTTCGGGTTTGCGAGGCAGGTGCCACCAAAGTTATGCATTGTGTATTTAAAGTTTTAAACATCCCCAATATTCCTACATATATTTGGCCACTTCCAGGTGGTTCTTGACTTCTGGCCCCTCTCATCGATCTTCGACGACGCACCCAACAGTGTGCCCGCATGGTCAAATTTGTGCATTGGAATTTTGAACATCACACAACACCCTTTTGCTCATATATATTTGGGCCACATGCCGGTGTGGCTGTCTTCTGACCCTCTCTAACTTTTTTTGCTGCAAAGACTCCGATGACGCTCAACGGACACTGGTATAATATCTTAACCATGTGCGATACAAGTGCGCTATGCATCACCACGCCCGCGCAAGCGCGAGCAAAGGTGGAGGTACTGGCTCAACCGTGTGCGATGCAAGTGCGCCGTAAAATCACCACGACCTCGCAAGTGCGAGCAAAGGGTGGAGGTACTGGCTTAACCGTGTGCGATGCAAGTGCGCTGTGAAATCACCACCTGTGCACGATAAAGGCGGGTATGTTTATTTGGAAATTAGGACGAAACATGTGCGATAGACCAGCTGGCTAGAAATGTAAAAACAATCTACCCGCCTTGAGCATTGTAGAAATCAACGGTTCCGCGCCACTTTTCCTTATTATCATACACGCATATTGTTATTGGACCGAGAGCGATCTTGGGCACTCCCGCCCCGCATCAATTCCTTTACCCAAATTTTAGTAGCCGTCGTACTTCAACCGTCGCCCACACTCCTCCAGCACCGACCTTATAGTAAAATTGCAGTAGCCGAGGCATTTGAACCGTCGCCCTCCCTCGTCCACCACCATCTCCACCCACCATACCTAAAAAATTTAGTAGCCGCGGTGTATCCTCAAACACCCCCTCCATAGTCCACCACCCGCCCCCATCCCCCCGCGGACCCTAGCTCGTGACCGCCGCCGGCGCCGCCGCCAACCCCTGTTGGTCTGCCCGTTCCTCCTAGCTTAGATAATAAAGTTTAGGTTACCCAACGATTCCCATACCGTCGCCCCACTCCCCTGAGTATTTAGATGAGGCCTGCAGTGTCCCTCCCCGCCAGATCCACATCCCCTGCTCCAGAATGTCGCAGCCTAAGCTAGACCATGTATCCTGGGTAGCCCGACGAGCGTTCGGCAAAGAAGAGGTTTATCATGGCCTCTCCGGCCGACGTTGGCGAGGTGGGCGCCGTTTGCCCCGACCTGTTGATCCCGGAGCAACACGTCGCTGCGGAAGCCGGCAAAGACGTTGACTATGTTGCCATGCCGAAGGCTTTGTGTTAGCGGGCTAGTGTATTACTCTATCTCGGGAAAGCTGGCTACGACATCAAGCTCGTCCACAGCGATGGCTTCACGCGGGCCATGTCACAGGTTAAGTGGTCCATCCCCAACCCCTATGGTTCAACCACCGTCGATCTCTTCGACGGCCCTGCCGCTGATCTCCTCTACCAAGCGGTCAAGGATTTGCGATCTTTATACGCTATCGAGCCCATTTTGTCATTTCTGAAGGACACGTTCTATGGCGGTGGCTTGGGATCCTCAATTGCCAAGTCAGATCTCAAAGACCACGAGCACGACCACGAGGAGGACACCCATGAAGGTTCGGCCAAGGTGAAACAGACCATCTGTGACATCAGAGAGAGCACCATGGGTCTCTGCTCTTCCAACGGGAAGGATCCCGTCCATGAAATGTGAGGCAACATCCTATCAGCAAATCTGACCTTTTCTAGCTTACCAACCTGTACCATTTGTTGTATTAGCATTTTCCGTGTGGTGCTTAACTATGCCATGTTTAATTATTTCAGTTATGCAAAAATGTATTGTTCAATTGGGCTATGTGATGTTTAAGTATGAATTGTCCACTTCAATTTCACGAATGGATATATTTGGTTGTTTATAGTGAGCAGATGCCTTGTTTATTTGTATTTGGTTGTTAGGTTGGTTGGAGTGAGCATTTTTTCAATTATCGAGCAGATGCCTTGTTTATTTGTATTTGGTTCTTAGTTTGGTTGCAATGAGCATTTATCCAGTTATCAAGCAGATGCCTTGTTTATCTGTATTTGGTTGTTAGGTTGCTTTTTTAGCATTTGTCCAGTTATCAAGCAGATGCCTTGTTTATCTTTATTTGCTTGTTAGGTTGGTTGTAGTGAGCATTTGTCCAGTTTTCAAGCATATGCCATGTTTATCTGTATTTGCTTGTTAGGTTCGTTGGAGTGAGACTCTGTCTAGTTTTCAATGGCTATATTTGGTTGTTATACTGTTCATTTATGCCTTGTTTATTTCAGTCATTCACAATGTGTTGTTCATTATGTGCAAGTCGGAACTGTGCCGCTCGACTACATCAATTCTAGTTTGAACGGCTATATTTGGTTCCAGTTATTCCTGGTGTAGTTAACACATGCCCTTTATTTCAGTTTTACACATTTATCTAGTGTGATGTTTTAAGCATTACCTATGTTCTATTCATTTTCAACAATACCAGTTTGAATTGCAATATTTGATGGCTGTTAAGCCTGCTGTCGGTAACATTGCCTTCCAGTTTATATCTGCTTTAACAGCATGCTGAAACCAACACATTCAAGCTATCATTTGGAGATGATGTTTTTTACCTTTGCTATATTTGTTTGATGTTAAGGTTGATGTACTTATCATGACTTTCCACTACTTATGCAGGACAACAACGGGAGTGGCCACCATTTTCCACCGAGGTTAGCTTCATCGCTCGTCTTGTACTCCCCCCGTCGTTCCATAATGTAGTGCATATAGATCCAGGCCTGCACACTTGTTAGCTTCTAATATTGACTTGTTGCTTGTAGGTACATATGCCCTTGGAAAGGATCCATGCATCGACCCTTTCTGCGTATGGGGCAATGAGATATTCATGAACAATCATCAAGTGAGGAAACTCATAAGGATTATTAGCAAAAAGATATGAATAGTGACAAGAAAATCATTTGTTTATGTTCTATCCAACACAACAGTGAGCTGTAGGATGGTAACTACAAACTCTGCAGCCTTCTCTTTTTACTACCCATAATGAGTTGTTAGACAATAGTGTCTGAATCTTTTTCGTTCGCATTATTTGCCGAAGCAGTTCACTCAAGATTACCTCGCAAAGAACATGATTGATGGACACACAATGAAGGTTAAAGTATTTCATCCAGACTACAATGAGCATCGAGAAGTCGTAATGAAGACAGTGAAGGATGGACGGGCATCCATCACAAGGGGTTGGCGTAGAGTCATGCGCGCATTACGCATGGATGAGGGCACAATATGGGCATTCCGCTTCACCTTCTCCAGCAACCAGAATGTCTTTCGCTTCTCTCTTTATAGTCTTTAGTACAACTGTGGTTCATCATTCTTTACTTGGTGCTTCTGTAGTTCTTCACTATATGTACTTGTGCATCGAATTATGCATTCGTGGTTGAACCTATATTTGTAATAAATATGGTTGGATATTAAATAAGTGATTGTTTACTTTCAAATTCAAAACATGTGATTTTTAAATTAGGGATCAAATAGGGATTACGCTGCACACGGTTTGTGAAAGCGAAACGTCTGCGATAGACGTGGAGATCAGAAACATTTCTAGGATCCACTATGTGTGCGATCAATTTCCACTGCACACACAACATCCTCTTGAAAACTGTTTGCGTTAGGCCACCTTGCGCAAACATTTACCACATAAAAACTGTGTGTGATGGATGGCCTTTGCCACACAGTTTCTTCTATGCACCGTGTATGATGCATTCAATAACGCAAACAATAAAATTGTTAATATCGTGTGCAATGGCAACACTATCACAAACAATTTAACGAGGAAATTGTGTGTGATGTACCTGTGAACGGAAACGTTTTCCTTGGAGCGACTGTATGGGATGTACATACGAACGGAAACGTTTAGCGGGGACTGACTATGTGGATGTACTTGCGACCGGAAACAATTTCGCCTGTATAATTGTATTTTTAAGCTCTACCGTACGTATTACCGTATTTGAGCGCTCACCGGTCGCACACGACCTCATTTTGCCGAGCATGTGTGCCAGGAGGGCATATCCCCGACGGTTTCTGGGTCGTGTGGGAAGGACCCCCCTATGCCCCACACTCACTTGGCGACGATTCCAAACACCGTCGCAGGAAGGGGTTAAAAACCGTTTGTATAGCACCGACGCGTACCAGTGACACCATCCTCTCGCCGGGTCACGGTGTGAGGATGACCTGGCCCTCTTCTGGGGCCCGGTGAATGACGGCGACCGGAAGGTAGCCAGTGCACTTCAGATCCTCGATATCTTTGTTGGTGACGGTCGAGGCCTCCCACTTGCCTCCCGCGCCAGATTCGACCATGACCGAATTAAGGAAAAGTATGGGGAGGAGTTCTTGAGGGCGAATGGAACGGGGTGCTAAAGATCTGTAGATGGGGAAAGCAATGGCTAGAGGAAGGAGAAGGCATGCAAAGATGAGGATAGTAGTTTCCCTTTTATAAGCGGCCATTATACCAAAGGTCCTCTTATTGCACCGCAGGCCTCGCCACTTCCCAATACAATCGTGGCGTTATGCACGAGTGGGATAACCCAAAATCATTGGTCATATCCCTTAAAAAACAGGCACGATTTCCACCTCGATGGGACACGCCAATGGAGGCACTGCCTTGAACCGGAATCAAGCTTTTACAATTGTTCGATGTTTACGATCGGGTGTGACCCTTCGCCGAAAAGTTGTCAGGCAAGGGTCGTGTTCACATTTGGGCGGTTGGCCTTCATGGCTAAGTAACATCTGTAGCTCGGCTCGGACTCCGAACATTGTCTGATTAGCACATGGTTGAACTCAAGCTGAGCAGGTTTTTGAACTTGATTGAAGGATATTATGCCGAACCTAAAGAAGGACAGGAACTCACCCTGCAAGCCAGAGACCTTGGGTACATCAATATTTCAAGACGTGCTGAAGCACCGGCGTTGGAGGCTAGTTCAGGGGCTACTAAGGAAGTCCTGGATCAGGGGGTCTTCGGCCTGCCGGCCTATCCCTTATGGCCCGGATTATTGGGCCACGTTGCCAATACTAGGAGGCTGAACTATGCAGAGACCCCGTATCCGGGCAGGAAGATTTTTGGTGCCTTGGTGTGTCCTCCAAGTCAAGATGAGAAGAATCGGCATGTTTATCCTTTCCTTGTAACCGATGATGTGTAACCCTAGTACCCTTGGTGTCTATATAAACCAGAGGGTTTAGTCCGTAGAGGCTAGAACAGCGACCATCATCCTACTAGTCTAGGGTTTAGTTCATCTGATCTCCTGGTAGATCGACTCTGTAATCATCCTATACACATCAATATAATCAAGCAGGACGTAGGGTTTTATCTCTTAGAGAGGGCCCGAACCTGGGCAAACACTGTGTCCTTCGTCCCTTGTTCCCCATCGATCCTAGATCCACAGCTCGGGACCCCCTACCCGAGATCCGCCGGTTTTGACACCGACAATCGCCCTCTTCCAAGTTTAAGGAGCCCATCCTCATAGATATATCTGACAATGAGGAGTAGCTTGTTTTTTTCACTTACTAAGTAACTAGGTTCAGCTAGGTACGCCGGTTAAGTATGTTCGATTTGCATGTTGCATGTGCTGCTCCTGCCTTTCCTTTAGAAATTCTAGTCAATTATCCAATGTAATGTTACGATGCAATTTGATCTTCTAGTATGTTCTATTTGTGCAAACTGGTGCTTAGTTAACCTTTTGGTTCATTTGTTGTGGTATTTAGTTCACTGTTTGGTTCAATTATGCAATGTCTTGTTCAATTGTTCTAGGTACAATTTTGAGTTGCTATGCTTGTGAGGAATAAATCGAATGTGACAGTACTAAATACATGAGAAACATATGCAATTGCTATATTTTCTAGTTGTTAAGCATGCTTAGTTTGGTTAACTGGCTTTTCCATGTTGCTCAAATTAATCTGTTGGATCTGCAATGTGTTTATTTTTCATCAGCCTATTTTATTGATAATATGCCAACTCTCACTTAACCTGATCAATGTCTACCTTATGTCGCAAGGTAACAATTGGAGACATTGAGGTTTACCATCGAGGTCTGCACATGGTCCTTTGGCTAATAGAACATTATTATGCAATTGCAGGAACCATTCCAACATTTAGTTTTTTAATAATTTGGTCTTCATATGTAGGTCCTACTGTCAGAGGTTTAGACCCACAATTCGACCCATTTTGCATATGGGGAAATTAGATGTCCATGAATATCAGTCAAGTCAAGAAACTCAGAAAGATTATTAGGATAAAGAAACTAGCGACGAAAAACAACAAGATATTTGTCTGCACATTGAAGAAAATGTCAGACAACTATAGGATGGTAGTAAGGGCCAGTTCCTTTGGGTGGCTTAAAAATTATGCTACCTCTCCCCAACTTAAAAAATAATCCACCCTCTAAGTTTGTTGAGACTTCTAAATTAGTTATTCCATAACTAGTTTAGAAGCCCCATTGAACAAGAGCGGTGGCTTATGGGAAAAGCTAGGGAGAGAGCGACTTATCTTTTAAGCTGCCAAAAGAACTGATCCTAACTCTTTTAGCTTATTTTTTTCCTATCCGCCATTTCAAAATATAGAAAAGATATTTCGGCATATCTTTGTGTTTAGTCATTTCCAAAGCAGTTCACTGCTGATTACCTCTCAAACCACATGTATGGTCCAGAGCGAGGACGGTATTCATGCAACACCCATGATATAATATTGAAGTCTTCCGAAAGAGGATGGAGGATGGGCGGGCAATCATCCACATGCACTGGCCTAAAGTTGCAAGGACCTTCAAGATCGTCAAATGCTCAATATTTGCATTCCACTTCACCAATTTTCCAAATGAGATTCATCTGTCTATTTACCATCGATGATACTACTTTCCAAAGGTTATAGATGTTGCATGTGCAACTTGGTGATGTTGTGTAATGGGGTCTAAACTAGCTATATGGTGTAATTGAGTGACAAACTACCTATATGATGGTGTACTCCGTCTCGAAGGGAAAAGCGCCTCCATGGAGAAAGCCGAAAACTGACTTTTTGGTAAGCGTAAACTGGCCAGTCGTCCGACGACAACATTAAGCAATGTATTGTTCGGGATCATCGATGTTAAACAAAGGGATTTTTATCAAATTGGATGAAGCGATCAGTGGCATAAACCCTGGCTGCACAGCCGACCACTTCATTCATAGGGGGCTCATCATCAGCCCTCATAGTCAAGGTCCTATGACTAAGTGAAAGTTATAAAGCCATTATAGCCTGATCGCCTCATTTCTATGTGCATCAACCGCCTTCAAGAACCGAGTGCTACTTCTTGAGCTTGCGTTGGTTTTTCCCTTGAAGAGGAAAGGGTGATGCAGCAAAGTAGAATAAGTATTTCCCTCAGTTGAGAACCAAGGTATCAATCCAGTAGGAGGAACACACAAGTCACCAATGGTTGCACGTACACAAACAAACAAATACTTGCACCCAACGCGATAAAGGGGTTGTCAATCCCTTCACGGTTACTTGCAAGGATGAGATCTGATAGTGATAGATATAGAAGATAAGTAAAAGTGCAAAATAAGATGAAGGTAAATAAATTGCAGCAAGGTATTTTTGGGTTTTTGATTTTGTAGATCTGAAAATATTATGATAAAAGATAGACCCGGGGGCCATAGTTTTCACTAGAGGCTTTTCTCTTGAAAGAAAGCATACGGTGGGTAAACAAATTACTGTTGAGCAATTGATAGAAAAGCGCATAGTTATGATGATATCTAAGGCAATGACCATGAATATAGGCATCACGTCTGTGACAAGTAGACTGACTCATGCGTGCATCTACTACTATTACTTCACACATCGACTGCTATCCAGCATTCATCTAGTGTATTAAGTTAACAAGAACAAAGTAATGCCTTAAGCAAGATGACATGATGTAGAGGGATAGATCAAATTAGTATGAACAAACCCATCTTTTTAGCCTTAATGGCAACAATACAAATACGTGCATGTCCCTTTCTGTCACTAGGAATAACCACCACAAGATTGACCCATTACAAAGCACCTCTCCCATGGCAAGAAAGGTCAATCTAGTTGGACAATCTGTCGGTGTACTAAAGTAGGGGTACCTTAGTACCCCGAACTTGTGCACGGGCAGTCGCAGCGTCCCCGTGGCAAGCCTCGCCGGGCGTCCGCCAAGACCCTCCGCAGCCATTCGTAAGACAAGACCCGGCAAGAGGAGCTTGCCGGGAAGGCCTCTCTAGGCACAGACAAGGCCCCGACAAGAAGAGCTTGTCGGGAAGGCCGCTCCAGGCACGCAGAAGACAAGGCCCCGGCAAGAGGAGCTTGCCGGGAAGGCTCGGAGCGCGACAAGTCTCCGAGCGCGACAAGGATTCGGCCGCGGCAAGGCGCTTGCCGCGGCATGCAACCTCTCTCCGTCTCCGCTCCAGCTCACCCAGCGACGTGTCGCCATGGGACCGTTCCATGGGCGCGTGTCGAGCGGCTGTGCAGCCAGCGGAGAGCAGCGATAAGCGGCGGCCAGGCTCGCCATCGTGGCGGCCGGAGGCGCACTGACGGTCTCTGTTGCCTTTGTTTGGCGACAACGACGGGCATTTATTGCTTTTGTCCCTTGCCGTCGAGTTAGGTATTTTGCATCATACCTTTGTTCAAGTAGGTGTACCAACTCCTGTTTTTACATTTGTACCCCCGTCTATGTTGCCACCTGTCGGAGACCCCTTGAGCATATAAAAGGAGGCCCGAGTGCAACGTAGAGGGGGTTCGCGTTTTCCACAGGGTTCGCATTTTGCGCAAGGTTCGGTTCCGTCGGTTCCGCAGGTTGGGCTGGTTCGATTCATTCGACTGGCCGTAGACTAGACACACTCACGCTAGGTTTTGTAGCTCGCATTGCTCCCTAGCAAGAGCACAATAGATCAAACAAGCAGCAGTAGGAGTTTTATCTCTCCGGAGAGCTCTGCTGGGTAAACTGCTCGTGTGCATCACCTCGATCCGCTCTTCGTGCGATCTCCGCCCCCCTCCGAACCACAAAGGGGCCCGGTCCGCCGGCCCCATAGGTGTCCGTGGGTACGATCAGCCTCCCCGACATCTTTGGCGCGCCAGGTAGGGGGCGTCGAGGCCGTGTGAATCTGATCCGGCGTTCACACGAGCAGCGTCATCAACGTCTTCCTCAACATGCCACCGAAGAAGAAGGCTTGGCGGCAGAGCCGTCGCGTCGTACCCACCCTCACCACAAACGGGTGGTGGTGCAGACGCTGGCGGAGGAACGGGCGCCGGCGAAGGTGCTCGCGACGTTGCCAAGTCCAAGGACAAGGCACCGCAAACCTCGGCGTCCGCGCATCCCCCGCGCCCATCTCAGGAGACGCGGGACCAACAACGTCATGGCGTTCACAACACCATACGTTCGTTGGATCGAGACCCTCAAGACCAGCATGCGCGCCAACATGCTGGCACGAGTGAGATACGGTCGCCCGGACGGGGCGCTGCTCCTTCTAACGTAGTTAGAAGTCCGAGCGTGTCCCGCTCCTCGCACCGTTCTCCAATGCCACCCACTACTCCAGCAGAAGCTCTGGCGAGATCTCAGCTGCTCCTCAACTACCCTCCAACGGCCGACAAGGTGGATGAGTGGAGGGCCACTATCGAGCCTCATCGGCTTTGCCAACGGCGACGCTCCGCGGCAACCAACGCCGTCATTTCTGCGGCGAGACGACAAGGCACGAGCCGGTGGCGACGAGACTGTCGGAGGTGCAACCACCGTGCACTCTCCGCCAAGAAGGCCAAGATCGCCGACTCACCGGATCCACCTCGACAGCGACTCCACTTTGCATCGCCGGATCCGCGAGCTTCGCCCGCGATCAGCGCCAAGTTCTTCATGAGCGACAACAAGAGGACGCTCGAACTCGCATCGAGCGCCGAAGAGAAGCGCGACGTCAGTCCGACAAGCGTGCTGGGCCTTCTGTTGACATGCACGCGCCGGAGGGGCCAGGCGACTTGCCGTACGCGGTAGGTTGCCCTGCGTTCACTCGTGAGTTGCGGCAAGTCCAGTGGGCCAGCCAGAAAAACTTCAAACCAGACGTGCCGGAGAAGTATGATGGCAGGACGCATCCGTCGGAGTTCCTTAGCATCTACACCATCGCGGTGCAGGCTGCGGGGGGACGGGACGACACGATCCTCGCCAACTACTTCCCGCCGTGCTCAAGCCCAACGTCGGATCTTGGCTCATGCACTTGCCGGATAGCTCCATATCCTCTTGGGCAGATCTGTGCCATCGGTTTGTTGGCGCCTTCACGGTGGCCACAAACCTCATGGCCAGAGAGTGACCTTCACTTGCTCGCCCGGAAGGAAGGAGAGTCCCTGCGCAAGTTCATTCGTAGATTCAGCCGTGTGCACTACAACATCCTGCACGTCCACCTGCCGCGGTGATCGGCGCATTTCATCGTAATGTGCGTAACCGCAGGATGAGGGAGGAGATGGCGATGTGCAAAGTCAAGGACATCGGTGAGCATGCATACTGGCCGACAAGTGTGCACGCATCGAGGAAGGGAGGAGACTCCACGGAGAGAATGCGTAAGCAGGATCTCGGCGGTGATGACACTGCCCGGCAAAGAAGGGCCGGGCGGCGAGGCAACAGGAAGAAGAAAAGCGGAGAAGTGCTAGCTGCCGAGCAGTCCGACAGCGGAGGCGGCGGCAAGAACGCCAAGGCTGGTGTCTCCGGCAAGGAGGTTGCCATCGACGCCAACCACCCGGTCGGTGGCGGCCGCCGACAAGCGGGACAGCTCCGGCAAGCGATCGCAAGATCCACCGCACCAAGGGCCACGACCTCCGTGAGCTGCAAGAAAGTCGAGCAGCTTGTCGAACAGCAGAGAGCCGAGTACGAAAGCGGGCGCGACAAGGAGAAGGCCCAGAAGGTGCCGGGGAGCAAGCAAGAAACGTCCCGGCCGGGGAGGACGCCGCGGCAAAGTCAAGCAGCGACAAGGAGATAGACCTCCCCGCGGCCGCGACAAGGATGAAGATGATGACGACGATGAAGATATGGACGACGCCGACGCCGACGAGCAGGAGTTTCAGAAAGCCACAGAGGTTCTCTGCGTTGACGGAGGTGCTTCCCTGCATACCTCCCACTGCCAACTCAAGCAATGGATGCGGGAGGTCAATGCAGCGGAACCATCCGTAGAGTCACGCAAGCCTCTGAAGTGGTCCTGACGCCTATCATTTTTTATATTGAGGACCACCCTGATCGCATAATCATGCGGTCGGGTGCTTGCCGATGTTGGTCTCACCAACCATCCGCAACCTCAAGGTCACAAAAATGTTAGTTGACGGCGGGGCCGGCTTGAATCTGATCTCCTCCGCGGTGCTCCAGAAGCTTCAAATCCTTGACAGCGAGCTCGAAGAGACCGGTACCTTCCAAGGAATCAATCCGGGAAGGAGGAAGCTGAAGGGGAAGATTACGTTGCCGGTCACATTTGGCAGCGAGCTGAACTTCAAAACTGAGAGGGTTACGTTTGACGTCGCCGATTTCCCATTGCCTTACAATGGGATACTTGGCCGCCCAAAGACTCGCCAAGTTCATGGCAGCCTCTCACTACGCCTACAACCTACTCAAGATGCCGGGCCCGATAAGCGTCATCTCTGTCCATGGCGACAAGAAGGATGCCCTTATCTGTGCCGACAAGATCTACCGGGATGCAGCAGCCGCGACAGATTGCCAGACACTTGCCGCTGAAGCTCCGGGGAAGAAGACCAAGTCCAAGTCCGGCGAGGGCTCGATGCTCACTCCGCAAGCGCACCTCTTCGGAGTGCCGCGCTACCGCCGAGGACGCACCATCGAGCTCCACCGGCAAGTGCAAGAAGATGGTGGCTCCGCCAAGACCAAGAAGGTGCCCGCCAAGGAGGACGGCGCTGGTGGTACCTTCACCATCGGTGCCTCTCGACCCCAAATAGGAAGGCGCTCGTTGCTTTCTCTGAGGCGAATGTCGGCGTGTTTGCATGGCAACCGTCGATATCCCGGTGTTCCCGGAAAGTGATTGAGCACCGCCTGGCCGTTTGTCCTCATCGCGGCCCGTCAAGCAAAAAGTCGAGGAAGCAAGCGGTGGAGCGCCAAAAATTCATAGCGAAGAGATCAAGAAAGCTGGAAGCGGCAGGCCTTGTCGAGGAGTGCTCCATCCTACGTGGTTGGCCAATCATGTAGTCGTGCGCAAGAAGGCAAATGGGAAATGGAGACTTTGTATTGACTTCACGGATGTTAATAAAGCTTGTCCCAAAGATCCATTTCCCTTGCCGCGCATTGACCAGATTGTTGACTCCACGGCTGGATGTGATTTGCTTTCGCTTCTTGATGCCTACTCAGATACCATCAGATCTTCATGGCTGAAGAAGATGAGGAGAAGACCGCATTCATCACACCATGTGGCACATAATGTTTCATACGGATGCCTTTCGGTTTGAAGAATGCTGTTTCAACATTTGCAAGGGTAGTCCATGACGCTTTTGAGCCGCAAATGCACGTAAATGTAGAAGCCTACATGGATGACATAGTGGTCAAGAGCAAGGACAAAGCAACTTTGGTTCAAGATTTGGGCCGAGACCTTTGCAAATCTGCGCAAGATCAACCTCAAGCTCAACCCCGAGAAGTGCGTGTTTGGAGTCCCTTCCGCAAGCTTCTCGGTTCTTCGTGGTCTCAAATGAGGAATTGAAGCTAACCCGACAAGATCAAGGCCATTGAGCAGATTGAAGCACCAAAGCGCGTCAAGGATGTACGAAGACTTGCGGTTGCGTGGCTGCTCTCGGCGGGTTTATTTCTAGGTCTGCTGAGCGCCTGCCATTTCTCAAGATTTTGAAAAAGGCAGGTCGATAAAATGGACTCCGAAGCGGAGGCTGCGCCGCAGACTTGAAGAGATACCTGTCCTCCACTCCAACACTTGTCGCACCTAGGCCACAAGAGAAGTTGCTGCTATATATAGCGGCAACCAATCAAGTGGTTAGTGTTGCGTTAGTGGCGGAGAGCGAGGCGGATGATGAGCCAGCAACCACGGCAAACACATCCAGCGACAAGCAGGGGGCTTCGCCGACAAGCTCTGGTCCCGACAAGGATGAGTCCGCGC
The DNA here is from genome assembly GCA_021605145.1 of Aegilops bicornis. Classification (NCBI taxonomy): domain Eukaryota; kingdom Viridiplantae; phylum Streptophyta; class Magnoliopsida; order Poales; family Poaceae; genus Aegilops; species Aegilops bicornis. The sequence continues at coordinate 382,121,079 of CM038669.1, read as the reverse complement.
AGACACGTGAACAGATGCAGAAAAGGATGGTGCAGCGCCCAGTATATTTGGTCAGCTCCCTCCTGCAAGGGGCTAGGTCAAGGTATTCTGGTGTGCAGAAATTGCTTTTTGGCCTCCTCATGGCCTCGAGAAAGCTGCGCCATTACTTCCAAGCACATGAGATCACAGTTGTCACTCGCTTTCCCCTGAAGAGGATACTGCAGAATCCGAGCGGCAGGCAGGATTGTCGAGTGGGCATCGGAGCTGTCAAGCTTTGGTCTTAAGTTTGAAAGCACATCAACTATCCAAAGCGAGCATTGGCAGAATTCATAGCAGAATGGGCGCCAACGCCGGATGAAGAGATTCCGGAGACGAGCATTCCCGTCAAAGAAGCCAACAAAGAGTGGCTGATGTACTTTGATGGTGCCTTCGCTGCAAAGGCGCCGGTGCCGGCGTCTTTGCTTATCGCACCACCGGAGAGCACCTCAAGTACGTCGTCGTCGGATGCACTTTCCCAAGGAGCAAGCGACAAACAATACTGCAGAGTATGAAGGTTTGCTTGCCGGTCTCAGGATCGCAGTGGACCTTGGGATCAAGAAGCTTATTGTCAGGGGTGACTCGCAACTCGTCGTCCGCCAAGTCAACAAAGATTACCAGAGTCCATTGATGGAAGCCTACGTCGATGAAGTGAGGAAGCTAGAAGAGCACTTTGACGGCCTGGAAATGGAACATGTTCCAAGAGCTCAGAATGATATTGCTGACGGCCTGTCAAAGTGCGCTGCGCTTAAGCTACCTGTGGAACCAGGGATCTTTGTGCTCAAGCTGACTCAACCAACCGTAACACCATCAACAGGGCAGAATAAGAAGAGGAAGTTGGCCTCTGGTGACTATTTTCCGACAGAGCTCCCGGCCGTCGTTGCAAAAGTCCCCAAGATCAACACCAACAGTCTTTGAGGAGCGATCTGCTCAAGCTGCACCCTGTGGTTTGTTTCGTTGAAGCGACGTTCCCGACAAGTCTTACTCCGGCAAGCTTGTCGGGAGCATCAAGCTCGGCAGGGCCGCAGTGTCCTCGCCGTGGAAGCCGATGTTCCGCAGCAGCAGATGTGCCTTTAGTCCTTGTTGTCGAGCCGCAAGCTCCGGTATGGGCGCAGCAGATTGTCCATTTCCTTCAGACAGAGAACTTCCCGAAGAGCAGGAAGAAGCGGAAAGAGTAGCCCGGCGATCAAGTATGTACCAGTTTGTCGACAGCATATCGCATGTAAGGAGACTCAACGGTGTGAAATTGAAGTGTATTCCCAGGGAAGATGGACAGAAGTTGTTGGCAGAGATACATGGAGGCATATGTGGTCACCACATTGGCGCAAGAGCACTTGCCGGCAAAGCTTTCCGGCAAGGTTTCTTCTGGCCGACAGCCCTCCAGGATGCAACTGCACAAGTAACCAAGTGTGAAGTGTGCCAGTTCCATTCCAAACAGATACACCAGCCAGCTCAAGCTCTCCAGACGATCCCTTTATCCTGACCATTTTTCGGTCTGGGGCTCGACATCCTCAGCCCCTTCCCCGAGCTGTCGGGGCTTTGAGTACTTGTACGTCGCCATCGACAAGTTCACAAAGTGGCGGAAGTGGAAGCGATGAGGAAGGTGACAAGACAGTCGTGATCAAGTTCTTGGTCGATTGTTTGCCGTTTCGAATCCCTAACAGGTCATCACCGACAACGGCACACAATTCTGAAGTCGCACCTTCATGCGATGCGTCCAAGACCTTGGCGCCAAGGTCTGCTTGCTTCATTGCTCACCCGAGAAGCAACGGTCAAGCGAGAGAGGGCAAATGCTGAAGTCTTGCGCGGGCTCAAGACCGTAACTTTCGACGGGCTGCACAAGTCGGAAGAAACTGGATCGAGGAGCTGCCGGTGGTTCTTTGGTCGATGAGAACGACGCCAAATCGAGCCACTGGCCAGGCACCCTTTGCTCTAGTCTATGGAGCAGAGGCAGTTCTCCCCACGGAACTCATATATAGATCGCCTCGAGTACTCGCTTATGATGAGCTTGAGCAAGAGCAGCTGTGACAAGATGACGCGCTGCTCCTCGAGGAGGATCGTCTTCAGGCAGGCGAGCTCGCTTCTGACAAGCCTGCGTCGCTACCATAGCCGCAGGGTTAGTGCCGAAGTCTCGAGGAAGGCGACCTTGTTCTTGGTAGCGTTCAGTCCGCCAAGAATTCAAACAAGTTGACGCCAAAGTGGGAAGGCCCTTATCGGGTGAAACGAGTCACTAGGCTCAGCGCTGTCCGCCTTGAGACCGAAGATGGCATTCCGTGAGCAACTCCTGGAACATTGAGCATCTCCGTAAGTTTTACCCATAAAGGCGCGGTTGTCGGAACCCGTTCCGGCAACCACCTTTTGTACAAGTCTTGCCGCTGTTGCATGTAATCCTTCGGACAAAGCCGGGCGCAGACCCCGTGCATCAGTAAAGCTCATGTGTTGCACACAGCTTGTCAAGTTCATGCTTTCATCATTTTATTGCATGTTTTGGCTAACACTTTGTGCAAAGCAACCATACCCGTAAGCAGAATCGAGCCGCTAGGCTCCATAATGTTATTTCCTCTTCTTTTCTTTTCTCAAAGGAAAGAAGGCTCCCTCGCGCACAAGTTAACCAGGGGAGGAGGAGATAATACTATGGACCGTGCACCGCCGAGGAAGTTTACTTCGTCGGGAGGCAAGAGACAGAAAAGCTAAGTTGCCAAAGTTTGAGCAATCAATTTTTAAATTTTCGTTATCTTCCTCGAACAATAGTACTTTGTATGGAAAACCTGTGCGCAGAGGAACCAAATCGTGATCGGTCGCCCTTACTTTGTTTCGAGTCCGCTCAACAACTTAAGTGAGCTGCGGCTAGTCCACGACAAGGTTGCTTGTCGGTAGCGACCCCGCCAAAGAAGTTCCGCTTTTCGGCGACTTTCGCGGCAAGAAGGGTGCTGCACCGCAAGTTTCCACTGAAAAGCGTAGGGTAATAACATACAAAGCCAAGAGTCGAGTAAAGGAAGTAACGTAGCAAATATTGCCCAGAATAAAGTTATATTACAAAAAATAACTTATCGCGGCACTGGCTAAATCGTTCTCAGAACTGAAATATCAGCGAAGAGGAGAAGAAGGGCGCGCTGGTACCCAAGCCCCGGCAAGCCAGAGCTGCCGGGGGCTGCGGCAAGCCAGAGTCGCCGGGGGCTGCGGCAAGCCAAAGTTGTCGGGGGCTGCGGCAAGCCAGAGTTGCCGGGGGCTGCGGCAAGCCAGAGTTGCCGGGAGCTGCAAGCCGAGTTGCCGGGGGCTGAGATATCAGATAAGCCCTTCGTCCTTTTTCAAGCATCCCTTTTTCATTAAAAACATTCTACTCGGGTACAATCTGTGGGGAATGAAAAACATGAAAGGGAAGATTACAAGTATTAAATGTGGATAAGGCCCGAAGGCTTACAAATTAAAAAGATAAGATGCCCGTAATCCCTTTTCATGTCCCTCTTTTCAGGAGGTAGGTCAAGGAGGCGAGAAGGGCAAAAGAAACGCCTAGGCGAGCTACAGGTGCCAGAAGGCACCAAGAGAACATCCCGGGAGCTCCCCGAGGGCTTGACGGAGATGGCGGCGCCGGAAGCGGGGTTCGAAGACGGGGCGGCAGGACGTCAGCACGCTGTCGAGGGCACTACGCCCTCGTACTCCGACTTGACGGCCTTGTCGCCATCCCTCTTCCCCTTCCGCAGCCTCCCTACGCCAGTCGCCCAAGGAGACGACCCTGGGGAGTTCAAGGAGCCGGCGACGCGGATGATGGGGTCGCCGGTGGCCTTGACGGGCGGCGCCCGACAACTAATCGGGCCCGCTACCCTCGTCGTCGCTGTCGCTCTCCTCCTCGTCACTCTTGCTCGAGGGGGGATCTTCGCTGTCGGAGGAGCTATCCACGCAGCACTTCGCCCGAGTACCGAGATCCCCGAAGACCTTGACGGAGAGGAGATCACCCTCCATTAACTTAAAATGGAGGGTAAACCCCGCCCTCAGGCTGTGGATGCGAGTGAACGTCTTCCACCCACGATCAAGATACATCACATTAGGGGCTGGGAATACAACACGGACTCGCATGCCGCTGATTCCACAGCCCCTCATGTGCAGTCTCGGTGTCTCGGCGGATCCGACTCCATCGCGCCGCATGACGGAGCTGGAAGCCGAAGGCGACAACGAGGCGCCCGGCGCAGCCTGACGAAGAACTCGCAAGGTTCGTCCCCTGTATGGACCGCCGCAGGGAGGGGAACCGCCGGCGGAGGCGGAGACAGCGCGCCGCCCCGTCCGCCTCTTCCCCGAGCGCCTCGACCTCGTCCACAACCTCGCCCCCTGCCTCTTCCTCTTGGGGCTGGCTCTGCCGCCCCGGGCGTGGGGTTGGGATGGGAGCGCTGTCTAGCGGCGACCCTCGCCGCCACCGATGAAGAACCAAGGTTCCTTTTCTCCATGGCGAATGAGAGAAAGGGAGCGAACCGAGGAAAGAAGGAGATGAGAGAGTGCGGGCTTCTGCGCTCCCCTTCCGCTCTTTTAAGGAAGCAAGGTGGGGCTCGACCGCCCTTCGACAAATCAGGGCATAGGAAGAGCAGGGAATCGGGCCGACCTGCTGCCTCTGCTCAGAACGGCCCAGTTTTCCACTTCCACCGTCCATGACCCCAAGAGCATGGGAACCACGTGGCGGGGATGCAGAATCGAGGCGACGGGTGAAGCGACCCGCGACGCCGCCCACTTCCCCCACGCCGCAATTGGCGCGTGCAGATTCTGGGGAACGCAGCGGCGGATACGGAGTGGGTTTGGCTTAGACCCAGGCCGCGCGTGCCGTGCCCTGTTTGGGCCTGGCCCAACAAGCGCTCGGCACCGTGTATGGCCCGGAACCGGGGCTCCTGGCCGTGTACTAAAGTAGGGGTACCTTAGTACCCCGAACTTGTGTACGGGCAACGCAGCGTCCCGTGGCAAGCCTCGCCAAGGCGTCGCCAAGACGCTCCACAGCCATTCGAAGACAAGACCCGGCAAGAGGAGCTTGCGGGAAGGCCTCTCTAGGCACAGACAAGGCCCGACAAGAAGAGCTTGTCGGGAAGGCCGCCTCGAACGCGTAGAAGACAAGGCCCGACAAGAGGAGCTTGCCGGGAAGGCTCGGAGCGCGACAAGTCTCCGAGCGCGACAAGGATTCGCCGCGGCAAGGCGCTTGCCGCGGCATGCACCTTCTCTCCGTCTCCGCTCCAGCTCACCCAGCGACGTGTCGCCATGGCACAGTTCCATGGGCGCGTGTCGAGCGGCTATGCAGACAGCGGAGAGCAGCGACACGCGGCGCTGACAGGCTCGCCATCGTGGCGGCGGAGGCGCACTGACGGTCTCTGTTGCACCGTTTGGGCGACAACGACGGGCATTTATTGCTTTTGTCCCTTGCCGTTAGAGTTAGGTATTTTGCACCTTGTACCTTTGTTCAAGTAGGTGTACCAACTCCTGTTTTTACATTTGTACCCCCGTCTATGTTGCCACCTGTCGGAGACCGCTTGAGCATATAAAATGAGGCCCGAGTGCAACATAGAGGGGGTTCGCGTTTTCCACAGGGTTTGCGTTTTGCGCAAGGTTCGGTTCCGTCGGTTCCGCAGGTTGGGCTGGTTCGATTCATTCGACCGGGTCAGAGACTAGACACACTCACGCTAGGTTTTGTAGCTCGCATTGCTCCCTAGCAAGAACACAATAGATCAAACAAGCAGCAGTAGGAGTTTTATCTCTCCGGAGAGCTCCGAAGCTGGGTAAACTGCTCGTGTGCATCGCCTCGATCCGCTCTTCGTGCGATCTCCGCCCCCCTCCGAACCACAAAGGGGCCCGGTCCGCCGGCCCCATAGGTGTCCGTGGGTACGATCAGCCACCCCGACACAATCCAAATCAATAGATCGGAGAGAAATACAAAGCTATCTTAATCATGCATAAGAGAGTACATAGAAGACTCAAATAATATTCATATATAATCTGATCATAAAACCACAATTCATCGGATCTGAACAAATGCACTGCAAAAGAACATTACATCGAATAGATCTCCAAGCACACCGAGGAGAACATTGTATTAAAGATCAAAGAGATAGAAGAAGCCATCTAGCTACTAGCTATGGACCCTTAGGTATGTGGTAAACTACTCACACATCATCGGAAGGGCAACAAGGTTGATGTAGAAGCCCTCCATGGTCGAATCCCCCTGCGGCGGAGTACCAGAAAATGCCTCCAGATGAGATCTCACGAGGACAAAAACTTGCGGCGAGAGAAAAGTATTTTTGGTGTGCCCTCTGGTCTACGGGGAATATTTGGGTATTTGTACAAGAAGAATTAGGGTTAGAGGTGCGACGAGGGGCCCACAAGCTTGGGGGGCGCGCCCCCTGAGCTTGTCGTCGCCTTGTGGCCCATCTGGCCTCCTCCCAAGCTTCCAAGGTGTCTTGTGGTCCAAGAAAAATCGTCCAAAAGTTTCATTCCATTTGGACTCCATTTGGTATTGATTTTTTATAAAGGAAAAATAAGGAAAAAATAGCAACTGGCAGTTGGCACTAGGTTAATAGGTTAGTCCCAAAAATGATATAAAATAGCATAATAATGCATATAAAACATCCAAGATGGATAATATAATAGCATGGAACAATAAAAAAATTATAGATACGTTGGAGACGTATCAAGCATCCTCAAGCTTAATTCCTGCTCGTCCTTGAGTAGGTAAATGATAAAAACAGAATTTTTGATGTGGAATTCTACCTAACATGTTTGTCATGTAATCTTTCATTATGTCGCATGAATATTCAGATCCGTAAGATTCAAAACAAAAGTTTAATATTGACAAAAAGTAATAGTACTTCAAGCATACTAAAAAGCAGTCATGTCTTTTCAAAATATCATGGCTAAAGGAAGTTTATCCCTACAAAATCATATAGTCTTGTCATGCTCCATCTTATTAACACAAATTATTTATCATGCACAACCCCGATGACAAGCCAAGCAATTGGTTCATACTTTTTAACGCGCTTCAAATTTTTCAACTCTCACACAATACATGAGCGTGAGCCAAGGATATAGCACTATGGGTGGAATAGAATATGATGTTGGAGCTTGTGTGGAGAAGACAAAAAAGGAGAAAGTCTCACATTGACAAGGCTAATCAACGGGCTATCGAGATGCCCATCAATTGATATCAATGCAACGAGTAGGCATTGCCATGCAACGGATGCACTAGAGCTATAAGCGTATGAAATCTCAAAAGAAAACTAAGTGGGTGTGCATCCAACTTGCTTGCTCATGAAGACGTCGGGCATTTGAGGAAGCCCATCATTGGAATATACAAGCCAAAGCTCTATAATGAAAAATTCCCACTAGTAATATATGAAAGTGACAAAATAGGATACTCTCTATCCTGAAGAACATGGTGCTACTTTGAAGCACAAGTGTGGAAAAAGATCGTAGCATTCTCCCTTCTCTCTTTTTTTTCTCTTTTTTAAATTATTTTTTATTTTCTATTTTTTCATTGGGTTGTTTGGCCTCTTTTTTTATTTTGGGCTCTTTCGCTTCTTTTTTCTTCTTCTTTTTTTTATTTTCGTCTAGAGTCTCATCCCAACTTGTGGGGGAATCATAGTCGTCATCATCATTTCCTCACATGGGACAATGCTCTAATAATGATGATCGTCACACTTTTATTTACTTACAACTCAAGAATTACAACTCGATACTAGAACAAAAATATGAACCTATATGAATGCCCCCAGCGGTATACTGAGATGTGCAATGATCTAGCGTGACATGTATAAAAAATATGAACGGTGGCCAAGCCACAAATACTATGTCAACTATATGATCATGCAAAGCAATATGACAATGGTGATATGTGTCATAATAAAATGGAACGGTGGAAGTTGCATGGCAATATATCTCGGAATGTCTATGGAAACGCCATAATAGGTAGGCATGGTGGCTGTTTGAGGAAGATGTAAGGTGGCTTATGTGTGATAGAGCGTATCATATCACGGGGTTTCGATGCACCGGTGAAGTTTGCACCACAACTCAAGGTGAGAAGGGGCAATGCACGGTACTGAAGAGGCTAGCAAAATGCGGAAAGGTGAGAGTGCGTATAATCCATGGACTGACATTACTCATAAATAACTCACATACTTATTGCAAAATTTTATTAGCCCTCGAAGCAAAGTACTACTACGCATGCTCCTAGGGGGATAGATTGGTAGGAAAAGACCATCACTCGTCCCCGACCGCCACTCATAAGGAATACAATCAATAATAAATCATGCTCCAATATCATAGCATAACGAGAGACCATACGTGCATGCTTCGGGAATCACAAACCTTAAGACAAATATTCTTGCTAAACCACAATTACTTACTAGCATGACTCTAATATCACCATCTTTATATCTCAAAACAAATGCAAGGAATCAAACTTCTCATATACTCAATGATCTTCATGAAAGTTTTTATTATATCCCTCTTGAACACCCATCATATTAGGACTAAATTCATAACCCAAGAAAATTGCCATACTATTTATAAGACTCTCAAAATAATATAAGTGAAGCATGATAGTTCATCAATTTCTTTAAAATATAACCACCGTCGTGCTCTAAAATATATAATTATACAGGCGAAATTATTTCCAGTCGCAAGTACATCCCACACAGTCAGTCCCCGCTAAATGTTTCTGTTCGTATGTACATCCCACATAGTCGCTCCAAGGAAAACGTTTCCGTTCATAGGTACATCACACACAATTTTCCCCGTTAAATCGTTTGTGATAGTGTTGCCATTGCACACGATATTAACAATTTTATCATTTGCGTTATTGAATGCATCACACATGGTGCCTAGAAGAAACTGTGTGGCAAAGGTTGTCCATCACACACAGTTTTTATGTGGTAAACGTTTGTGCAAGGTGGCCTAACGCAAACAGTTTTCAAGAGGATGTCGTGTGTGCAGTGGAGATTGATCACACACGTAGTGGATCCTAGAAACGTTTCTTATCCCCACGTCTATCGCAGATGTTTCGCTTTTGCAAACAGTGTGTAGTGTAATCCCTAAATAATCCCTAAGTAATCCCTAATTTAAAATCACATGCTTTGAATTTGAAAGTAGGCAATCACTTATTTCATATCCAACCATGTTTATTACAAATATAGGTTCAACCACCAATGCACTGGTACAGATACTGAAGAACTACAGAAGCACCAAGTAAATAATAATGAACCACAGTTGTACTAAAGACTATAAAGAGAGAGGCGAAAGTCATTCTGGTTGCTGGAGAAGGTGAAGTGGAATGCCCATATTGTGCCCTCCTCCATGCATAATGCGCGCACGACTCTAGGCCAACCCCTTGTGATGGCTGCCCGTCCATCCTTCACTTTCTTCATTACGACTTCTCAATGCTCATTGTAGTCTAGATGAAATACTTTAACCTTCATTGTGTTTCCACCAATCATGTACTTTGCGAGGTAATGTTGAGTGAACTGCTTCAGGAACCACTGCGAACGAAAAAGATTCACACATTGTTGTCTAACAACTCATTATGGGCAGTAAAAAGAGAAGGCTGCAGAGTTTGTAGTTACCATCCTACAGCTCACCATTGTGTTGGATAGAGCATAAACAAATAATTTGCTTGCCACCATTCGTATCTTTTTTCTAATAATCCTTATCAGTTTCCTCACTTGATGCTTGTTCATGAATATCTCATTGCCCATACAAGGGTCGATGCGTGGATCCTTGCCAAGGGCATATGTACCTACAAGCAACAAGTCAATATTAGAAGCTAACAAGTGTCCAGGCCTGGATCTATATGCACTAAAATATGGAACGACGGGGGGAGTACAAGCCGCGGGATGAAGCTAACCTCGGTGGAAAATGGTAGCCACTCCCATTTTTGTCCTACATAAGTAGCGAAAAGGCATGATAAGTACAACATCCTTAACATCAAACAAATATAGCAAAGGTAAACAACATCATATCCAAATGATAGCTTGAATGTGTTGGTTTAGCATGCTATTAAAGTAGATATAAAATGGAAGGCAATGTTACCGACAGCAGGCTTAACAGCCATAAAATATTGCAATTCAAACTGGTATTGTTGAAAATGAATAGAACGTAGGTAATGCTTAAATATCACACTGGATAAATGTGTAAAACTGAAATAAATTGCATGTGTTAACTACACCATGAATAACTGGAACCAAATATAGCCGTTCAAACTAGTATTGATGTAGTCGAGCGGCACAGTTCCGGCTTGCACATAATGAACAACACATTGTGAATGACTGAAATAAGCAAGGCATAAATGACCAGTATAACAACCAAATATAGCCATTGAAAACTGGACAGAGTCTCACAACAACCAACCTAACAAGCAAATACAGATAAACAGGGCATATGCTTGAAAACTGGAAAAAAATGCTCACTTCAACCAACCTAACAAGCAGATACAGATAAACAAGGCATCTTCTTGATAACTGGACAAATGCTAAAAAAGCAACCTAACAACCAAATACAAATAAACAAGGCATCTGCTTGATAACTGGACAAGTGCTCACTGCAACCAAACTAAGAACCAAATACATATAAACAAGGCATCTACTTGATAACTGAAAAAATGCTCACTCCAACCAACCTAACAACCAAATACAGATAAACAAGGCATCTACTCACTATAAACAACCAAATATAGCCATTCTTTAAACTGAAGTGGACAATTCATACTTAAACATCACATAGCCCTATTGAATAATACATTTTTGCATAACTGAAATAATTAAACATGGCACAGTTAAAGCACCGCACGACAAATGATACTACAACAAAGGGTACGGGTTGGCAAGCTAGAAAAGGTAAGATTTGCTGATAGAATGTTGCCTCACATTTCATGGACGGGATCCTTCAAGTTGGAAGAGCACAGACCCATTGTGCGCTCTCTGATGTCATAGATGGGTTGTTTCACCTTGGAAATACCTTCATGGGTGCCCTCCTCGTGGTCGTGGTCGTGGTCGATGAGATCTGACTTGGCAATTGAGGATCCCAAGCCACCGCTGTAGAACGTGTCCTTCAGAAATGACAAAATGGGCTCAATGGCGTATAAAGCTCGCAAATCCTTGACCGCCTGGCGGAGGAGATCAGCGGCAGGGCCGTCGAAGAGATCGACGGTGGTTGAACCATAGGAGTTGGGGATGGACCACTTAACCTGTGACATGGCTCGCGTGAAGTCATTGTTGTGGACGAGCTTGATGTCGTAGCAAGCTTTCCCGAGATACAGAAATACGCTAGCCCGCTGACATGAAGCCTTCGGCATGGCAGCATAGTCAACGTCTTCGTCGGCTTCCCCGGTGACGTGTTGCTCCGGGATCGACAGGTCGGGGCAAACCGCAGCCACCTCGCCAACGTCCACCAGAGAGCACATGTTAAACCTCTTCTTGTCCGAATGCTTGTAGGGCTCCCCGGGATACGTGGTCGAGCTTAGGCCGCGACATTCTGGAGTAGGGGATGTCGATCTGGCGGGGAGGGACACCGCAGGCCTCATCTAAAAACTCAGGGGAGTGGGGCGACGGTATGGGAATCGTTGGGTAACCTGAACTTTATTATCTAAGCTTGGAGGAATGGCCAGAACGGCAGGGGTTGGCGGCGGCAGGTGGGGGACTATGGGGGGGGGTGTTTGAGGATACACCACGGCTACTAAATTTTTTAGTAATGGTGGGTGGAGATGATGGTGGACGAGGGAGGGCGACGGTTCAAATGCCTCGTCTACTGCGATTTTACTATAAGGTCGGTGTTGGAGGAGTGTGGGCGACGGTTGAAGTACGACGGCTACTAAAATTTGGGTAAAGGAATTGATGCGGGGCGGGAGTGCCCAAGATCGCGCTCGGTCCAGTAACAATATGCGTGTATGATAATAAGGAGAAGTGGCGCGGAACCATTGATTTTTGCAACGCTCAAGGCGAGTAGTTTCTTTTTATATTTCTAGCTAGCTGGTCTAACGCGTATGGTTTGTCCTAATTTCTAAATAAACTTACCCGCCTTTAGCTTGCACAGGTGGTGGTTGAGGGAGTCCTGGATTAAGGGGTCCTCGGATGGTCGGACTATGTGGCATGGGCCGGACTGATGGGTCGTGAGGATACAAGACAGAAGGCCTTCCCCCGTGTTCGGATGGGACTCTCCTTTGCGTAGACGGAAAGTTTGGCGATCGGATGTGTGTTTTCCTTTCTCTGTAAACCGACACTGTACAACCCTAGCCCCCTCCGGTGTCTATATAAACCAGAGGGTTTAGTCCATAGAGGCAATGACAAATCATACAGGCTAGACATCTAGGGTTTAGCCATTACGATCTCGAGGTAGATCAACTCTTGTAACCCCTCTACTCATCAAAGTCAATCAAGCAGGAAGTAGGGTGTTACCTCCATTAAGAGGGCCCGAACCTGGGTAAACATCGTGTCCCCCGCCTCCTGTTACCTTTGATCCTCAGACGCATAGTTCAGGACCCCCTACCCGAGATCAGCCGGTTTTGACACCGACATTGGTGCTTTCATTGAGAGTTCCTCTGTGTCGTCAATAGAAGGATCGATGGCTCGCCTTGTCATCAACGACAAAATCACCTCTGGAAGGGCCCTAGCTCCTAGGCAGATCCTTCAGCTCGGCAGCTTTACCATGGGCGCCAGCTCGACCTTTAAGCCAAAGCTGGTCCCCCAAACCACCAAAAATCATCTCCGCATTGGCCTCGAACACTCCGACAAGATGGATCCGGCAGATATTTTGTCTTTGAACGAACTGCTAGATCGCATCGCCGCCCTGGGGGTTGCAACCGACTACGATATGATCGTGCTTAAACCCGATCAGAGGGAAATCAGGTCCCCGCCGATCACCTATCTGGTTGCAGTTGTGGATGAGCAAGCCAAGGATAACTCCCCCCTATGCTGAGAACAAGCTATGTTCGGATTTCCGAGCCCCACAACCGGATACCCATCTTCGGGAAGAGACTACCTATCCTCCGAACATAGAACCTGGCGTCGAGCCTGAAAACTCCCAGGATACTCCGGATCCTGGGTTAGTGGCCTCCGAAGTTCTTAAAACTCCGGATCCCATAGTGGGTTAGGGTTCGGATTTAAGACCGCCCACCCACCACAAGCAATATTCCCCAAGCAATTCCGGTCCTCCGGAAATATGCGACCTAATGTACGTGTGGCAGCAACCTCAGGAAATTGTCCATCACTTTTGGGCCAGATTCCTCCTTGTTAAAAACAAGATCAAAGATTGCTGCAACACTGGAGAACAACAAGTCCGAAGAGTTAATCTTCCATGTGGTACCTGTCAACAGCGGATATCACGCCCTGTTGGGGCGGGACGCATTCACACACTTTCAAGCCATACCCCATTACGGGTACATGAAGCTCAAAATGCCCGGGCCCAATGGAGTTATCACTATCACCAGTGATCCGGACATAGCACTCCGCGCCGAAAACAAAACCGCATCCCTGGCCCTCGAGGCACTATCCGAGGCCCTTGCGGCCGAGGAGCTCACCGCTCTGCGTTCCACAGTGGATAGAGATGATGTAATCCTCGATAAAAGGCCTAAGTCCACCTCTTTCAAGCCAGCAGACGAAATAGTCAAATTCCAAGTCCACCCGACGGGTCCTAATAAAACAACAGCCAATGGAGCACAGCTGGATCCGACGGTCGACGCCGCTCTAATAGCATTCCTCGGCGAGAATTGGGACATATTTGCCTGGCATCCTTCGGAAATGCCAAGAATCCCACACACACTGGCCGAACATAGCCTCAACATAATAAAGGGGTTTAAGCCAGTTAACCAAATGTTGCGGCAATTTTCCGAACACAAGTGACAAGCTATGGGGGAGGAGCTATCCAAACTACTTGAAGTCGGGTTCATTAGAGAGATAAAACAACCGAATTGGATAGCAAACCTGGTCATGGTACCAATGAAGGACAAATCCCGGCGCCTTTGTGTCGATTTCAAAGACCTCAACAAGGCCTTCCCTAAGGACCCCTTCCCATTGCCCCGCATTGACCAAATCATTGATGCAACTGCAGGACACGATTCACTGTGTTTCCTCAACGCATACTCTGGATACCATCAGATTAAGATGAAGGAATCCGATCAGGCCACAACGGCATTCATCACTCTCTACGGGCCTTTCTGCTTCAACACTATGCCTTTTGGACTCAAAAACGCCGACGCCACTTACCAACGCATGATTCAAACATGCCTGGAAAAACAAATTGGCAAGACGGTGGAGGCATATCTAGATGATGTATTCATTAAAACTAAACATGTCGAATCATTGGTGGACAAGTTATGCCTTACATTTACAACCTCCTAACATATGACATACGGCTCAATCCAGAAAAAATATGTTTTCGGTGTTCCGGCCGGAAAGCTGAAAGTTCATTGTTTCTTATAGAGGAATCGAAGCAAATCCAACCAAAATCCAAGCCCTGTCACAGTTGGCAATACCAACAGACCTGAAGCAGGTCCAAAAACTAGTTGGGTGCATGGCAGCCTTGAGCCGCTTTATCTCCAGATTGGGAGAGAAGGCGCTGCCGCTATATCACCTACTCCGACGTACCGATCACTTTGAGTGGATGGACGCGGCAACAGCCGGGTTGGAAGAAATAAAACCTTTGTTAGCAAACAACCCGATTCTTGCCGCACCTAACATCGCCGAACCTATGCTGTTCTACATATCTGCAACTCCCCAGGTGGTGAGCGCCGTGCTCGTCATTGAACAAGAGGAAGAGGGACACCAATTCCCACTCCAAAAACTAGTATACTATGTATCGGCGGTTATCACACCATGCAAATCCTGATAGCCGCACTATCAAAAGATAGCATATGCGGTTTTCATGGCATCCCGGAAGCTGCGACACTACTTTCAAGAGTGCTCGATCAGGGTGGCCTCCGAGGTACCACTCAATGACGTCATACACAACCGAGACGCCATCGGCCACATTGCAAAATGGGCTATCAAGCTCCTACCATTTGAAATAACATACAAGCCACGCCAAGCTACTAAATCTCAGGTGCTGGCCAACTTTGTCATCGAGTGGACAGAAGTTGAACTCCCTAAAGAGTACATCACATACTCCAACTGGGTGATGTACTTCGACGGCTCTAAAATGTTAGCCGGATTGGGGGCTGGTGTCATCCTAACATCCCCTACAGGGGACACAGTCCGTTACGTATTACAAATCATGTATAAGGACTCCAATAACGCAGCCGAATATGAGGAACTACTGCATGGTCTCCGGATGGCTGTTTCTATGGGCATACAACGCCTCGAGGTGCACGGGGATTGGAACCTCGCAATATCCAAAATAAACGGAGAATTCGATGCAAAAGATCCAAATATGGCGGCTTACCGCAATGCCGTACTCAAAATATCAGCTCGGTTTGAGGGGCTCGAGTTTCATCATGTGGCCCGAGACAGTAATCAAGCAGCAGCTATCCTTGGTCGAATGGGTGCTAAACACGACCTCGTCCTGCCTAACACCTTCGTGGAAAGGCTCTTTAAGCCACCCGTTGTATGGCAGGACGTGAGCGGAAATACCAGTCCGGCGCCGATCACACCCCCAGATACCGAACACGATTCAGACATCATCGGGGGCTCGGGCACAGAACCAACGCCTTCCACCCATGTAATCATGGCGGTAGTCGCTCCATGGACCGAACCTGTCACACCCTGATTTTCATGCGACAACACTTAAGCTAATAAATCATGATAAAATGTGGTTTGACAAAAACTTTTGAGTCTTTTGGACCTTGCCTTGATTGGATTTCGTGTGTTGTTTGCAAGTGCTCTAAAAATCAAATAAATCCCCCAACTCCTATACTCCATCTCCTTGATCCAAAACCTTTTCCCAATGATCATGCCATGTGTATAGAGCAATATAGTATTTTCTTACAAAAATAATTTGGCCAAAAGTATTTTCAAAAATTAGTTTTCCAAAACCCCTGAATTGAGGTTTGCAATCGCAAGTACTTAATTAAGGGCAGTAAAAATCTTTCCAAAAATATATTTGACTCCTATTAGATATAGGATACCCAGAAACCACAAAAATATAATTTTAGAAGTTATTTTCCTATTTTATTTAAAAGCTTTTTCTTAAGGCCGGAAATTGTCTTAAATATGTTAAAATTATTTTAAAGCTTTAAAAATATTTGAGAAAAATTAGGGAGACTCAATGGATATATATTTTTCCATATATATGTGTTTCAACACATGGTCATGATCAAAATATTGGACAAAACCTCCCAAAACCATTTCTGCTCATTTCAAGGATTTGAAATATTTCTACAGGAAATACTTTCATAGAATTCCAGGAAAATTCTAGCATGTCACATATGACATGTTTGATTATCTTGACAAGTATCATGTCATGGAGAATAGTATAACCCCATGAAATCCCCTCAAAACCATTTCTGCCCATTTTGAAATTTGAACAACTCTACATTGCTAAGTGTGTCCTTTTGATCTCAACTTTTGTGAAAATGTTCAGAGCCTCAAATGATGAGACCAAACTAAGTGGTGCATCAAGGAGAATAGATTTGCATGACTAAATCTTGAAAAGTCCATTTCTGCTAATTTCTAGGGTTTACAAAAGTTGCATTGGCAACTTTGCCCAAATAAGCTCCAAATTGGTGGAAGGCCCTAATTATATGTGTCATTTCACCCTGTGGAGTCTCATGGCAGTTGGAAATCATCTGCTGCCCAAACCATCATCAAACACCTTCTGCCATTTTTCCAAAAACACCATTTTTACCCCTTCCACTAATCTCCTTGAGCTAAACTTTTTACCACAGCTCCTCCTAGTCTTCTCCTACCTCCAGTAACTCTTCCCTGGCCATTGCTCAATGATTGAGGGGTAAAATACCCCAATTTACCTCCCTAGACAGCCCCTCTCTCCCTCTTCTTCTACCTCTCTCCTCTCCTACTGGCTCACCAGGGCATCCAAGGCCACCAACCCTTTGTTTACTCCTCCCCTGACTTCCTAGACACTAGTGGCCACACCCTGGGCGCCAGAAAGATGCCAATGCCAGCCATATAAGTGCTCTGAGCGCCACAAGGCGCCTAGCACTGTAGCCGCCTTCCGCCTCGAGCCACCGGACCACCTAGGGCCTTCCCTCGTGTCCCCGAGGTCGCCTCGTCAAAGACACTGCACGCTGTCGGCCCCCTTATTCCTCTCTCTCTCATGCCCCTGCTCGCACGCACACCATGGCCACCCGAGCGCTCCAATGGGCTGCGCCACACGCGCGCGTCCTTGACCCCTCCCCGCGCCCTCTATCCTTTCCCCTCGGCCTAGACCACGCCTAGGAAGACCCCCGACTCGAAGCCAGGCACTCCCGTGGCCTCCAGCGATGGCTACGACCTCGCCGGCGCACGGCCCCGCTGTGCACCTCGCCCCCTCCTATTTGAGGCCGCCCCGAGCCCCCCTCTCTGCTCCTTTGGCTCTCTCTCCCTCCCGCGCACCCCCTGGACCAACCCACTCCCCTCCTCGAGCCCTCCATCGCTCCCCATGGCTGGAGCCGAGCCGCCGGACTCCGCCTAAATTCATGCCCACCTCTCCTACTCCTTCCCTCTGGACCGCACTAGAGCATCACCACCATCACCGCGAGCCCCTCCCGTGCTTCTCGCTCTCCTCCCGGTGGCCGTGCGCCGTAACCACCGCCGCCGCCGACCTCCTCCGTCACGGCCAACACCGTGCTCGACCCTGAGCTCCTCGGCGGTCGTGCCACCCATGGATGGGCGCGGCATCACCTCCTGAGTGCGCCGGTGGGCGGAGCATCGCCGTGGACGCCCTGTAACCCCGGCAATCGCCGGCGGGGGTCACCCCTACCTCTGCTCTGTTCGAGCGGGAGGAGGCGGATGAACCCGACAGGCGGACCCCGCAGGTCAGTGACCCCGCCGGCCGGCCACGTCATTTAAGTGGAGGCAGGCCAGCCGTTCTACGCTTCCCTCGGGGGAAAGCGTCACCCGCGAATACGCCTTCGGCGTGGCCTCCCATAGGGGGTCCGCGAGGAGCTGGGCCAGGCCCAGTGCGCTGCCCGGCTAAATTACGCTCAGCGCGTGAGATTAGGTATAAAATCCTTTTTCTCATTTTCTTTATCCAAAGAACTTCAAAAATCCCTAAACAACTCAAGTAGTGTCCAAATTTGATGATTCAAATTTCTTATGACTCCATAAATCATGATCTTTCACATGGTGCTATTTGCACATTTTTCTAGAAACTTTCTCTTCATAAATATTTATCAAAACCCCATTTTCCATTTCTGTGATGAACTTTAGAAAATCACAGAGAGCTCAAATTTTATCCAAATTCCATGATTCAAAATCCTAGATGTCTATAAGTTCAAAACTTAGTTTTTGAACATTTTTACTAATACTTTCTGTATCACCTCAAATAATGGTCTGTTTCTTCATATATAGCCAACTTTGTAAATTCATAGAGAAATCATTTGAACTCCAAATCTAGTGAAACCAATTCCTAGATGCTTCTAAAATCATCCTTTGTTAAATGGGTGCCTTTGCTCATTTTTCAAAAATATGTTTCTGTACACTTCTTGCAAATCCATAAACCCCTTGATTCCGTCATATTGAAATGTGCGTAAATATTCACTAATCCAATTCTAGTGAAACCACCACGGTTATTTTTCATATAACCAGGGAAGTCCTAGAAAAGTCAAATCCATATTTTTAGAGCACTTTTACTTTTGCCTTGTTGTTTTGCTTATTGTGTTTGTTTCCGATGTTAGTTGACGAAGTAGACGGAGTACTTGGAGAAGGACCAGAAGATTTGAAGACTCTGAAGGACAAGGCAAGCAACCCTTTGACCATGTCTATGAAACCCTTTTTATGCATCTCATATAGCACTTTATTATTGTTGCATCGGAAACATGATGAGATGGTAGCCACTTTGGTGGGTTGCCTTCATTCTTCCTCATTGATACTTGCATTGTGCATGACCCTACCTTCTTATGAGGGTTATGCGGTGGGAGTAGATAGGATGCTAAGTAGTGCTTTGCAAAAGGACGGGAATATGCATAGA
Source organism: Aegilops bicornis (assembly GCA_021605145.1). Lineage (NCBI taxonomy): Eukaryota > Viridiplantae > Streptophyta > Magnoliopsida > Poales > Poaceae > Aegilops > Aegilops bicornis. Next base: position 382,101,993 of record CM038669.1, on the reverse strand, counting down.
GATGGAGACAAAAGTATTTTAAAAGGACTTTTCGAAAACCCCGTCGGGTGCCACTTATGCCCGAGGGAGATGATGAGTTGGGTAGCCACTTGATGACGAAGTGGCGTACCGAGGCAAGTGTGTGTGTTGTTTCCGAAAACGGATTAGATTTAAGATTTGTCGACTGTCCCAACCTTACATGCGCAACCACTCTACCCTTATATGGGAAAGGGCATTATTGACTACTTAGGCCGATACTAGCTTGGAGCCTGCATTACTAGTAACGGGGGAGAGTTGGTGCTCTCTCTCGGGACGGGGTCGTGCCGGGTAGGGCGGCCATGACTGTTTTCATAGGGCACCGGATACACCATTGTGTCCCCTATCGGATGTTACGATCTCGAGTGAGTCTCGTATGATGTATATCATGAGGATACGGAACAACGAGTGGACTCCTTGTTAGTGTCGTCTAGGGAAAGATAGTGATCGGGTGCTTACCCCGGGTACTTGAAGTACCACGGGTCGTGGATGACACGGAAGTTCCCCGGATCTTGTGGGTAAAGTGTGCAACCTCTGCAGAGTGTAAAACTATTTGAATAGCCGTATCCACGGTCAAGGACAGTTGGGCGGTGCTGCTTAAACTACGCCCAGAGTTTACAACCGTGTGTGAGTTGATAAAACTACTTGGGTCAAGTCAAAGGACTTGACATGATTGAGTTGGGTTGGTGCCCACTCTATTTATGTTGATATCTCAGAATCTGTCCTCATGGTTACTTGAATTCTCATGATGCATGTCTTACAAGTTGTTGAACATGTCATTGCACTCAAAACTAGCTTTTTGCAAAAATTTACCTATATCAAGCATTGTTGTATCTTGAACCAAAACATGGGTTGCTTAAGTAGTACATTGAAAGTACTCATTGGCTTGCCACTGGTTATTTTATTGGCCAGGCATGAAAGATCATGATATGAAGAAGAATATTTCGGTGACGAACATGCGAGCTAGGACGCTTCCCAGTCAGAATGCCTGTAGGGTTAAGGCAGATGGCATGGGTCCAAGTTATCGACGAAGATCTCCGCTGCAATGTTATACTCAAGACTTGACCATAATAGTCCTACTTGTGTAATACGGTATGTATGGATGTAAGACTCTTGTTATTTAGCTTCTGTGTGTTCAGTGAGCATTGATCTCTGGGATCACTGTACACGTGCATTCGGTGATCACGACTTATGAGTCGGGGTCCCCACAGAACCCTTCCTAGCCTACCTTAATAGGTGGGAGCTCCCTGAAGACTAGAATGGGGATTGTTGCATCGTTCGATGCTCGAAAACCCACAAGGTTCATGAAGGAGAACTCTACAAGAAAAGTACTACTGGAGTCCTTCAAAGATGTATCTCTGAAGAGGAGGGGTGGCAGCTCTTGGCCGAAATTCATACTGGCCTCGGCGGCCATCACGCCGCAGCTCGGGCCCTCGTAAGCAAGGCCTTCCGTACAGGTTTCTTCTGGCCCATGGCCCGAGCAGACGCACTGGCCCTTGTACAGCGCTGTGTCAGGTGCCAGCTCTTTGCCAATCAAAGCCATATGTCACCCACAAACCTAAGAACAATCCCCATTACCTGGCCTTTTGCGGTCTGGGGGCTAGACATGGTCAGACCCCTTAAAGGGGGAAGCCATCAGAAGAAATATTTACTTGTTATGGTGGATAAATTCTGGATAGAGGCCAAACCAGTAAAAACGGCTGAAGCCGGACCGGTGATAGATTTTATCTCTGGTGTTGTACATCATTACGGTGTCCCACATAGTATTATTACTGACAACGGCTCTAACTTCATAGCCGATGAGGTGAAAAATTGGTGTGCTAATCTAGGTATTAAACTCGATTACGCCTCCATGTATCACCCCCAAACAAACGGTCAAGTTGAACGGGCCAATGGCCTGATAATGAGCGGCATCAAACCCAGACTAGTGCGATCCCTAAAGGAGTCAGATAAACACTGGGTCGAGGAGCTCAACTTCATACTCTGGGGGCTGAGGACCACGCCCAATCGCACGACCGGATACACACCATTCTTCATGGTGTACGGCGTAGAGGTTGTCTTTCCCTGCAATATTATTCATGACTCACCTCGAGTGAGCATGTATGAGGAGAGAGAGGCTGAGCTCGATTGTAAGGACGACTTAGATGGCCTAGAGGAGGAGCGTGATGTCGCAAAAGCCCGTTCCGCATTCTACCAACAACAAGCTCGAAGATACCAAAGCAGAGAAGTGCGGGCAAAGACTTATAATGTCGGTGAACTCGTTCTATGCCTACAGGAGAAGAAAAGGCCAAGCTCAAGCCCAAATGGGAGGGTCCCTTCATTATAGATGAAGTTCTCACTGGAGGAGCCTATCACCTTCGCAATGCATCGGACAATCGCTTAGAGCCGAACCCATGGAACACTGCCAGGCTCCTAAGATTCTATGCCTAAATCCAGACGCATACCTTTATTTGTTCTCTTTTACTCCTTTCCAAAAAAAAATATTTTTTTCATTTTTTTACTATTTCTAGCGTGTGTTCGGGTAAGCCGCACACTTGAGGGGTATGCATCCTTAAATGTACACATCCCACCATAACTGGGGGCTTCTTTCAATAGAAGCTTATTATTATTTTGAGCATAAAGCTCACCATATATATGTGTTGTTTGCTCATATACATCCTGTCTTCGCCATTATATGCACCTCTATGACTTAAGTTTTTGCCAAGCTGGGTTGCCTAGCTCATGTGCTTATGCCCTACATTCCCGCTTGTTCGGCTAGGGCATAAAGGGAGCACCTCTGCAATTGTTACAACCGGGTCAGCCGAACATGTACCGCAGACGGGTGAAGCCGAAAGCTAGCGTTCTTAAGGGAATATTCGGCGGACAAACGACGAACTGCCTTCATTGCAATATAAACTATCAAAATACAAAGACTCATGTGATTCTTTTGCATCACGGCTTAGGCACGCATAAATAATGCATACTGACCCAGGGAGAGGAACCCTTAACGGAACTATTCTCTCTGGAAGATGTTTCTTACATTAAAAAGTAATATAACATAAGTCCCCGAATACAGTTTGTCTGTTCAAGCACTATGACCGAATTTCCTGGTTTCCGAACATACTTGGTGTTTCCCACAGGTATAGTATTCGGAAACACTCCAACCCTTGGGTTCCGGAGGTAGAAGCGGAAGGTTTTCCATGACAATATTTTCTAGTTCATACGAAGATAAGTTTGATGATAAAGTACATTGTTGCATGGAATCAAACACCTACTCTTTATCTATTCCATCTATCAGGCTGTCTAGTTTACAGTCCTATTGTGAAAGTTTGGCCGCTGTCTTTACTTGGTCGTACACCAAGCTAACCAGAATTTCTTGTTCGTCTGTTCCCTGAGGTCCGACCTGGGCCATATGATTCGGATCAAGTCCGGTATACCGCGTTTTCACCATGGCCCAGGCTTCTTGGGAACTTTCTCGACATGCTGAATCCTTTCATAGCTCAAAACAAAGATGAGCTCCCTTGAATAAATTCGCGAGCTCCTCCATCATTCCTGGAGGAGAATCGCAGGGCCATAAAGCCTTAGCCATGTTCCTCATGGCTTTCCGAGCTCGCTCGTGCACTTCAGACAACTCTTGGAGCAAGTCGCCTTGAAATCTGGACACTTCTCCCTCGGGCCGCCTAGTAAACAAACCTACAGGAACAAATCTCATAAGGCCTTTCCATCAGAGGACCATATGAAAGTTAGGTTTAGGGACATACTAAATATGCCGCTTTCAGCTTTTTGTTCTCCTTCAAGGCATCCGACAATTGGGCCCGTACGTCCTTTAGCTCTTCAGTTTGCTTGATGTTGGCGTCCTGTAGCTTGTTCTTCTCATTAATGGTCTGTGTTAGTATAGGTTGACCAGCGGCTTCTTGCCCTTCGGCATGTTGATTGTCCGCCTGAGCAGCCTTCAGCATCTTTTCCAATTGATCGGCCAATCCTGCAACTGTAAACAAAACAATGCATGTTTAACAATCATTGTTGGCACAAACTCGTATTTTCCGGACATTGTTGTGCTTACCATCGGGTGCCTTCCTGGATTTCTTCAAATTTTCCAGTTCAGCGGTGACAACAGTCAGCTTGGTCCGACATTCTTCAAGCTCCTTGAATAGCATGTTGTTTTTCTCCGTGAGTACCTGATAATATAACGACCCTTAAATCAGTTGGGCCAACTGCTTCAAGTCTCAGGGGCTACTAGTGTCGGTGTCAAAACCGTCCGATCTCGGGTAGGGGGTCCCGAAATGTGCGTCTGAGGATCAAAGGTAACAGGAGGCAGGGAACATGATGTTTACCCAGGTTTGGGCCCTCTTAATGGAGGTAATACCCTACTTCCTGCTTGATTGACTTTGATGAGTATAGGGGTTACAAGAGTTGGTCTACCTCGAGATAGTAATGACCAAACCCTAGATGTCTAGCATGTATGGTTGTGTTGCCTCTACGGACTAACCCCTCCAGTTTATATAGACACCGGAGAGGGCCAGGGTTATACAAAGTCGGTTTACAGAGAAGGAAAACTATACAACTAGCCGCCAAGCTTTCTATCCACGCCAGGAAGGGCTCCATCCAGACACTGGAAAAAGGCCCTCTATCTTGTACCTTCACGGCCCATTAATCCAGCCCACGTCACATAGTCCGACCACCCGAGGACCCCTTAATCCAGGACTCCCTCAGTAGCCCCGGAATTTGCCTTCAATGACGATGTAGTATCCGGCTTTATGTCTTTGGCTTTTCAAGGCGGGTTCTCCATTTTACTTCGGATCGACAATAGTTAGGCTGCCCATTAAATACCGTTTCTTTACTGCTGCCACCTGGCTTCCACGTGTCAAATGAATGTGAACAGTCTTGGTGTTTTTACAAAGAACCCCTCGACCAGGCGGGAAAGGCGCCTATATAAAGAGATTGGATCTCAGCAACCATTCCCCACCACGCGGAAATCCTTAGAGCTTGTCGTAGGAAATCGCCCAAACATGGCAAGCATCCCCAGCTCCTCCTCGTGCCCCAACGGCCCTCAAAAAGGCAACTGGGAAAGTTGTTCCGTATCCCATGCCCATCTGAGCAAACTTCAGATGCAACGGCCCTCAGATGCAATCTCCGTTCGGGCTGGATTAACTTCTATCGACGGCGAAGCCTTGGTAGAGAATTTCCCCAATCCTTCTAAACAGGAGCGGGTGTGCTTCATTTCCTTCCTCTTGAGAGGTGTAGGATTTCCAATTCATCCTTTCCTCAGAGGTCTACTGGAGTATTATGGCCTTCAACTGCACAATCTGACGCCGGGTTCAATTCTGCATATCGCGGGCTTCGTCGCTCTTTGTGAGCTGTTCCTGGGCTGCAAGGCCCATTTCGAGCTATGGCAGAAATTTTTCTGCCTCGTCCCCCGCTCCTAAAAGGTATCTATATTCGAGGTGGACAACGCCGAAGTATGGCGCATAGCTGGGACCGGATTCCTATCCGGCACTCCGAAGAAGGCATCCGAAGAGTGGCCCTCGGAGTGGTTTTATATTGAAGGCGTCATTCTTCCAGACCCAATCTGGCGCGGTCTTCCTAAATTCTCCAGCGCCCCGTTAAAGAAGCGCGCCAGCTGGCGTCCCTGAAGCCTCTAATAAGAAGATAGTGCGGAGGTTTCGAGATTAGCAAGCAAGGTCAGAGTACTCACCAACTCCGGGATATCTATAATTGAGGTAATGGCAATTACCATAACCCGATGCGTTCAGCCGCTCCAATCTAGAGGTCTCCCCATGTGGAATTACAACAGGGAGGACGACGCGTCCTGTTGTCTGCGCAAAGGTCCAGATAATTTTGCCGCCCTGGCCGCTATCTTAGACGATCTATACAAAGGGGAAAAGGAAGACTTCGCTCGTTTAACGTGCCGAGAAGGCTTTTCCATGTATAACCCCATCCCCTAGGCGAGTTTTCCAATTACTGGCTTTACTCAACCTTTCTCCGGAGTCTATGTTAGTCGAATTTAATCCGGCTGTTTTTTGATAGGTATGGAGAAAGATCATCGAGGGGATCTACAGCCCCGCTCCGCAGCCAGAGGACCATATTCGGGACCTAGATCCCGGATATGAAGAAGATCCAGACATATTTATAGAGCTGAAGGAGGGAGTTTTTTATTAGGCAAGCTATGACGGCACAAAAGTGGCCATTACAGCCGATTACCCCGGCCTCCTCCCTTTCTCCCATGTAAGTGCCCAGGAGACGTCTCCTCCAAAAGAGTTTTCCCATTGCACCTCAACCAACGCACTGTCTCATGCTCCGAAGGGGCGATGCTTGTCTCGCCAGGTTGTATCAAAGGTGTCTTCTAAGAAGGCGACACCTGCGCAGGGCAAGTCTTTGAAAAGAAAGGCCAACGGTGATACTACCAAGCCCTCGCCATCACCAAAGAGGTATAGTTTTTAACACGCACACGGTGAACAGAACGAATCATGACGCTTTTCGTTGGGTCGTTTTGCAGGAAGACCATACACCAGACTATATCCAGAGACCTCGCCGGCCGTGCATCGACCAATCTAGCCCCGGAACCTACCATAAGGACTAGGGTTGATACGGGTAAAATGCCGGATTGTCACCTCCAAGAGGATTCAGGTAATGTATCCGTCACCAACTCCGAAGTGGAGAGTGCGATGAATCATCAACGGAGGAAAGAGGCCTTGCGTGACCCGAGTTTCACCGAAGAGGCGTTCAATGCCCTCAGCTCAGCGGATGCATACATCCGAGCTGCTCGGGATGGACTTGCCGGAGCCACTCACCAACTTTCAAAAGATACGCGGGTAAAAACTTAATGTGGATTCAATAATCATATGCCAGTAGCCCCCAAGACTTGAAGCAGTTGATCCAACTGATTTAAGGGTCGTTTACTGGTATCAGGTACTCACGGTGAAAAATAACATGTTGTCTCAGGAGCTTGAAGAATGTCGGATCAAGCTAGCTGTTGCCACCGCCGAACTAGAAGATTTGAAGAGATCCCAGAAGGCTTCAGATGGTAAGCATAATAGTGTCCGGAAAATACGATCCTGTGCCGACAAGGATTTTTGAATATCCATTGTTTTATTTACGATAGCAGGGTCGACAAATCAGTTGGAGGAGAGGCTAAAAGCCACTCAGGCGGACAAGCAACATGCCAAAGGGCAAGAAGCTGCTGGTCAACGTGTATTAACACGGACCATTAATGAGAAGAACAAACTACAGGATGCCAACATCAAGCAAGCCGAGGAGCTAAAGGACATAAGAGCCCAGCTGTCAGACGTTTTGAAGGAGAACCGAAAGCTAAAAGGCGGCATATTTAGTATGTCCCTGAACTGTACTTTCATTAGATCTCTTGACGAAGAATTTTTACGAGATTTGTTCCTGTAGGTTTGTTAACTGGTCGGCCTGAAGGAGAAGTGTCCGGATTTCAAGGCGACTTGCTGCAAGAGTTATCCAAGGTGCACGAGCGGGCTCAGAAAGTGATGAGGAATAGGGTTAAGGCTTTATGGGGATCCGATTCTCCTCCAGGACTAATGGGGGAGCTCGCGGAGCTATTCAAAGGAGCTCGTCTTCGCTTTGAGCTGTGGAAGGCATCGGCATGTCGAGAGGGTGCACGAGAGGCCTGGGCCATGGTAAAAACGCGGTATACTGGACTTGATCTGAATCATATGGCCCGGGTTGGACCTCGGGGCCCGGACGGACAAGAAATTCCGGTTAGCTTGGTGTATGACCAAGTAAAGATATCCGCCAAATTTTCACAGCAGGACTATAAACTAGACAGCCTGATAGATGGCATAGATAAAGACTAGGTTTGTGATTTTATGTGACAATACACTTTATCAGCAAAACTTATCTCTGGCCGATTTGTAGAAGATTGTCATGGCGGACCTTCCACTTTTAGCCTTCGAAACCAAAGGGTGGAGTGTCTCCGAATACTATACCTCTGGGAAACACCAAGTATGTTTGGGAACCAGGCGGTCCGGTCATAATGCTTGAACAAACAAACTGTATTCGGGGAGTTATGTTATATTACTTTTTATCGTAAGAAACATCTTCCAGAAAGAATAGTTCCGTTAAGGGTTCCTCTTCGTGGGTCGGCATGCATTTATGCATGACTAAGCTGTAGGCATGACTAAGCTGTGACATGAAAGAATCACAGGAGTCTTCGTATTTTTGGTAGTTTATATTGCTATGAAGGCAGTTCGTATTTTGCGCACCGACCAATTATTCCCTTAAGAACGCTAGCTTTCAGCTTCACCCGTCTGAGGTACATGTCCGGATGACCCGGCTGTAACAATCGCAGAGGTGCTCCCTTTATGCCCTAGCCGAACAAGTGGGAGCATAGTGCAGAAGCACATGAGCCAGGAAACCCAGCTTGGCAAAAACTTAAGTCATAGAGGGGCATATAATGGTGAAGACAAGACGTATATGAGCAAAAAATACACATATATATATATGGTGAGCCTTATGCTCGAGATAATAAAGATCTTCTATTTGAAGGAAGCCCCGAGTGAAGGTGGGGTGTGTACATTTAGAGATGTATTCCCCGCAAGTGTGCGGCTTACCCGAACACACGCTAGAAATTGTAAAACAAACGAAAAGAAAAAAGATAAAAAGGTAACGAACAATGTGTTTGTACTTAGGCGTAGAATCTTTGGAGTCTGGCAGCGTTCCATGGGTTCGGCTCTAAGCGATTGTCCGATGCATTAGGAAGGCGATAGGCTTCTCCAGTGAGAACTTCATCTATAATGAAGGGACCCTCCCACTTGGGCTTGAGCTTGTCCTTTTTCTTATCTGGTAGGCGTAAAACGAGTTCACCAACATTATAAGTCTTGGCCCACACTTCCCTGCTTTGGTATCTTCGAGCTTGTTGTTGGTAGAATGCGAAACGAGATTTTGCGACATCGTGCTCCTCCTCCAGGCAATCTAAGTCGTCTTGCCCATCGAGCTCGGCCTCTCTCTCTTCGTACATGCGCACTTGAGGTGAGTCATGAAGAATATCGCAGGGCAAGACGACCTCTGCGCCGTACACCATGAAGAACAGTGTGTATCCGGTCGTGCAACTGGGTGTGGTCTGTAGCCCCCAGAGTACGGAGTCAAGCTACTTGACCCAGTGTTTGTCTGACTCCTTTAGAGACCGCACTAGTCTGGGTTTAATGCCGCTCATTATAAGGGCCATTGGCCCATTCGACTTGACCGTTTGTTTGAGGGTGATATATGGAGGCGTAATCTAGCTTGATGCCCAGATTAGCGCACCAAGTTTTTACCTCGTCGGCTGTAAAGTTAGAGCCGTTGCCAGTGATGATGCTGTGTGGGACACCATAACGGTGTACGACACTGGATATGAAACCTATCACTAGTCCAGCTTTAGCCGTTTAACTGGGTTGGCCTCTATCCACTTAGTAAATTTACCTACCATAACCAGCAGGTAATTTTTCTTATGGCTTCCCCCTTTAAGGGGTCTGACCATGTCCAGCCCCCAGACCGCGAAAGGCCAAGTAATGGGGATTGTTCGTAGGGCAGTAGGCGGCATATGGCTTTGATTTGTGAAGAGCTGGCATCCAACACAAAGTTGGACTAGGTCCTGTGCATCTGCTCGGGTCGTAGGCCAGAAAAAACCAGTACAGGAGGCTTTACTTACAAGGGCCCGAGCTGCGGCGTGATGGCCACCAAGGCCAGCATGAATTTCGGCCAAGAGCTGCCACCCCTCCTCTTCAGAGATACATCTTTGAAGGACTCCAGTAGTACTTTTCTTGTAGAGTTCTCCTTCATGAACCTTGTGGGTTTTCGAGCATCGAACGATGCAACGAGCCCCATTCTGGTCTTCGGGGAGCTCCCACCTATTAAGGTAGGCCAGGAAGGGTTCGGTCCATGGAGCGACTACCGCCATGATTACATGGGTGGAAGGCGTTGGTTCTGTGCCCGAGCCCCCGATGATGTCTGAATCGTGTTCGGCATCTGGGGGTGTGATCGGCGCCGGACTGGTATTTCCGCTCTCGTCCAGCCATACAACGGGTGGCTTAAAGAGCCTTTCCACGAAGGTGTTAGGCGGGATGGGGTCGCGTTTAGCGCCCATTTGAGCAAGGATGTTCGCTGCTTGGTTACTGTCTCGGGCCACATGATGAAACTCGAGCCCCTCAAACCGAGATGAGCACGGCATTGCGGTAAGCTGCCATCTTTGGATCTTTTGCATCGAATTCTACTTTTATTTGGGATATTGCGAGATTTGAATCCCCGCACCTCGAGGCATCGTATGCCCATAGAAACAGCCATCCGGAGACCATGCAGTAGTGCCTCATATTCGGCTGCGTTATTAGAGTCCGTATACATGATTTGCAATACGTACCGGACTGTGTCTCCTGTAGGGGATGTTATGATGACACCGGGCCCCAATCCGGCTAACATTTTTGAGCCGTCGAAGTACATCACCAAGTTGGAGTATGTGCCGTACTCTTTAGGGAGTTCGGCTTCTGTCCATTCAGCGATGAAGTCGGCCAACACATGAGATTTAATGGCTCAACATGGTATATACGTTATTTCAAATGGTAGGAGCTCAATGGCCCATTTTGCAATATGGCCGGTGGCATCTCGATTGTTTATGATGTCATTGAGTGGTACCTCGGAGGCCACCGTTATCGAGCACTCTTGAAAGTAGTGTCGTAGCTTCCGGCCATGAAAACCGCATATGCTATCTTTTGATAGTGCGGGTATCGGGATTTGCATGGCGTGAGAACCGCCGATACGTAGTATACGGGTTTTTGGAGTGGGAATTTATGTCCCTCTTCCTCTCGTTTGACGACGAGTACTGCGCTCACCACCTGGTGAGTTGCAGATATATACAGTAGCATAGGTTCGCTGATGTTAGGTGCGGCAAGGATTGGATTGTTTGCTAGCAGAGTTTTTATTTCTTCCAACCCGGCCGTTGCTACGTCTGTCCACTCAAAGTGGTCGGTACGTCGAAGCAGGCGATATAGCGGCAGCGCCTTCTCTCCTAGTCTCGAGATAAAGCGGCTCAAGGCTTCCATGCACCCAGCTAGTTTTTGGACCTGTTTTAGGTCTGTTGGTATTGCCAACTGAGACAAGGCTCGGATTTTGGCTGGGTTTGCTTCGATTCCTCTATTGGAGATGATGAACCCAAGCAGCTTTCCGGCCGAAACGCCGAAAACGCATTTTTTCGGATTGGGCCGTATGTCATATGTTCGGAGGTTGTCGAATGTAAGACGTATGTCGTCTATCAATGATTCGACATGTTTGGTTTTGATGAATACATCATCTACATATGCCTCCACCTCTTGCCAATTTGTTTTTCCAGGCATGTTTGAATCATGCGTTGGTAGGTGGCACCGGCGTTTTTAAGCCCGAAAGGCATAGTGTTAAAACAAAAAGGCCCGTATGGAGTGATAAATGCCGTTGCAGCCTGATCGGATTCCTTCATCTTAATCTGATGGTATCCGGAGTATGTGTCGAAGAAACACAGTGAATCGTGTCCTGCAGTTGCATCAATGATCTGGTCAATGCGGGGCAGTTGGAAGGGGTCCTTAGGGCAAGCTTTATTGAGGTCTTTAAAATCGATAGAAAGGCTCCAGGATTTGTCCTTCTTTGGCACTATGCCCAGGTTTGCTAGCCAATCCGGGTGTTTTATTTCTCGAATAAACCCGGCTTCAAGTAGTTTGGCTAGCTCCTCCCCCAAAGCTTGTCATTTGGGTTCAGAAAATCGCCGTAGCGTTTTCTTAACTGGCTTGAACCCCTTTATTATGTTGAGGCTGTGTTCGGCTTGTCTGCGTAGGATTTCTGGCATATCCGAAGGGTGCCAGGCGAAAATGTCCCAATTCTCGCGCAGGAATGCTCTTAGAGTGGTGTCGATTGCCGGATCCAGCTGTGCTCCAATGGCTGTTTTATTAGGATCCGTCGGGTGAACTTGGAATTTAACTATTTCGTCTGCCGGTTTGAAAGAAGTGGATTTAGGCCTTATGTCAAGGACTACGTCATCTCTATCCACTATAGAACGCAGAGCGGTGAGCTCCTCGGCCGCAAGGGCCTCGGATAGTGCCTCGAGGGGCAGGGATGTGGTTTTGTTTTCGGCGTGGAGTGCTATGTCCGGATCACTGCTGATAGTAATAACTCAGTTGGGCCCAGGCATTTTGAGCTTCATGTACTTGTAATGAGGTATGGCTTGAAAGCGTGTGAATGCATCTCGCTCCAACAGGGCATGATATCCGCTGTTATAAGGTGCCACCTGGAAGATTAACTCTTCGGACTTGTAGTTCTCAGGCGTGCCGAATACCACATCAATTTTTATTTTTTGAACACCGAGCTTCTCGGCTGGTGATAATACCCCAAAAGGTTGTACTGCTCTGCTCGATGCGGCTCTTGTCTATTTGCATTTTGTCGAGCGTGTCTTCGTAGATGAGGCTCAATCCGCTGCCGCTGTCCATGAGCACTTCAGTAAGCTGAAAGCCATCCACAATTGGGTTTAGAACTAAAGCGGCTGGTGCTCGGACTGATCGTGCCCGTGGTTCTCAGTGGCGTTGAAGGTTATCGCCATGTCGTTCCAAGGGTTCATTGCGGCTACTTGGTTAACTTCGGCGAGGTCGCGAAGCGCCCTCTTACGCTGATTATTTGAAGAAAAGGTCTCAAAGACCGTAAATACATTGAGATCGTTATCCTCCGAGGAGTACTTCTCTGGGGTAGTGTTGGTGAGGATTGCCTCACCGCGCTTAGCCGCCTGCCGGAGTATCCAACATGCCTGAAGGCTATATGTTGGTTCGGATTTTGGCATCGTGTGTATCTGGCAAGGCTCGTCGAGCCATTCATTAAGGACAATTCTATGTCCTGTTAAGGGCTTAATTTTCTTGTCCGTGAAGCGATGATCAGGTGCCCCGTGAGGGTGCATCCTTTTTGCCCGGCCGGTGGGTGGCTTAAAGACCGATGGTTCCCACCGAGCTGTCTGGGCTTTCTAGGTGCTTTCCATTGCACCATACTTCTGAACTATGTGTGCCAAATCTGCAAAGTGCAGTATGCGGCGCCGGTTGAGGGCATTGAGGATCCCCTTGTCCGTACAGTTGCGGCAAAAGACTGATACCGCATCATCGTTGCATCAATCTTTAATCTTGTTTTTAACAAGTAGGAATCTAGCCCAAAAGTGACGGACTGTTTCCAGAGGTTGCTGCCTTATATACATTAAGTTGTATATATCCGGGGGACCGGAATTGCTTGGAGAGTATTGATTGTGGTGGGCAGGTGGGTTTAAATCCGAGCACTGCCCCACGGAGGAATCCGGATATTGCAAAATTTCTGAGGTCACTAGCCCAGGATCCGGAGTGTCCTAAGGTTTTTTAGGCTTAACGCTCGATTCTATGTTCAGAGGACAAATGGTCTCTTCTCGAAGACGTGTGTCCGGCTCGCAGGGCTCGGAGATCCGAACATAGTTTGTTTTCAGCATAGGAGGAGTGGAATCCTCAACTTGCTATTCCACGGCGGTCACCAGGTGGGTGACAGGTGGGGACCTGATTTCCCTCTGATCCGGTTTAAGCCCAATCAAATCATAATCTGTTGTGACCCCCAGGGCGGCGATGCGATCTAGCAGTTTGTTTAAAGACGAGATATCTGCCGGATCCATCTTCTCGATGCTTTCGGGGTTGATGCAGAGATGGTTTTTGGCAATCTGGGGGAGCGCTTTGGGCTTGACGGCCGGGCGGGCGCCTATGGTGAAATTGCCGATCTGGAGGATCCGCCCAGGAACTAGGGCCCTTCTAGAGGTGATCTTGTCGTTGATGACAAGGCAAGCCATCGATCCTTCTATCGACAACACAGAGGAACTCTCAATAAAAGCACCAATGTCGGTGTCAAAACCGGCAGATCTCGGGTAGGGGGTCCCGAACTGTGCGTTTGAGGATCGAAGGTAACAGGAGGCAGGGGACCCAATGTTTACCAAGGTTCGGGCCCTCTTAATGGAGGTAATTCCTTACTTCCTGCTTGATTGACTTTGATGAGTATAGTGGTTACAAGAGTTGATCTACCTCGAGATCGTAATGACTAAACCCTAGATGTCTAGCCTGTATGGTTGTGTTGCCTCTACGGACACCAGAGAGGGCCAGGGTTGTACAAAGTCGGTTTACAGAGAAAGGAAACTATATGACTAGCCGCCAAGCTTGCTATCCACGCCAGGAAGAGCTCCATCCGGACACTGGAAAAAGGCCCTCTATCTTGTACCTTCACGGCCCATTAATCTGGCCCACGTCACATAGTCCGACCACCCGAGCACCCCTTAATCCAGGACTCCCTCAACTGGCACATGATTACTGAATCTACACAAAGTTCTTACCAGCATATCCTTTGAAAGCTGGTGAGTGGCCCTGGCAAGTCCATCCCGAGCAGCTCGGATATATGCATCCCAGAGCTGAGGGCATTGAACGCCTCTTTGGTGAAACTTGGGTCGCACATGGCCTCTTTCCGCCGCCGATGATTCATCGTGCTCTCCACCTCGGAATTGGTGACGAATACATTGTCTGAATCCTCTTGGAGATGACAATCTGGCATTTTGCCCGTATCAACTCTAGTCCTTATGGTAGGGTCCAGGGCCGGATTGGTCGATGCATGGTCAGCGAGGTCCCCGGATATAGTCCTGCATATGCTCTTCCTAAAAAATGGCCCAGCGAAAAATGTCACTATTCGGTCTATCCACCGAGTGCATGTTAAAAACTATACCTCTTTGGTGAAGGCGGGGGCTCGGTAGCATCACCGCTTGCCCTTCTTTTCAAAGACTCGCCCTGCACGGGGGTCACCTTCTTAGAGGACGCCTTTGATATAGCTCAGCGGGACGAGCGCTGCCCCTTCAGAGAATGAGATAGTGCGGTGGGTGAGGTGCAATGGGAAAACTCTTTTCGAGGAGACGTGTCCTGGGTACTTACTTGGGAGCAGGGGGAAGACCGGGGTAATCGGCTATAATGGCCACTTCCGTGCTGTCGTAGCTCGTCTGATAGAAGACCCCCTCCTTAAGTTCTATTAATATATCCGAATCTTCTTCATGATCCGGGATCCAGATCTCGAACATGGTCCTCTGGCTGCGGAGTGGGGCTGTATACCCCCTCGACGACCTTTCTCCACTCATGTTAAAAGTATCTGGATTAGATTCGACTAGCATAACTCAATAAAAAGATTGAGTGAGGCCGACAATTAAAGAAAAAATCACCCAGTCGATGGGGTTATACATGGAAATACATTCCCGACATTTCAAGCGAGTGAAGTCTTCCTTCTCCCCTTTATAAAGGTCAGCTAAAATGGTGGCCAGGGCGGCAAAGTTGTCTGGGCCCTTGCATAGGCAACGGGGTGCATCGTCCTCCCCGTTGTAATTCCACATTGGAAAGCCTCTAGATTGGAGCGGCTGAATGCATTGCGTTATTGAAATCGCCATTACCTCAATTATAGACAACCCAAAGCTTGCAAGCACTCTTATCTTGCTTGCTAACCTCGCGACCTCCGCACTGTCTTCTTCCTCGAGGCTTCGGGCACGCCAGCTGGTGCGCTGCTTTAAAGGAGCACTGGAGAATTCAGGAAGACCACGCCGGATTGTGTCCGGAAGAACGACGTCTTCAATATAAAACCATTCCGAGGGCCACTCTTCGGATGTGTTCTTCGGAGTGCCGGAAAGGTATCCAGTCCCGGCTATGCACCATACTTCGTCGCCGCCCACCTCGAATATAGATCCCTTTTGGGAGCGGGGGACGAGGCAAAAGAATTCCCGCCATAGATCGAAATGGGCCTCACAGCCTAGGAACAACTCGTAGAGAGCAACAAAGCCTGCAATATGTGATACGTCTCCAACGTATCTATAAATTTTGATTGTTCCGTGATATTATATTATCTGTTTTGGATGTTCAATGGCCTTATTATACACTTTTATATTATTTTTGGGACTAACCTATTAACCAGAGGCCAAGCCCAAATTGCTGTTTTTTTTGCCTATTTCAGTGTTTCGAAGGAAAGGAATATCAAACGGAGTCCAAACGTAATGAAATTTTTGGGAACGTGATTTTCTGAACAAACGTGATCCAGAGGACTTGGAGTGGACGTCAAGCAATCAACAAGGAGGCCACGAGGCAGGGGGGCACACCTACCCCCCTGGGCGCACCCTGCACCCTCGTGGGCCCCTCGTGGCTCCACCGACCTACTTCTTCCTCCTATATATACCTACGTACCCCGAAAACATCAGAGGAGGAGCCAAAAACCCTATTTCCACCGCCGCAACCTTCTGTATCCGTGAGATCCCATCTTGGGTCCTTTTCCGGCGCTCCGCCGGAGAGGGCATTGATCACGGAGGGCTTCTACATCAACACCATAGCCTCTCTGATGATGTGTGAGTAGTTTAACTCAGACCTTCAGGTCCATAGTTATTAGCTAGATGGCTTCTTCTCTCAATTTGGATCTCAATACAAAGTTATCCTCGATTCTCTTGGAGATCTATTCGATGTAATCTTCTTTTGCGGTGTGTTTGTCGAGATCTGATGAATTGTGGGTTTATGATCAAGATTATCTATGAACAATATTTGAATCTCCTCTGAATTCTTTTATGTATGATTGTTTATCTTTGCAAGTCTCTTCGAATTATGAGTTTGGTTTGGCCTACTAGATTGATCTTTCTTGCAATGGGAGAAGTGCTTAGCTTTGGGTTCAATCTTGCGGTGCTCGATCCCGATCGTAGGGGGAAACGACACGTATTGTATTGTTGCCATCGAGGATAAAAGATGGGGTTTATAACATATTGCTTGAGTTTATCCCTCTACATCATGTCATCTTGCTTAAAGCGTTACTCCGTTCTTATGAAGTTAATACTCTAGATGCATGCCGGATAGCGGTCGATGTGTGGAGTAATAGTAGTAGATGCAGGCAGGAGTCGGTCTACTTGTCACGGACGTGATGCCTATATACATGATCATACCTAGATATTCTCATAACTATGCTCAATTCTATCAATTGCTCGACAGTAATTTGTTCACCCACAGTAATACTTATGCTCTTGAGAGAAGCCACTAGTGAAACCTATGGCCCCCGGGTCTATTCTCTATCATATTAATCTACCATTATTTCGATTACCGTTTATTTTGCTTTCTTTACTTTTAGTCTTTATCATAAAAATACCAAAAATATTATCTTATCATCTCTATCAGATCTCACTTCGCGTTGGTTGCAAGGTTCTTATTTGTTTGTGTAGGTGCATGGGACTTGAGCGTGGTCTCCTACTGGATTGATACCTTGGTTCTCAAAAACTGAGGGAAATACTTACGCTACTTTAATGCATCACCCTTTCCTCTTCAAGGGAAAACCAACGCAGTGCTCAAGAGGTAGCAAGAAGGATTTCTTGCGCCGTTGCCGGGGAGTCTACGCACAAGTCAAGACATACCAAGTACCCATCACAAACTCTTATCCCTCGCATTACATTATTTGCCATTTGCCTCTCCCCCACTTCACACTTGCCGTTTTATTCGCCTTCTTCCTGTATGCCTTTCTGATTGTGTTTCCACGTGCCTTCTATTTGCTTGCATCTTTGCTTGCTAAAAATCTATTGATATGGATCCACTTAAAGTGTTCTACTTGGATCATATTTGATCCTTATGCTTTCGTCTTTGAAACCCCAACTAGCCTAGTTGATGGGAAATCTTTAGATGAGCATGCTCATTTTGTGCGTCACCGTTTGTCTGAAAAAGGGAGACTCTTATGTGATCAAATAAACAGATTGCTATGTTATGCTTGGAATCTTTGTGAAATTTGTGATATTACTTGTTGCTCTAAGAACCCTAAAAAACATCTTCCCTACCAATGTGAGTTTAATGAAAATGAAATCTTATCTTCTTATGCAAAGGGTTTTTATAGCTACTATGAGATCGAACAAATTGAAGAATTTGTTGCTTTTAAGGGTTCTTATGAAGTTGCTTCTTTGATTGAAAAGTATTATATTGCTCTTTACGAATCTGAAAATTTTGACATACTTGAATATTGCTATGAAAACTATGCTCATAATGTCTATGTCAAAGAATTTATTGAAAGAATGACCGTTGCTTCTAAAGAAAATAATGTGCATGAATCTATAAATAATTATGATTCCTAAGATTTGATTGAAATATCCCTTGATGAACATGATGCTTGCTATTCTTGTGGCCATGATGTCAATTGTGCTAATAATATGCAAAACCCTAAGCTTGGGATGCTAGTTTTGCTATGTCTACTACTTGTTGCAATGATCATGATTGGGGTGATTCTTCTTATGATCTTGAAAATTTATTTAAACCCCATGACGAATATGAGATTGATAATAATATTTTCAATAATATTAGAAGTGGGTTTGGAAGAGAGTCAACTTTAGATCCCACATATTTGGATTTTGATCAATCTTATGAAATTTTTGATAAAAGTGGGCTTGGAGAGGTCATGACTTTGGTTAATGTTAATCCCACTATTTTGGAAGAGTGTCAACTTTGTATACATGTGGATCATGTTGAGAATATGTTATGTGATAGCTATTTCATTGAATTTCCTTATGATCCTACATGTAATTATTATGAGAGAGGAAAATATGGTTCTAGGAATTTTCATGTTACTAAATTACCTCTCGTTATGTTGAGATTGCTATTGCTTCGTTCCGCTTCCTCGCATATGCTAATTTTTTCTTGCCTTGATAATTTATTTGTCTATAAGATTCCTATGCATAGGAAGTATGTTAGGCTTAGATGTGATATTCACATGTTTTATGATGCTCTCTTTGTGTTTCAATTATTATCTTTCGTGTGAGCATCGTTGAAATCTTATGCCTAGCTAGGGGCGTTAAACGATGGTGCTTGTTGGGAGACAACCCAATTTATTTCCTTTCTGTTTTTGAATAATTATGTGATCTAGCCTCTGGTTAGATGTGTTTTTATGTTTTAATTAGTGTTTGTGCCAAGTTAAACCTATAGGATCTTCTTGGATGATAGTTATTTGATCTTGCTGAAAATTCCAGAAACTTTCTGTTCACGAAAACAATTGTTAAAAATTACCAGAATGTGATAAAATACTGATTCTAATTGCAGTAGATCAATAAACAAATTTTCTAGGACATCCTATTTTGGTAGATTTTCCTGAATTCCAGAAGTTTGCGTTAGATACAGATTACTACAGACTGTTCTGTTTTTGACAGATTCTATTTTTCGTGTGTTGTTTGCTTATTTTGATGAGTCTATGGCTAGTAAAATAGCTTATAAACCATAGATAAGTTGGAATACAGTAGGTTTAACACCAATATAAATAAATAATGAGTTCATTGCAGTACCTTGAAGTGGTGTTTTGTTTTCTTTCGCTAACGGAGCTCACGAGATTTTTTGTTAAGTTTTGTGTTGTGAAGTTTTCAAGTTTTGGGTAAAGATTTGATGGATTATGGAACAAGGATTGGAAAGAGCCTAATTTTGGGGATTCCCAAGCCACCCCAAGGTAAAATTCAAGGACAACCAAAAGCTTAAGCTTGGGGATGCCTCGGAAGGCATCCCCTCTTTCGTCTTCGTCTATCGGTAACTTTACTTGGGGCTATATTTTTATTCACCACATGATATGTGTTTTGCTTGGAGCGTCTTGTATGATTTGAGTCTTTGCTTTTTTGTTTACCACAATCATCCTTACTGTACACACCTTTTGATAGAGACACAAATGATTTGGGATTTGTTAGAATACTCTATGTGCTTCACTTATATCTTTTGAGCTATATAGTTTTTGCTCTAGTGCTTCACTTATATCTTTTAGAGCACGGTGGTGGTTTTATTTTATAGAAATTATTGATCTCTCATGCTTCACTTATAATATTTTTATAGTCTTAAACAGCATGGTAATTTGCTTTAATTGTGAAATTAATCCGAATGTGATAGGCATTGATACGTCTCCAACGTATCTATAATTTTTGATTGCTCCATGCTATATTATCTTCTGTTTTGGTCATTATTGGGCTTTATTATTCACTTTTATATTATTTTTGGGACTAACCTATTAACCGGAGGCCCAGCCTAGAATTGCTGTTTTTTTGTCTATTTCAGAGTTTCGCAGAAAAATAATATCAAACGGAGTCCAAATGGAATGAAACCTTCGGGAACGTGATTTTCGGAACGAACGTGATCCAGAGGACTTAGACCCTACGTCAAGACATCAAATAGGAGGCCACGAGGTAGCGGGCGCGCCTACCCCCCCAGGCGTGCCCTCCACCCTCGTGGGCCCCCTGTTGCTCCACTGACGTACTCCTTCCTCCTATATATACCTACGTACCCCCAAACGATCAAATACAGAGCCAAAAACCTAATTCCACCACCGCAACCTTCTGTACCCACGAGATCCCATCTTGGGGCCTGTTCCGGAGCTCCGCCGGAAGGGGCATCGATCACAGAGGGCTTCTACGTCAACACCATAGCCTCTCTGATGAAGTGTGAGTAGTTTACCTCAGACCTTCGGATCCATAGTTATTAGCTAGATGGCTTCTTCTCTCTTTTTGGATCTCAATACAATGTTCTCCCCCTCTCGTGGAGATCTATTCAATGTAATCTTCTTTTTGCGGTGTGTTTGTTGAGATCGATGAATTGTGGGTTTATGATCAAGTTTATCTATGAACAATATTTGAATCTTCTCTGAATTCTTTTATGTATGATTGGTTATCTTTGCAAGTCTCTTCGAATTATCAGTTTGGTTTGGCCTACTAGATTGATCTTTCTTGCAATGGGAGAAGTGCTTAGCTTTGGGTTCAATCTTGCGGTGTCCTTTACCAGTGACAGTAGGGGAAGCAAGGCACGTGTTGTATTGTTGCCATCGAGGATAACAAGATGGGGTTTTTATCATATTGCATGAATTTATCCCTCTACATCATGTCATCTTGCTTAAGGCGTTACTCTGTTCTTATGAACTTAATACTGTAGATGCATGCTGGATAGAGGTCGATGTGTGGAGTAATAGTAGTAGATGTAGGAAGGAGTCGGTCTACTTGTCTCGGACGTGATGCCTATATACATAATTATACCTAGATATTCTCATAACTATGCTCAATGCTGTCAATTGCTCAACAGTAATTTGTTCACCCACCGTAAAATACTTATGCTCTTGAGAGAAGCCACTAGTGAAACCTATGGCCCCGGGACTATTTTCCATCATATTAATCTTTCAACACTTAGTTATTTCTATTGCTTTTATTTTACTTTGCATCTTTATCATAAAAATACCAAAAATATTATCCTATCATATCTATCAGATCTCACTCTCGTAAGTGACCGTGTAGGGATTGGCAACCCCTTATCGCGTTGGTTGCGAGGATTTATTTGTTTTGTGTAGGTGCGAGGGACTCGCGCGTAGCCTCCTATTGGATTGATACCTTGGTTCTCAAAAACAGAGGGAAATTGTAAGTGCATCTAGTGGCACCCCTAGTTGGTTTTGGAGTATTGATGACAAATTTGGTTGAGGGACTAATGTGTTTGTGAGAATTGCAGGATAACACAGGTAGTGTCCCTCATTGATTCGGTTTACCTACCGGAGATGACCCCTAAAAATGTATGAAGACATTGACGACAATGGTGGTATGTGAAGATATTCATATTGAAGACTATGACATGAGAATACATTGAGTGAAGACAAAGGAGCGCGAAGACTGTGTCGTTTCGTTGTTTCCTTTTTCTTTTTTGTTGAGTCATAGGAACCACCGTACTGTTAAGTGGGGTCCAAGTGAACAAAGTCGGAGTGACTGAAGTGATGCTCAACCCAAATCCTATGTCTTCGAGCGAAGACAATGAGAGCAAATCTTATCCATAGCTGGATGAGTCAGCTTTGCTTGTAGCCCAAGTAAAGTTGCCGTGTGTGTTTGAAATCTGACCGTTGGAACACATGTCAGTTCCTTAGTGACCCAGGGTCATTTCGGACATATAAGGTCGGGTTGCCTAGTGGCTATAAATAGCCCACCCCTTACACCATAAATTGGTGGCTACTCAGAGTTAGTGCACAACTTTTTTCGTTTGAGAGCAACCCACCTCGAAGCCTTTGAGAGAGAGAAATCCTTGCGAGGACAAAGCCCAAACACCAAGAGCCAAAGAGTGTTAGGCATCACTGAAGTCTTTTTGTCTGCGTGACCTGAAGACTTATTACACTTGAGGACTGTGAATCCTCCAGCCGGTTAGGCGTCGCGTTTTGAGCATCCAAGAGTCATTGTGGATCGCCTGTGAACGAAGTCTGTGAAGGTTCGAAAGTCTACCTTGAAGACTTACCAGAGTGATTGGGCGAGGACTGTGTGTCCTTAGCTCAAGGAGAATAAGGTGAAGACGCGGTCTTTTGAGTTGAATCTCAGCCTCCCTAACCAGACGTACAGTTGTCACATCAACTGGAACTGGTCCAACAAATCCTGCGTCTTCAACAAGTGATTGGTTCTATCCTCTCCATCCCCTTACTTAGAGTTTGTCTTCGTGAAGTCATTGCTTAATTGTCGTACCTGTTTGACTTCATTGCTTGACTACTATCGTTAGTTGGCTTCATACTATCTTCCATCCTGATCCTTTCTACTAAGCTGCTATTAGTCTTTGTACTTTCACATTACTGCATACTTGACTATGGTTTGCTTGTTGTAGTTTATCTTCCGCTGCATATCAATTAGGTCATTTCTATTGTTTGTCTTCAAAACTTCTACGTTTTGAAGACTTTCATAAAAATCGCCTATTCACCCCTCTAGTCGATAACTAGCACTTTCAATTGGTATCGAGCAAGGTACTCACTTGTTATGTGTGATTCGGTTTAACCACCTGGAGTTTTAGCTATGTCGACTGCAGGGATAATCAAAGTCTCCGCTGCTTGCCCCGTGTTCGATGGAACTGAATATCCCTACTGGAAGAATAAGATGCGCATGCATCTTGAAGCCATTGATGTCGACCTCTGGTATGTCATCAAGAACGGCGTTCCCAAAACTGGTGAAGGTGTCACCCCTGCTGATGTCAAGAAGTTCATTCAACTGGACTCTACTGCAAAGAACATCATCTGTGGTCATCTGACCAAAGGACAGTATGGCCGTGTGAGTGCTCTAGAAACGTTGAAGCTAGTCTGGGACTGGCTATCCAAGGTCAACGAAGGCGTATCAACCCAGAGAGATCAAAGGATCAGTGTTCTTCGCAACCTCTTCAACCGCTTCAAGAGAAACGACAACGAAAATGTCCAGCTCATGTTTGATCGCCTCACCGACATCACAAATGAGCTTCATGCTCTTGGCGCCACTGAGATTACCAAGCATGAAATCATCAAGACACTACTGAGATCTCTTGACATCTCCTTTGACACCCTTGCCCTCATGATACAAGAACGCCCTGACTTCAAGACACTCGATCCGTCTGATATACTTGAGAGGCTTAACACACATGAGTTCCAAATTTTCTCGAGAAAAGAGATATCTATGGTCCCAACTATGGACGAGCTCGCACTTTGAAGGCAAAAGTTGTTTCCTCATCCGAAGAAGAATCATTGCAGTTCTGATGATCCTGAAGACATTGGAAAGGAACTTGCTTTGCTTGTGAAGAAGTTCCAGAAGTTCACTAATAAGAAGGGCTTCAGAAAGTCTTCACGATCTAGCTCAAGAAATGATGAAGCTTCCACTCATGACAACAAGAAGAGAACATGTTACAAGTGCAAGAAACCTGGACACTACATATCTGAGTGTCCACAGTGGGACAATGAGAAGAAGAAGAAGAAGAGCAAGGAATATGATTCTGATGACAAGAAGAAGAAGAAATCTTCAAAGTCTTCTTCCAAGTCCTCATCAAAGTCTTCATCTCATAAGAAGAGCTCATCTGGCAAGGCTCGTGCTTTTGTTGGCAAGGAAATGGATTCTGAGGAGGAGTCTGCTTCTGAGGAGGCGGAGGTGGAGTCTGAAGAGGAGTCCGACCCTGGTGTTGCAAGTCTGGCTCTAGCCACAACCTATGTTGCCAAGTCCATCTTCAACACTGAAGACAATGACTTCCACACCAACGCTGAAGCTGATGACAAGGACGACCCTGCTCCCACCTACTGCTTCATGGCACATGGTGCCAAGGTAAAATCACGTGATGCTTACTTTCAAACATCAAGTGAAGATGACTCTGATCGTGAATCCAAGCCAAGCTACAAAACACTTGCTAAAATTGCAACTGAACAACAAAAAGCTATGGAACATACTAAAAAACTGTTAGACAAAAGCGATGACCTGTTGGACGCGGAAATGACACGTTCACAGTCCTTAGTTGAAGACATAAAAAATCTTCATGCTAAGTACCAAGAACTTGAAAGTCGTCATGAAACGCTCTCAACCACTCATGAAAAGCTTTCCTATGATTATCTTCAAAGGAAGCAAGAGCTTGAGAAATTGAGAGCGGCTCATGAAGATCTTCAAAAGAGAATGAGTCACTTCAAGGCTCAATGCATCAGTCCCGCCAGATGAATTTGAACCACCATGTCTAAAATGCCTTGAGCGTGATATCGCTACCTCTGTTGCCGAATGTTCCACTTCGCCATCGTTGCATTGTCTTCAACTACTGATGTGGTAACTAACCCCTCTACGGAGGATACCACTACTATTGCTGATGAAAATGCTAGGTTGAAGACATTGCTTGAAACAGGGATGTATAAAAGTCTGAAAGGACATCAGACACTTTGCAATGTCCTCAAAAAGCAGATTCTGAATCGAAACCCTAGGAAAGAGGGTGTTGGGTTCGAGAGGAAAATGAATGTTGATGGTTCCTACTGGAAGCCTGAGCAGTATCCCAAAACTACATGGTTTGCTGCAAAGGGACCTTCAGTGGATCCATCCACCTTATCTAGCTTTACCTGTGCTAATCCTATTATCATTGATGAATCCCTTGATGCAAACTATAAGCTGTTCAAGAATCAGAATGGTGAAGTGTTTGCCAGGTATATTGGTACTAACTGCAGGAATGGACCACCTATGAAGAAGATCTGGGTTCCCAAAGGTTGTCTTGAAAATCTTCCAGTGAATGTGATCATAACACCACCTGGGATGAAGACAAACCCCAGACCTAAGGCGTCATATGGTCCAAAGGCTTCAAATGCATGCAGGACTCACCCGAGTCACCCTAACGCCAATGTTTTACAGGAAACCGTACTCAAATTTATGAATATGAGTGTGTGTCTTCAAACCGCTATGTTCATAGAACTAAGAACTTTTCTGCTTATCCATATGAGTATCATTCATCTCCTGCAAGGCTATTTGCTAGGGCTCCAAAGCCGAAGTTCTCAGATGCCGCACTTAGACTCATTGCTTCTAAGCCACCCCTGAAGATGTGGGTGGTTAAGAAGAATTAACTTTCTTTTGCAGGGAAGGGTCTCCAGCCGAAAATCAAAGGTGTCTGATGCTATTGCTGGGGACCTAAAACATCTTGTAGGGCACAAGATCAAATGCCCAAATGGTCTCACTATGTATTTTGTTCCTGAATTGTTTGCCATTCATCCTATCTGCCCTAATCTTGATCT
Organism: Aegilops bicornis; assembly: GCA_021605145.1. Classification (NCBI taxonomy): domain Eukaryota; kingdom Viridiplantae; phylum Streptophyta; class Magnoliopsida; order Poales; family Poaceae; genus Aegilops; species Aegilops bicornis. Next base: position 382,076,502 of record CM038669.1, on the reverse strand, counting down.
GAGCTTCAATAATCCTCTTGCCCGTCAAATGTTTATGCTTCACAATACTCTTGGTGAAGCCTATCCCCTAACTGCATCAGTAGGGTATGACACCTCATGCTTCGTAATGGATTATGGATAGCGGATGCACTAATCATATGATCGGTGATCGAAGTCTTCTCATGGACTCAACCTTACGCCCATCGCATAAGAGTCACATCACATTTGCTGGTAAAAGCAAGGTATTGGGTCTAGGTAGAGTTGCAATCTCAAAGGATCAACACATGGATAAAGTGATGCTTGTTGAATCCCTTGGTTTCAACTTAATGTCTGCCTCGATGCTTTGTGACTTGAACATGATTGTGCTATTCGGAAAATATCGCTGCCTTGTACTAATGGAATCTGACAAGTCTCTAGTCTTTGAAGGGTATCGGAAAGATGATCTATACATGGTAGATTTCTCAACAGGTCCACAGCTTGCCGTATGTCTTCTTGCAAAAGCTTGAATCTTTGGCTCTGGCATCGGAGGCTGGGGCATGTTGGCATGAGGAACTTACACACACTCACCAAGAAGAAGCATGTCATAGGCATCGAGGGTGTTAAGTTCAAGAAGGATCATTTGTGTGGTGCCTGCGAAGCTGGAAAGATGACTAGGGCAAAGCACCCCTCGAAGACAATCATGACGACATCTCAACCCTTTGAGCTGTTACACATGGACTTATTTGGCCCTACTCACTACTCTACCCTCACAACAACTGCGTGTCTCTATGGCTTCGTCATTGTTGATGACTACTCAAGATATACATGGGTGCACATAATTCTCTACAAGACTGAAGTGCAAGATGTCTTCAGACGCTTCGCCAATCGAGCCATGAACAATTATGGCGTCAAGATCAAGCATATCAGAAGTGACAACAACACTGAGTTCAAGAACACCGGACTTGATCTTTATCTGGATACAATGGGAATCACTCATGAGTTCTCTGCTCCATACACACCTCAGCAAAATGGCATCGTAGAGCACAAGAACATAACCCTCATTTAGATGGCTCAAAAAATGCTCGACGAGTACAAGACACCAAGAAAGTTCTGGCCTGAAGCTATTGATATAGCATGTCACGTCATCAACCGTGTTTACATCCATAAGCTTCTGAACAAAACATCCTATGAGCTCCTTACTGGCAAGAAGCCAAATGTCAGCTACTTCAGAGTATTTGGAGCCAGGTGCAGGATCAATTATCCCCATCACAAGTCAAAATTTGCACCTAAAGCTCACGAAGGCTTCATGCTCGGTTACGGAAAGGACTCGCACTCTTACAGAGTCTTCAACCTTTATCTCTACAAAATCGTCAAAACTATGGACGTGCGATTTTATGAAACCAATGGTTCACAAAGAGAGCTCCTGCCAAGTACACTAGACGAAGCTCCGCCCAGCGAATCTATCAAGCTGATGGGAACTGGTGAAATCATGCCTTCTGAAGCACAACCTGAAGAGGAACTTATCATTTCTGCACCTAACCAACCTGAAGACAATGCTCAGACTGAAGACAATCCTTCCAATGATGACAATGATCAGCAAGAGCAAAGTCTTCGTCCAGTTCATCCTCGAGTTGCAAATGAAGTACAAATTGAGAAGATAATTGATAGCATCAATGCACCTGGTCCACTTACTCGCTCAAGAGCAACACAATTAGCAAATTTCTGTGGGCACTTTTCTTTTGTGTCAATATCAGAACCCAAGAAAGTAGCTGAAGCCTTTATGGAACCTGAATGGATACAAGCTATGCAAGAAGAACTTCGACAGTTCAAGCTGAACAATGTGTGGGAACTTGTCAAGCGTCCTGACCCTCACAAGCACAACATTATTGGCACAAAATGGATATATCGAAACAAGCAAGATGAGCATGGTCAAGTCGTCAGAAACAAAGCACGTCTTGTGGCTCAAGGATATACTTAAGTTGAAGGAATTGACTTCGATGAAACATTTGCTCCTGTGGCTAGGCTTGAAGCTATTCGCATACTGCTAGCCTATGCTAACCACCACAACATCTTGCTATAACAAATGGATGTGAAGAGTGCATTTCTCAACGGCAAAATTGAAGAAGAAGTATACGTCGCTCAACCACCTGGCTTAGAAGATCCAAAACATCCTGAAATGGTGTATAAGCTAAACAAAGCAATCAGATGGCCTCAAACAAGCTCCTCGCTTGGTATGATACGATCAAAGACTTCACGAAGAGCAAAGGCTTCAAACCTGGATCCCTCGATCCCACACTCTTCACGAAGACATATGATGGTGAACTGTTTGTGTGCCAAATATATGTGGATGACATTATCTTCGGCTGCACCAACCAGAAGTATAGTGATGAGTTTGGATACATGATGCAAGAGCAATATCAGATGTATATGATGGGTGAGCTGAAGTTCTTCCTTGGTTCTGAGCATCCAAGAGTCATTGTGGATCGCCGGTGAACGAAGTCTGTGAAGGTTCGGAAGTCTACCTTGAAGACTTACCAGAGTGATTGGGTGAGGACTGTGTGTCCTTAGCTCAAGGGGAATAAGGTGAAGACGCGGTCTTCTAAGTTGAATCTTAGCCTCCCTAACCAGACGTACAGTTGTCACAGCAACTGGAACTGGTCCAACAAATCCTGTGTCTACAACAAGTGACTGGTTCTATCCTCTCCATCCCCTTACTTAGAGTTTGTCTTCGTGAAGTCATTGCTTAATTGTCGTACCTGTTTTACTTCATTGCTTGACTACTATCGTTGGTTGGCTTCATACTATCTTCCATCCTGATCCTTTCTACTAAGCTGCTATTAGTCTTTGTACTTTCACATTATCGCATACTTGACTATGGTTTGCTTGTTGTAGTTTATCTTCCGCTGCATGTCAATTAGGTCATTTCTATTGTTTGTCTTCAAACTTCTACGCTTTGAAGACTTTCATAAAAATCGCCTATTCACCCCCTCTAGTCGATAACTAGCACTTTCGTAAATACTTACGCTACTTTGCTGCATCACCCTTTCCTCTTCAAGGGAAAACCAACGCAGTGCTCAAGAGGTAGCAAGAAGGATTTCTGCGCCGCTGTCGGGAGGTCTACGCTAAAGTCAACATACCAAGTACCCATCACAAACCCTTATCTCCCGCATTACATTATTTGCCATTTGCCTCTTGTTTTCCTCTCCCCCACTTCACCCTTGCCGTTTTATTCGCCCTCTCTTTTCTGTTCGACTCTTTTTCGCTTGCTTTTTGTTTGCTCATGTGTTGGATTGCTTGTTTGTCACGATGGCTCAAGATAATACCAAATTATGTGACTTTACCAATACCAACAATAATGATTTCCTTAGCACTCCGATTGCTCCTCTTACCGACATCGAATCTTGTGAAATCAATGCTGCTTTGTTGAATCTTGTCATGAAAGATCAATTCGCCAGCCTTCCTAGTGAAGATGCCGCTACTCATCTAAATAGCTTCATTGATTTGTGTGATATTCAAAAGAAGAAAGATGTGGACAATGATATTGTTAAATTGAAGCTATTTCCTTTTTTTCTTAGAGATCGTATAAAGCTTGGTTTTCATCTTTGCCTAAAAATAGTATTGATTCTTGGTATAAGTGCAAAGATGCTTTTATCTCTAAGTATTTTCCTCCCGCTAAGATCATCTCTCTTAGAAATGATATTATGAATTTGAAGCAACTTGATCATGAACATGTTGCACAAGCTTGGGAGAGGATGAAATTAATGATACGTAATTGCCCTACCCATCGTTAGAATTTGCGGATAATTATACAAAACTTTTATGCCGGATTGAATTTTGCTTCTAGAAATCTTTTAGATTCGGCCGCGGGAGGCACTTTTATGGAAATAACTTTAGGAGAAGCTACTAAACTCCTAGATAATATTATGGTTAATTATTCTCAATGGCACAATCGAAAAGATCTACTAATAAAAAAGTGCATGCGATAGAAGAAATTAATGTTTTGAGTGGAAAGATGGATGAACTTATGAAATTATTTGCTACTAAGAGTGTTTCTTCTGATCCTAATGATATGCCTTTGTCTACTTTTATTGAGAATAATAATGAATCTATGGATGTGAATTTTGTTGGTAGGAATAATTTTGGTAACAACGCGTATAGAGGAAACTATAATCCTAGGCCTTATCCTAGCAATCCTCTAATAATTATGGTAATTCCTACAACAATTCTTATGGAAATTTTAATAAGATGCCCTCTGAATTTGAGACTAGTGTTAAGGAATTTATGAATTCGCAAAGGAATTTCAATGCCTTGCTTGAAGAAAAATTGCTTAAAGTTGATGAATTGGCTAGGAACGTTGATAGAATTTCTCTTGATGTTGATTCTTTGAAACTGAGATCTATTCCTCCTAAGCATGATATCAATGAGTCTCTCAAATCCATGAGAATTTGCATTGATGAGTGCAAAGAAAGAACCGCTAGGATGCCTGCTAAGAAAGATTGCTTTATAAAAGCGTGTTCTTTTAATTTTTATGAAAACAAAGATGAAGATCTAAAAGTTATTGATGTGTCCCCTATTAAATCTTTGTTTTGCAATATGAATCTTGATAATGATGGGACTGAATATGATCCACCTTTACCTAGAAGGCGTTCCAAAAATTCGGAGTTTTTAGATCTTGATTCTAAAATTGATAAAGGTGGGATTGAAGAGATCAAAACTCTAGATGATAAGAAACCCACTATTTTGGATTTCAAGGAATTTAATTATGATAATTTCTCTTTGATAGATTGTATTTCCTTGTTGCAATCCGTGCTAAATTCTCCTCATGCTTATAGTCAAAATAAAGCTTTTACCAAACATATCGTTGACGCTTTGATGCAATCTTATGAAGAAAAACTTGAGTTGGAAGTTTCTATCCCTAGAAAACTTTATGATGAGTGGGAACCTACTATTATAATTAAGATTAAAGATCATGAATGCTATGTTTTGTGTGATTTGGGTGCTAGTGTTTCCACGATTCCAAAAACTTTGTGCGATTTGTTAGGTTTCCGTGATTTTGATGATTGCTCTTTAAACTTGCACCTTGCGGATTCCACTATTAAGAAACCTACGGGAAGAATTAATGATGTTCTTATTGTTGCAAATAGGAACTATGTGCCCGTAGATTTTATCGTTCTTGATATAGATTGCAATCCTTCATGTCCTATTATTCTTGGTAGACCTTTCCTCAGAACGATTGGTGCAATTATTGATATGAAGGAAGGGAACATTAGATTCCAATTTCCATTAAAGAAAGGAATGGAACACTTCCCTAGTAAGAAAATTAAATTACCATATGAATCTATTATGAGAGCCACTTATGGATTCCCTACCAAAGATGGCAATACCTAGATCTATCCTTGCTATTATGCCTAGCTAGGGGCATTAAACAATAGCGCTTGTTGGGAGGCAACCCAATTTTATTTTTAGTTTTTTAATTTTTGCTTATGTTTAGGAATAAATATTAGTTCTAGCCTCTGTTTAGATGTGTTTCTATGTTTTAATTAGTGTTTGTGCCAAGTTAAACCTATAGGATCTTCTTGGATGATAGTTATTTGATCTTGCAGAAAATTCCAGAAACTTTCTGTTCACAAAAATAATTGTTAAAAATCACCAGAACGTGATAAAATATTGATTACAATTGCTTCTGATGACTAAACAAATTGTCTAGGTCTTCCTATTTTGGATAATTTTTTGGAGTTCCAGAAGTTTGCGTTAGTTACAGATTACTACAGACTGTTCTGTTTTTGACAGATTCTGTTTTTCGTGTGTTGTTTGCTTATTTTGATGAATCTATGACTAGTAAAATAGTTTATAAACCATAGAGAAGTTGGAGTACAGTAGGTTTAACACCAATATAAATAAATAATTAGTTCATTACAGTACCTTGAAGTGGTCTTTTGTTTTCTTTCGCTAACGGAGCTCACGAGATTTTCTCTGTTAAGTTTTGTTTTGTGAAGTTTTCAAGTTTTGGTTAAAAGATTTGATGGATTATGGAACAAGGAGTGGCAAGAGCCTAAGCTTGGGGATGCCCATGGCACCCCAAAGATAATCTAAGGACACCAAAAATCCAAAGCTTGGGGATGCCCGGAAGGCATCCCCTCTTTCGCCTACTTCCATCGGTAACTTTACTTGGAACTATATTTTATTCACCACATGATATGTGTTTTGCTTGGAGCGCCTTGTATGATTTGAGTCTATGCTTTTAGTTTACCACAATCATCCTTGCTGTACACACCTTTTGAGAGAGACACACATGATTCGGAAATTATTAGAATACTCTATGTGCTTCACTTATATCTTTTGAGCTATATAGTTTTGCTATAGTGCTTCACTTATATCTTTTAGAGCACGGTGGTGGATTTTTTTATAGAAACTATTGATCTGTCATGCTTCACTTATATTATTTTGAGAGTCTTAAAATAGCATGGCAATTTGCTTTAATTAATATCATGAGAAATTTGATGCTTGATAATTTTTTTGAGATATAAAGGTAGTAATATCATAGTTGTGCTAGTTGAGTAATTGTGGAATTGAAAAATACATGTGTTGGAGTTTGTGATTCCCGTAGCATGCACGTATGGTGAACCGTTATGTAACAAAGTCGGAGCATGAAGTATTTGTTGATTGTCTTCCTTTGTGTGGCGGTCGGGATCGCGCGATGGTTAACTCCTACCAACCCTTCCCCTAGGAGAATGCGTAGTAGTACTTTGCTTTGAGGGCTAATAAATTTTTGCAATAAGTATATGAGTTCTTTATGACTAATGCGAGTCCATGGATTATACGCACACTTACCTTTCCGCAATTTTCTGGCCTCTTCGGTACCGTGCATTGCCCTTTCTCACCTTGAGAGTTGGTGCAAACTTCGCCGGTGCATCCAAACCCCGTGATATGATACGCTCTATCACACATAAACCTCCTTATATCTTCCTCAAAATAGCCACCATACCTACCTATCATGGCATTTCCATAGCCATTCCAAGATATATTGCCATGCAACTTTCCACCGTTTCGTTTATCATGACAGACTTCATCATTGTCATATTGCTTTGCATGATCATGTAGTTGACATTGTATTTGTGGCAAAGCCACCGTTCATAATTCTTTCATACATGTCGCTCATGATTCATTGCATATCCCGGTACACTGCCGGAGGCATTCATATAGAGTCATATTTTGTTCTAAGTATTGAGTTGTAATTCATGAGTTGTAAGTAAATAAAAGTGTGATGATCATTGTTATTAGAGCATTGTCCCAAGTGAGGAAATGATGATGGATACTATGATTCCCCCACAAGTCGGGATGAGACTCCGGACTAAAAAAAGAGGCCATAAAAAAGAAGAGAAAAGGCCTAAATAAAAAAAAGAGAATAAGAGAGAAGGGACAATGTTACTATCCTTTTACCACACTTGTGCTTCAAAGTAGCACCGTGATCTTCATAATAGAGAGTCTCTCATTTTTGTCACTTTCATATACTAGTGGGAAATTTCATTATAGAACTTGGCTTGTATATTCCAATGATGGGCGTCCTCAAATGCCCGAGGTCTTCATGAGCAAGCAAGTTGGATGCACACCCACTTAGTTTCTTTTTGAGCTTTCATACACTTATAGCTCTAGTGCATCCGTTGCATGGCAATCCCTACTCCTCGCATTAACATCAATTGATGGGCATCTCCATAGCCCGTTGATTAGCCTCGTTGATTGAGACTTTCTCCTTTTTTGTCTTCCGACATAACCCCTACCATTATACCTTATTCCACAATAGTGCTATATCCATGGCTTGCGCTCATATATTGCGTAAGAGTTGAAAAGGCTGAATAGCATTAAAAGTATGAACAAAGTGGTTGGCTAAACCCGGGTCGTACATGATATGAATATTTTGTGTGGGGAAGATGGAGCATAGCCAGACTATATTATTTTGTAGGGATAACTTGCTTCGGCTATGTTATTTTGATAAGACATAATTGCTGAGTTAGTATGCTTTAAGTATTATTGTTTTATGTCAACATTAAACTTTTATCTTGAATCATATCAAATCTGAACATTCATGCCACAATAAGAACAATTACATTGAAATTATGCCAAGTAGCATTCCGCATCAAAAATTCTGTTTTTATCATTTACCTACTCGAGGACGAGCAGAAATTAAGCTTAGATGCTTGATACGTCTCCAACGTATCTATAATTTTTGATTGCTCCATGCTATATTATCTTCTGTTTTGGACATTATTGGGCTTTATTATTCACTTCTATATTATTTTTGGGACTAACCTATTTACCGGAGGCCCACCCCAGAATTGCTGTTTTTTTGCCTATTTTAGAGTTCCGCTGAAAAAGAATATCAAACGGAGTCCAAACGGAATGAAACCTTCGGGAACGTGATTTTCCGAACGAACGTGATCCAGAGGACTTGGACCCTACGTCAAGACATCAAACAGGAGGCCACGAGGTAGGGGGGCGCGTACCCCCCCCACCCAGGCGCGCCCTCCACCCTCATGGGCCCCCTGTTGCTCCACCGATGTACTCCTTCCTCCTATATATACCTACGTACCCCCAAACGATCAAATACAGTGCCAAAAACCTAATTCCATCGCCGCAACCTTCTGTACCCACGAGATCCCATCTTGGGGCCTGTTCCGGAGCTCCGCCGGAAGGGGCATCGATCACGGAGGGCTTCTACATCAACACCATAGCCTCTCCGATAAAGTGTGAGTAGTTTACCTCGCACCTTCGGGTCCATAGTTATTAGCTAGATGGCTTCTTCTCTCTTTTCGGATCTCAATACAATGTTCTCCCCCTCTCTCGTGTAGATCTATTCGATGTAATCTTCTTTTGCGGTGTGTTTGTTGAGACCGATGAATTGTGGGTTTATTATCAAGTTTATCTATGAACAATATTTGAATCTTCTCTGAATTCTTTTATGTATGATTTGTTATCTTTGCAAGTCTCTTCAAATTATCAGTTTGGTTTGGCCTACTAGATTGATCTTTCTTGCAATGGGAGAAGTGCTTAGCTTTGGGTTCAATCTTGTGGTGTCCTTTCCCGGTTGTCGGCGTTCTGGGAACGGGGGTCCCCAGACTTGCCTGCCTGCGGCCTGCAGCGTGGCTCAAGTGGTGGCCCAGTATGGACCATCTTCTTCAGCGCAAGACTCAAAACCCTTGCGAGGGGCAAAGCCTCGCGGGGCGGACGACACAAGACTTCCTCAAGAGCGGCCTCGCCCAGCAGGCTCGCGAGGAGGCGGAGAGATCAAGGCAGGGTACCTCGCGAGGTGCTCGTGATGCAAGCCATGAAGATCGAGACCAAAGTGGCGCCCGCGCTCAGGTCCTTGTTTCCTCTTTGGTGCAAAGGGGGCAAGCACAGACGTGGAGTACTGAGGCATCAGGCAAAGGTTGCCATTTCAGTGCAACGAGACCAAGACCAGTGGAGCGGCAGGATGGAGGTCACCGTGGATCCCAAGACGGCGTCATCGCTAGTGCTTTTGGCAACCGAAGACCAACTTTAGTCAGGATAACCTGTACTAGATGTCCCCCTTCAAAATGGCCATTGTTGGCGCCCTTCCCGCTCAATATTTGGGAAGAGGACCAGGGCCTCTATAAATAGAGCTAGCCACCACCATGGACAGAGAGATCGGATAGAGCCCTAGCCAGAGAGAGAGAGGCGATCGAACTCACCCAAGCAGTTCATCGCACCAGCTCAAGAACACCTCTCGCGAGGCTATTCTTCCCCAGTACTGTTCATCATCAGCCCCTGAGGCAATCCACCACACCACACACTGGAGTAGGGTATTACACCACAATGGTGGCCCGAACCAGTATAAACCTTGTGTCCCTTGTGTTTTTCATCGTTTTCGGCTTAGATCTCACGAGGCGATCAGACGTAGATCGGTAGGGGAGAGATCTTCGTGCGCACCCCAGAGTTCGAACCTTAAGGGTCTTCCGGAACCCGACATCCGACATTTGGCGCGCCAGGTAGGGGGTGCACCGGAGCTCTCCCTTCCATCGACCCGTTCCCCGTCAGCACCACGCTATGGCGGCCAACGCGCAGCCCGCCCCATTGCCGACGCCGGGCGCTGAAACCAGGGGCTCAAGCCCTCGCCCCGCTTATGACAGTGCAAAGTACGAACAAGTTCAAGCCGGACATGCCACTGCACTACAACGGGGCGGCTGACCCGCTGGCCTTCCTGCTGGCATATGAAGAAGCCATCCTCAAGGCCGGAGGCGACGACAAGGTCATGGCGAACTAGCTGCCCATGGCCCTCACCGGCGTCCCGCGCATGTGGCTGCTCCACCTGCAGGCGGCTTCTGTGGCCTCCTGGGAGGAGTTGCACAACCTCTTCCTCGCCCATCATGCTGCGCCGGCACCCCCAGTCGTCGCAGCCATCCTGGGCGAATCGCAGGCACCACCTTCGAGCCGCCACGTCAAGCCGTTCGCCCGCCAGATCGGCGCCGTCCTCAAACACCGTGAAACCCCCCGGGCTGGGTGGTACCCAAGGCCGATTTGACCTTCAGCTCGGATGATCACCCCTCCAACACCGCCTGTTCGGGCGCACTCCCGATGCTATGCACCCCCACCATCTGCCAGGTGGCCATCACTAGGACCCTCATCGACAGTGGTGCCGGCCTCAACGTGCTCTCGGTGGAGGCCTTCAGCCTCCTCCACGTGCCGCTAGGGCAGCTTCGACCCAGCAGACCCTTTTCGGGCGTCGGAGGCGGTCCCACCGGCTCCCTGGGGCAGATCCACCTCCCGGTGACCTTTGGCACCCACGACAACTTCCGCACGGAGCTGATCGACTTCGACATCGCCCCCATCGGCCTCCCGTACAACACCATCCTCGGCTACCCAACCTTGGCCCAGTTCATGGCAGCGACTCACCCGGCATACAACCTCATGAAGATGCCCGGGAGCAGAGGTGTCCTTACCGTGTCTGGAGACACAAGGGATGAGCTACAGGCGCTCAAGCTTGCTTTCAAGACGGCCGCGGTGGCGCAGCCCGCCAGCGCAGATGCCCTCGAGCCCAAGGGGGCTGCGCCGGCTAAGAAGAAGCAGCTATTCACCCAAGACAAGGCGGAGACCAAGCAGGTACCGGTCGACGAGGATGGATCCATGGGCGCCGCCTTCACCATAGGCGCCAATCTCGACCTGAGCAGGAGGAGGCCTTGGTGAAGTTCCTGCGCGCAAACAAGGAGGTGTTTGCGTGGGAACCTGATCACCTGGCAGGGGTCCCAAGGGATGTGATTGAGCATCATCTCAACGTGTGCCCCAACGTGTGCCCCGTGAAGCAGAAGGCAAGGCGACAGTCCACTGAGAAGCAGGCCTTCATCGTCCAAGAAACCCGCAAATTAGAGGCAGCGGGTGTCATTCGCGAGGTCCGCTATCCTGAATGGCTGGCCAACCCTGTTGTTGTACCAAAAGGGGGGGGGGAAGGAACGCATGTCCGTCGACTTCACCAACCTCAACAAGGCTTGCCCGCGGGATCCATTCCCGCTCCCACGCATCGACCAAATCATCGACTCTACCACCGAGTGTGACCTATTGTGCTTCCTGAATGCCTTCTCGGGCTATCACCAGATCAAGATGGCGGTAGAAGACGTGGAGAAAACGGCCTTCCTGACCCCGTGTGGAGTGTACTGCTGTACCTGCATGCCATTTGGGTTGCGCAATACAAGCGCGACCTTTCAGCGGCTGATGCACATCGCCTTGGGCTGGTAGCTCGGGAGAAACGCTGAAGCTTACGTCGATGACATTGTGGTGAAGTCTCGGGAGGCAAAAACCCTGATACAGAACCTGGAAGAAACCTTCGCGAGCCTCCATGAAGTGGATCTGCGGCTCAATCCGGAGAAGTGCGTATTCGGAGTCCCCTCGGGCAAGCTCTTGGGCTTCCTCGTGTCCCACAGGGGCATCGAGGCTAACCCCGAGAATGTCAAGGCAGTCGAAGACATGAGTCCGCCGAAGACCCTCAGAGAAATGCAGAAGCTCACCGGGCGTGTAGCCGTGCTGGAACGCTTCATCTCCAAGATAGGGGAGCGAGCACTGCCTTCTTCAAGCTGATGAAGTAGAAGGGCCCGTTCGAATGGACTGAAGAGCCCGACAACGCATTCCAAGATCTCAAGAAGTACCTTACCAGCCCTCCGGTGATGGTAGCTCCGCGCCCTCGAGAGCCCTTGGTGCTTTAGCTTGCAGCCACCACCTACTCCGCCAGCGCAACCCTGGTGGCGGTTAGAGAGGAGCGCCAGGCCAAGGCCGCGCCAGCCGCCGCCCCGGTCGAAGCAGAGCAAAGCCGAGAAAGCCTCGCGAAGACCACAGCCGTAGCAAATAAGGATCAGCCTCAGCAGGGGGACGCACCCGGAGCAGAGGAAGCCTCGCCAGGCGACCAAGCGCTGGGGGCTCCGTCGTCTCAGGAGGCGCCTCAACTTCCGGAAGACGCGGGCTGCGCCATCACCCTCAACTTCGTCAGCACGATGCTACGGGACGCGAGGGCGCGGTACGCCATGCCCCAAAAACTCCTCCTCGCGCTGTTAGTGGCTTCACACAAGCTGCGGCACTACTTCCAAGGCCATCCCATCAAGGTCATCTCAGCATACCCCTTGGATAGGGTACTCAGGAGCCCCAACTCAGCTAGAAGAGTCGCTGAATGGAACATCGAGATGCAAGCATTTCAGCTGGAATTCAGCATGACCAGAGTCATCAAAGGAGCCGCGCTTGCAGATTTCGTGGCAGAATGGGCGGAGGCGCCGGGTTTCAAAGTGGGCGAGGACCGGTCGCTTTCCCCGGGAAGAGAAGCACCGGACGGCTGGGTCATGTACTTCGACGGGGCGTTCTCCCGACAAGGCACGGGGGCTGGCGCATTGCTCATATCTCCTACTCAGGACAAGCTCTACTATGCCGTTCAACTTTGCTTCCAGCATGGAGAAAAGGTCCCCAACAACATAGCAGAATACGAGGGCTCGAGAAGGGCTTGAAAGCTGCAGTCGCCTTGGGGGTAAGGCGCCTCACCATCAAGGGCGATTCACAACTCCTCGTCAACTTCTCCAAAAAGATATACGAGCCGAAGGACGAACACATGGAAGCATATCTCGCGGAGATCCGCAGGATGGAGAAACAGTTTTGGGGGCTGGAGTTGCAGCATGTGCCTCGCGACACCAATCAAGAGGCTGATGACATCGCCAAAAGGGCGTCCAGGCGGTTGCCCCAGGAGCCTGGCGTCTTCGAAGAATGACTCTTTAAACCTTCAGCGGCACCATCACTATCAAGCACAGCACAGCCTCGGGAGGAGCTCCCTCAACCGCCTGCCTCGGGAGCCCCGGCCTGTGGCCCGACCTCAGGGGCACGCCTGCTCCTGGCGCTGGAGCCTCAGGAGGGATGTTGGACCGCGGAGTTCAAGGATTACTTGGTGCAAGGGATCCTGCCGGAAAAGGAGGAGGACGCGGAACGCGTGGCGCGGCAGGCCACGGCCTACTGCATCCAAGACGGAGAGCTCTACCGGAAGCGGCCGAACGATGTTACACTACGTTGAATCTCCAGGGAGCAAGGAAAAGAGCTACTGACAGACATTCACGGCGGAGACTACGGGCACCACTCGTCTTCGCGCACACTCGTCGGCAAGCCGTTTCGCAGTGGTTTCTATTGGCCAACAGCACTCAACGACGCAATTGAGCTGGTGAAGGCTTGTGAAGCCTGTCAATTCCATGCCAAGCAGATTCACCAGCCAGCTCAGGGCCTTTAGACCATTCCCCTCTCGTGGTCATTCGCTGTTTGGGGACTGGACATCCTTGGCCCGTTTCCTCGTGCGCCAGGGGGCTACCGCTACCTTTACATCGCCATTGACAAATTCACCAAGTGGGCAGATGTGGAAGCTGTCCGCACCATCCCGGCTGGCTTAACAGTCAAGTTCATCAGGGGCCTTATGAGCCAGTTTGGGGTACCCAATCGCATCATCACCGACAACACTTCGCAGTTCACCAGCAATCTCTTCAAAACATATTGTGCTAACCTTGGAACGCAGATATGCTACGCTTTGGTGGCACACCCTCGGAGCAACGACCAAGCTGAGCGCGCCAACGCGGAGCTCCTGAAAGGCCTCAAAACTCGAACCTTCAAGAAGAAGCTGGAGGCCTGCGGCATGGGCTGGCACGACGAGCTTCAGTCCATGCTATGGTCCATCCGTACTACCACTACCAAGTTGATCAACGAAACCCCGTTCTTCCTCATCTATGGTGCTGAGGCGGTCCTTCCTCACGAGGTCAGGCATCGCTCCACGCGGGTCCTGGCTTTCAAAGAAGCACAACAGGACGCCGTGCGGGGGGTGGACCTCGTGCTTGGGGAGGAACGCTGTCAGGAGGCTGCGCTTCGGGCTGCGAGATACTAGCAAGCACTGCAGCGGTACCATTGCCGCAGCATCCGCCTCAGGACCCTCGAGGCCTGGTGCCGCATGCTTGGAGACTTAGGAGGGGGTGCCCACCCCGAACGCGTGGAACATCCAGCACCTCCGGAAGTTCTACCCTTGAAGAAAGGCCCGGGGCCTGTAAAGAAGGCCCGGTGCCTGTGAAGCTAGACGAACCAAAAAGGCCCGGTGCCTGTGAAGAAGGCCAACACCTGTGAAGCTCATTTCCCTGAGAAAGGTCCGGTGCCTGTGAAGAAGGCCAACGCCTCTGAAGCTCATTTCCCTGTGAAAGGCCCGGTGCCTCTGAAGAAGGCCAACGCCTGTGAAGCTTATTTCCCTGAGAAAGACCCGGAGCCTGTGAAGAAGGCCAATTCCTGTGAAGCTCGCCGCCCGTGACACTCACGTAATAATGAGTTGGGGCTGTACACGCCCCGGAGTCTCCAGAGAGCCGCCCTCGGGCCTTGGGGGCTCCCGCCCACGCCCAGTGGCAGCACTTAGCTCCGCGCTGGTGAGAAGACGTCGAAGACTAGATTAGGTGCCGGACATGGCTTTTTCATTTGCTTTCTGCAGTTGGCTTGTTCGTCCCTATTTCAAGTTTTATTGGAATTGTTGCCGTCCTTGACTTGTGACTCTCTGTCTTTTTCGCCTACTTTCCTCGTTTTCTCTCGTGAGGGGGCTACGCGGGCGCCCTCTCGAGTGTTTTCTGCCCCAGTCGTGTGAGGTTTTCCTATCCAAGTCCACTACGGGAGCACCCCTCCCAGTCCCTGCCCCACGAGCATCGCGACACGAACACAGGACCTGAGTCGGTCGCCTTCGCGACCGAGACCGGAAGTTACCACTGCTGACTAATCCTTGAAGGACATGAAGCGCACAGCGAGGCCTCAACCTCGGGAAGCGAAGACTGCGACAAGTTCCCTTGAGCTAAGTAATTCCTACACGCGGGAATGCGGCACCAAAACACAACACAGAAATAGTGGAAACAGCATGATAATTAACAACGACAGTCCAGCTCGCCCCCACGGGGCCCTATGCTACTTTCTCTTTGCGCAAGGAAGGGAGAAAAGAAAAATAGGCATGGCTTGCTCGGCACCAACTCGCGGCGAGGGCGCGTACTGCCTCCGGAGCTCAGTCAGACTCCTCCTCGCGCTTCACCGAGGCACGATGGCGGACTGACCCGCTACCCCCCTCAAGGCGAGCGCGACGGCACGGAGGCTGGTCGCGGCCACCGTTGGAGGAGCTGCTGTCCGAAGGAGAGCCGCCGAAGCTTGGCGAGCCACGAACGCCGCAGACCACGCGCCCGCCATCTTCTTCATCCCGATCATCGCCTTCGTGGCAGCACCCAGCGCGACGACCGTCTTCTCCGAACACCGTCACGTAGAGGGTGGCGTCGCCATCGAACTTGAAGTGTAGGGTGCACCGCTGCTCAGATCACAGCTGGCAAACGCTTGCCACCATGGTTAGGGCTACATTCTCAGCCGACGGAGACCTCCAAATAAGCCTGTGGAGGCCCTCGCAGCAACTGGCCCGCTTGAAGCCAGAGGCCGCCCGGAGCGCCGGCCGGAAGTTCACCTGCAAAGAAGTGAGGAAGCTGGAGCCAGGTGCTGGTTGGGTCCGCCGACAACACGACGAACTCTGGCAGCACCTCCGCCGAGTGGAAGCGCGACCTGGGAGGCCTCGCAGCCACGGCGCGCCTTCCCTCGCCAGCCAGACGCCCACAGCCGCGCAGGGGATTGCCGCTGCGACCACGGGACGCCACTGCGGGGGCCACATGATGCTTGCGTGGACGACCACGGCCGCGCTTTGGCGGGGGGGGGAGTTAGGCCCCTCCCGACGAGCCTTCCCCTTCTTTGCGGCCGAGAACCTCTTCGGTGGCGCCATGGGAGATGGCGAGTAGCTGGGATGGGGAGAAAGAAAGAAGCAAGGAGGGAGATGTACAGCTGAGGCTTGCGCCCTCCCGCATTTATAACCGGAAGGAAGCCAACCGTCGGCCTCCACGATCGCAGGTAATGATGAACCATTTCAGCATGCAGGGACTTGTCAAGTCGAGCGGTTGCCGAGGCAGCATGGTGAAGCGGAGACGCCCACGTCCAATCAACCGCCACGCGGCTCCCAAGGCCGCAGGCTGATGGGGCCCACGGCGCTCCGCACTTGCCCCTTCGCTGCTCCGCTAAGACAAGTCCAAGCGCACCTTGGGCCCGGGGGCTATTGTCGGCGTTCTGGGAATGGGGGTCCCCAGACTTGCCTGCCTGCGGCCTGCGGCGTGGCTCAAGTGGTGGCCCAAGACGCCCATCTTCATCAACAAGAAGACTCAAGACCCTCGCGAGGGGCCAAGCCTCGCGGGGTGGACGACACAAGACTTCCTCAGGAGTGGCCTCACCAGGCAGGCTCTCGAGGAGGCGGAGAGATCAAGGCAGGGTACCTCGCGAGGTGCTCGTGACGCAAGCCGTGACGATCGAGACCAGGCGGGCGCCGGCCTGCGCTGTGTCCTTGTTTCCTCTTTGGTGCAAAGGGGGCAAGCACAGACTTGGAGTACCGAGGCATCAAGCAAAGGTTGCCATTTCAGTGCAACGAGACCAAGACCAGCGGAGTGGCAGGATGGAGGTCACCGTGGAGCCCAAGATGGCGTCATCACCAGTGCTTTTGGCAGCCGAAGACCAACTTTAGTCAGGATAACCTGCACTAGATGTTCCCCTTCAAAATGGCCGTTGTTGGCGCCCTTCCCGCTCAATATTTCAGAAGAGGACCAGGGCCTCTATAAATAGAGCTAGCCACCACCGTGGACAGAGAGATTGGATAGAGCCCTAGCCAGAGAGAGAGAGAGAGAGAGAGAGAGAGGCGATCGAACTCACCCAAGCAGTTCATCGCACCAGCTCAAGAACACCTCTCGCGAGGCTGTTCTTCCCCAGTACTGTTCATCATCAGCCCCTGAGGCAATCCACCACACCACACACTGGAGTAGAGTATTACACCACAATGGTGGCCCGAACCAGTATAAACCTTATGTCCCTTGTGTTGTTCATCATTTTCGTCTTAGATCTCACGAGGCAATCAGACGTAGATCGGTAGGGGAGAGATCTTCGTGTGCACCCCGGAGTTCGAACCTTATGGGTCTGCCGGAACCCGACATCCGACACCGGTGAAAGTAGGGGCAGCAAGGCACGTATTGTATTGTTGCCATCGAGGATAACAAGATGGGGTTTTTATCATATTGCATGAATTTATCCCTCTACATCAAGTCATCTTGCTTAAGGCGTTACTCTGTTCTTATGAACTTAATACTCTAGATGCATGCTGGATAGCGGTCGATATGTGGAGTAATAGTAGTAGATGCAGGCAGGAGTCGGTCTACTTGTCTCGGACGTGATGCCTATATACATGATCATACCTAGATATTCTCATAACTATGCTCAATTCTGTCAATTGCTCAACAATAATTTGTTCACCCACCGTAAAATACTTATGCTCTTGAGAGAAGTCACTAGTGAAACATATGGCTCCCGGGTCTATTTTCCATCATATTAATCTTTCAACACTTAGTTATTTCCGTTGCTTTTATTTTACTTTGCATCTTTATCATAAAAATACCAAAAATATTATCCTATCATATATATCAGATCTCACTCTCGTAAGTGACTATGTAGGGATTGAAAACCCCTTATCGCGTTTGTTGCGAGGATTTATTTGTTTTGTGTAGGTGCGAGGGACTCGCGCGTAGCCTCCTACTGGATTGGTACCTTGGTTCTCAAAAACCGAGGGAAATACTTACGCTACTTTGCTACATCACCCTTTCCTCTTCAAGGGAAAACCAACGCAGTGCTCAAGAGGTAGCAGGCATCCAAGATGAGCATAATAAAAACTTCCATATTGAGTTCATTGAATATAACGAGAAGTTTGATACTTGATAAGTGTTTTGAGATATAAAGGTGGTAATATTAGAGTGTGCTAGTTGAGTAATTGTGAAATTGAGAAATACTTGTGTTAAGGTTGGCAAGTCCCGTAGCATGCACGTATGGTAAAAGTTGTGTGACAATTTTGACACATAAGGTGTTCTTTTATTGCTTTCCTTATGAGTGGCGGTCAGGGACGAGCGATGGTCTTTTCCTACCAATCTATCCCTCTAGGGGCATGCGTAGTAGTACTTTTCTTCGAGGGATAATAAACTTTTGCAATAAGTATATGAGTTCTTTATGACTAATGTGAGTCCATGGACTATACGCACTCTCAACCTTCCACAATTTTCTAGCCTTTACGGTACCGTGCATTGCCTTTTCTCGCCTTGAGAGTTGGTGCAAACTTCACCGGTGCATCCAAACCCCGTGATATGATACGCTCTATCACACATAAACCTCCTTATATCTTCCTCAAAACAGCCACCATACCTACCTATCATGGCATTTCCATAGCCATTCCGAGATATATTGCCATGCAACTTACCACCGCTCATTTATTATGACACACTCCATCATTGTCATATTGCTTTGCATGATCATGTAGTTGACATCGTATTTGTGGCAAAGCCACCTTTCATAATTTTTTATACATGTCACTCTTGATTCATTGCATATCCCGGTACACCGCCGGAGGCATTCACATAGAGTTATATTTTGTTGTAAGTATTGAGTTGTAATTCTTGAGTTGTAAGTAATAAAAGTGTGATGAGCATCATTATTAGAGCATTGTCCCATGTGAGGAAAGGATGATGGAGACTATGATTCCCCCACAAGTCGGGATGAGATTCCGGACTAAAAAAGAGGCCAAAGAAAAAAAGAGAAGGACCAAAAAAAGAGAAAGAAAGAAAAAGAAGAGAGAAAAAGAGAGAAGGGACAATGTTACTATCTTTTTTCCACACTTGTGCTTCAAAGTAGCACCGTGATCTTCATGATAGAGAGCCTCCTATGTTGTCACTTTCATATACTAGTGGGAATTTTTAATTATAGAACTTGGCTTGTATATTCCAATGATGAGCTTCCTCAAAATGCCCTAGGTCTTCGTGAGCAAGCAAGTTGGATGCACACCGACTTAGTTTATTTTGTTGAGATTTCATATATTTATAGCTCTAGTGCATCCGTTGCATGGCAATCCCTACTCCTCTCATTGACATCAATTGATGGGCATCTCCATAGCCTATTGATTAGCCGCGTCGAAGATGAGACTTTCTACCTTTTTGTCTTCTCACATAACCCCCATCATTATACTTTATTCCACCCATAGTGCTATATCCATGGCTTGCGCTCATGTTTTGCCTAAGGGTTGAAAAGGCTGAAGCGCGTTAAAAAGTATGAACCAATTGCTCGGCTTGTCATCGGGGTTATGCATGATGAGAATGTATTGTGTGACGAAATTGAAGCATGGCCTGACTATATGATTTTGTAGGGATGAGCTTTCTTTGGCTATGTTATTTTGATAAGACATAATTGCTTGGTTAGCATGTTTGAAGTATTATTGTTTTTATGTCAACATTAAACTTTTATATTGAATCTTTCGGATATAAATATTCATGCCACAATAAAAAGAATTACATTGAAAATTATGCTAAGAAGCATTTCACATCAGAAATTCTGTTTTTATCATTTACCTACTCGAGGACGAGCAGAAATTAAGCTTGGGGATGCTTGATACATCTCTAACGTATCTATAATTTTTTTATTGTTCCATGCTATTATATTATCTGTTTTGGATGTTCAATGGGCTTTATTATACACTTTTATATTATTTTTGGGACTAACCTATTAACCGGAGGCCCAGCCCAAATTGTTGTTTTTTGCCTATTTCAGTGTTTCGAAGGAAAGGAATATCAAACGGAGTCCAAACGGAATGAAACCTTCGGGAACATGATTTTCTGAACAAACGTGATCCAAAGGACTTGGAGTGGATGTCAAGCAATAAACGAGGAGGCCATGAGGCAGGGGGCGCGCCTACCCCCCTGGGCGTGCCCTCCATCCTCGTGGGCCCCTCGTGGCTCCACCGACCTACTTCTTTCTCCTATATATACCTACGTACCCTGAAAATTAGAGGAGGAGCCAAAGACCCTATTTCCACCGCCACAACCTTCTATACCCGTGAGATCCCATCTTGGGGCCTTTTCCGGCGCTCCGCCGGAGGGGGCATTGATCACGGAGGGCCTCTACATCAACACCATAGCCTCTCCGATCATGTGTGAGTAGTTTACCTCAGACCTTTGGGTCCATAGTTATTAGCTAGATGGCTTCTTCTCTCTCTTTGGATCTCAATACAAAGTTCTCCTCGATTCTCTTGGAGATCTATTCGATGTAATTCTTTTTGCGGTGTGTTTGTCGAGATCCGATGAATTGTGGGTTTATGATGAAGATTATCTATGAACAATATTTGAATCTCCTCTGAATTCTTTTATGTATGATTGGTTACCTTTGCAAGTCTCTTCGAATTATCTGTTTGGTTTGGCCTACTAGATTGATCTTTCTTGAAATGGGAGAAGTGCTTAGCTTTGGGTTCAATCTTGCGGTTCTCGATCCCAGTGACAGTAGGGGAAATGACACGTATTGTATTGTTGGCGTCGAGGATAAAAAGATGGGGTTTATATCATATTGCTTGAGTTTATCCCTCTACATCATGTCATTTTGCTTAAAGTGTTAGTCTGTTATGAACTTAATACTCTAGATGCATGCTGGATAGCAGTCGATGTGTGGAGTAATAGTAGTAGATGCACGCAGGAGTCGGTCTACTTGTCACGGACGTGATGCCTATATACATGATCGTACCTAGATATTCTCATAACTATGCTCAATTCTATCAATTCCTCGACAGTAATTTTTTCACCCACCGTAATACTTATGCTCTTGAGAGAAGCCACTAGTGAAACCTA
This sequence comes from Aegilops bicornis, assembly GCA_021605145.1. Lineage (NCBI taxonomy): Eukaryota > Viridiplantae > Streptophyta > Magnoliopsida > Poales > Poaceae > Aegilops > Aegilops bicornis. The sequence continues at coordinate 382,055,287 of CM038669.1, read as the reverse complement.
TGGCCCCCGGGTCTATTCTCTATCATATTAATCTACCGTTATTTCTGTTACTGTTTATTTTGCTTTCTTTACTTTTAGTCTTTATCATAAAAATACCAAAAATATTATCTTATCATCTCTATCAGATCTCACTTTTGCAAGTGGCCGTGAAGGGATTGACAACCCCTTTGTCGCGTTGGTTGCAAGGTTCTTATTTGTTTGTGTAGGTGCGTGGGACTTGAGCGTGGTCTCCTACTGGATTGATAACTTGGTTCTCAAAAACTGAGGGAAATACTTACGCTACTTTACTGCATCACCCTTTCCTCTTCAAGGGAAAACCAATGCAGTGCTCAAGAGGTAGCAATATGCAGGATGGAGCCTGGCATCAGATTGTGCAGTTGGAGGCCGTAATACTCCAGGTGACTTCTAAAGAAAGGGTGGATAGGGAATCCTACACCTCTCAGAAGGAAGGAAACGAAGCACACCCGCTCCCCTTTAGAAGGATTGGGGAAATTCTCCGCCAGGGCTTCGCCATTGAGGGAAGTTAATCCAGCCCGAACGGAGATTAGATCCGCCGGAGGAAGATACCCTTGCGTCTGAAGTTTATTCAGATCGGCATGGGACACCAAGCAGCTTTCCTTGTCGCCTTTTTGAGGGCCGTGGGGACGTGAGGAAGAGCTAGGAGCGCTGGCCATGTTTGGACGATTTCCTATGGCGAGTTCTAAGGATGTTCGCATCGTGTGGAATGGCATCTGAGATCTAATCTCCTTAAATAGACTCCTTCCCTGCGTGGTCAACGGGTTATTTGTAAAAGATACCTGGACCGTTCGCATTCATTTGACACGTGGAAGCCGAGGAGACGGCGGCAAAGAATCAATAGAATATGATATTTACATGTGGAGGCAAACTATCATCAATCCGAAGTATAATGGAGAACCCGCCTTGCAAAGCCGAAGACATAAAGTCGGATACTACATCGTCATTGAAGGCAAGTTCGGGGGCTACTGAGGGAGTCCTGGACTAAGGGGTCCTCAGATGGTTGGACTATGTGGCATGGGCCGGACTGATGGGCCGTGAGGATACAAGACAGAAGGCCTTCCCCCGTGTCCGGATGGGACTCTCCTTTGCGTAGGCGGAAAGTTTAGCAATTCGATGTATGGTTTCCTTTCTCTATAAATTGACTCTGTACAACCCTAGCCCCCTCCGGTGTCTATATAAACTGGAGGGTTTAGTCCGTAGAGGCAATGACAAATCATACAGGCTAGACATTGATAACCCACAAGTATAGGGGATCGCAACAGCTTTCGAGGGTAGAGTATTCAACCCAAATTTATTGATTCGACACAAGGGGAGCCAAAGAATATTCTCAAGTATTAGCAGCTGAGTTGTCAATTCAACCACACCTGAAAACTTAGTATCTGCAGCAAAGTGTTTAGTAGCAAAGTAATATGATAGTGTTGTAACGGTAACACAAGTAAAGACAACAAAAGTAATGTTTTCGGTATTTTGTAGTGATTGTAACAGTAGCAACGGAAAAGTAAATAAGCGAGAACCAGTATATGGAAAGCTCGTAGGCACCGGATCAGTGATGGATAATTATGCCGGATGCGGTTCATCATGTAACAGTCATAACATAGGGTGACATGTAACTAGCTCCAATTCATCAATGTAATGTAGGCATGTATTCTCAGATATAGTCATACGTGCTTATGGAAAAGAACTTGCATGACATCTTTTGTCCTACCCTCCCGTGGTAGCGGGTCCTATTGGAAACTAAGGGATATTAAGGCCTCCTTTTAATAGAGAACCGGAACAAAGCATTAGCACATAGTGAATACATGAACTCCTCAAACTATGGTCATCACCGAGAAGTATCCCGATTATTGTCACTTTAGGGTTGTCGGATCATAACACATAATAGGTGACTATATACTTGCAAGATAGGATCAAGAACTCACATATATTCATGAAAACATAATAGGTTCAGATCTGAAATCATGGCACTCGGGTCCTAGTGACAAGCATTAAGCATAGAAAAGTCATAGCAACATCAATCTCAGAACATAGTGGATACTAGGATCAAACCCTAACAAAACTAACTCGATTACATGATAAATCTCATCCAACCCATCACCGTCCATCAAGCCTCACGATGGAATTACACACGCATCGGCGGTGAGCATCATGAAATTGGTGATGGAGGATGGTTGATGATGACGACGGCGACGAATCCCCCTCTCACGAGCCCTGAACGGACTCCGGATCAGCCCTCCTGAGAGGTTTTAGGGCTTGGCGGCGGCTCCGTATCATAAAACGCGATGATTTCTTCTCCTTGATTTTTTTCTCCCCGAAAGCCAATATATAGAGTTGGAGTTGGCGTCGGAAGGTGTCCAGGGGGGCATGAAGTAGGGGGCGCCCTCGGGGCGCCCCACCTCGTGGATGTGGTGTGGGCCCCCTGGTCTTCATCTTTGGCGAGGATTTTTTATTATTTTTTGTAAGACATCCCGTGGAGTTTCAGGTCATTCCGAGAACTTATGTTTTATGCACATAAAACAACATCATGGCAATTCTCACAAAAACAAATCGATCCGGGTTAGTTCCATTCAAATCATACAAGTTAGAGTCCAAAACAAGGGCAACGTGTTTGGAAAAGTAGATACGACGGAGACGTATCAACTCCCCCAAGCTTAAACCCTTGCTTGCCCTCAAGCAATTCAGTTGACAAACTGAAAGAGAAAAAGAAAAACTTTTAAAAACTCTGTTTGCTCTTGTTGTTGTACCTATGTCAAGCCATCATTAAGGTTTTCAGAAAAGATCATAACTAACCACATTTGCAATAACTCCTAGGTCTCATGTTTACTCATATCAATAACATAATCAGCTAGCAAGCCATAATAATAAATCTCGGATGACAACACTTTCTCAAAATAATCATAATATGATATAACAAGATGGTATCTCGCTAGCCCTTTCGGAGACCGCAAAACATAAATGCAGAGCACCTTCAAAGATCAAAGACTGGCTAGACATTGTAATTCATGGTAAAAGAGATCCAATCATAGTCATACCCGATATAAATTAACAAAGAATTTAATGCAAATGACAACTGTGCTCTCCAGCTAGTGTTTTTAATAAGAAGGTGATGACTCAACATAAAAGTAAATAGATAGGCCCTTCGCAGAGGGAAGCATGGATTTGTAGAGGTGCCAGAGCTCAGTTTTGAAATAGAGATAATTTATATTTTGAGCGTCATACTTTCATTGTCAACATAACAACTAAGAGATGACGATATCTTCCATGCTAAACAAATTATAGGTGGTTCCCAAACAGAATGGTAAAGTTTATACTCCCCCTCCTCCACAAGCATCAATCCATGGCTTGCTCGAAATAACGAGTGCCTCCAACATTCAACGGGTCCTGTGGGAGTTTTGTTTGCAATTATTTTGATTTAGTTTGCATAAAGCATGGGACTGGGCATCCCGGTGACCAGCCATTTTCTCGTGAGTGAGGAGCGGAGTCCACTCCTCTTGAGAATAACCCGCCTAACATAGAAGACAAGGGCAGCCCTAGGTGACCAGACATGGATTCGAGCATGCAAAACAGAATGTTTATTTGAAGGTTTAGAGTTTGGCACATACAAATTTACTTGGAACGGTAGGTAGATACCGCATATAGGAAGGTATGGTGGACTCATATGGAATAACTTTGGGGTTTAAGGGATTGGATGCACAAGCAGTATTCCCGCTTAGTACAAGTGAAGGCTAGCAAAAGAGTGGGAAGCGACCAACTAGAGAGTGACAACAGTCATGAACATGCATTAAAATTAATAAACATTGAATACAAGCATGAGTAGGATATAATCCACCATGAACATAAATATCGTGAAGGATATGTTGATTTGTTTCAACTACATGCGTGAACATGTGCCAAGTCAAGTCACTTAAATCATTCAAAGGAGGATACTGCCCCATCATACCACATCACAACCATTTTAATAGCATGTTGGCATGCAAGGTAAACCATTATAACTCGTAGCTAATCAAGCATGGCACAAGCAACTATGATCTCTAATTGTCATTGCAAACATGTTTATTCATAATAAATGAATCAAGAACGATGAACTCATCAAATTTACAAAAAGAAAAGAGGTCGAGTTCATACCAGCTTTTCTCATCTTAGTCAGTCCATCATATATCATCATAATTGCCTTTCACTTGCATGACCGAATGATGTGAATAATAATAAGAGTGCATGTGCATTGGACTAAGCTGGAATCTGCGAGCATTCAATAAACGGGACAAGACAAGGCAATCTGGGCACTTGGTTAAATCAACAATGATGCATATAAGAGCCACTTCAACAATTTAATCATGGTCTTCTCCTACTGACCCTCAAAGAAAAGAAAAGAAATAAAAACTATTTACACGGGAAAGCTCCCAACAAGCAAAAGAAGAACGGGAAATATTTTTGGGTTTTCATTTTAATTTCTACTACAAGCATGGAAATTAAACTAACTAATTTTTTGGTTTTTTCTTAAGGTTTAACAGACACACAAGAAGAAAGCAGGAAAAAGAAAATGAACTAGCATGGATATTACAGTGAAAGAGTATGAGCACCGACATCTAGCAATGAGTGTGTGTGAACATAAATGTAAGTGAGAAATACGTACTCCCCCAAGCTTAGGCTTTTGGCCTAAGTTGGTCTATTGCCAGGGATAGCCTGGCGGATACCCGTAGGTGTAGCTGGGGTCATACTGCGATGCAGCGGCTATCGCCTCCTGAGCTGCAGCGTGGCGACGAGCCGCCTCCGCTCTTCTCTCGTACTCATCTGCCTCCTCTCCGGTAATAACATATCTTCCTTTTGTCTGAGAATCAAAGAAGGCAGGAGCAGGAAGAGTAATACGGACAACATGCCGTTTGTTAAAGATTAGTCGATATTGGAGAGGTGGTTCAGTCCTCTCAACAAACTAGTGGGAAACCAGTGAGTCAAAATCTAAATAAGTAGGGGGTAACTCCATATCACCCTCACGAATGTCTATCTCAAGAAAATTAGCTAAGCGGGTTGCATAAATTCCTCCAAAGAAATCTCCGTTATATCTATTATGATGCAACCTACGAGCTACAATGGCTCCCATATGATAAGATTGGTCTCTTAACACAACACTCCTGAGAATGCTGAGATCAGGGACACACATGTGACATGCTTCATCTTTAGCATTTATGCACCTACCGATGAAGAGAGCAAAATAATGTATAGCAGGAAAGTGAATGCTCCCTATAGTGGCTTATGCTATATCTCTAGATTCCCCAGAGTTATACTAGCAAGAAAGTCTCTAAATTCAGATTTAAGGGGATCACTGACACTACCCCAAGATGGAAGTTTGCAAGCAAAAGTGAAATCCTCTAAGTCCATGGTATAAGATTTGTCATAAAGGTCAAACATGACTGAAGGAGAATTACGCGAAGATAAAAATTCAAACCTCCTCACAAATGAACTAGTGAGGTTATGATACTGGGGGCATTTGTCCGCCTCGAAGTCCACAAGACCGGCGTTACGCAAATATGCGTTAAATTCTTCTTTGATTCCCACTTGATCCATAAAATTTTCCGAAGGCCATTCACAGGGCCTCACAAGAGCGTCTCTTGGTGGTTCCTCGTCAGCATCACGCATTGCAAGCCTGGGACCATGCTTCCTTGAAGAACCACCTTGGAACATCTTCCTAAACATATTGTTTCCTCTGAAAAATTTATGAAATTTTTAGTAACTTCAAACAAAAGTGAACCAACTTCAATAAAATTGATAGCAACTACTCCTACAAGTGCCTAGAGCCTATATCAAGCATTAGAAATACTTGGAACCATATAAATTTGACATGCAAGCTCAAGAACATGGTCACCTATGCAGCACAAATTTGCAAAGAATAAAGCACTAGAACAAAAACTAATTGGACCAATGGAGGAGTCACATACCAAGGAACAATCTCCCCAAGCAGTTTCGCGAGAGGTGTTTTGAGCAAGGAGATCGAAAATCACAGCAAAAGTGGCTGGAACTCGTGCTTGAGTTGGTTTTTCGGGTTTGTGTGAGGCAGAGGAAGAAGATGGGTGCAGGGATAAGTGGAGGAGGGCCACCGTGGGCCCATGAGGCAGGGGGCGCGCCCAGGGGGTAGGGCGCGCCCTCCACCCTCGTGGCTGTGTGGCAACTCCCCATGTAATTTTTGCACTATAAATCCTCAAATATTCCCGAAAAAATTATATTAAATTGGCATGTCATTCTGAGGACTTTTATTTTCGGGGTATTTTTATATTGCACAGATAAGTCGGGAGACAGACAGAAAAATACTATTTTACTTTATTTCTACTAAATAACAGAAAATATAAAGAGGGTATAGAAGGTTGTGTTTCTAGTTTCATCCATCTCATACTCATCAAAAGGAATCCACTAACAAGGTTGATCAGGCCTTGTTAACAAACTCATTCCGGTAATCATGAAACCGGAGAAATTTCGAATAACACTAGGTTACCTCAACGGTGATATGGACATCCCCAATAATAAGTATATCATATATCTTCTTGACAGTAGGGAGATGAAATTCAAAACCTCCAAATATAATCGATGTAATTTTTCCAATAGAGTTGATACTATGAACTTGAGGTTGTTTCCTCGGAAAATGTACTGTATGCTCATTACCATTAACATGAAAATTGACATTGCCTTTGTTGCAATCAATAACAGCCCCTGCAGTATTAAGGAAAGGTCTTCCAAGAATAATAGACATACTATCATCATCGGGAATATCAAGAATAACAAAGTCTGTTAAAATAGTAACGTTTGCAACCACAACAGGCACATCCTCACAAATACCGACATGTATAGCAGTTGATTTATCAGCCATTTGCAAAGATATTTCAAGAGGTGTCAACTTATTCAAGTCAAGTCTACGATATAAAGAGAGAGGCATAACACTAACACCAGCTCCAAGATCACATAAAGCAGTTTTAACATAATTTCTCTTAATGGAGCATGGTATAGTAGGTACTCCTAGATCTCCAAGTTTCTTTGGTATTCCACCCTTAAAAGTATAATTAGCAAGCATGGTGGAAATTTCAGCTTCCGGTATCTTTCTTTTATTTGTAACAATATCTTTCATATATTTGGCATAAGGATTTATTTTGAGCATATCACCAATCGTGACACGCATAAAAGATGGGTCTAATCATTTCAGCAAAGCGCTCAAAATCCTCATCATCCTTTTTGTTGGATGGTTTCGGAGGAAAAGGCATGGATTTCTGAACCCATGGTTCCCTTTCTTTACCATGTTTCCTAGCAACGAAGTCTCTTTTATCATAACGTTGATTCTTTGATTGTGGGTTATCAAGATCAATAGCAGGTTCAACTTCTACATCATTATCATTACTAGGTTGAGCATCATCATGAACATCATCATTAACATTTTCACTAGGTTCATGTTCATTACCGCATTGTGTTTCAAAGATCGCACATAGAGATATCATTTGGATTCTCAGGTGGTTCCGCAATAGGTTCACTAGAAGTTTGCGAAGTCCTATCATTTTTCTTTTTCTTCCTTTTAGAAGAACTTGGTGCATCAATATTACTTCTCAGAGAATCTTGCTCGATTCTCTTAGGGTGGCCTTCAGGATACAAAGGTTCCTGAGTCATTCTACCAGTTCTAGTAGCCACTCTAACAGCATAATCATTTTCCTTACTATTCATTTCATCAAGCACTTCTTTCTGAGCTTTAAGTACTTGTTCTACTTAAGTGGTAACCATAGAAGCATGTTTGCTAACAAGTTTAAGTTCACCTCTAATATTAGCCACATAATCACCCAAGCGTTTAACCATATAAGCATCTTGTTTTAACTGTCTACCAAAATAAGCATTAAAGTCATCTTGCTTAAACATAAAGTTATCAAACTCGTCCAAGCACTAACTAGCAATTTTAGTAGGAGGGACTTCAGCTTTATCATATCTGTAGAGACAATTTACCTTTACTACCTGTGTCGGGTTATCGGGATCAGGAGGTTCTTCAATAAGTAATGGATCAATATCATAAGTTTCTTCAACAGGCGGTAGATTAAGACCATGTATTTCTTCAATAGGAGGTAAATTCTTAACATCTTCAGCTTTAATACCTTTTTCTTTCATAGATTTCTTTGTCTCTTGCATATCCTCGTGGATCGAGAAATAGAACACCTCTTCTTCTTTGGAGTTGGTTTAGGAATAGGCTCAGTAATTGGAGTAGAAGCTAGCTCAGGAGGTGCCCAATTATTTTCATTTGTCAACATATTATTCAATAAAATTTCAGCTTCATCCGGTGTTCTTTCCCTGAAAAGAGAACCAACACAACTATCCAGGTAATCCCTGGAAGCATCGGTTAGTCCATTATAAAAGATATCAAGTATTTCAGGTTTCTTAAGAGGATGATCACGCAAAGCATTAAGTAACTTGAGAAGCCTCCCCCAAGCTTGTGGGAGACTCTCTTCTTTAATTTGCACGAAGTTCTATATTTCCCTCAAAGCAGCTTGTTTCTTATGAGCAGGGAAATATTTAGCAGAGAAGTAATAAATAATATCCTGGGGACTACGCACACAACCAGGATCAAGAGAATTAAACCATATCTTAGCATCACCCTTTAATGAGAACGGAAATATTTTGAGTATATAAAAGTAGCGCGATCTCTCATCATTAGTAAACAGTATGCTATATCATTTAACTTAGTAAGATGTGCCACAACAGTTTCAGATTCATAGCCATAAAAAGGATCAGATTCGACCAAAGTAATTATATCTGGATCAATAGAAAATTCATAATCCTTATCAGGAACACAGATAGGTGAAGTAGCAAAAGCAGGGTCAGGTTTCATTCTGTCTCTAAGAGATTCTTTACTCCATTTAACTAATAACCTCTTGAGCTCATATCTATCTTTACAAGCAAAATAGCTGCAGAAGATTCCATATCAAAAACATAACCCTCGTGAATAACAGCATATTTTCATCATCACTTTCATCATTGTATTCAGATTCAATAATTTCTTTCTCTCCAAATTTCTAGCAATTTGTTCATCTAGAAATTCACCAAGGGGCACAGTAGTATCAAGCATAGAAGTAGTTTCATCATAAGTATCATGCATAGCGTAGTGGCATCATCAATAACATGCACATATCGGAACGAATAGCGAAGCAGGTTTAGGTGTCGCTAGCTTACTCATAATGTAAGGTGAATCAAGTGCAGAGCTAGATGGCAGTTCCTTACCTCCCCTTGTAGTTGAGGGATAAATTTTTGTCTTAGCGTCTTTCAAGTTCTTCATAGTGTCCAGCAGATATAAATCCCAAGTGACTCAAAGAATAGAGTTATGCTCCCCGACAACGGCGCCAGAAATTAGTCTTGATAACCCACAAGTATAGGGGATCGCAACAGCTTTCGAGGGTAGAGTATTCAACCCAAATTTATTGATTCGACACAAGGGGAGCCAAAGAATATTCTCAAGTATTAGCAGCTGAGTTGTCAATTCAACCACACCTGAAAACTTAGTATCTGCAGCAAAGTGTTTAGTAGCAAAGTAATATGATAGTGGTGGTAACGGTAACAAAAGTAAAGACAACAAAAGTAAAGACAACAAAAGTAATGTTTTTGGTATTTTGTAGTGATTGTAACAGTAGCAACGGAAAAGTAAATAAGCGAGAACCAGTATATGGAAAGCTCGTAGGCACCGGATCAGTGATGGATAATTATGCCGGATGCGGTTCATCATGTAACAGTCATAACATAGGGTGACACAGAACTAGCTCCAATTCATCAATGTAATGTAGGCATGTATTCCGTATATAGTCATACGTGCTTATGGAAAAGAACTTGCATGACATATTTTGTCCTACCCTCCCGTGGCAGCGGGGTCCTATTGGAAACTAAGGGGTATTAACGCCTCCTTTTAATAGAGAACCAGAACAAAGCATTAGCACATAGTGAATACATGAACTCCTCAAACTATGGTCATCACCGAGAAGTATCCCGATTATTGTCACTTCGGGGTTGTTGGATCATAACACATAATAGGTGACTGTAGACTTACAAGATAGGATCAAGAACTCACATATATTCATGAAAACATAATAGGTTCAGATCTGAATTCATGGCACTCGGGCCCTAATGACAAGCATTAAGCATAGCAAAGTAATAGCAACATCAATTTCAGAACATAGTGGATACTAGGGATCAAACCCTAACAAAACTAACTCGATTACTTGATAAATCTCATCCAACCCATCACCGTCCAGCAAGCCTACGATGGAATTACTCACGCACGACGGTGAGCATCATGAAATTGGTGATGGAGGATGGTTGATGATGACGACGGCGACGAATCCCCTCTCCGGAGCCCCGAACGGACTCCAGATCAGCCCTCCCGAGAGGTTTTAGGGCTTGGCGGTGGCTCCGTATCGTAAAACGCGATGATTTCTTCTCCTTGATTTTTTCCCCGAAAGCCAATATATAGAGTTGGAGTTGGCGTCGGAAGGTGTCCAGGGGGCCCACGAGGTAGGGGCGCGCCCTAGAGGGGGGGCACCCTTGTGGACAGGGTGTGGGCCCCCTGGTCTTCATCTTTGGCGAGGATTTTTTATTATTTTTTATAAGACATCCCGTGGAGTTTCAGGTCATTCCGAGAACTTTTGTTTTCTGCACATAAAACAACATCATGGCAATTCTCAATGAAAACAAGTCGATCGGGTTAGTTCCATTCAAATCATACAAGTTAGAGTCCAAAACAAGGGCAAAAGTGTTTGGAAAAGTAGATACGACGGAGACGTATCAGACATCTAGGGTTTAGACATTAGGTAGATCAACTCTTGTAAGCCCTATACTCATCAAATACAATAGGGCAGGACGGTTGAAGTACGACGACTACTAAAATTTGGGTAAAGGAATTGATGCGGGGCGGGAGTGCCCAAGATCGTGCATGGTCCAATAATAATATGCATGTATGCTAATAAGGAAAAGTGGCATGGAACCGCCGATTTTTGCAACGCTCAAGGCGGGTAGTTTATTTTTATATTTCTAGCTAGCTGGTCTATCGCACACGGTTCATCCTAATTTCCAAATAAACTTACCCGCCTTTAGCTTGCACAGGTGGTGGTTGAGGGAGTCCTAGATTAAGGGTTCCTCGGATGGTCGGACTATGTGGCATGGGCCGGATTGATGGGTCGTGAGGATACAAGATAGAAGGCCTTCCCCTGTGTTCGGATGGGACTCTCCTTTGCGTAGATGACAAGTTTGGCGATCGGATGTGTGGTTTCCTTTCTCTGTAAACCGACTCTGTACAACCCTAGCCCCCTCTGATGTCTATATAAACCATAGGGTTTAGTCCGTAGAGGCGATGGCAAATCATACAGGCTAGACATCTAGGGTTTAGCTATTACGATCTCGAGGTAGATCAACTCTTGTAACCCCTATACTCATCAAAGTCAATCAAGCAGGAAGTAGGGTGTTACCTCCATTAAGAGGGCCCGAACCTGGGTAAACATCGTGTCCCTCGCCTCCTGTTACCTTCGATCCTCACACGCATAGTTCGGGACCCCCTACCCAAGATCAGCCGGTTTTGACACCGACAGTGGTTTTACATCGCACTTGCATCGCACACGGTTAGGCCAATACCTCCAACCTTTGCTCGCGCTTGCGCGGTCGTGGTGATTTTACAGCGCACTTGCATCGCACATGGTTGAGCCAGTACCTCCACCCTTTGATCGCGTTTGTGCGGTCGTGGTGATTTTACAGTGCACTTGCATCGCACACGGTTGAGCCAGTACGCCCACCTTAATTTGCGCGTGCTTGCGCAGGCGAGGTGATTCACAACGCACTTGTATCGCACACGGTTAAGATATTATACCCGTGTCCGTTGAGCGTCATCAGAGTCTTTGTAGCAAAAAATAATGTTAGAGAGGGTCAGAAGACAGCCACACCAACATGTGGCCCAAATATATATGAGTGAAAAGGGTGGTCTATGATGTTCAAAATTCCAATGCACAACTTTGACCGCGCGGGCCCACAGTTGGGCGCGTCGTCGAAGATCGATGAGAGGGGCCAGAAGTCAAGAACCACCCGGAAGTGGCCAAATATATGTAGGAATATTGGGTATGTTTAAAACATTAAATACACAATGCATAACTTTGGTGGCACATGCCTCGCAAACCTGAAAGCACCGTTGGATATATATCTATAATGGCATAATGTCGTACCTAGCTAGGATGCTTGGCCCACCACCTCCCACTTCGTGTTAGTGGGGTGGATGCACGTAATGATCGATACTTTGGTCATACATGCATATCGCCATGACCTACCATAAGACGGACCAATGAATCTATCGTTTGGTCAAACGACAGCTGTTGTTGTCGGTAAACCGCTTGGGCCAAGAGATTGAACCATCATAAAAATCACATGAGAGGGACCACAATACCAGCACCTCTGATATGTCTCCGTCATATCTACTTTTCCAAACACTTTTGCCCTTGTTTTGTACTCTAACTTGCATGATTTGAATGGAACTAACCCGGACTGACGCTGTTTTCAGCAGAATTGCCATGGTGTTATTTATGTGCAGAAACAAAAGTTCTCGGAATGACCTGAAACTCCATGGAGCTTATTTTTGGAAAGTATTAAAAATATTGGTCAAAGAATCAAGGTCAGGGGGCCCACAACCTGGGCACGAGGGTGGGGGGCGCGCCCCCTGCCTTGTGGGCCCCCTGGAGCTCCACCGACCTCAACTCCAACTCCATATATTCATGTTTGGGGAGAAAAAAATCAGAGAGAAAGATTCATCGCGTTTTACGATACGGAGCTGCCGCCAAGCCCTAAACTCTCTCGGGAGGGCTGATCTGGAGTCCATTCGGGGCTCCGGAGAGGGGAATCCATCGCCGTCGTCATCATCAACCATCCTCCATCACCAATTTCATGATGCTCACCGCCGTGCGTGAGTAATTCCATCGTAGTCTTGCTGGACGGTGATGGGTTGGATGAGATTTATCATGTAATCGAGTTAGTTTTGTTAGGGTTTGATCCCTAGTATCCACTATGTTCTGAGATTGATGTTGCTATGACTTTGCTATGCTTAATGCTTGTCTCTAGGGCCCGAGTGCCATGATTTCAGATCTGAACCTATTATGTTTTCATGAATATATGTGAGTTCTTGATCCTATCTTGCAAGTCTATATTCACCTATTATGTGTTATGATCCGCAACCCCGGTGACAATAATCGGACCACTCCCAAAGTGATGACCATAGTTTGAGGAGTTCATGTATTCACTATGTGTTAATGCTTTGGTCTGGTATTCTATTAAAAGGAGGCCTTAATATCCCTTTGTTTCCATTAGGACCCCGCTGCCACTGGAGGGTAGGACAAAAGATGTCATGCAAGTTCTTTTCCATAAGCACGTATGACTATATTCGGAATACATGCCTACATTACATTGTTGAATTGGAGCTAGTTCTGTGTCACCCTATGATATGATTGTTACATGATGAACCGCATCCGGTATAATTCTCCATCACTGATCCAATGCCTACGAGCTTTTCCTATATTGTTCTTTGCTTATTTACTTTCCCGTTGCTATTGTTACAATCACTACAAAACCCAAAAATATTACTTTTGCTACCGTTACCGTTGCTTTCATATTACTTTGCTACTAAATACTTTGCTGCAGATACTAAGTTATCCAGGTGTGGTTGAATTGACAACTCAACTGCTAATACTTGAGAATATTCTTTGGCTCCCCTTGTGTCGAATCAATAAATTTGGGTTGAATACTCTACCCTCGAAAACTGTTGCGATCCCCTATACTTGTGGGTTATCAACCTCTTGCATGCAGCCCAAAATAATGTACATTGGGATGGGGTGACGTGTGTTTTCAATAGAATAATTTACAATTTAGATGTGGTGCCTACCTCTCGATACAGACAACAACCATGAAGGCAAGGTAGTTAAGGACGAGATACGCAGGGTATGATGTAGGTCGAACCCAGCAATCCGAGTATGTGGGAGGGAATCCTGACAACGCATGAGCTCGAGCTTTGGTTGAGCGACATGTTACGGTGACTGGCCCTAACATGAACTAGGAGGAATCTATTTATGGCCAACACATACCCCTCATTATCGGACAAAGGGATGATATATATACACTCGGAGAGCCCACAGATATGCGTGTCGTCACAAAAAACCGCACAAGGGAGACGTGGTCGATCAGAAGACCCTGTATACACTGCATGCGGCCCAAAAATATGTATGGGTATAGTGGTTTGTGATGTGTTTAAATCCCAAATGCACAACTTCGATGGGCCACCAACTACATTACAAACCGAACACCGTACCCGACTCCAAGCCTGGTTCAATAGGTACGATGTCAGTTTCCCAACTTCGAGGCGGCGGCAGTGGGGGGAGGGGGTCGTCCCACGCATGCACTCAAACTTTATTTGGTCTAGCATGGGACACATCTATATCTACACCCCTATATAGTGTGCGAATAACTTTGAAAGTTGGTCGTTGGATGAAGCCAATCCGACTGTATAGAGATGGCAAATCCGAGCACTACTGGTCGTTGGATATCATCTACATTCCACCAGATTCTGCCACATGTACAATCTAGAAGACTCCATGGCTGAACTTAAGTATAACGCACAAACCTCAAAACACAAGCACTTCTCCTTTCTTCTCTAGAATCTTCCATATCTTAATTGCCCAAACTTTTTTTCTAAATGAATTGTCACTTTTTGTTTTTTACTTTATGCTTTACAATGCACAATTCCATGAATCTTAAAATAGATTTTTTTATAAAACTAATTGATTTTGGCTGAGATGAACTATAAGAATTAAACGAACATCTATATCATGCATATATGACTCAAAGCTTACATGCTATAGTGTGGTATTTATTCATAATTTCGTTACCAAATCTCATGCGTGCAATGCACATGTACCTTACTAGTATCAATAGGAAACCATCATGGTCAAATCCTTCTCGTTGTTGGGTCAAAGGGATAGATTGTGTGGGCCCCCCTAATTGTCGGTAAAGGATAGTATATATACCTCGGGGAGCCAGCAGATATGTGCCGCGTCTATAAGCTGCACAAGGTAGACATGCTCGAGAAGAACACCCTGCCCCCTATACACTGCATGCAACCTGAAAATGGTTTATATAATCGCCATGACAGGACAAGTCAATCATTCTTTAATTTTTTTGAGCAAAAAATAACCCATAAAAACATAGTAGGTTTATATAATCGCCATGACAGATCAATTCAATCATTCTTTAATTTTTTAGAGCGAAAAATAACCCATAAAAACATAGTCTACAAATTAGCAAAACAAGGATCCCAATGTTTATATAATTGCCATGATAGGTCACTATAGAGATATAATCTATCACTATAATGACCGTGTCATGGCATTTAAATGAAGCTTGAGATATGCAACTTCCCACCAGGTCACCATCCTTGGACTACTCCAGCCCGAGCACGCTTAACTTCTGCGTTCTATTCGATTAGGCTAGCGGATGGGAAGCCGCCCCTTGCTGATAAGAATTGCCTCCTTGCCATTAAGCCGTTTCACGCTGGTCACCCTCACTAGTAGAAAAAGGGCCTATAGTCCCGGTTGGTGAGGGCCTTTAGTCCCGGTTCATGAACCGGGACTAAAGGGACGGTACTAATGCCCTGACCCTTTAGTCCCGGTTCAATCCAGAACCGGGACAGATGGGCCGCCACATGGCCTGTCCGTGAGCCCAGCGGGGAGGGCCTTTGGTCCCGGTTGGTGGCACCAACCGGGACCAATAGGCATCCACGTCAACATTTCTATGGCTGTGGTTTTTGTTTTTTTGAAAAGGGGGCTTGGGGGTTATTTGGGGGTTAATTTAGGTGTTTCATATATTGTGCTATAGCTAGCTAATTAATAGAGAAAAGTGTCCTCTCTTTTGTCCGTGCTTGGTCGACGCTACGTACTATACATACGTATAGAGAGGACTAGCTAGACACGCTAGCTAGCTAGTAATTAAGCAAATGTAAGATCGTCATGAACATATATGCATACAGAGAAGTGATATCGACCACCTCTCCTTCTCCGAGAGATTGGTCGAACAACAAGTTCTCGTATATCTATCCGACACTACCGGCTACATATATACAATAATTATCTTTTACAAATATATAATCTCCTAACATACGGACGCTGTGGTCCACATAGTATTCTCCGCCTTCAGCGATCACGTGGTCAAGAAAGAATGCCGCCAATTCCTCTTTTATTGCTCGCATGCGATCCGGTGCTAGGAGTTCATCCCCCATCCGAAACATCTAATTTTAAGAAAGGGGTCAATACACACACACACATATATATATATATATATATATATATATATATATATATATATATGAATGAATGAAACTCAACACAAATGATGTTAATAAAATAAAATTGTGAATATTTTTATTTACGCACTTCATATTGTTTGTTGGAGTAGCCCCGCTCACAGTGTCGTGTGGCGGATGGACTATAAACGTAGTATCCACAGAAATCATTCCCTTGTTCCTGCCACAACCACTTTACAAGAAATAGAGCTCAATCAAACTGATAATTAGCAAGAATGCTAAATGGTATTGATGAAACTAGCGCTTGAATCACTAGGAGATGCGTGGAATATGCTACTATATAGTACTTACTTTCGGGTGTCTAAATTGCAGCTTCTTCGGTAGTCCCGAGCTTTTTGGTGAATTTTCTCTCAAGCCCTGCCATACAAAGAAAACAATTACTTGATATCGAAATGAACAAAGTTGCTGATATGGTGGATAATGATCGATTTAACTTACTTCTCGAGCATTTCGGTGATGTCCGTGATACTCCTTGGGATCTTTTCGCTTGGAGTCTAAGACAGTTACTACTCCCTTCTCAAGCTTAATCTCTAGGAGAATATAGTGGTATCTGCGCACACATGCATAACTCATCAATATTACATTACTATAACCGGACTAATAAGGAAACCGAATATGCCACAAGACAAGAACACTCACTTGAAGTTGTAACGAAGAGTATTATATCTTTGTGTTCATTTATTACCAACGATTGTAGCAAGTTGGCCTCGGTATTTTCTTTTACGAAATTCAACCTCAGATTTATCTATGAGATATGTGTTAATGAACCCAATATCACCCACTTGTCTTTTCTTCAATTCGCGATCTTCAATCTGCATAATATAGTGAGGATAATTATAAATACATGCAATGAAAGGGCTGAGTTATATAGAGACTTAATGATGTAAGTAGTACTACTTACAGACAGTAGCAGGTGACCGTTGCTTTATCGAGGGCCAATTGATTGAAAAACTGATAGAACTCCTCAAATGGGATAGGCAACAGTTCAATTCCAAGGAGGTCATGCTCCTTTTTAACTCACACATACAAAGTACTCCTCTCCTCAGACTCTTTGCAGGTTTTCATGTACCAATCATGCAATCTTCGCATCATCGTTGATAGAGAATTTTCATCTTTGACGAGAGGCTTCTCGTACTCGTATCTTTGTATCTGCACCTCCAAGAAATCATAATGTACATCGTCAAGGTGTAATCTGCAGGATTGCCATAACCGGCACCATCCTCGGATCGACGATGTCGCTAGCGTGCACCTTGAGCGGGGGCACGATTGCTTCGCTTGTTCGCCGAGCTGGGCAATTTGTTTTCCAGCTCGTCGTTCTTTCATCCTTTGATCATCGACAAGATTTCCCGACCTCTCCGCTTCGGCAAATGCCTTTCCAATAATGCGCTCATAGTTGCCTTTCGGTGGAGACTTGGGTGGTTTTGTCAGGGCAGCCAGAGTGCGCTTCGCTTTCACTGGATCTACCTTCTCCTCCGGAGGTGGATGTCTCTTTGCTTTCAACCCTTGAAACCAGTCATCCACTTCGGTCTGCGCGATCTTCGCGTTTTCCTCCTCGCTCCTCTCGTACGGTAACTTCTCCGAGTCTTGAGAGAAGGACCGAATCTGTATCTCCTCCCGCCTTTGGCTGTACTGCTAGACGCCGGCAGAGCAGACGGAGCGGATGTCTTCTTTCCTTGCTTACGAGGCGGAGGAGAAGGACTACGACGCGCCGGAGCAGCCGGAGCGGTGGCGGGTCTCTTCCGCCCTTGCTGACGAGGCGGAGAAGGAGGAGGCTGGCTGCTCGGGCGCGCCCGGTGCAAAGCGGAGAAGGAGGCGGAGTGCCGCCACGTGCCGGAGAAGGAGCCGGCCGAGTGCCCTGACTGCCACTCACGGGAGGAGGAGGCGGTGGAGGAGGCGGAGTGCCCCGACTCGGCCGGAGGAGGAGGAGGAGGCGGAGGCGCCCAGCCTGAAGGTTGATGAGATCCTTCTGCCATAGGCATGGAGTCTTCAGAGAAGAACCCAGCCGATACTCCCCTTCACCGGTAGGGTGGTCAAGCCGGAGGTCCTCAAATCCCTCCGTTATTTCATCGACCATCACCTTAGCATATCTTTCTGGAATTGGCCGACAGTGAAAAGTTGAGTCGGGTTTAGTAGGATAAACAGAGCCAACAGCTGCCTTGACCTTCAAATTGCTCCATTGCGCCATAAGGTGGCAAGTTTCAGCATCCGTGATAGCATCCACGGGATAGCCGGGCAGGAGCCGTCAAGGCATGCTGCTCTAGCTGAAGCAGCCTCGGTGGAAGCCACGCCGCTTCTCCGCCGAGATGGCGGGGTAGCTTCAGGGAAGCTTCGCAGGTCGCTTGCTGCGATCTGCTGCTTCTTGTTCCTCTTCTCGTTCCTCTAGCCCCATTACCCTTTCGCAGCCGTGCATTTGGCTCTGCTTCCGCTTTCTTCCTCCTCTCATGGGTTTTGTAACCCCTGCGTCCGAAATCCAGCCTTCCACGAACGGAGCTGGCGTGCCTCGTGTCCGTCCGGGGTGCTCAGGATTCCCGAGGGCCATTGTGAGCTCGTCCTTCTCCCCTGCGGAACGAACTTCCCTTGTCTGCCGCTCGATATATTGCTGAAGCCTCTTGACTGGTATGTCCAATTGTTCGTCCATCCAAATGCACTTCCTCGTTATAGGGTCCAAGGATCCGCCGCCTCAAGAACCAAGTCCGCAGCGGTCGGCGATTCATTGTCTCTGGTTCGATCCCTTTATCAAGCGAGATCATTCTCAGCCTTGGCCCACTTAGGCCGGGCTACGAGGTAGCCACCGACCCGTGCGATGGTGAAGCTTCTTCTTCGCAGTATTTCTCTTGTTTGTCGCCGACATCTTTTTACTCTTTTCCGATGTCTTGTAGGCCACAAATGCGGGCCGCCATCTCTCGATCTTCTCATATTTGCCCTTGAATTCTGGTGTCTCATTTTTTTTCGACATACGTATTGAGTTCTTTCTTCCAATTCCTGAATAGTTCTGCCATCTTCTTAAAAGCAAAAGACTTGATTAATGGCTCTATTACTGGCTTCTCCGGATCATCCTCTAGCGGTAGGGTAAAATTTGACTTCAGCTCGGTCCAAAGATCATTTTTCTGCATATCATTGACATAAGACACCTCAGGGTCTTCGTTCTTAGGCTTATACCATTGGTGGATGCTGATCGGGATCTTGTCCCTAACCGTAACCCCCGACCGAGCAACAAATGTCTTCTTTGTCCGGTAGGGTTCAATCGGTTGGCCGTCGCTGCAATTTGTATGATCTCAAAATTTTCATCCGAGCTCAACTTTTTCTTGGGCCTCGTCTCTTTACCGAAGTTGTGCTCGATCCGGAGGGCTAGAAAAAAGAACAAAGACGAGACTTAATTAATATGTGTACATACCAAAACAAAGACGATAGCTAGTCAGCACAGGCTTAACTAATATATATACCTGGCCGGACTCGGTTTGGTGATCACCGGAGCCGTCCTCACGGTCTAATTCTTCACCCTCTCCTTCTTGCACCGGCATTGGGTCATCGGAGCCATGTAAATCATGGCCAGCTGCTTCTTCACCCTCTCCTTCCAGACCATCGTTGTCGTTGAGAAACATCAACGAGTAGACATCATCACTTCCTTGTGCGATTATGTCCCTCAACAACGCTTCTTGTGCTTCGTCTCGGGGGGTGTCCATAGTTTCTACAAATATTTACAACATGGCAATTATTATTCAAACATGACAATATGGATATATTAGTGGCAAACGTAGAACTAGCTAGCTAATCACAATAAGGAATCATATTAGTGGCCTCGACGCTGCTTCTCTAGGGTTTGGGGTGGCCTCAACAACGCTTATAGGGTTTGGGGGTGGCCTCGATAATGCTTAATGGTGGGGTTAATATCGACCCCCCCCACGTGTTGATGCTATGGGGAGGGGGTCGGCGTTGAACACTACGTCTATGTCCCACAAGTGACGTGGGCATCGACGCCCATGATGGGGTAGAGGGTCGGATCGCCGAGCGGTCGAGGGTCAAGGGGTGGAGGATCGCCGAGGGTCGGGAGGTTGCCTAGTGTCAAAGGATTCAACAAAACCATGTCTTCATCATTAGGCGAAAGTAACAGGTGCATGATGGTACGAAGCTCTCCAAAGTTATTTTGGAACGGAGTCCCACATAGGATAATTCGCTTTTTGGTACAAAGTTCAGCAAGAACCTTCCGAATATCATTATATGAAATGCCTTTGCTGAGATTCGTACAAAAAGGCAAATTATCCTATCCGGGACTCCATTCCAGAATAACTTTGGAGGACTTCGTACCATCATGCCATGGTTACTTCCGGCTAATGATGAAGCCATGGATTTCTTCAATACTTTGACACTATAGGACCCTCGACCTGAAACCTTCGACCCTTGACCCCTTAACGACCCTCTACCCTCTACCCTAGTTCCCGACCCTCAACCCTTGGCGATCCTCGACACCCTCGTTATATCGACAACGACGCAACATACATATACATGGGAAAATAATGTTATCGGGAGGGGTATCGCACCCCCTCGTGTCAAAGTTTCTTCTTTCTCCTCTATTCCTTTCTTTCTTCTTCTCCTCTTCTTTTCTTCTTATCCCTCGAGAAAGGAAAATAAGGAAAATGAAGAAAAGAGGAAGAAGAAGGAAGAAGAAGAAGAAGAAGAAGAAGAAGAAAAAAAGGGAGAAGAAGAAAAGAATAGAGGAGAAGAAGAAAAATAGATTTTTTCTATTTTTCTTCTTCTCCTCTATTCCTTTCTTCTTCTCCTCTTCTTTTCTTCTTTTTTGTTCTTCTTATTTATTTCTCCTCTTCTTCCTCTCCCCTCTTCTTCTCCTTTCTTCCTCTTCTTATTTCCTTTTTCCTCTTATTCTTTTTCTTCTTCTTCCTTCTTAATAATACATGAAGTAGTATTGCCTAATTCATTGTTCATATGAATATACAAACATTTGCATATTTACAATAATTAATATCACCAAAAAATCTATGAACAGAAAAAAATCCTAATTTTTCTAAAAACTATCTTTTGCATTATTCACATACACATATACATTATAGCCACATACACATATACATCACATATGAACAAAAAAATAAAACATAAAAAAACAGAGCATAAAAATAAAAAAAAAGAGCTTAAACATTATATATATATGAAAAAAATTAAATAAATAAAAAGAGCCGTATGCTCACAAGTGTGAGGCGAGGCGAGGCGCCGGCGGACGGGCAGGGGCAGGCGATGGCGACGAGGAGGCACGGCCGAGCCCGTGAGTGAGGCTCGAGGCGCCGGCGGGCGGCCAGGCGCTGGCGGGGCAGGGGCAGGGCAGGCGACGGCGAGCATGGGGCAGGGCGCGGGCGACGGCGACGGCGAGCACGGCAGAGGCGCGGGCGGCGGCGACGGCGAAAGCACGGGCAGCACTGACAGCGTCGTCGGGCGAAGCTTCGGGCAACTGGCGGCGTCGTCGGGCGAAGGCTGGCGATGAAATCTGAAAAACGCCAAGTCTTTGCTTATATAGAAATGTCTTTGGTCCCGGTTCGTGGAACGAACCGGTACTAATCTTTAGTCCCGGTTGGTGCCACCAACCGACCAAAGGCCAATTTTCAAGACCCAAAGGGCGGGAAGCGGCGACCTTTGGTCGGTTGGTGGCACCAACCGGGACTAAAGGGATTGGTCCCGGGTGGCACGAACCGGGACCAATCCCTTTAGTCCCGGTTGGTGCCACCAACCGGGACCAAAGGCCTTGTGCTGCCCAGCCAAAAGTTTAGTCCCACCTCGCTAGTTGAGAGAGCTCGAGAGTGGTTTATAAGCGCTGCTGCGCCCACCCTCTCGAGCTCCTCTCAACTGCAGGCTTTCGGGCCTAATCTGTCACTTGCTATGTGCCTGTGGGCCTACTTGGCCTCCTGCGGGCCTGAATCCTGGCCCATCTAGGGTTTCTAGTCGTATTCAGGCCGTGGGTGTCCAGTAGGCGGCACTATTTTTTTCCAGTTTTTTGTTTTGTTTTCTGCATTATTATTTATTTTTTGTTGTTTTTTGTTTATTTTTTTAATTCTTTTTGCTTTTAGTTTTAGAAAAATTATAAACTTTCTGTTAGTGCCATTAGTTTTCAAATTTGAAAACTCTTTTTTTGTTTTCTTTGTTGCTTTATTTATTTTATTTTGTTTCTACTTACAACAAAATACTTATTGTTGCTATTTTTATTTTTTTTCAGTTTTTGTTACATTTTCGCATTATTTATTTTTTGTTGTTTTTTGCTTTATTTTTTAATTCTTTTTTATTTTAGTTTAAGAAAATTATAAACTTTCTGTTAGTGCCATTAGTTTTCAAATTAGAAAACTCTTTTTTGTTTCTTTGTTGCTTTATTTATTTTATTTTGTTTCTACTTACAACAAAATACTTATTGTTGCTATTTTTTTTTCAGTTTTTTGTTCTATTTTATGCATTATTTATTTTTTGTTGTTTTTTGCTTTATTTTTTAATTCTTTTTGCTTTTAATTTAAGAATAATTATAAACTTTCTGTTAGTGCCATTAGTTTTCAAATTTGAAAACTCTTTTTTTGTTTTCTTTGTTGGTTTATTTATTTTATTTTGTTTCTACTTACAACAAAATACTTATTGTTGCTATTTTTATTTTTTTCAGTTTTTGTTCTGCTTTTCTGCATTATTTATTTTTTGTTGTTTTTCTTTATTTTTAATTCTTTTTTGCTTTTAGTTTTAGAAAAATATAAACTTTCTGTTTGTGCCATTAGTTTTCAAATTTGAAAACACTTTTTTGTTTTCTTTGTTGCTTTATTTATTTTATTTTGTTTACGCTTACAACAAAACGGTGTGTAGAGGGACGGGCTTATAAACCGGTGTGAGCGCCTTCGGTTGGCGAGGTTTTCAAATTCATAGTTTTCAAATGAACACTGAAAAAGTTGGCATAGCATGTGCATGTACAAAACGGACAATGGTATCATACATCGGTCTCATTACAAAGTTGGCATGGTATCATCATAATAGTTGCGGGAGAAAGTCTTCACTTTTTCTTCGCTTGTGTCGTTTGCTTATTGCGCCGTAACCATGGATAATCTTCATCGTTTATCAGGATGCTTGGGTCAACCTTGACATTGAAGGGGGGAATTTCATGAAACTTTTCATAGATAACCTGTGCCACATCATTGGCTAGGACGAACGGTTCGTCAGTGTACCCAAGATTTTTCAGATCCACTGTTGTCATTCCGTACTGTGGGTCTACCTGTACCCCGCCTCCTGACAGATTGACCCACTTGCACTTAAACAAAGGGACCTTAAAATCTACTCCGTAGTCAAGTTCCCATATGTCTACTATGTAACCATAATATGTGTCATTTCCCTTGTCGGTTGCTGCATCAAAGCGGACAGCGCTGTTTTGATTGGTGCTCTTTTCATCTTGGTCAATCGTGTAAAATGTATTCCCATTTATCTCAGATCCTTTCCAAATCATTACAATCGAAGATGGTCCATTTGGACAACAAGTACAGCTCATCACAAACAGTGCCGTCACCTCTGATACTTGTTTCCAACCAACTGCTGAAAGTCCTGATGTGTTCACATGTAATCCGATCGTCGCCTTTGCTCGGGTGTTTGGGCGCAGATCGTTCTTGTGTTCATCGACATCTGGAGGTCACCAAGGTAGAGTTCTCAGAGAACTGTGTAGTGTGCTTGAGACCAAGAATATCCGTCCTGCATATTATTGAGTCCCTTCCAAGCGTGCCTTTTCGGTCAGTCTCCCCTCATACCGCGATTTAGGGAAACCTATCTTGTTAAGGCCAGGAATGAAGTCAACACAAAACCCGATGACATCCTCTGTTTGATGGCCCATGGAGATGCTTCCTTCTCGCCTAAGCGCGATTATGAACATATTTCTTTAGGACTCCCATGAACCTCTCAAAGGGGTACATATTGTGTAGAAATACGGGCCCCAGAATGACAATCTCGTCGACTAGATGAACTAGGACGTGCGTCATGATATTGAAGAAGGATGGTGGGAACACCAGCTCGAAACCCGACAAGACATTGCGCCACATCACTCCTTAGCGTTGGTACGATTTCTGGATTGATCACCTTCGAGATATTGCATTGAGGAATGCACATAGCTTCACAATGGCTAATCGGACGTTTTCGTAGAAGCCCCTCAATGCAACCGGAAGCGATTGCGTCATAATCACGTGGCGATCCATGAGACTTTAGGTTATGGAACTTTTTCTCGGCATATTTATTATTCCCTTTATATTCGACGAGAAGCCGGTCGGGACCTTCATCTTGAGCAGGCATTGAAAGAATATTTCTTTCTCTTCTTTTCGTAAGAGCGTAGCTGGCGGGACCTTCATATCTTGCTTCGGAGGCATGCCCTCTTTTTCGTGCAAGCGTTGCGGGTCCTCTCGTGCCTCGGGTGTATCTTTTTCTTCCCATACACGCCCAAGAAGCCTAGCAGGTTCACGCAAAGGTTCTTCGTCACGTGCATCACGTCGATCGAAGAGAGGACCTCTAGGTCTTTCCGATAGGGTAGGTCCCAAAATATAGATTTCTTCTTCCACATGGGTGCGTGATTCTCGGCGTCATTCGGAACAGCTAGTCCGCCGACCCTTTCCAAAGATTAGGTGTTATTCATTGACTATAGCAAGTACGTGATCACCGGTACGCATTGCGGGCTTCTTCCGGTGATCTGCCTCGCCTTTGAAATGCTTGCCTTTCTTTCGACATTGATGGTTGGTCGGAAGAAATCGGCGATGGCCCAGTACACATTCTTCCTGCAGCTTCCCGGTATATACTATCGGTGTCAAGTAAACAGTCGTGCATGCGTGGTATCCCTTGTTTGTCTGTCCTCAAAGGTTACCGAGAGCGGGCCAATCGTTGATGGTCACGAACAGCAACGCCTTTAGTTCAAATTCCTCCTTTTGTGCTCATCCCACGTCGTACCGTTTCCATTCCACAGCTGTAAAAGTTCTTCAACTAATGGCCTTAGGTACACATCAATGTCGTTCTTTGGGTTGCTTAGGGCCTTGGATGAGAACTGCATCATAATGAACTTCCGCTTCATGCACATCCAAGGAGGAAGGTTATACATACATAGAGTCACGGGCCAGGTGCTATGATTGCTGCTCTGCTCCCGAAAGGATTAATGCCATCCGCGCTTAAAGCAAACCATACGTTCCTTGGGTCCTTTGCAAACTCATCCCGATCCTTTCTCTCAATTTTTCTCCACTGCGACCCGTCGTGGGTGCTCTCAACTTCCCGTCTTTCTTACGGTCCTCAACTGTGCCATCGCATCAACTTGGTATGCTCTCCGTTTACGAGCAGACGTTTCAACCGTGGTATTATAGGAGCATAACACATCACCTTCGCAGGAACCCTCTTCACAGGAGGCTCGCCGTCAACATCACCGAGGTCATCTCGTCGATCTTATACCGCAATGCACCGCATACCCGTGCACGCAGCGTTCAGATACTTGTAGGCACCACGGTAGAGGATGCAGTCATTAGGGCATGCATGTATCTTCTCCACCTCCAATCCTAGAGGGCATACGACCTTCTTTGCTGCGTATGTCTTGTCGGGCAATTCGTTATCCTTTGGAAGCTTCTTCTTCATTATTTTCAGTAGCTTCTCAAATCCTTTATCGAGCATGACATTCTCTGCCTTCCATCGCAGCAATTCGAGTACGGTACCGAGCTTTGTGTTGCCATCTTTGCAATTGGGGTACAACCCTTTTTGTGATCCTCTAACATGCGATCGAACTTCAGCTTCTCCTTTTGACTTTCGCATTGTGTCCTTGCATCGACAATGACCCGCGGAGATCATCATCATCGGGCACATCGTCTGGTTCCTCTTGATCTTCAGCAGCTTACGCCCGTTGCGGCACCATCGTGCACATCGTCAGTGCATCTTGATGTTCAGAGCATCACCGTATTCAGGGGCACATAGTTGTCATCGTACTCTTCTTCCTCGCCGTCTTCCATCATAACCCCTATTTCTCCGTGCCTCGTCCAAACATTATAGTGTGGCATGAAACCCTTGTAAAGCGGTGGGTGTGAAGGATTTTTCCGGTCGAGTAAGACTTCGTATTCCCACATATAGGGCATGGACAACACATAAAACCATTCTGCTTGTTTGCCTCAGCCACTTCAAGAAAATAATGCACGCCCTTAATGTACTCGGAGGTGTATGCATCACCGTACATCCATTGCCGGTTCATCTGCGTGCATTATATATAATTAAGTGTGTCCAAAATCATTACGTAACATCATGAATAGATAATTAAGTGACCAAATTAATAGAAGTTCATCATCACATAAAAACCAAAGTACATACATAGTTCTCATCTAACAACATAAAGCTCTGCAAAGCATCTAAATTAATTAAACCATACATTGAAACTATGTAAAACATTTCAATGCGAAAACAAATGTGATCATAATCGCAACCAAGGTAACAACTGATCCAACAGCATAATGATACCAAGCCTCGGTATGAATGGCATATTTTCTAACCTTTCTCATCTTCAAGCGCATTGCATCCATCTTGATCTTGTGATCATCGACGACATCCGCAACATGCAACTCCAATATCATCTTCTCCTCCTCAAGTTTTTTATTTTTTCCTTCAAGAAATTGTTTTCTTCTTCAACTAAATTTAACCTCTCGACAATAGGGTCGGTTGGAATTTCCGGTTCAACAACCTCCTAGATAAATAAAATCTATGTCACGTTGGTCGGCATAATTTTCATAAACAATAAATGAACCAATAGTTATGAAAAGATAATATATACCACATCCGAATCATAGATGTGACGAGGGCCGACGGGGCGGATACCAAAACCATCACACTATATAAGATGCAATAATAAAAGTAAGAAAATAATACAAGTATCTATCTAAACAAACAAGTAATAATATTTTTCCTTTCAGAAAGAAGATAAGAACAAGAGGCTCACCACGGTGGTGCCGGTGATGAGATCGGCGCGGGTGATCGACGACGATGAAGACGGGGACGAGGCGTGACGGACCGCTAAACCTAGATAAATATTGAGGAAAAAGGAGCTTGGCGGTCGAGCTTGGAGAGGAGAAACCTTAAGTAGTGTGGCTCGGGCATTCCATCGAACACCTTGTGTGCATAGGAGGTGAGCTAGAGCACCACCAAGCCCTCCCCCCCTCGGCCAGAAAAAATAGAGCAGTGTGCTCTGCTCTTGCGTGAGGGGCTATATAGGCAGCACCATTAGCCCGGTTGGTGGCATGAACCGGGACCAAAGGGAAGCCTTTGGTCCCGGTTCATGCCACCAACCGGGACCAATAGTGGTGGGCCACGAGCCAGGACCATTGGTCCCGGTTCGTCCCACCAACCAGGACCAAAAGGTCCGGACGAACCGGGACCAATGGCCCACGTGGCCCGGCCGGCCCCCTGGGCTCACGAACCGGGGAAAATAGCTCCATTGGTCCCGGTTCTGGATTGAACCGGGACTAATGGGCTGAACTGGCCTGGACGAAAGCCCTGTTTTCTACTAGTGCCTATGGGACCTACACCCTCCTATCACACACATTTGTGCTTTTAGAAAATGTGTGGGATATTTACATGGCCGGTGTGTCGCCGCAAGCCTTCAATGAGCACTAACACTGGTAGTGGGAAAACGATGGGAGAAGACGCGGGAAACCGATGAGAGGAGTGGCGAGAAACGGTAGCCTGTTTAGAAAACCTAGTAGAGAAGGAAGCATGAGCAGCATGACGCATGCGCACACTGCTTACCATGTACTGCATGTGCTGTCAAAAGGGCTCAGGGTTGCCGTTCGATTTGGGAGCGTCCA